>VDFB02000007.1:149443052-150100746 GCA_007258455.2 Sequoia sempervirens | reverse complement strand
GATACATTCAATTAAGTGGGGATGATAAATCATGCATGATATTTGCATGAATGGTGGAGAGATATGTTTTAGTTAATAGAGACTGAATTGGACCCACCTTGGGCACTCAAGTTGGAATCTTGGAGTTAACTCTTTTGCATGATAAGATATTTTATAAGGATAAGTTAAGTGGGCCCCTTCTTGGGTGCCAACTTTGAGGAGAAGCTTACAAGATATCTTTATAATCAATTTTATGTTAGGAATTCAATTTTGAACACCCAAATTGATGGACTTTGTTTGACATTGTTTTTCACGGAAGAACTCTACTTGAAAAGAATAGGCGTAGTTTTTGTGAGATAAACTTTGTGCTTTGTAATTTTTAACTCTTTGGAGTTTACAAGGCTCATTATTGTCTATAAATTGCAGCAAGTTGAAGAAATTTTTATCAGATTTTATTGTAGGTCGTGAAGAAGAATTGTTGAAGGTAAAAGAAGCATCTCAAACAAGGATTGATAAATAATTATTGTAATCTTGTTCTAAGGTTAAAGAATAGAGGCACTATTGATTCTGGTGGTGGTTTTTTTTTTCGAAAGGGTTTCTCCATGGTATATGCTGTGTCACTTCTATCTTCTTGTCTTATTCTTCTACAATTTTCTATCTACTTCTACAAATGGTAAAATGAATCTAAATAGATAATCATCCACAAAGAATCTATAACAAAAAACACTTAATTAGATCTACAATATAATAGTTTTACGAAGTATTAAAATACATAATTACCTCCATTTTCAACAATTTTCATGCTACTTTGGACATTTAGAGAGTTTAGAATAAATGAATAATTCTCTTGAATATGGGTACCACTATCTTGTATGTCATCTTAATGCACATTTAGAGAGAAATCCACCATTAGGTGAGAATGTATTACCTCTTTTTCAGATGAGGAAATTTAGTAGTATTAAGATTGAAACTACCATACCTTATGGTAAGTTAGGGATTTATAGTAATATCATGTTTAATGACTAGAAGGATAAGGGATTGATGAAGGGGGTATGACCAAAACCGTGAAGAAACTCCAAAATAGAATATTCAAGGGATGAAAAAGTGAAGAATGAAAGGCTTACCAAAAATGTCACATCTCAATTTTATTGCTTGCATTTAATAATTTTGAGTTAATTGAAATATTTGAAAAATGGAATTTATCATTTAGCATTGATGAATTTGAGAAATGCAATAATATATTTGAAAAATGAATATATTGCAATTTTATGATTTAAGATAATTATTTCATAATGACTATTGGTTCAAGGTTACTGATAAAGTTGGCAAGTGCAAGAACGTGTGTGTAGGAACATGTTCAAGAATGAGAACTTGGTTGAGGTAGGGATGCTAAGCTAGATGGAAAATGGTAAGCAAGAATGGAATCTAGAATCTCACACACCACAATAGACCATGACATCAATATTTTCTTGTAATCGATAAGTATCATTCTTGCTTGTATGGATTAAAATTTGGTTAAATAAGTGATCTTGCAAAAGAGATTAATATAATGAATCTAATGTATTAAAATTTGGTTAAATAAACTGATACATTAGAATCTTTTCATTTACCAATTCATACTTTTTTTCTTTTTTGCCATCTTTTACAATTTAGCCCAGTGTCTTATATTTTCCAAATTCCACTATTTTGTTTCTAATTGCATGTGTACTATCCATATGTTCAAAAATTGGTCAATTTTGTAAGGCACCACAATGAACACATGTGTTATCCAAACATAAGTTCTTGTAAAAAATTTGACCATCCACTCTTTCACATAAAATACTAGATATGAAATCCCTTGAAGATCTAGGTGAATCCCTTATGTTACATTCTTGCAAAACATTATTAGTATGCAAACCTACACATATATGTTGATAAACACCATAATAATTAGGAAATTTAATATGGAATATAAAACAAGAATTGGTGCATGTGCGATTTATTTTGACATAAAAAAGGATTTTCCATTTCAAAATATCTTTGACTAATTTTAATTTGAGGATACATCTCTTGAAATTTGGAAAACAAATGTGTTTGAGTTATATCCAAAAATGCTTAAGATGTTGATTAAAAATTTGACTACCAATCCTCAAAACATCTCTTTTATTGGGAGAGACCCTTATGTTATTCTTCCAAAATTATTTAATTAGGGATCTCAAGGCTTCAACAATTGCTTTATCTTTCTGTGTTAGTCTACCAGAGAATGCCCATAATTCATTGTTATTTGTATCCTCCACTCTTTGATGCCTTCTCATGGATCTCATTCAAAATCAAGGCATTTTCTAATTAAAATTACCTTTTTATGTGTTGAACAGGTCCATTGAGACATCAACAATATCTCTTAAAGTAATGTACCATGGTCTAGAATATTAGGGAACTTTTGGAGTGTGTCTTTTGGATCTTCTATATCATCAAATAAACTAGCTTCTTTCCAAAAGTATGATTTGATATTTAAATGATAGGGAAATCACAATCATGATGACAAGTAGGAAAAGTGTCATACATTCCTAAAATTTCTTCCAAGGACTCATCGCTTTGAAATATATCCAATGAGAGGTTCACATGTTGGACTTATGAATTCAGGATGAACTAATTTGAGCAACACCTTAGGAGGGTCTTGTTCTATGGTTTTGGAATTAAGTGAAGGTATTCATGAGGATTTTGTATGTTTCAAAGGATGATAATAAAGACCACTTGTTGTCTCTTGCATATTTAAATCTTTAGGGACATGGATACCTTGTTCTTTTATACCACATCCTTTACCATTATATCCAAATCTTGAAAGGAGTTTATATGCTCTTTCATAAATTTCTTCCATTTTTTCAAGGAAGGTGGTTTTTTGTAATCATTCACATCATATGAAAATGTATTTAATTGGTGTTCTCTTCATTGTTATAATTTTAAAAGTTAGATGTTCGAGGAGACTCCATGGAAGATGGTGTAGATGCTACCATAGTTTCTTTTTCTTCTTCAAACTTGGATGGTGAGATTTTATAATTTCTTATTAAAGTAGGTGTAAAATATAATGACACACAATCATCATGTAAATTTTTTGTTGTGGGTTAAATACAATCATCTTTATCTTCAACTTGCATGGTTTCCACATTTGAAGATGGAATCAATGTGCTAAAGGGTATTTTATTCCTTGTTCAATTTGTAAATAATTTTTAGACTTAGAGTCAACTTTCACAGTATAAACCTTATTGCTATATGTGTATTTCATTAAGTGTTGAAGAGTTGAAGGAACTTCTTTCATCTCATGGATCCATGGTATACCCAAGAGAAGACTATATGAAGGAGCATTGGACATGACATGGATAGGGGTAGGTAACACAAAGGACCTAATTTTATAGGTAATGCTATTGTTCCTAATGGTTTTCTACCCATATTACCAAAACCACGAAAAAATAAAGCATTAGGTTGAATAAAAGACTTGTTAACACCAATCTTATTTCGAAGTTCAATGCTACACACATTAAGACCCAACCCATTATCAATTAGGGTACACATAATACTAGTTTTCTTAATAAAAACCATTATCATCAAGGCATCATTTTATTTGTGTATCTCAAGAGGGGGAAATTTTATTTGATGAAAAACAATATCTATTTTTTGAATTCATACCCTCAAGAAAATATGCTATATCATTTGGTTTAGCACTACGAGGCACAACTAATTTTTATAAATCTTCTTGAAGTATTCCATTTGAAATAAAGAAAATTAGGGTATTTTTCTAGGGTTTAGGAACTATAATGAAAATCTTCACTCACTTTCATTCGAGAACAAAACCTTGAGATCTCAATGCAAAGGAGAAAGAGATCTTGCAAGAGGGATGTCCTAGGGGCTGAATATAAACTAATGAGGGGTTCACCACCAAGTAAGAACTTTGAAATATTAATGCAATGCAAGTTGAAATATAAGATTTAATGCAAGAATAAATGACCTAGAAATGAACATGAAACAAAACATAAAGTTACAAAATGAAATGTGTGCACCTAGGAATTTGAAGATGGTTGAATGGAGTTTTGAAACACTGAAAAATCTAACTTTAAAACTGAGTTGGACTCATTCTCCAAGCTAGGAGAATTAGTATAGATTTTGGGTTTCAATGCAAGAATAGAAATTTGCCAAATGGGTTTTCAAATCTACAAAAAAATGAATTTTTACAGAAACTAGGAATCATTTTCCAAAAGTGGCAAATCAGTCTAGTTAGGGTTTTTTTAAGCTTCAAAATATGATCCTGCTCTTCTTTGTCTGCTCTATCCTTCTTGACTGATTTCCAGATTTGAAACCCTGATTTGCAACCTATAGGTGTTCTCCAATGAAATCCAAGGTTTGATGAAAACTTTGACAACTTTGAATGAGTTGACAACTTTTCTCTAATCTTGCTCATTAGGAAATCTGCAACCTAGACTTGCAAATCACACTCAAAGGAGAGGAAAAAATGTTGTTGGGTTAGTGGATAGGGGTTTTCCTTGGTAAAACCCTATTTTGGTAATCAAATGGGTATGTGCAGGATCATCATGGAAAAAATAGGCCCTTAAGTGGCAAAAAATTCAGAAAAATCAGAGTCAGGCAACTTGACGTAAAAAAATTGAATAAGTTATCTATATTATTTCAAAAATATGTAAGAATAGAATCTGTAGCAAATTGAATGTAGTTTCTAAACTACTAGGTTTGTTTAAACAATAAAAAATCTATTTGGTGAAAATTTGAAATTTCAATGCAGTGGTACTTAAATTTCAGGAAAAAAATAAGAAGTAGGTGTTTGTCTAACCACCCTAACCACAATAAAATGATAATATTTTAGATATAAGTAGAAGAGTCATTCCCCAATGTGATGCATTTTTTTTGTAATTTTTTTCCAAGTAAATAATTAATTATGATTTTTTTATTACAAATTTTTAAAAATATAAAAACTCGTATGTTTGACCACCTTAACTTGGTCAAAAATTCATGAAATTCAAATTTTATTTTTTTAATCCTATAGTATGTGAAGCATAGAATGTGACACATGTTTTGGATTCAAAAAATGTGATATTGTTTGAAATCTATAGATGTTTTTCAATCAACCTATCAATCAGGACTTTAGTCGAATTTGAATAGAAAATGAATAATAATTACTTACTAAATTCAAAGTAAAGCATAATTTATATCGATGGAAAGTTGAGAATCTCCTTTAAAACCCTTTTTTTCATCAAATTTGGGTAAAAAATAGTCATTAGCCACATACCCATCATATTGCCACTTTTTGCCCCATTATGATCCTCCACATACCCAAACCTTGAAATAGAATAAAATAGGAATGGAGAATGATGAATGAAAAAAATAAGATTTTGGAACTCATTAAACCCTATTAATGAAGTGCTACAAACATGTGTGAGATGGCTTCAATGGATGTAGATCTTGAATCTTGCTTGAATAAGATAGATCTTGAATGAAATGCTAGCTTGAATCATGAAACCCTACATCACAATTGTTAGTTCCAAAACAAACATGATGCATGAAGTCCTTGAAATAATGATTGATGCTTGAATGCTACTCTTAAATACTTGATAATATTTCCTTGAAGACTCTTGAATGCTCTTGTAAACACTTGAATGCACTTGTAAACTTGCTATAACGATGGATATGTGAATGCTTGGGGTTAAAATGAGTGAAAGAACCTTGTATTTATACTCAATTATACAAGAATTCCAAAAATTATAACACTACAAGCTGACATCAGATCTAGGAGAATAAAATCCCACCAAAAATTTGAATTAATTTTGATTTTCGGCCAAACAAGACTCATTCACCCAAGATGGCGAATGAGTCCCATTAGGCAATAATTTTTGGAATTTTTTTTAAAAATGCTTAGAAAGGTGTGAAACCAGGTTTGGGACCCAAAAATCTAGGTGTGACTTATTCACCCAAGGTGGAAAATGAGTCCCAAATCACTAAATTTGGGCCACACAAGCTAAAAACACCTAAAATATGATTGGGTATTGATTTGTGTTGGTATTATCCTAAAAAAGATGCATTAAATGAGGCTTGTGGATGCAAAATAGGGCCAATTAAAGCATAAGAAAGCCTAATTATTAATGAAAACCCTAGAAAAGTGTGAAAGTGTGTTAAAACACTTTACAACACTTTAGATAAGGTAGGATTAAGGTTTAAAAGAGGTTTATTAGGTGTAATTTATTAATAAAACCTTAGAAAAGTGTGAAAGTGTGTTACAACACTTCACAACACTTTAGCAAGGTACCATTTAAATTCATTAATTCACAAGGGCCCAAGACCTAATGTGAATGTGTCAAATGCATTTCAACACTAAATCAAGATATCATTAAGATCAATTCGGCAAGGATGGTCTAAACAATTGTGAAAATGTCTCAATGACATTTTTTGAAACTACATTTAGCCAACACTTTAGTGAGAGGATGAAACTACTCCAAACTCACACTAAATTAGAAAAAATCACCTCAAGAGGGGTCCAATTTTACCAATGGAAGTAAGATAGGATGAAAATGATTGAGAGTGGTGATCAAGCCCCTAGGATCAAGATCCCATGACAAACCAGTTACATAAGTGCAAAAGAACACACATGAAAATGATATAAAGAGCATCATAAAGGCACAAGCATACACTTTCAAAGATGAAAAGAAAAGTAAAGCCAAAATAAAAAGATTGGATCAAGCTTTGACCCTTTGTCCATCGTGATGTGGATCTGATCTAGGATGTTTTTCCAAAAAAAAAAGCGTACTCACTTTGAGGCAACAAAACTCTAAGCTTTCTGCTAGGTGAGAAGTCCAAGAAGGTGATACACATACACACACAACTGGTATGTGCTCACACACACACGTGAGTGGCTATGGGAAAATTCATGCCTCGGTTTGGCTTCCTACTCAACCATTCCAAAGTTATACCTCTTGATAACTTTAATAAGGTGCCACACAAAATGATTTTTGAGCTTCATGAGACAAGAAAAAATTCGTATGCTAGGAGCTCATGAAAAATGGACTTCGAGCTTCATGAGGCAAGCAAAAATTCGTATGCTTGGAATCATGAACAAACAAGATGGATCCACAGGAATGCAAGTTGTGTTATGCAAGGTGGCCATATAAATGCAACAATAAGGAATGTTCAAAGGAGTCTTGTTTAGTTCATGTGAGGTCTTTAACTTAGGGAACATTATGCCTAATGTCTCCAAGAGAGGACCAATCAAAGAATAGAAAATTCACAACTTAGAGGACGCAGTGTGTCACATGAAGCCACTAAGAGGGATATAATATGATAAGATAGATCATGCTCTTGAAAGACATCACACCCAATGCCATCCACAAACAAAAAAACACATCATATAAAGTAAGAAGACTACATATGAACCATGAGAAATTAAAAAATGCAAAATAATAATGCCAATGTATGCTCCCACTTTAAATAAATTTCTAAACACCATGATTTGAGCAATTAATTTAAAGTAGAAAATGATAAATGCAAATAGAAAAGGAAGACATGCGAGCTAACTTGAAAATGCCTATGCCAAGTCATATGTTTCCAAGTAAATTTATGTAATGCAAAAGGAAAAGAGAAAAAGTGTTTTCCCCAAAAATAAAAATACAAACACATAAGGGATCTATGGATTTGGGGTTAGTATGTTCTTGCTACAATGTTTTTTAGAGAGCTCAAAACTTTCATCATTCCCCAAACACACATAGAATTGGAAGAATGACACAAAGAGAGTGAAAACAAAAGAAAAGCCTTGTGGGTCAACATGGAAGAGACATAATTGTCTTGACGCCTTGCGTCATCCCCAAAAGGAGAACACAAGATAACTGAAAAAGATAAAGGAAAAGATTTTTGGTCAACATGGAAGAGACATGAATGTCTTGACGCCTTGTGTCATCCCTAAAAGAAAAAAACAAGAAAAATGAAAAAGATAAATGAAAATATTTTGTGTCAAGATGGAAGAGACATGAATTTATCGACACCTTGCATCATTGCCAAAAGGAAAGCACAAGACAAATGAAAATCCAAAAGATTTATGACATAGATAAGAATGAAGGTATAAATAGAGGAATGCCACAAAGAGATAGGAAATCAAACAAAAAATCACAGGGGATCACATTATGCACATGCAATCACATAAAAGAAAATGAAAAATAAATAATGCAAAAAACTAGTAAGGCACATGCGAGTCAACCTAAAATAGGTCATCTGCATCCCAATCATGTTCATTTTATATCGAAGGAGAGCAACTAGCCAAAGGGAAAATAGCAAGTTCCAAACTAGGGCCATCACCAGGTTCAACACTCTTCTTAGGAGAATTTTTGTTTAAGCTCATGGAAGATGAAAAAAATGTGTTCAATTCATTATGTACCTTTTCATCAATTTTAGAAACTTCCTCATCATCATCTAAATTATTCACAATAGAATGTCGAATGAAAATTCCTAAAGAAGGGTTCAACTCTTGTTGTGGTTGTTGTATTATGTTGTTTTGTTTTGGGATGAGGGTAGAGTCATCATGCATTTCTTTTTTCAAGTTTTGATTTTGATTTTCTTTGTTTAGTTCTTCATGTAACCTACGAGCAAGGCCACGACATCGAAACTTACACTCTCTAGCACCTCTATTTCTTTTATTTTAGTTTTCAAGTTGCATTTGTGTAGGAGCGGGTTGATCAACCATAAATTTCTTATCTTCCTTAAGGGGAGGAATAGAAGGAACTCCAAGATATTATTCAACCACTTTCTCTAAATGACTTTGTAAACATGTTTTATTCTAGGAGGCGTGACAATATTGTTTTCATTGTCTCTTGGTCTTTTGTAGGAAGTAGGTGAAGGTTCTGTCTTAGGTTGGTCTTGATTGTTTGGAATTTCTTTAGGATCAATCATGGTTCCATCTAGGATGGTAGGCTCGGTGTTGAGTGGGGACCTATTTTAGAGGGATAGTTCTGCTACCTTCTTTGCTTTGTGTTAACAAAGAAAATGGATGCTCAACTTCTCTTATCCACACCTAAAAGGGGAATGAAGGAAGATGAATCTAATTTAACAAAGTTCACACTCAAGAACAATTCTGTGAGATTCCAATGCCATAGAGATTGAAATATGTCAAAGGATATTGTTCCTAAGGCTGAAAATTGATAAAGAAGATAAACTATGAATGCAAAACTAAGAAAATATAAAATGTTTGAAAACACAATGTGATATTCAAAATGAACTAAAAATGCAAACAAAATATAATAGAAATTAATGAGAATGAAGAGGTTCACATAGAAATTGGAAAGTGATGGAGAGGAGCTCTGGAATCTTGTAGAAGTCACTATTGAAGTCCACTGGGACACTTACACCAAGCTAGGTGACTTAGTCCTATTTCGAGGAAATTCTGTCAGAACGGGTTTTAGACAAAAGGGTACTCAAAATTGTAGAAACCACTTTTTAGGCTTGGAAGTGGGATTAATATGCCACTGATGGTGACTTAGTCCACTTCCAAGTTTTAGGAATTTCAAAGGTGCAATCTATAGCTCCCAATTTGCACTTTAGCTCCTGACAAGTTTCTAGATCTAAAACTACAAAATCTGACCTGTAGGCATTCTCCAAGCTTCTTTTAGGTTTTGACCATGTTGAATGAATTTAATGATTTTTTTACAACTTTTCACACCTTTCTTTTTGAAAAATATGCACACAAGACCTACATAACACATGCAAAGAGGGGGAAAATGGTTAAGGGTTAGTGAATAGGGGTTTGCATTGGTCAAACCCCGATTTGGTAATTAAACCCTTGAAATAAAATGAAATGAAAAGAGAATGATGAATGAAAAACATGCAATGCTACAACTCACCAAACCCTTGAAGTGGAAATATGAATATATGCAAGTAATGTCTCCAAAGTGCTTGAATGCTCTTGTAGACAAAATGCTTGAGTGCAAAATCACTTGATTGCTTGATTAGAAAATTTAGAGAGTTTTGGAGATTAAGGAGGATGAAAATGAGAGGAAAAACCCTATATTTACACACAATTATGAAAATTTTCCTAAAAATACCACATCATAGGCTGACCTCAAGGCTTAGAGAATAATATACTGCCAGAATTTTGAAATAATTTTGATTTTTGAGCCAAGTGGTACTAATTCGCCCCTAGTGGTGACTTGGTACCACTTAGGAATTTTAAGTGGGTGTCAGAAATTAAAGTCTATTAAATGATGTTTAACAATATTATTCTAAAAAATACACTTAATAGGGAATGTTAGTGCATAATGGGGCCATTTAAACATAAAAAGGGTCAAATTATTGATGACAAGCCTAGAAAAGCATGAAACTTTGTTACAACACTTTACAACACTTTGAAATAAAGCTTGGTAAGTGATAAAAAGAGGTTATTTAGATGAAATATATTAATAAGGTCCTAGAAAAGTGTGAAAGTGTGTTACAACACTTTACAACACTTAAGTAAGGCACCACTTGAATTCTTTTAATTTGCTAGGGTCCAAGACCTAATGTGAATGTGTTGACCACATTACAACATTAAATTAGGGTACAACTAAGCCAAAGTCACAAGAAGGACCTAAATGAGACAAAAAAGTAGAAGGGTTACTTTTTCAGTGTCCACACTTAGCCCCCACTTTATTGAGAGGATGAACCTACTTCAAACTCACACTAAAGTAGACCGACACACAATCAAGAGGTGTCCCCATGAACCAATGCTAGCAAGATGGGACAAAAATGATCAAGAGGGGTGATCAAGACCCTAGGATCAAGATATCTTAATAAACTAACATAAGCGCAAAGGGAACACACGTGATATCAAGAATAATGACAAGGTACAAGCACACAATTCCAAAGATGAAAGAGAGAAAAAGGAAAGAGAAAGAATGAATTAGATCAAGCTTCAACCATTTGTCTAACATGATGTGGATCAGATCTAGGTTGTTTTTCTAGAAAAAAATGCATACTCACTTTGAGGTGACAGAACTCATGGCTGTCCATCAGGTGAGAAGGCCTAAAAGGTGAGAAACAATCACTCATGGATGGTATGCACTCACACACATGTGAGTGGCTATGGGGAAAGTCATGCCTTGGAATGGGCTTCCTGCTGAAGCATACAAAAGTTATACCTCCTAATAACTTTAATAAGGTGCCACAAAAGAAAATGACTTTTTGAGCTTCACGATACAAGCAAAACTTTGTATGCTTGGAGCTCATGAACAAATTCAATGGCACCAAAGGCATGCAAGCTGTGTTATGCAAGGTGGACATATAAAAAATGAAAAATGAAACATGCAAAGGATATTCAAAGGAGTCTTGCTTAGTTCATGTGAGGTCTTTTACTTAGGGAACATTGTGTCTAATGTCTCCAAGGGAGGACTGATCAAAGAATAGAAAATTCACAACTTAGGGGATGAAGTGTGTCACATCAAGCCACTAAGAGGAATGCAATATGCTAAGGTAGATCATGCTCATGAAGGACATAACACCCAATGTCATCCACAAAGTGACAAGATACATCGTATGAAGTAAAAAGGATGCACTAAGAACCAAGAAAAAAAGGAAAAATGCAAAATGATAATGCCAATGTATGCCCCCAATTTAAAAAAATTGCTACACACCATACTGTGATCAATTAATTTAATGTAGCAAATGTAAAATTCAAACAAGAAGAAATAAATGAGAGACAACTTAGAAAGCCCTATGCTAGGTCATATGTTTTTGAGTAAGGCTATATCATGCAAAAGAAAGGAAAAAGAAAGGAAAGGGGTTGCCCCCAAAATGAAAACACCAAACACATAAAGGATCTATGGATTTGGGGTTAGTATGTTCTTTGCCACAATGTTTTTTAGAGATCTCATAACTATCATCATTCCTCAAATACATAGAATTGGAAGAATGACACAAAGAGAGTGAAAACAAAGAAAAAAGAAAAAACCTTTTGGGTCAACATGGAAGAGACATAGGGTGTCTTGAGGCTTTGCATCATCCCCAAAAGGAAAAAACAAGCCTGTGAGCACCTCTCAAATCTGCAAACATTCTAAACTCCACAAAGAAGGTGAGTGCATACAAATCTGCTAAATACTCCTATGAAATAATGCAAAATGTTTCCTAAACATGATAGTAAATCAAACTAAATTGAAAGCATGAAAGAAACAAGATACATATCTATCCCATAGTGGATTGGTGCTTCTTTGATGTGGAAAGAAGCCCTTTCCCAACCCCTTTTTGATAAGCTAAATGATAAAATTCTTTGAAGATGATGGAATGATGGATGGGAAAAATCAGTTCTTCAAATGAAGAGTGACTTTGCATATGATTTGAGGATCAAATTGTGGAGGATTTGCTCAAAGATGAAGCTTTCATTTATAGATTATTATTGATGAGAGATTGTCCAAATGGATGAATGTGGGACAAATATTGGACCAATGAGATGAGGACACTTGTCATCATGTGAGTGATTGATGCATGTGCAAGATTTGGGAAATGTGCCTAAGAGGGGGGAAATTTGAATTCAAGTTTGTGCAATGAATGCTGAGTTTGACCTTTGGAAGGGGACATGTAAGAGCCATGTAAGACCTATTAAATGCCCTGTTGGATGTACATGTCCACTTTTTTTTATTTCAAATTCTAGGGAATATTCCATGTTGAGTGAAAATGTTGATTTTAATAAATCAATAAATTAATTTATTGGTGCAAGTGGCTAAATCTAGAGAATGCAAGTGGTTAGAATTAGTATTTGATCATTGTTAGGTTAGCTTAATGATGATTAGGTGAGTTTTACTTTCATGAATTAAATATTTGATTTATTTAAATAAGAAAAGGATGAATATGAATTGGATTTAATTAAATGAATGTTTGATTTATTTAATTAAAAGAATGATGATAGGATCAAGTTTGATTTATTTGATTTGAGCTGATGACTTTAGGAGATTGATAAATAAACTTGATTTATTTGTTGAATGGAATATGATTATGCATGATGCTAATTTTGCGTGTCTACAAAGCCAAATGAAAAAGAAAAGGTGAAAGAAAAATGAAAATATTTTGGGTCAACATGAAGGAGACATGAATGTCTTAATGCCTTGCATTATCTCCAAAAGGAAAACACAAGAAAAAGACAAAGGGAAACGGAAAAGAAAAATCCTTTTGGGTCAAATGAAAGAGACATGATTGTATCAATTCCTTGCCTCATCCCCAAAAGGAAAACCCAAGAAAAAGACAAAAGAAAAAGGTGAAAGTGATGTAGGACATAGAGAATAATGAAGGTATAAATAGAGGAATGTCACAAAGAGAGAGAAAATCAAACAAAACATCATGTGGGATCATATTACACACATGAAAAAACACAAAAGAAAAAGAAAATACAAAAAGACTAGTAAGGAAAATGAGATTCAACCATCAAGCAAGTTAATTGCCTCCCAGTTTTAGTTTTTATAAGTAGAGGATGAATAATGTAGCTAAGGGACAATGACAAATGCATTACTAGGACAAGGCTAGCAACTTCTTGCCCCCATTGGGTGCAAGGCAAGAATGAGCCAAGGTAGGTGATGGGAAAGGTCATGTAATAGTGAGAAGGGAATGTTTTACAACTATGACATGACAAGGAGTTGGAGGGTGGTTTATGGAATTATTGGATAGAAATTATCACCATCAAAATGATATTTGCTTAGTATTTCTTTCAATGTATGACACTCATCACTTCTATGTCCAAGAACACGATGATATGCACAATGTGGAAAGTTGGAATATTTAGGATATATCACCAACCTATTCATAGATGGTAATAAAATGAGTCCTTTGTTTAAAAGTATTTGTAATTTCCTTTCACATTTAGGTGGTGGACGAAGAGGAAAATTTAGTTTTTGTAACTTGTAAGGCCTCTTGCATTTTCTAGATTCACCCATTTCTCGAATTGAAGGAGGACCCAAAGTGATCTTCTCATCCTTGTCATTGTGATTAGTTAGGGGTTTCTCTCGAGGATGGAGGACATTTAGATCAGGAGGGGAATCAAAGATCACCGTACCATCATCACAAAGCCTCATATATTCTCTAGGAGGCTTGTTGTTATGGGAGGGATCTAGATACCCTAACCTCATTGTGTTTTAATCTTTTGGATTTTTCTCTAAGAGTTGATGAATGTCATGTTCAGTTGTTGTGTCACATCCTTGTTTGTGCAAAATGGTAAAACCTTTGCCATAGGTTTCTTTAAGGTTGAGTGGTTGTTTTTTTAGAACTAGGTTCACCTTGTGTAGGGAACTTAGGTTCAATGTTTTTTTCAGGATGTAAGTAACCAAACACATTAGGAGGTGGTATTGTAGGAAGGTGTTGTTGTTTCATGGATGGATAAAAGGATGCATTAGCTTCAAGGTCATCAAGGAAATCATTTAGGAACTTATGCATGTTGTCATAATATTCTGTAATGATGTCAACATCATGAGGAAAAAATTCATGAGGAGTTGAAGGTGCATGTGGAAATTCAATGTCATTAGGATCAGTTCCAAAGTCACGACTTGAAATGTCAACTAAGGATTTTAATGACATCCAAAGCTTATTAAAACAAACATCCATGATGCAAATGAATGAAAGAAACTAAGTGAAAGAAATTAAATAAAATAAAAAATATGGAAATAATAACAAAAATATAATAAAAAAAATAGAAATGTAGAAATGAACTTAAAATGACAAAAAATGTAGGGAAAAATATGCAACTGGACTAAGTTGCCCAAGGTGGCGAATGAGTCTAGGGAGTGATTTTTTTGAAAATTTTCAAAATGTTTAAATTGATTTTTGTGCTTTTTAGGTTTTTAGATGCAGATATAATATGAATATGCAGAATTTTGTTGATTTTTTTAATGAAATGCAATGCAAAAATCCAAGCTAGATGAGCTTTTCACTAATGCAAATTTTAAAACCCTAGAATGCAATTTAAACAATGCAAAATGCAATGAAATGTCAATGTAAGCTATTCATAGGATGTAAATGTAATTGAAATCAGAAATATAATGTTCAAAAGTTAGGTTCACTAGAATGTGAACAAAGAAAATGGATGTTGAACTTCTCTTATCCACACCTAAAAGGGGAATGAAGGAAGAGGAATCTGATTTCACAAAGTTCACACTCAAGAACAATTTTGTGAGATTGCAATGCAATAGAGATTGAAATATATCAAAGGAGATTATTCCCAAGGATGAAAATTGATAAAGAAGATAAACTATGGATGCAAAACTAAGAAAATATAAAATGTTTGAAAACACAATGTGATATGCATAATGAACTAAAAATGTAAACAAACTATAATAGAAATTAATGAGACTGAAGAGGTGCACTTGGAAACTAGAAAGTGATGGAGAGGATCTCTGGAATCTTGCAGAAGTCATTGTTGAAGCCCACTAGGACACTTATGCCAAGGTAGGTGACTTAGTCTTGTTTTGGGGAAATTCTGCCAGAACGAGTTTTAGACAAAAGGGTACTCAGAATTGCAGAAACCACTTTTTCAGGCCTAGTAGTGGGAATAATACACCACTGATGGTGACTTAGTCCACTTCAAGGTTTCAAGAAATTCAAAGGTGCAATTTGTAGCTCCCAGTCTACACTTCAGCTCTTGACAAGTTTTTAGATCCAAAATTACAGAATATAACCTACAGGTGATCTCCAAGCTTCTTTTAGGGTTTTGATCACTTTTAATTACTTTGATGATTTGTTGAAAAATTTTCACACCTTTCTCTTTGAAAAATTTGCACACAAGACCTACAAAACACATGCAAAGAGGGGGAAAAATGGTTAAGGGTTAGTGCATAGGGGTTTGCCTTGGTCAAACCCCGAGTTTGGTAATTAAACCCTTGAAAATGAAATGAAATAAAAAGAGAATGATGAATGAACAACATGTTATGCTAAAACTCACCAAACCCTTGAAGTGGAAATATGAAGATATGCAAGTAATGGCCCCAAAGTGCTTGAATGCTCTCTAAACTTTTTGATTCTAAAACTCTTGCTCTTCTCCTTGAGGTACTTTAGGGGAATCACTTGTTTGTTGGATTAAAAAATTAAGAGAGTTTTGGAGATTAAGGAGGATGAAAATGAGAGAAAATACCCTATATTTATACACAATTATGAAGAATTTCCAAAAAATACCACATCACAGGCCAACCTCAAGGCTTAGAAAATAATACCAGCCAAAATTTTGAAATATTTTTTATTTTTGAGCCAAGTGGGACTAATTCACCCCTAGTGATGACTTGGTCCCACTTAGGCATTTTAAGTGGGTGTTAGAAATTAAAGTGTATTAAATGATGTTTAACAAGATTATTCTCAAAAATACACTTAAGTAGGGCCTAGAAGTGCATAATGGGGCCATTTAAACATAAAAAGGGTCAAATTATTGATGAAAAGCCTAGAAAGCATGAAAGTTTGTTATAACACTTTACAACACTTTGAAATAAGGCTTGGTAAGTGATAATTATTTTTTATTTAGATGAAATATATTAATAAGGTCCTAGAAAAGTGTGAAAGTGTGTTACAACATTTTACAACATTTAAGTAAGGAAACACTTGAATTCTTTTAATTTTCTAGGGCCCAAAACCTAATGTGAATGTGTTGACCACATTACAACATTAAATCAAGGCACAACTAAGCCAAAGTCGCAAGAAGGACCTAAATGAGACAAAAAAGTAGAAGTGTAAATTTTTTGGTGTCCACACTTTGAACTTTTGATATGACAATAAAATGAAGTCTTGTCATGGTTTTATGGGCTCTATAGGTTTGGGAAAAAAAAATCTAAGGAAAAGTTACCTTTGGTGGACAATGGGTTAAAGCCACTATGATGGAAAACAAAAATTTCATTGTGAAAGGGAAAATTTAAGAATTTATGTACAAATAAAGGGATTGTATTCGTGGAGAAAATCCATGGATAACCTAGCTTCACATGAAATTGGTCTGACTATGGGATGATGGAGAATGAGATATCTAATATTTTTGGTCCTATTTGCAATAGTAAGGTGATCGATCCTATCGTAGGGCAAGTGAAATCGTTATGCGTCTTGATCCATGCTTTTAGTTTATCATATATATCTTGATAGAGTTCATGCAGAGGTATGAATTCATTGATGATCACATTCTCTCCATGGATGAGATCTATCAATATCCCATTAGTGGGCTTATCATAGATACGAATGGCTATGTAAAGAGGACCATCAAGTGCATGTTTAAGTATATCTTTATAGGTGAAAGCAATGTCAAGAGGATTTTTTGATTGGCCCTTATGATGTTGAGTTTCAACCACTGCAAACCATTGAAAGGATTTTGTTCTTGTTGATCATTATTCATAGGACTCTATTGAATTGTATCTATGTTCTCATCATCCGTGTCAACATTCATTACATTAGTCTTTGTAGTTTCACTAGCTTTGATGAATGAAATATTGTGTTTAGGCATAGGATTGGTAAACATTTGCAAGTTTTGGTTAGGAGGGGCAACAAACTTATTTCCTTGATCACTAACACTTCCAACGAAAAAATTATCAGAATCAATGATGTCTTGCACAAGATGTTTAAGACACTTACTGTGTGTGTGAAATGTTAGTATCAAAATAAAACAATAAAAAAACACAAATGAAACATTAAACTAAATAAAACAAGATAAATTGAATTCAAAAAAAACAAATAAAGCTTCTTCAGAACCGTTCCATTATTCTCTATCTCTAGTGATTCTTTTGAAGCTGTTGCTCTCAGATTGTGTAAGAAAAGCTTCTCAGAATGGCAACCTACCGAATAAGTATGCAAAAGGAGAGTGCTTCTCTATGCTATATGCTGATGGAGTGAAATGTTGATATGGATATGCACAGGGGCTGTAAATTATGAATGCTTCTAAAACTATGATATGAAGATGATTGGCCATGATATGCTATGATTCTAAAAATCTATGAATGCTGAAGGCTATGCTATTGCAAATTTGGTATAGTTTTCCTATTGAAAGCTTCTCTGTGATTTCAAAAACCTGGCAGTCCTTTTTATAGATTTTTGTAGGCAAGAGCCTGGCTGGCAAAGATCAATGGTTGTGAGATTGTTTGGTAATTTTGAATGGTGAGAGATGGAAAGGTTGAGAGGAAGATGGAAGATGTTGGGAGGTTGGAGAGAAGAATGGAGCCTTTTCTTCAACCCACGGGAACAAGCTTGCATAGGAACAGAGAAATTATTTTTTTTGTTTTGGAAGATTGTTTCACGGTTGTTGAAGATAATCCAATATTAAATAAATAAATTTATTTAATTTCATGTGAGTTTTATTTTTGATTTAAGGACTATAGAAGATTCAATTAAATATTTGAAATATTTAATTGTGAATGGACTTTAGAAGAATTAATTAAATATTTAGAATATTTAATTATGATGTGACTTTAGAAGATTTAATTAAATATTTGAAATATGGAATTGTGAATGGACTTAGAGGAATTAATTAAATATTTGGAATATTTAATTATGAATTTACAGGAATTTTAGAAGAGAAAAATATTTAATCTTTATTTGAATAAAATATTTAAGCCAAGATTATATGATAATTAATATAAATAAATCGTATTGTTTATTTAATTAATTAAGAAATGGTTAAGAAAAGTGATTAAATAAACATATTTATTTAATCAAAATGAAAGAATGAACAATATAGATAAATTATTTAAATTTATTTATACACATATTGAATTCAAAGATTTAATTAAATATTTGCAAATATTGAATTAATTACTAGACTATTGTGATGTGACCATTTTTAGGTGTATACATTTTTCCCCTCTTTGAAGTGATGTGTTTTATGCATTCCTTCAAAGAATTTTGAAATTTTCACCAGATGTTGATTGTTGAATGTTGATAGGTATATGCCCCCTCGAATGATGAATCAATAATATTTTGATTTTTTTGTGATTTTTTTTTTTTGAATTTTTAGATTTTTGAAGATGTTGATTCATCATTCGAAAATGATGATATGAAGAAATTGACTTGAAAAATTGATGACCTAAATTTCCCCTGTAATGATAGAATGTGATAAAATTGCCCCTGTAATATTGTAACACGTGGTCCTTTGTATTGATTGTTTGCGTATTGCATTGTCCCGATTTGATGATGTTTGTCTGATAAATTTGTTCCCAAAGTTGTTGGAAACAAATATTAGCTGATAATTTTTCTTTTAAAGTTGTTAAAAACAAATGGTTGTTTGATAAGTTTGCTTCTAAGGTTGTTAAAAACAAATAGGATTTGTGATAAATTTGCTTTCCATGATGATGAAAAACAAATAGTTTGATAAGTTTTCTTTTAAGGTTGTTAAAAATAAATAGGATGTTGATAAATATGCTTTCCATGAAAATGAAAAACAAATAGGTTGATAAGTTTTCTTCTAAAGTTGTTAAAAACAAATAGGATGTTGATAAATCTACTTTCCATGAAAATGAAAAACAAATAGGTTGATAAGTTTGCTTCTAAAGTTGTTAAAAACAAACAGGATGTTGATAAATATGCTTTCCATGAAAATGAAAAACAAATAGGTTGATATGTTTGATATGCAAATTTGATTGATTTGTCGTGATGATTTGATATTGATTTTACTTTGAATTGATGATTCTTCCTATTATATAGGAGAGATTGAGCATCTTGCAGTTACGAGATTGATTCCCAAAGACACGGAGATTGATTCCATAGCTGGTATAGGTGGATAGAGATGTGATCGAGGCATGTAGACTGACCTCGTTACTTGATATTCCTGAAGGTCATCAGGGACAGGTGGAGCAGGTTTATTAGGTGCAGGTGGTGTGAGACCAACAACATTTGGGGGTAGCACCTCATAGTGTTTTCATGTGATCAACTTTGATTTTTTTATTGAGACATTGTATACTTTGCCAGCTTTTGGAAAAATCTATAAATGAAAAATGTAGATTCTAACATGAATGCAATCTATACTAATCCATGCAGATTTATCTGTGCAACATTGCTATTCTGAGAGATTATTTGTGCTTTTTGTGTCATCATAGAGCATTGAAATGTTGAAAGTTAATACAAGCATCAAAGGGTATGTTAGCACCAGTGATGACCTAAGTATTACTTTCATGGATTTTGATATAGCAAGATAATACAAGCATCTAGGTATAATTAAACCAAGATGACCTGAGTATTGCTTGCATAAACAGACAAGAGTTAATCCATTTCCTATGCAAATTCTGAAATGTCATCCATGATACTTAGTAGAGCATGTCTTGCAACCAATTTTCATAGTACTAATGATTTCCTCGCAAATAGTAGGCAAAGAAAAATCATACTCCTTGATTTTCTAGTTCAGTACATCATTGAATTGCTCCAGAGATATGACATAAAATCAATCAACCATTCAAATCTTCCCTAAAGTATGTCAAACATTTTTAGATTAAGATCATCCAACTTGGTGATCAACATTGATGTTCTTGTTTTGATATTTGTTTGGATCATGTTGTTTTGATTTCAATTAGCATTGAATAAGCATGTTGTGGTTGATTTGATACGGCAATGTTTATTGCATTTTGGCAAACCGTCTTGTGTCTGTTTGTGATGTTCGAAAAGCACGTTGCCCCTCTCTTGTTCAGTCTATGTTGCTGCCCCCAGTGTAAACACAACCTAAAGATTATGGATTTGTACAAATTTCATCAAGACATGATGAAACATAAGGATTCCCGCTGCATGATATGGGTATGATAGATATGTACAGACGATAGATATGGATAGACTGTATAAGATAAGATATATGATGTTCAAGAAGATCCTTAACCTTGTCAAGATCAAAGGTGGAAATGTAAGGAATGGGAATAGAAAGGATAATGACCATGAATGATAAGATGGATGAAACTTGTCCCTAAGTGTAGAGTGCAAGAGGAATATGGAAGATAGGATATGGATGATAGGGAGATGGAGGAAGGACTTAAGCATCAAGTTTCACAACCGAATATCCCTCTAATAAACCATGGCAATGGGAATTAGAATTCTAAATGTTGGCAGATTAATGATATGATGGAAGAATCTAAGGACTTATGCAAAAGTTTGGATTAAAGGAGAATGATAGGGTATGAATGTTGGATAATGGATAGGAGGTTGGAAGGCTTGTTGATGGATAGATGGAAAGGTTGGAAAGATCAACATTGGAACACACCTTGAAGGGTGGTGGAGTGATGAAGGAAAAATGGATTTGGAAGGTGATAGGTTATTAGATGGAAAATTGGAGGAAGCTTTTGGATTAGCATATTTGGATGCCAATTTAGATTTTATTGCTTTTATGAGACTTTTAGGAATCCACATGACTTTTGACTTTGAGTTTTTCTTTGTGGACCTTTGTGGCCTTTGACATTTTTCTTTTTGATTTATGGACCTTTGTGGTCTTTGAATATTGCCTTTTAAATTGATGGGCCTTTGTGGCCTTTTGAATTTTTCTTTTGCTTTGATGGGCCTTTGTGGCCTTCTGAATTTTTCTTTTGATTTTTGGATCAAATTTTCTTTTATTTTTGCATGACTCTTCGAGGAGACATGTTGATCCTTTGATACATGTGGATTTTGATATAGAAGCTTTTGACATTTGGAACCCAAATTGCTTCCAAAAGAAATGGAAGGGGTGAATTGAGATGAATGATATGGAGGTATGATAGATGAGTTAATGAAGGAAGAATTTTGAAAGTGGATCAAGGATGTGTGCCTTTGTTGTTCTTGAGAAATAGGAGATGGAGAAATGTGGGACCCTAATATGGATGGAAGGGTTGATGAGCTAGGGTTAGGATGATAAGGACCAAGGATAGATGGAAAGTTTGATGAACTAGGATAAGGACCTATGATAGATTGAGTTTTTGATGGACTAGGATAAGGACCTAGGATGGATGGAGAGTTTGATGGACTAGGATACCTAGGTTGAGCACGAGGTATATAACCAAGGCCATGAGAATATGGATGCGCTTGGATAGAAAGGGGCTCTAGAATACCTTGCTCATGAAGGCCTAAACCTTTTCCTTTGTAATTCATAATTTCACACATTTGTTTACCCATGGGATATGTATTATTTGTAAAACAAGATGCAAGTCCATTTTGAGGAGGATACGATATGGATGAGAGGATAGGTGTTGGAAGTAAACCAGAATGAATAAAGGTGGAGGATCCCAATTTATAGGTGTGGGGTTCATGGATAACTTGAATAAGTGTGATAGGATCTTGACATGGGGATGATGGGGTGTTTTGATCTTGACTTGGAAAAGGATTATGAAGTGGTATGAAAGGAATATATTGATCATGATAAGGATAATTATATTCATGGGATGAAAGGGTATCCTTGAATGGAAGCATATATTGATCTTGATGATGAAGGGAATCGTGAAATTTTGTAGAAATCATATCTTGATCATCAATTGGTAAGACATCATTAGATAGGATGAAAGAACTACAATGCTCTTGTGATGCAATAGAATCATGGGATGGTATGGATTGATTAGATGATTTGGAAAGATAACTTGGAAGAACATTTTGTTCTTGAGATGGAAGAGGATTATCATGGGTGAATAATGAAAGGAGGGGATCATCATATGGTTCTTGAGAGATGGGATCTTGATCAAAGATAGGAAGAATTTGTAGAATGTTTTAATCGAGATGTGTAGATTAAAATGAATCATTGGATGTAAAGGATATGATAGAAGAAGGTGATTGAACGGAATCATTATCTTGAGTGAAAGAATAGTGAGGTTCATTTTGAATTATGGGGGATGAAGATAAATGCATGACATGACAGGATTGGTCAATTTTATTTGATGGCTTAGATTTGGGCTTCTTAGTTAACCTTTGCAAAAATTCAAAAACATTGAATTTGGATGATGTTGCTTTTGGAGGAGAAGAGGTTACAATCATATTTCCTTCAAAGGACTTCCTAGTTGTGCCCCCTTGTATTTCCTTGATTTTCCTTTGGAGTGCCCTTATTTGTTGGGGAAAACTACTAAGATCATTTAATGGAGTTTTAGTCTTTTCATGATCTTCCTTAATTTTCTCCATATTGTAGTTAGAGGGAAATTTTCCACCTTGATTTGCTAAAAAAAGAAAGTAGCCTTCTTTATCTCACTCTAAGATCTTGTCCAAAATTTGGTGAAACTGTGGATCTTGTTCAACTTCTTGAATCATTTCATTGGTTATTTCATCATTTGAACTATTCCTAGTATGAAACCTATGAAAAGTATTTTCTTCCCTATCACCCATGTTGTAAGTGGACAATAGGCATATGCTTTTGAAATGTTCTTCTAGACTTAGATCATAGTTTTATAAGTGCAAAAATGATGATGTCTTGATCTGATAAAATGAAAATCTTATGATATGATCAAATGACGTTTCTAACCCTTGATTGTGGCTTCCAAGATGAAAGGATATAAGAATCCTGTTGGGGAAGTTGAATCAATAATCAAAAAATTGTTTGAAAAGATGCACTTTTTTGAGATTTGATCCTAGTCTCGAAAAATGATAAGTGTAATCAATGTAATTGTGAGTGTTGGATGATCTTTACTAAATTAATGTATTGAAAACATATCAAGCAAGTTGTAGAATAGTTGTGTTTAAGTCCTATTCTAAACACCAAGTGTATGATCAAAATGTTTTTCAAAAATTGTTATCACAGGTTTTTACACATGACAGATAGATCAAATAGACTCACTCTTAGTACTCAAGTAGGTCATCATAATAATCAACAACCCACATCTTAGAACTGCGTCAACTCACACAACCATGTCACCCCTGAAAGGGCGCTCGTGTTTTTGTCTTTTCCAGGTGTGTACTCAGAGTGACGAAAGTGGATACCAGATCCCCTGAGCAAACGGTCCTTGGTAGTTATATGGTGAGTATCTTGGAGGTAGATTCTTCCCTCCCCTACACTATGATTATTAAGATGTTTGGAAACTGACTTCGGTTAGATACTACACTAAGTTCATAGTAAGGGTTTCCGTTCAGTGCGACAAATGATATACTCCCTCGAGAGACCTCCCAACCTTTAGAACAAAGGCTTTGGGGATGGTTATCAATGCACACTACCGTCAAATGGGATTTTCATCAACCATCCACATTTGATTAAAGTGGGTTGAAAAACTTGGCTTTAGTTGTTCCCGTAGGGTGAGTACTTTTTCCCACTACGGCAGGCCTTCTAAAAGGTATTATCAAAGCTTGAAATTGCATGTAATGAAATAGATGAGTTTGGCGTTTTGATCACCCAGTTAAGGGGAGAGCATAGGCCTATCACCGTTTTAATCAAAGCAAACAAGAGTTCAATTTTAAGCCCAAATGAACAATTTTCTATGCTAGGTGAAGATATTGCTTCACAAAGACATGGAGTTCTTTTTAGCCCAAAATAGAAAATGAAGTGACTATCCTAGGATTGCTTGATTTTGGAATTATTTGACTATCCTAGGATTGCTTCATTCTTTTAAAGTTCTTACTATCCGCGGTCGCGTTGGATCCAGTCAAATTATATTTAAGTTACATATTACAATTGCTAAAACAGACATCAAGGGTGCTAAAACATAGTTTATGGGTGCTGCAGGATCTATCACAGGTGCTGCAGGATCCATCACTGGCACTGTAGGATGGGTCGTGGGCACTGCAGGATCTGTCATGGGTTCTGTTGGATTTGTTACGGGTGCTGCAGGATGGATCACAGGCACTGCAGGATCTATCACGGGTGTTGCAGGATCTATTAGGGGCGTTACAGGATTTGTGACGGGTGCTGCAGGATGGATCACGAGTGCTACAAGATGGGTCACGGGTGCTATAGGATGGGTCACGGGCACTGCAGGATGAGTCACGGGCATTGAACTGGGTATGAACTATGTTGAAGCATGTTTAATGTGCTAATACACTATTTTTAGCCATAACCTATCAAAAAAATCTATAAAAAGATATTAGAATTGGGGAAAGAGCCCCACGGTGGGCACCAAAAATGTGTGTGTGAAATGTTAGTATCAAAATAAAACAATAAAAACACACAAATGAAACATTAAACTAAAGAAAGCAAGATAAATTGAATTCAAAGAAAACAAACAAAGCTTCTTCAGAACCGTTCCATTATTCTCTATCTCTAGTGATTCTTTTGAAGCTACTGCTGTCAGATTGTGTAAGCAAAGCTTCTCAGAATAGCAACCTACAGAATGAGTATGCAAAAGGAGAGTGCTTCTCTATGCTATATGCTGATGGAGTGAAATGCTGATATAGATATACATAGGGGCTGTAAATTATGAATGCTTCTAAAACTATGTTATGAAGATGATTGGCCATGATATGTTATGATTCTAAAAATCTATGAATGTTGAAGGCTATGCTATTGCAAATTTGGTATAGTTTTCCTATTGAAAGATTCTCTGTGATTTCAAAGACCCGACAGTCCTTTTTATAGATTTTTGTAGGCAAGAGCCTGGCTGGAAAAGATCAATGGTTGTGAGATTGTCTGGTAATTTTGAATGGTGAGAGATGGAAAGGTTGAGAGGAAGATGGAAGATGTTGGGAGGTTGGAGAGAAGAATGGAGCCTTGTCTTCAACCCATGGGAACAAGCTTGTACAGGAATAGAGAAATTATTTTTTTTGTTTTGGAAGTTTGTTTCACAGTTGTTGAAGATAATCCAATATTAGATTAATAGATTTATTTAATTTCATGTGAGTTTGATTTTTGATTTAAGGACTATAGAAGATTCAATTAAATATTTGAAATATTTAATTGTGAATGGACTTTAGAAGAATTAATTAAATATTTAGAATATTTAATTATGATGTGATTTTAGAAGATTTAATTAAATATTTGAAATATGGAATTGTGAATGGACTTAGAGGAATTAATTAAATATTTGGAATATTTAATTATGAATTTAGAGGAATTTTAGAAGAGAAAAATATTTAATCTAAGTTATTTGAATAAAATATTCAAGCCAAGATTATATGATAATTAATATAAATAAATCGTAATGTTTATTTAGTTAATTAAGAAATGGTTAAGAAAAGTGATTAAATAAACTTATTTATTTAATCGAAATGAAAGAATGAACAATATAGATAAATTATTTAAATTTATTTATATGTAGATTGAATTTAGAGATTTAATTAAATATTTGAAAATATTTAATTAATTACTAGACTATTGTGATGTGACCATTTTTAGGTGTATACACTTACAATATTCTGTATTGTGTCCATTTTTTAGTGATAATGGCAATAAGCATTTGATCTAAATTTCAGTGGTAAAGGTTAATTAAGATTGGGTGTTTTGACCAGAGGAAAGGTAATAACTTGCTATTATAAAAGTTGGGACAATGTGTTATGAAGGGTGTCAGGTAAGGGAGTGGATTATCTTTTCGGGTCCCCATAGCTAAAGGGTATCACAAATTTAACAACTACTTGGTTATTGAAATTCTGAGTTGTTTGTTGAGGGGGATTAAATAGAAGGAACCATTTGTTCTATTTTCTAAAAGGTTGGGATTTTTTTGGTTTGCGGGCTCAGATTTCTCAATATGACTAGAGGTGGATTTTGTATCTTGACTACTAACTAAATTTTGATAATCATGGAGGGTGGTACACACAAGCATAAAGGATGGAAATTTCATCATGGTAATCTTGTCTTGTATCTTACTTTGTAAATTTTATATGAACATATTTTGAAGGTGAGGATCAAGAACCTTGACATCGATTTGGGAATAAAGAGATTAATAGTGTGAGATAAAGTCAGTTATCTTTTTCTCTTCTTTTTGCTTGCATCTCATCAAATCAACCAAGGTCATCTTAGGGGTCATATGTAGTTGGAAATGGTTAACAAATGCCTCAAAAATTTCATTGAATGAACAAATTGAGTTGTTCGGTAATGAAGAAAACCACTCCAAGGCAGTATCCTTCAAGGACCTAGGGAAAAGATTAGCCAAGAGTTTATCATCAAGGATGAAGTCACTACATAAGGCTATATAGGCATTACAATGGTTAGAAAGATCTCCCTTTCCTCCATATTTATTGAATCTAGGCACCTCTACACCTTGTGGCATTAGTGTTTGCACTATCTTCAAGGACAATGGAATGATTTTGACATAATATGTAGGTAGGCCATTTTGATTTTGGTTGATGGTGAAAATTTATTTTTGGAGGGATGAAACGGTTTGGAAGAGTTGATTTATGAGAGGGTCATTGCTTGTGTTATGATATGGAAGTGAAAAAGGTGAAGGGGTGTATATGTTCGAAGGACAATTAAATGTAGTGCTTATAGGTGCTAAAGTGGTAGGAGCTATGACATGCGATTCCACAAAGGTACTAGGGATGTTAGCAGAAATACCCAAGGAAGGAATCACATTACTAGTCGATTTGCGTTGTTGTTGTGACTTGAGGGTTGGTGTAGGTGGGAATTGACATAATTGTTGTAAGAGGAGTTTGAGTTCCTCCTTGGATTGTGAAATTGCTTGTAGGTAAAGGAACTCTAGTATTTGAAGTGAGGTGTTTTCCAAAGATTTGAACTATGTTTTGCATAAGGTCAATTCTATCTTCACTTTCAAGCATGTGATGAATGTTATCTATAGTAGGGATGACAATAGTTGAAATGTTGTCATTTTGCACTTGATGTTGGAGGTATTCTAAATCTTCATGAATGCAAATTATGTTTTCTTGTGAGACACTATCAGTCTTTATTTCAACATACATCACACTACTTGAAGGCAAAGAGTTGTTAAGGGCGTGGTCCATACCTAGTGTACTAGTGTTAACAATAGTAGTGAAAGAGCTAGATAACCCAAAATCCACAATGATTGTGCTATCACAGGATGGCATGAGTCTCAAACTTCATCTCACTATAGTATCAGTAATAGGAAACCAAATACTCATACAAGGGCTAGTTAATGCTAAATGCATGCAAATGCAATATAAGGTAAGAAAAATGAAATGACTATAACATAAATTATGGAAACTAAAATAGAAAATAAGCAGCAAACAAAAACTTAGAAACAAAACCTTAAATGATGAAAAATGCAATGCACAATGTGCATAGGAACTAATTCGCCCAGGGTGGCAAATGAGTCCTAGTAGGGAATTTTTTCAAAATTTTCAAGAAAAATTTAATTGATTTTTATGCTTTTTATTTTGTGGGATCTGAAAAATAAGTGTAAATAAAAATTTTGTTGGATTTTCAATGAAATGAGATACAAAAATGTAAGCTATATGAGATTTCACTAATGCAAAATTTGAAACCCTAGAATGCCAATTAAAAAATGCAATTCCTAATGCAATGTCTATGCAAGAAAGATCTAGGATGATGATGGACTCCAAATCAGAAAATGAAATGTTCTAAATGTAGGTTCACCAAAATGTGAGGTGGAAAATTGTGGGCTTCTTTTTTCTAGGGTTTAGGACCTAGAATGAAAATATTCACTCACTTTCATTCAAGAACAAACCCTTGAAATCTCAATGCAAAGGAGAAAGAGATCTTGCAAGAGGGTTGTCCTAGGGGCTAAATATAAACTAATGAGGGGTTCACCACCAAGTAAGATGTAATGCAAGACTAAATGACCTAGAAATGCACACAAAACAAAACAAAATCCTATAGAATGAAATGTGTGCACTTGGGAATCTAAAGATGGCTGAATGGAGCTAGGAAACATTAGAAAATCTGAGTTTAATGTTGAGTGGGACTCATTCACCAAGTTAGGTGAATCAATCTAGATTTTTGGTTTCTGTATGATAACATGAATCTGCCAAATGGGTATCTGAATGTACAAAAATCTGAATTTTGACAGAAATTGGGACTCATTTGGTAGAAGTGGTGAATCAATCTAGAAGTTAGGGTTTTTTGAAGCTTCAAAGTCTGATCCTACTCTTCTCTATCTACTCTTTCCTTCTTGAGTGATTTCTAGATCTAAAACCCTAATTTGTAATATGTAGGTGTTCTCCAATGTTATCCAAGGTTTGATGACAACTTTGAATGATTTGACAACTTTTCTCCAATCTTGCTCCTTAGGAAATCTGAAACCTAGACCTACAAATCACACTCAAAGGAGAGGGAAAATTTTTGTTGGGTTAGTGGATAGGGGTTTTCCTTGGTCAAACCCCATTTTGGTAATCAAACCTTGAAATAGACTAAAATAGGAATGAAGAAAGATGAATGAAAAAAATAAGATGTTGCAACTCAATTAAACCCTATCAATGATGTGTTGCAAATATGTGTGAGATGGATCCAATGGATGTAGATCTTGACTCTTGCTTGAATAGGATAGATCTTGAATGAAATGCTAGCTTGAATCATCAAACCCTACATCATAATTGTTAGCTCCAAAACAAACATGATGCATATAGTCCTTGACATGATGATTGATGCTTGAATGTTGCTCTAAAATGCTTGATAATCTTCCCTTGAAGACTCTTGAATTCTCTTGTAAACACTTGAATGCACTTGTGAACTCAAACTTGCTATAAAGATGAATATTTGAATGCTTGGGGTTAAAATGAGTGAAAGAACCTTGTATTTATACCCAATTATGCAAGAATTACTGAAATTACAACACTACAAGTTGACATAAGATCTAGGAGAATAAAATGCCACCAAAAATTTGAATTAATTTTGATTTTGGGCCAAATGAGACTCATTCACCCAAGATGGTGGATGAGTTCCATTAGGCATAATTTTTGGGACCATTTTTAAAAAATGCTTAGAAAGGTGTGAAACTAGGTTTAGGACCCAAAAATATAGGTGGGAGTCATTGCCCCAAGGTGGAAAATGAGTCCTAGATCACTAAATTTGGGCCACACAAGCTGAAAACACCTGAATTATGATTGGGTATTGATTTGTGTTGGGATTATCTTGAAAAAGATGCATTAAATGAGGCTTGTGGATGAAAAATAGGGCCAATTAAAGCATAATAAAGCCCAACTATTAATGAAAATCCTAGAAAAGTGTGAAATTATATTACAAAACTTTACAACACTTTAGATAAGGTAGGATTAAGGTTTAAAAGAGGTTTATTAGGTGTAATTAATTAATAAAACCTTAAAAAAGTGTGAAAGTGTGTTACCACACTTTAGCAAGGTACCATTTAAATTCATTAGTTCATAAGGGCCCAAGACCTAATGTGAATGAGTTAAACAAATTGCAACACTAAATTAAAGCATCATTAAGCTCAATTCAACAAGGAGGGCCCAAACAAGTGTGAAAATGTTTCAATGAGATTTTTTGACACTACACTATGATAGATGGGTGATGTTTGAATCAAATCTCATAAGAAGATTTTAATGTGAATAGGATGAAGCTTCTCCTTGAGGTCATACTCCTTACCATTATGTTGAGGAAAATGAGGTGCAATAGGGAGAATAGGTTGCAATAAAGGTATTGATGAAGGAATGTCTTACATTTGTTTTGGTTGCTTGTTATTCATGTATTTTATCATGTTGTTGTTGTAGCACATCTTGTGAGTGCTTGCATTGAGTTTTCTATTGTAAATAGAGTATTGTACCTAGTTAATTAATTACTAGGGGACTTAGTGAACTTATTTACATGTTAAGTTTACTTAGGTCTAAGGAATATTTCTAGAAGGTGTTAGTTGTCATTGCTTGTTATCTTATCTTTTTACTTGTAACACATGTTACTTGGGTAGTTGTGATTAGTTATCTCATATCATAGGATTAAGAAACTTGTCATAATCTTATGTTATCTTATGTATCACTTTGGTTATATAACCAAGTGTTGAAAGGCACAAGACAATTGAGAGGGGGGTGAAGCACTTGTCACCAAATTCAAACAAAAAAATTCAAACACTTATCAACTTCACAAACAATTTATTCTATTATTAAGTATGAACATGAAATGCAAATAACAAAAAGAAAAATCAACACAAGAGACACCAAATTTATGTGGAAAACCCAATAACAGAAAAACCACGGTGAGGATTAGCTCATAATATAAAGTAATAGCACAACCAAATACAAAGAGGCTCACTAACTAGATACAAGGCTCACTGCCTACAAAAAGGACTCACTCTCCAGAAGGAGGTTCACTACCTATAGAAAGAAAATACTGTAGAAAGATCCACCACTACAAGTTACACACATTTGCAGCCTGATCAGAAGGATTGTAGACACCGTCAGCTCACTACTTTCAGGAATCTAACACATTAACATACTACTTCCTCCATTCACTTTCACATAACTTTGATTCTCAAACATGTGGCTTTATTGATTAATTCATAACATCTCGACTTGTATTTATATCATTTTCAACCTTAGAAACATTCTCCAAGGTTAGCTACACACGCTTCATTTCAAAAATTCAAATTAGGTCGACAAATCAACATTCCCACGGTGGAAAGGAATGAGAGCAGACCAAACCAACACTTAACCAAGACCCAAAACATCATCTCAGATCAATCAAATGCTTCCTTAATTAATTCTTAATCCTTCGTATGAAGTGTAAACATTAGGTTGGCCAAATCTAATGAAAACACAAATGAAATTTGAAGTATAGGTTTCCGCAATGAGAAGATAACATGCATACCACTTGACATGCTTTACCAATCACTATAACACATCTTAGATTCCTTTAGACTCATCCACATCAGTTGCAACAAGCTTCAAACCTAGAACACTTCTCATAAGTCCATTTGGACTGTATAGACACACACAAAAATATTAAAACTCAACTTCTAGAGTGTCAAACCACGTAAAACTTTGCTAGAACATAAAGAACACAATTACAAGACATTCTAGATTCGTAAGACTTGAAAAAAACCAGGGGAGCACTACGGAGCATAAACATCTCTCCTAGTCATAGACAAACAACTCTACCAAACCAGTTCACACATTGATGAACACAACTTTCATTCTTCATCAAACCATAAGCTAAAAACCAAGAGATATCACCAACAGATTCCCATAAAAAGACACCTCAGATCTGTACAAGCACAGGAACAACACAAAATAAATGTCAAGCACAAACCAAAGCACATTTTGAACATACACACAACTTTGACTTATCTATTTATTAATTTTCTCAAACGCACTTGGTAGCCCATCATATCAGCAAATTTGCAACATAATAAAGATAACTCCATGTACTCACAACATCTCATCAACATCTCAACTATACATGCACAACCTGCAACATCCTGTACTATGTTGACATCAATGATAACATCAATGAAAAAACAATAAAACTTACTCATACTTGCAACAATCTCCCCCTTTTTCACTGATGGCAACACATGATGTGAAAAACCATCAAAGACAACAATACATATTCTCAATATTCTCTCTTCCTTTCAACTTCCTTTTTCTCCCTTTTTACTATTTTTCACATGACACTCTCCCCCCCTTTGAAATCAATGAAAAAGAACAAAAAAAACTTAGATCACTCCCCCTTAGGAGTGCACCCACACAACTCATACTGTAACAATAAAAATTTCTACTCCCCTTGCGGAGTAGACCCATTCATCAATCTAGAAAAATTAAGAATCTACAGATCCACTGGATTGATGCACCTCCATGTGCAACTAGTTCAGATAAGGAGGTCCAATTACCCACAACTTCTCCCTAAGATAATTAAAAGTATCCTTTGGAAGAGCCTTGGTAAATATGTCTACAATCTGATCCTTTGTAGGCACATACTCCAATCTAACCTCATTCTCTAATACTTTTTCTATCAAAAAATTATATCTGATGGATATATGTTTTGTCCATGAATGCATTACTGGATTATTTGAAATATTTATAACACTTGTATTATCATAGAAGATAGGTATAGGCTCATCACATATCACTCATATGTCCTTCAGTGTTTGCTCCATCCACAAAACCTATGTGTAGCAAGATGCTGCATCAATATACTCTGCTTTTGCAATGTATAAAGAAACCAAATCATGTTTCTTGCTAAGCCATGAAACCAATATAACTCCAAGAAAGAAAACACCACCACTTGTACGCTTTTGGTCATCTACACAACCAACCCAATCTACATTAGTGTAAGCATTTAGAGTGAAATTTGTATCCTTAGGATACCACAAGCCATAATCTGAAGTTCCCTTAAGCTATTTGAATATCATTTTTACAACTATAACATGTGTTTCTTTCGGTTCTTCTTGAAATCTAGCAACCAAACATATTTCATGCATGATATCCGGTCTTGTAGTAGTAAGATACAATAGTTCATCAATCATAGATCTGTACTTGCTCTGATCAACTTTAGTAGATTCATCATCTTTACTTAGTTTACATCCGGTCACCATAGGGGTACATACTAGTTTGGAGTCATCCATTCCAAACTTCAAAAATTCTTGGACATACTTAGATTGTGAAATGAATATCCCCTTATCAGTTTGATTCAATTACAACCCAAGAAAGAAATTCAATTCACCAATCATAGAAATTTCAAATTCTTTTTGCATCTCTTCTATAAACCTCTTACACATACCTTCATTTCCTCCAAAGATGATATCATCTACATACACAACTACTATCAACATTCCATTTCCTTCAATCTTGAAATAAAGATTTCTATCTATGAAGACCTTGTTGAGCTTTTGTTGTGATAGATACCTATGCAACCTTGCATACCATGCTTTGGGAGCCTGTTTCAATCCATACAATGCCTTCTTCAACTTACAAACCATATCCAGTTTATCTAATAGCTGAAATCCCTCCAGTTGTTCCATGTACACTTCTTCCAATTCTCCTTTCAGAAAAGAATACTTGACATCCATTTGATTTACCTTGAAGTCTTTATAAGTAGAAAATTTCAACATCTGAATAGCTTCCATTATTTCCACTAGGGAAAATGTCTCTTCAAGGTCTATGCCTTCAACCTATGAATATCCTTTGAAAATAAGTCTTGCTTTGTTTCTCACAACTTCACCATTCTCATTCAATTTTTTTCTAAACACCCACTTAGTACCTATCACATTCTTGTTTACTAGTCTAGGAAAAAGTTCCCATGTCTGATTCTTTTCTACCTATTGCAAATCTTTTTTCATTTCTCTTACCCAACTCTCATCTTTACATGATTCACTCACAAACTTAGGTTCTATCTTTAATTTTTTTTTTTATCTCACCTACCACCACTTTGCTTCTTGTCTTCATACCTTCACTCTTATCTCCAATTATCTGTTCTTCCAGTTGATTCTTCTTTACATACTTAGGAGTCTTAGGAGTAGGTTTCAAAATCTCTTCCTCTTCTTCAATTTGTTCTTCTTCTTCCTCTTAATTCTCTTTTGGTATAGGTTCATAGATAGGCTCATCTAGTTCAACTTCAATTATCTCAACTAGTCTGTGTATGTCCTCATCAACATTCACATTTGCACTCTCAACAATCTCCCATATTTTATTGAAGCATCTATATGATTTTCTACTAGTTGAATACCCAAGGAAAATTCCTTCATCACATCTAGCATCAAACTTCCCAAGGTTCTCATAATCTCTTTTAATGTAGCATTTTCTTCCAAACACCTTAAAGTACTGCATAGTAGGAATCTTACCAGTACACAACTCATAAGGAGTCTTAGTGTTGTTGCCTCTGATTTGAACTCTATTAAGAATTTAAATAGCAATGTGGATTCCCTCTCTCCAGTATACATCAAGTACATTTTATTCTTTCATCATGGTTCTTTTAGCCTCATGAACAGTCCGATTCTTTCTTTCTAAAACTCCATTCTACTGCGGAGTTCTAGGAGCAAAAAATGTATCTTTATGCCATGCTCTTCACAAAATGCATTAAACTCACTGGAAGTGGTTTCTCCACCTCTATCAAACCTTAAACGTTTGATTCTCAAGTTTACTTCATTCTCTACCCTTTCCTTAAACACCTTAAATCTATCCAAAGCCCGAGTCTTCTCTCTAAGAAATGTAACCCATATCATTCTTGAATAATCATCAAAAAGGAGCATGAAATACATGTCACCATTTAGAATTCTTGTACTTGGAGGGCCACAAAGGACTGTATGAACCAATTCTAGCATTCTGGTAGCTGATTGATCTTTTCCTTTAAAACTAGATCTAGTTTGCTTTCCAAACCAACAACTCCTGCACATAGTATTAGGCTTTGTGATCTTAGGAAGATCTCAGACAACCTCTCTTGAATTGATCCTAATCAAATTATCAAAGTTTACATGTCCCATTCTATGGTGCCATAGCCAACTTTCATTAACTTGAGATACAAGGAACTTACCATCAACACCCTTAAGCTGATAAATATTTCCATATGTTCTTCTTCCTCCTGCAACCATAGTTCTAGACCCTTTTATGATCTCACAGGTGTTATCCTGAAACACAAGCTTGAATCCTTTGCTACACATTTTTCCAATACTCAAAAGATTATGCCTTAAGCCCTTAACATAATAGACATCATCAATGTCATGCTTTCCATCAAAACTAATTGGTCCTCAACAATATTTGCTCCAAAATCATCTCCAAAAATAACTAAACCACCGCCATACTTTTTAAGCTTAGTGAACTTACTTTTATCTCTGGTCATGTGATTAGAGTGGCCACTGTCAATCACCCAATAGTCTTCATCTTGTCTAGTATGAATGTAGTAACCAAAGTACCTTCCATCTCATCCTTCTTACTCTATGAACCACTTCCCCTTGCACATCTTCCTGAGTTAGTAGACATAGATTTACTCTCTAAAGCTAAAAACAAGCATTCATCATCATTATCCTCAAAGCTTGATTCATTATAAAAAATTCTTGCATCTTCTCTGACATAATACAACTTCTTGTACTTCTTATCCTTTCTATCTTTATTATTATCTTTGTTCTTCTTATGTACAACTCTATTTAGACATCTTGAAGCATAATGACCAATATTTCCACAACTAAAACATTTAAAGGATACGTTTCTTCAAATTCCTCATAAAATTTTATTCCTACTCATTTGAACTATCATCCTCTAGATCATCTTCTATATTTATAGCTTTAAAGGCTAACTCTATCTTCTCCTCTTTCATTCCAAACTTCCTCATTTCAAATGCAGTCAAGGTGTCAAATAGTTGTTCTTTAGTAAATTTATTAGGATAATTCACTTCCTCAATAGTTGACACCTTATCATTGTAACATTTTGGTAAGGTCATTAGAATATTCTCTATTATATCTTCATCTACTAGAGTACACCCTTGATTCCTAACTTCATTTGCTGCAAGATCAACCCTCTAGAAATAGCTTGGAATATATTCACCTTCTTCTATTTTTAAATTTTCATTTATGTGCTTTGTTGTCAGCTTCTTTGTCAATTTCACTCTATCATTTCCTCCATAAATATCTTCCAACTTCTTCCAAACTTCATAAGAGTGCCCAAATAAATAACTTTAGTTTGCTTAGTCTTAGATAAAGCAATGTAAATTGCATACCTTGCTTTCTCATTCTCCTCAGGAAGAAAACATCATCTGTAGTAGTAGGACCACTTTCCGGAGAAACATACTTCAACTCAACAACCTTCCAAACTGTGTAACCAAGATAGATTATGTAACCTATCATTTTCACTTTCCAGTGACTATAGTTAGATCCATCAAACATAGGGATCTCAAATTTGTGTGTCATTGAATCTACCTCAAGTTTTTAATCTCTTCACCAAGGAACCAAAGCTCTGATACCAATTGTTGGAAGGCCCAAGAAAACTAAGAGGGGGGGTGAGTTAGTTGTCACCAAATTCAAACAAAAAACTTCAAACACTTATCAACTTCACAACCACTTTATTTTGTTATTAAGTATGAACATGAAATGAAAATAATAGAAAGAAAAATCAACACAAGAGACACCCAATTTATATGGAAAACTCAATAAGGGAAAAACCACGGTTAGGATTGGCTCACAATATAAAGTAATAGTACAATTGAATATATAGAGGGTCATTGCCTATAGATAGGACTCACTTTCTAGGAGGCTCATTGCCTACAAAAAGAAAAGATTACTTAAATATCCACCAAAGTAAGTTACACACATATGTAGCCTAATTAGAAGGATTATAGACACCACCAACTCATTGATTTGAGGAATCTAACACACTAAAGTACTGCTACCACAATTCACTTTCACACAATTCTGCTTCTCAAACTTGTGGCTTGATTGATTAATTCCTAGCATCTCAACTTGTATTTATATCATCTTCAACCTTAGAAACTTTCTCCAAGTTCGGCTACACATGCTTCATTTCAAAAATTCAAATTAGGGTGGAAACCCAACATTCTTGCAGTGGAAAGGAATAAGAGCATACCAAACCAAGATGTAACCAAGACCCAAAACATCATCTCAGATCAATAACATGCTTCCTTAATTAATTTTAAATCCTCCGTATGAAGTGTAAACACCTGGTCGGCCAAACCTAATGAAAACACAAATGAAATTTGAAGTACATGCTTCCATAATGAGAATATAACATTTAGAATAATTGACATGCTTCACCAATCACTATAACGCATCTCAGATTCCTTTAGAATCATCCACATCAACTGCAACAACCTTCTAACCCAGAACACTTCTCATCATTCCATCTGGATTGTACAGACATACACAAAAATACTGAAACTCAACTTTTAGAGTGCCAAACCACAAACATCTTTGCCATAACATAGAAAAAACCATTACAAGACATATATTCCAGATCCACAAGACCTGAAATAGACCAACATAGGACTATGAAGTAGAAACATTTCTCCCAGTCATAGACAAACAACTTTGCCAAACCAGTTCACACACCAGTGAACACAACTTTCATTCTTTATCAAACCAGAAGCTACAAAGTAGGAGATATCACCAAAAAATTCCCATAAACAACACCTTAGATCTGCACAAGCATGGGATCAACATAGAAGAAATGCTTAGCACAAAACATAGCACATTTTGAACATACACAACTTGGAATTCTCTATTTATTAATTTTCTCAAATCACTTGGTAACCAATCATATCATCACATTTGCAACATCATAAAGATAGATCCATGTACTCACAATATCTCATCAACATCTCAACTATACATGCACAACCTGAAACATCCTATACTATGTTGAAATCAATGAAAACATCAATGACAACAGAACCAAGCTTACTCATACTTGCAACACCAAGGGGTCTCTCATAATCTTATGACACTTGTCATAATTCTATGTTATTTTATGTCTCACCTTGGTTATATAACCAAGGGGTCTCTCGTACATTGTATATTGAATTATATTTACATAATTGATAAGAATATAATTTATTCTTGTCATATTGATCTTCTCTCTTTGTGCTTTCCATTTGGCCTTTAGATCTTGGTAGGCTATCTCCATAGCCAATTCTAACATGTTATTAGAGTAGGTTGGATGCCTTTGGTTAGCCATCTTTTGAGAGATATTGGTAAATATTGAAAAGTTGAGTATTCTATTCTCTGGCATCGTATGATGACTTGGAGAATTAGAAAAACTTGATAGAAATGCTAAATTTTGGGGGGGTTCCTTTTTGGCTCTTTATGTTAGGTTTAAATCAAAGCTTGTTGGTGCAAATCTATGCTCACCATTGAGTTCAAAGGGTTTGAGAAAGTCATTTTTTCCTTTTGTTTCATCCAAATCGGACATATGAAGCCAAATATATGAGGGTTTGAAGCTAAAGTGTGGTTGCCATATCTAGAAGGCAACTGTAATTTTGGAGAATTTTGGGACCTTCCATCACATCTAGAAGGGCCAAAAACCCTAAGATTGAGTGTCAAATCATCTAAATTTGAGGAAGTTATCTGCGGAGGCAAAACAAAATTTCCCCGAGAATCATATGACCCGTAGGTCATCATAATTGTAGTTGTCATCAGAAAAAGTACTGGTTAGCAAAAAATAATTCGACTAGGTTTGAAAAAAAAATTAGTTTAATTTTTTTTATATATTTTCCTTTCTTAAATCTAGAATTTTTAAATAAAAAATCTAAAAAAAGGGGACATCGTACCTTGCTTATTTAGGGTACTACAAACTCTACATAGTAGGGTACTACCTATACTACTGGGCCACCACTAGGTAGCCATGTGGCCATCTAAGACTGGCCCATGCAGGTGTGATCCCCGTAGAAATCTGCATGTCGTTGCAAAGAAACCTGATGATTGTTTAAAAGATTCTATTGGAAAAATATTAGAAGATTTTGGCACATAAAGGTATATTCCACTCGACAATTCTACCACATTTTTCAAACCATTGACCACAAGAATATTTCATGGTATCTTTTCAGATTCTGCCACCAATAGAATATACTGGCAATGTGTGGCATATTCTAGCAACCTAGAGAATATTCCATTTGGAAGATAGTATATTCTTTTTTGACTGGCTGATGGATGTCAAATTTAAGCTCACATTTTGCTGAAATTAGCTCTGCATTAGTAGTTTCTTAAGGATTTTCTCCCCCTCTCCATTGGAGTTTTTGATTTTGTAGTTCAACTTCGATAGCCCATAATTTTCTCATACAACCTCCTTTTTGCGAGTGCAATTTTTCTTTTTTCTTTTTAATTTGGGGTAGAATTTCATGCTCTACATGGTGGTGCAATCAAATTTTGGCTATGGTGTCTATATTTTCTAGAAATTGTAGATTCTCATAGGTGTTGTTGCTTCGTCCTCATTTTGGGAACTTCAAGGGCTTGTATCTTGCTCATACGACAACATTTTTGGGTACAATTTTTTATGAAAGTGCATAATTTTTTGTGTACTTTTCAATGGTATGATCAAATTAATCTCATTTTTTACCAAAAAATATACTTGATTCTATGACCATTTTTGGCATTTGCATGTACCAAGATCAAGATCACTTCCCTATTTTTGGAAAGTGGCAATTGTAAATGCATTAAGTATAAAGTGCCACAAATCACATTTTCTTTGGGGGTTTCTTGATTGAGTGATTTGGGGGGGTAATATTGCAGTGGTTGATTGCATTCTTTTGCTTGGTTTATGTTCTTGCAATGTGGAAATCTCAAATTGAACTCCTAACTCCACATAATTATGCTACCTGGAGAAAATCAGTTTGGAACTATCTCATGATGAGCAGTCTAATAGGCTATCTAAAGGAAACCATTCTTGGATCTACTAATGCTAAAGAATTGGAAAAATTGGAGCTTGATCATGAGAAAATGTACTTGGATGTATATGTTCATTAGTCTCATTTGATTTACAATTTCATGTTGAATCATGTAAAACACCTAAAGAGGCTTGGGGGGATTTTGAAAAATTGTATTGTAAAATAGATAATATTAGGGGATATCATTAATGTTTTGAATACATCCAAGACTACATCTCCCAAGTTAAGAAATTGAGAACATAGTTGAAAGAACACAAAATTGATAAAGAGGATTTACAATTGATTTTTAATGTGTTATCCAAGCTTGGTTCTGAGTACTCAATATTTTTTTTGGCTTTCATACCCATCAACTTTCTATGGTAGCATCATATGTTGATCCTAAGTTTGATGACTTTGCAAATCCCCCAATCTAAGAGGAAGCTAAGTTAATGAACATGGGTCTAATCAAGTCTTCTAAGTCACAAGAATTATTAGCTAGTGAGTCTAAGGTACAAAAGAATCAGTGAATATTGATAAGAATCAAAAGGGCGTGTGCAGGATCATCATAGAAAAAATAGGCCCTTAAGTGGCAATGGAAATTCAAAAAAATCAGAGTTAGGCAACTTGACGTAAAAATTTGAATAAGTTATCAATATTATTTCAAAAATATGTAAGAATAGAATTTTTAGCAAATTGAATGTAGTTTCTAAACTACTAGGTTTATTTTTTTTCTAAAATCTATTTGGTGAAAATTTGAAAATTCAATGTAGTGGCACTTAATATCAGGGAAAAAATAAGAAGCAGGTGCTTGTCTAACCACCCTAACCACAATAAAATGATAATATTTTTTTATAAGATTTTAGATATAAGTAGAGGACTCATGTCCCGATGTGATGCAATTTTTTTGTAATTTTTTTCCAATTAAATAATTAATTATGAATTTTTTATTATAAATTTTAAAAAATATAAAAAATCGTATGTTTGACCACCTTAACTTGGTAAAAAATTCATGATTTTTTTTAATCTTATAGTATGCGAAGCATAAAATGTGACACATATTTCAAATTCAAAAAATGTGATACTGTTTGAAAGTGTAAGAATTGGCTAAAAGGTAGCCACCCAAGATCTAGAGGCCTAATAGAAAGCACAAGCATAAGAGAGATAGAGACAAGATGACAAGAATAAACTGTATTCTGTCAATAGAATAAAATGTAATGAGCTAATAGTACATAGGAGACCCCTTGGATATATAGCCAAGGTGAGAACATAGAAGGGCATAAGATTATGACAAGTGTCGTAATCTTATGACTTGTGACAACAATGAAAGGTTATCACTCCACCTAAAGTGGAAAGGTGATAATGTGATAATCACCACAAAAGGTGGATCTCCCACAAAAGGTGGAAAGATAATCACATGATGTGTCCACAAAAGGTGGAAATGATAAAGTAATGAGATGTCAACTCCACCAAAGGTGGAAAATCTCCAACAACCTCCTATGTGGTCCCTAAGTAAACTTAACTAAGGTGTAATCAAGACCTAGGACAAGGTACAAGACATTTAATTACACCAACACCCCCCCTTAAGTGCAACTTAGGGAGAATGTACACAAAAGAAAACAATGCAAGATGGGTCCCGGCTACTAGGCCATGTTAGGTACCCATGTACAAATGCAATGAAATCTCTCACAAGTGGAGTAAAGATAGAAAAACCCAGTGGGAAAAAACTACCCCCCAAAAGAGAGATGAGATACAAAAAGCTATGAACATAGCATGAGAAGGAAAAAACCCCATGTGAGGAAAAAGTCCCCCCCATACAAGAGAAGAAGAGAGACAAGGTAGCCCCCCCTCAATGTACAATGATCACCCATGGAAGATGCTCGAGAAGGAATGAAGAAGCTGCTCCAAAACTGTCGAACAACGTTCCTCCCCTTGGGAAGAAACAATACCAAAGGTGTATGAATGAAGTCTCCCCAATCCACAAGTGAAGAAGGAAGAACCCTCAAAATGTAAGAAGTCTCTGAAATCTGCTCAAGTGTCCCTGTGTTGATGCCGAAAGATGCCTTTCCCAAACCATGTGAAGCTGCAATGTAGTCACCTCCTGGAATCTGTGAGAAACCCTTTGCAACAACACTCTGATCTACTGAAAAAGACAACTCAAGATCTAGCAAGGATGTAGGTAGAACATACTCCAAAGACAATGTCTCCTCAAAAGAGAAAGTGGCCTCCTCCAACTATTGTAAAGATGCATCCACAATCACATCAACCTCGAAAGACTGATCATGTAGAGGAGGGTCAGAGTGTTCCCTCGCAACAACTGAAGAAGAATCACCTTCATCAAAGAGAAGATACAAGTAATCAAGTGTGTCTCCCAAGTCTGCAATGTAGGACTCCACAAACAAACTGCCAATGTCTGTCAAGTAGTCATCCCATGAAGCTGCTCTGGAAGACAAGGTATACACTGTACTGAATCACAAGGTACTGAAACTGTCGGAACACAAGTGTCATCAGGTACATCAGTCAATGTAGAAGATGGAGTATCACAATAGGTTCATGAACCTCAGAAGTAGAGAGCACTCCAAGATTCAAGTAACCATACTCAATCTCCTCAAGTTTGTCCACACTAGGGTGAACTGAATCATCAATAGGAGCAAAATATGAGAAGGTGTAGAACCGAGAACGATCATCAACCTCCCCAATTGCAACAAGAGCCCTGCTATGCAAATCCCGAACAATGACAGAATCTGGTGTGAACTCTACACTCTTTCCTGTACCACTATGTGTAATCTGATAGATGGAGAGGATATTCCTTGACAAAGTAGGCACACATAGAACATCATTAAATGCTCCACCTTCAACGTCAATAGAACCCTTCCCACAAACTTCCAAAGAAGTGTTGTTTGCCATCAAAATGGGTGGTGAAGAACAAGAATCAAATGAAGAGTACATATCCTTGCACGAAGTCATATGATGCGAAGCTCCTGAATCAAGGATCCACTGATCTGTATTGGAATCTGCAACTGCAAGAAATGCTTGCCCCTTATGTTTATCATGTTGAGATGATGTAGAAGAAGGAGAAGAGCTAGATGTTGTTGCCATGAGAGTTGTTCCTTTTCCCTTAGAAGAAGTGGAAGGAGATGAGTCCTTCTCTTGATATGCAGCTGGCAAGTTGATGTTGTTCTTCTTAAGGATGTGTTTCAACTCATCAATTTGCTTAACATGACAACGATGCTCATCATGACCAATCCTTTTGCAATATGCACATGTTGGTTGCTCCCTCTTGCTTGAATTGTTGTACTTCTTTGAAGAAGATGATGTTGATGAGCTTTGTTGTGGAGGAGTAGATTGTTGGTTCTCTCCTTGTGAAGATTGCTTCTGCTTCTTATTGGAACCCTTTCCTTGAGTCCCTTGATTCCCTTGATTAGCCACCAAAGCCATGGACTTTGAAGACTTGAGAATCCCCATGCTTATTAACTTTGCTTGTTCTAACATCAACATTTCTGTAAAAGCATCAAATGTAGGCATAGTGAAAGAACTACCTACTGTCAAGCGATGGGTTTGGAAGCTAGAAACAAATGCTGCATATTCTGATGGAAGCTTTCCCAACAAATTGTAGACCAACTGTGCATCCTTCTTATCAATGCCACAATCCTTAAGCTGTGCTCTTAGCTCATTTGCCTTAGTGACATAGTCTTGGATTGTATCAAAATTCTTGGGATCTAACATTGTGAGATCATTGTCAAGTTGATAACCTCTAATCTCATCAACTTGGCCATACAATTGACCAAACCTTTCCCAAGCTTCTTTAATTGTTTTACACTTATCAATTTGAAAGATTAGATCTTTTGATACATATTTCCTTAATGTTCCAAGAGCCATAGTATTTTTAGTGAGCCAATCCAAATGAGCAATAGGATTAGCTTGAGGATCAGATGGTGCAACAACAGTTCCATCAATATAATGAGTTAATCCTTTTTCCATTAACTTACTCCATGCATCAATTTTCCAAGAAGCATAATTATGTGGAGTTAACAAGGGAAACTTAGGAGAACCCATAGCAGCAAAATGAAAGAGAACAAGATAGAGAGAGAGGCACAATCACTCAAGACACCCCCCCAAATTCACTCAATCAAAGAACCCCCCCCAAAAAGATGATTTGGCACTTTATAATTAGTGCGTGTACAATGGCCACTTGCAAGCCAAGCAAAGTGGGCTTCTGATTTTTAGTGTTTTACAACAGCCTTAAGTAGGCTACAGCAGACTCAAATAACTGATACAAAAGATCAAACTAAGATCTTAACCTTTACAAATGCCCAAAATAGGCCAAAAATGACCAAGTGCTGAAAGTACAATTTCTGATCACAATTACTACAAACTGATAGCACCACTGTGAATTTCAGAAAAAATTATGCACTTTCAAAAAAAAATGGCACTTGAAAAGGAGTTCGTATGAGCCTGAACGGAGCCCCGGAAGTTGCAAAAACGGTGACAATCGAGCAAGATCTGAGACAAATCCAATTTTCTGGAAAATCCATGCACCAAAATCAGAAAATAAATTCACCACTGCGATGTACACGAAAAATTAGCCCAAATCAAAAAAAATTGCACCAAAAAAGGCCTTTAGAACGACCAAGATAAGGACCTTTGAAATGGTACCAAAATCAAGAAAGCTCTCAATGGTGAGGGTGAAAATTTCCAGCGGTGGCCGGTGCTGGCGTCGATGCATGATAGGTTAAATTTCACGGCCGTTTGACCGTCGCCGTCGCAGGTAAGCCCCTACGCGGCGTGGAAGATCGCGGAATATTCGCAATGAGCGGAATGCTTTCGGCGGAATATTGCAATAAGCGGGCGGAATTTGCACTGCTTTGCCGGTAATCTTAGGTGAGAATGGGAGAGGGGCCCGTGGGGAGACTGCGGTGGCTGAGTATTATAGACCCACGTGGGATCTGTGCCTAGCAGATGCTGTTGTTGAGCAGTCACCGGTCTGTGATGCAGAACCACTAATAGGCTTTGATTTTTTTAATTTAAAAAACTTTACAATACAAAAAGCTGAATAAAAATCTATTTTTTGATTTTGAATAATATTTTTTACAAAATTTTTTCTTGAGAATAATAATTTTTTTGGCTCATCGTGCCGACAAGCGAGGTTGGCCGTATGGTCGGCCTGCTAAAAAAAATTTGCCTCGAAGGACAACTTGCTCCGATTTGGACGAGTTGGCAGTCGATTTATAGGTTCTTGGCCCTTCTGAGCACGATGGCGAGGTCCTTTTTGGCTGAAAATACTCCAAAGTGGCAGCTACCTCTTAGATCTGGCAACCACCTTCGATCTTCAACCCTTTGCAGATTTGGCCTCCAATGTCCAACTGAGACGAAACAAAAGGCAAATCTGACTATCTCGGACACTCCAGACGCAATGGCGAGCTCAGATCTGATGCAACAAGCTCCCAATATGCACCTGCAACATAAGGCCAAAAATGGAACCCTCCAAGAATCTCTCCAAAAGACTAACTAAAGGCACTCCAAAAGCTCTGATACCATGTAAGAATTGGCTATGAAGGTAGCCACCCAAGATCTAGAGGCCTAATAGAAAGCACAAGCATAAGAGAGATAGAAACAAGATGACAAGAATAAACTGTATTCTGTCAATATGATAGAATGTAATGAGCTAATAGTACATAGGAGACCCCTTGGATATATAGCCAAGGTGAGAACATAGAAGGGCATAAGATTATGACAAGTGTCGTAATCTTATGACTTGTGACAACAATGAAAGGTTATCACTCCACCTAAAGTGGAAAGGTGATAATGTGATAACCACCACAAAAGGTGGATCTCCCACAAAAGGTGGAGAGATAATCACATGATGTGTCCACAAAAGGTGGAAATGATAAAGTAATGAGATGTCAACTCCACCAAAGGTGGAAAATCTCCAACAACCTCCTATGTGGTCCCTAAGTAAACTTAACTAAGGTGTAATCAAGACCTAGGACAAGGTAAAAGACATTTTAATTACACCAGCAGAAGCTATAGATGTTTTTCAATTAACATATCAATCGGGGCTTTGTCATAATTCAAATAGAAAATGAATAATAATTATTTATTAAATTCAGTAAAACATAATTTATATTTAACAGAGCTAAGAATCTCCTTTAGAAACCCTTTTGTTTCATCAATTTTAATTAAAAAAGTGCGTCAACCACATAACCTACATATACCCATCATTATCACCACTTTTTGGCCCATCATGATCTTGCACATACCCAAAAGTAGAAAAAGAACAAGCCACATAAAGAATCAGAATTCTCTTCCTCTCAAGGGGAATCATCTAAGAAGGAGAGGCCTACTTGTGCATATTGCAAGAAGGATGGGTATGAAGAACACTATTGTTATAAGAAGGATATTGATGAGTCAAAACATCTTCTCAAAAGGAATCACATTGATTTTCCTTCTAGAATGTCTAAATCACCTCCTCCTCCTTCTTCTTCAAAATAGTCTAAAAAGGAAAAAGGTCATGTTGGTTTGGCTTCTACATTAGAAAATAAAGGATGTGCTCTTTGTGACTTTTGAAGTCATGGATTAGGGAGATGACTTCTAGATTCAAGAGCATCTCATCATATGACATCTTCATAATCTATATTCTCTTCTTTTTAGCCTTGTACTATGTCTCCTATTTTGATGGAAAACAATACATACATGAGTGTAATTGGAAAACCCGTTATATTAGTTTTGGGGACAACACTTTCCAAGATGTTTTGTGTGTTTCTCATTTGACAAAAAATCTTCTTTACATATATTAGATTACACATGGTGGAGATGGGAGGACTATGGAGTTTACACTTGATCCATTCATCATTCAAGACATGGATAGTAGAGAGATCATTGCTTCTAGGATGGTTGACCATTCATCTTAGTTGTATACCTTTACAAATTTTTCTTCTAATATTGACATTGTTCCTTTAGCTATTGATCACACTTCTAGTATGAACCATGATTCAAAGGAGACATTTGGCTTCTTGAAATTGGGATTTCTCACATCAGATCTAGTTCTTGAGTCATGCATTATATCTCCTCCATCTATTGTTGTAGTTGATGATGCTCGTATTGTTACAAATATGGCTTCTTTTGATTTAGTGTAGTAGGATATTCATTGTCTTTCAGATTTGGCTACTTTGGAAGACTTCTTGACATGTATTTCAGACTTGTTTGTGGAGTTTCATATTAGATATTTGGGAGACACTATTGATGACATTGATATTCTCTTTGATGGAGATGATTCTTCTTTAGATGTTGTGAGGGAACACTTTGACCCTGTTGTTAAATATTTACATGATAATTCTTCATAGTTTGATGTGAGTGTGGATACTTTTGGACAACATTGGAGGAGGCTTATTTGTCTTCAAAGGGGATATCATTTTCTTTGGATTATTTTCTACATTCATCTCTACTAGATTTTGGATTGACATCTTCAGCAGTGTGGCCTAGAACACCTATTTGGAGTGAGTCAACTTTTAGCATCGACATAGAGACACTTGAGCATCCTTTAGAGACACCATGCATCAATCTTCTTCCCAAATCTTCCTTTCAAGAATGGGAATACATCCTACATACCATCTTGGTTTTTTTTCTTCCTAAGGGGAGGAATGTTGTTCGACAAGATTGGATCATCTTAAGCATTCAATGTCAAGCTTCTATCATTGTAGGAGACTCACCATTGAGGCAGGGGGGTTGTATTGTCTCTCTTCTTCTCTCTTATGGGAGGTATTTTTCCTCACATGGGGTTTTGGCCTTCTCATGCATCATTGAGAGAATTATTGCATTTCATCTCTCTTTTGTGGAGGAGTTTTGTCCCATTGGGTTTTATCCTTTTCTCTATTTGTGAGAGGTTTATTTTGCATTTGTACATGGGTACCTAACATGTCCTCGTAGCCAAGATCCATATTTGTGTCATTTGCATAACAATCTTCTACTCCCTAAGTTTCACTTAAGGGGGAGTGTTGGTGTAAATAAAGTCTTGTACCTAGTTAATTCATTACTAAGGGACTTAGGGGACTTATTTACATGTTAAGTTTACTTAGGTCCTAGGAATCTTTCTAGAAGGTGTTAGTTGTCATTAGTTGTTATCCGATCTTTTGAATTGTAACACATGTGACCTAGGTAGTTGTGATAAGTTGTATCATATTATAAGATTAAGAAACTTGTCATAATCTTATGTTATCTTATGTATCACCTTGGCTATATAACCAAGGGGTCTATCATACATTGTACATTGAATTATATTTGCATAATTGATAAGAATATGCACATAATTTATTCTTGTCAAATTGATCTTCTCTCTTTGTGACTTCCATTTGGCCTTTAGATCTTGGTAGGCTATCTCCATAGCTAATTTCTAACAGAGTTAATTGTCTTACAAGATTGAAGATATGACCAAGAGTTTTTTGTTTATTTTATGGTGGTCCAATGATAAGCATAATTTTTTTTTTGTTTCAGGTCAATTTGAAGGTGGCTAAATAATAATTTGAGGTGTAATTGCATTTATTGTTCTTTGATGTGTTTAAATTTTAGGAGCCTTAGTGGATGATCTAGGTGAGATGTAAAGTCCTCAAGGGAATCATCTAACATATCATAGTCATCACTACTAAAAGGATTGTTAGATGTGTAACATACTTGTAGAAAGAGATCTGACATGATTAGATTATTTTACTTTCTCTAAGAAGTTAATTACAAAATTAAATATAAATTTAATTTATGTTTATGTTGGTCAATACTAGTTATGGTCAAACACAACTTCACAAATTTGTTATAGACACATATTTGAGAAAAAAAATTCAAATTTGTATAGGAAACATATGAATATTAGTCTATACTTGAAATCTAAGCCAAAATAAGTAGGTCAAGGGCACTGGACATCCTAGACCAGGCTTATGATTATGTAAAAAGTTTAAGTTTTGTGTCAATGTTTACATGTAATGGATGTTTGAGATAGGTTTTGATCAGACTTGAAACTAAAAGCTCTACCATTTTTCCCAATTTCGCAAAATGGCATCTAATGTAATGAACTAGGGTTTCTAATTTAGTGCAAAAATATATATTTTTTATAACCAAATCATGCACCACCTCATAAATTTAATTCAATTATAGATCTAATGCATTTTGAAATTGAAAACAAATTAATTTTTTTAATAATTGCACAAAATCAATTAAATTCCAATTTTGTTTCAAATGCAAACACACATTTTTGCAAAAAAATGATGTAATTTCTATTTTTTTACCTAATAGTGCAAATCTACAAAATTTTAGATGTAAATTAGAAGATTTATTTAATGCAAGATATGCCTAGTTCACCAAAATGTTTGGTTGAAAAGGGATCCTAGGTCTAATGGGTATATCACTCTGATCAATCCATTTCCAAGTCAACATTAGAAACCAAATCAACAAGGATATGAGATTGGCTAATAACCTAAAGGAGATCCAATATTCCTTGGATCTAGTTATTTTTTGGATTTAATGAATATTAATTGGCTTAATTTTACTATACAACCTAATCTAAAAACACAATTTTTTCACATAGATGAAACTAAAATATCTAAAACATAAAGAAGATATGAGACAAGAAAAATTATGTTCACCTGTGATTTTAATTTGAGTCTAAAATGAGTGGTCAAGGGAGATGGGAACCCTTGACTAGGAGTGCTTTCCAAGCCTACAACTTGCAGGAATGAAGCTTCTAGGTTTGCCCTCTACAATTCCAGTCTAAAAATTTTTGTCTTTGGATTTGAACCTACAAAAAAAAAAAAAACAGGAAGAAAGGGTTGGATATAAAGGATTTTTCCTAGGTCAAATCATTGTTTTAGTATGTGTAAGCATATGAATTCAATTGATCAAATAACATAAAATGAAGCAATTAAACTAAGCAAATGATCAATTAAAAGAAATAGTCCAATGAAATTTGACTAGCAACACTAAGAAGATTCAATTACAAAGAATTTAAATAAATGAAAGAAATTGAATCTAAACTAGTGTGCAAACCTCCCCATTCCATTGTGGATTTGAAGCAAATTGGGTGACATGGGATGTGGATTGCTCAAATTTCCCTAATCCATGTTGTTTACAAAAGCTTGATGATGATTGATAAGGTTGATTCACACAAAAGGCTCTCAAATTGCCGAAGAATGAGTGATCAATTTGAGAGAGTAACTTTTAATAAGAATGTTTCTGGTATTTATAGATTCTTGAGATATTCATCAATGGTCATGATTCAAAATACTAATCAATGGATGAAACTGAGTTTAAGATGAAGATTAGATCAAGAATAGATCAAGTGGTTGATAATCCATGAGCCATGGATCAAAAATTAGATCAAGGGTTTATAATCCATGAGACTCAACAATATCCCTTAATTTTAAGAAATGTGTTAGATATATATTTTGAGTTTGGGAGAAGGATTCAAATTTGAAAAGGGAATTTCCATGTGGAATATTCTTTGTGCAAGTTGGGAGATTGGAGGAAAATTTGTTAATTAAAAAATCATGAAAATAATTTGATTGGTCAAGTTGGAAGAATTAGGAATTTTAATTAAATTAATTTGAGCTATTTAATCAAGAGGGGTTAATGACATTTAATTAAATGACATTGTTTTTTCTAATCAAAAGTGAGGAAAATGATGAATTACGATGAATTAATCAAATAACCTTAGTTATTCTATTAATAAGAAGAAAAGGTGAATTTAACTAAATAACTGGATATTATTTAATTAAATATAGGAATTAGGTGAATTATGTGAGAAATGGTGTTAATAAGTGAAATCAAGTGTGATATACTTAGGACATTTTTAGGTGTCTACAATATTTCTACCTCCACGAGCAACCAATTGATTGATTGATAAAGTGTGTGCTCTTAACCTTAAGTGCATCTAAGGCTTTAATGAGCTAAAAAGCTAAAAATCCTACTCAAATATGTTAGAGAAGGATTCCTAATTGACATAAATGAGATCAACCCAAGATAAAGTCAAATACCCTTAGGAAAATCTAAAATGTAGCAATACCTTTCTTAGGGTAGCAAGTAGATCAAAGTTTGAAGATGAGAACTGAACCATAGATTTTTGGCACCACAAGACTCTCTAACTCTTCTAGGGTTTTGCATCTAAAAGAAGAGAGGTAGGCCAAAAATTCTAGCTAGGTTTATTAAAATTATGCAATGTAGGATGCTATTTAGACTAAATGAAATGAACTAAATGTAATTAAGTGATCTAAATGACTGATTATGTATGCAAAACTTAATATTTATGCTATGTTGGAAAACACAATGTGATATGAAAACAAAGAGCTATGAATAAATAAATGCATAACATAAAGAAATGAACTGAATCAATGTGCACCTGGAGGTCTAATGAAGATTTTGGAATGTTCTAGATGTTGTCTGGAATTATAGAAAATCACCAGTGGGACTCATTCACCCATGATGGTGAATCAATCTTGCTTTTGATGAAAACTATTGGGAATAGGTTGCCTTAAGGTGGGAATCATTCACCACTGGTGATGAATCAATCCTCTTCCAAAATTTTGAGAATTCATGAGATAACTCTGCAACACCAGATTTGAGGATGTCTGCTTGTTGGGTTGCCAAAGTCAATTATACAAGAAATAGACAGAATAACTTCTCCTAGAAGCTTGAAATGTGGTTGATTTGACTTAAAACACCTTGTTGACTTGTTGAACACTCTTCAACACCTAAATTCTAGTTAAATCTGCATACAAAATTCTACAAACACACACACAAAAGGGGAAAAATCGTTGAGGGTTAACAAATAGGGGTTTGCCTTGGTCAAACCCCACTTTGGTAATCAAACCCTTAATGAAATAATGAAATGAAAGAGAATGATAAACAAATAACATGGAAATGTTATCAAAAAGAAAGTTTGAAGTTATGCCAATGGATGCTTTAAAATGCTTGATGAATGCTTGATTTGATGTTGTAAAGATCTTGAATTCTTGAGTGAATGAAAATATTGCTTGGATATGATGTGTGATTGTAGGAGATGTAAAATGAGGTGAAAATAACTTATTTATACAATCTTGTGCCTTAGTAACTCGTTCATACCTCATCATAGACTGACATCAAGTGATTTTCAATAAAAGCCCAGAAGGAAATTTAAAATATTATGAATTTGGAGCCAAGGGGGACTCATTCGCCACCCATGGCGAATGGGTCCCACCTAGGACTTGAAAATGGGTGTCGGGAATTAAGTCACATTTAATGTTATTTGTTGGGTTTACTTTCAAAAATACACTTAATTAAAGCTTATAAGGGCATAAAGGGGTCAAATAAAGCATAAGAAAGGTGTAACTAGTGAAGTTATGCCTAGAAAAGCATGAAATATTGTTACAAGACTTTATAACACTTCAAAATATGACTTGTTTAGTGATGACAAGGTGATTTTTAGGTGAATTGTAATGAATAGAGTCTAGAAGAGTGTAGAAATAGTTTACAACACTTCACAAAACCTTCACAAGACATCATTATTTGAATTTTAGTACCTAAATATGCATGTTCAAGCCACATTACAACATAAAATCAAATCAAAATAGATCAAAAATCATGAAATGAGACCTAAAAGGCCATGAAAATGATAAGGGGCAATTTTTCTATGGCATAAGAAAAATCTAAAAACAAGTCATTAGATGCTTGAACAGAGCCATATATCTATCTCTAAAACCTAGATTCCATCATGTTCTTCCATTGGCATAAAACTCCAATCATTGTAGCAACTTAAACACATTTTGAAATTCTTCTTGAAAACCTGTAAAATAAATGTATTTTGGTAGACTCTTGTTGTAATTGTAATTTCTTTTCCTCTTTATTTTGAAATACTAATTCATGTTTATGGTGGAACTTAGAATAAATTAAAGTGTAGGATGACTCATTTAAACTTGAATTTTCAAGATTAATTTACCACCAAGGCTCAAGTTTGAATTTTCATCTCCAAAATTAGAGATTGACACAAATAGGAAATCAAATTTGTTAGAAAATTAGTTAGAAGGGTGCCCCTAACCAACCCTTTCACACTCAACAAAATTTGATCTGGATGTTTAGGTTTTTTGCTATAATTGGGACTTATCCAATATGAGAGCACTTGTTAAGGTCAATTTGATGTTATTTAATCAATTAAAATATTTTCCAAGGATAGTATTGACAAATTCTCCCAAGTTTATAGGAAAATTTAGGGTTAGGGATTTTCTAAAATTCATGAAAGGAAAATGTTACTATAGTGAGTTCCAAATAGAATGTGAAATCGTACTTCCACCTAAATAGGAATACAATTTTTGACACTAAAAAAAGATTCATGTAGGGTATATTTTGACTATATGGAGTTCCAAAGAAAATTATCTCAAATAGAGATGGAGATATAAATTTGAGGTTTTGAAAAACCTTATTTTTGACATTAGAAACTTAGTTGGAACTATCAAACTCAACCATAACATATGTCAGTGGTTCTAGTGTGGTACTTCTAGATTGTATACTCTATTTTGAATATATCCTAGAGATCTATTAACAAAACTAACTTCTATCCAAAGATTAGAAGTTAGCATGACCCTTGCATCATTAGGAATTAATAACTCCACACCAAGTTTGTCATTTATTGTCATCATCATCTTTGATATTTTTTGTTGCACTTTATTTCATAATTAAACATTAGAGGAGTTATACCTACAAAATGATCATACAATATAAATTGTTATTTTAATGATGTAATAATTATACTATATAAATTATATTTTTAATAAAAAATACATTAAATATGAGTTAGATATAACTAATGTATTCAAAATAGATTAATAAATGTTGAAAAAAATTAATACATAAATACAAACACATTATATATTATAAATCCTTTCAAAAATAAATATCTAAAGAAGAACATCCCTATGTATCTTTACATAGATCAAAACAAGATAAATATATTAAATAATATTGATTTTATATAAAATAATATCAATTTATATACTTAAAAAAAATCTAAATTTAGCCCCCAATAAAGTAGAAAGAAGATACCACCTCATACTTTATCTCACATATACTTTGAAATGATCGAATTATACTAAGTCATACGTAATAATGACCTACAATTTTCATCATGAAAAATGAGGGAGAATTAGTGGTTGTTGATTTTGAAATTAAAATAATTCTCCTATAACTTTTTCAAACTTTGAAGAAGTAATCCTTACAAGTAATATGAGTGGGCTATTGGACTATTTAAAAATTAGTAATTCACTTTTATTTTGAACATATAGCATTAAATATTCATTTTTAAATTTAGTTCTATAACAATTTTTTTTCTCCTTAGACAAACATGAGCAAGGATTGATGGTTACCAATTGTTTAAAATATAGTTCTTATCAATATATTATTTTATGAAAAATAGATAATGGAATTGGTTTTTACTAATTCACTTTAATAGATTGTGTATATTATATATAAATTTTGGTGACAAAAAATATTTAGAATTGATTAAAGTCTTAATTTAGGGGTTTTTCTATTTTTTTGTCTCACCTCATATGATTGAGATACATATATTCATCTTTTGAGGCACCTAACTCGTGTGCACATGACACTTGTATCACATTTGTCTTATGCACATGATACATCAAGGACACATGTCCTACATGTGGGTGGTTGGAATCCATAACTACCTTCTATTCTAAACCATTTTCTCTATAATCAAGGGGTTATCATGTAATTGTAGGTCTTTTATGATTGCAAAAATATTGTTAGAATTACCATTGCATTTTAGCTTATTTAAAATCTCTTGTAAAAATATTATCATTATTTTACAAAATTTATTAAGTTTCGAGAATTAAATATCTAATTATAACATGGTATAAAGCTTTGAAAGTAAAAGCACCTTCTCTAATTAAGGATACTTCATCCAAAATATTCATAAAATACATCTTGAAGAAAAGGAAACCTAACCATTACACTTAAAAGGTTCAAGAAAAAAGAAGTATATAATGCTCCATATTTTAGAGTTAATTTTTTTAATATTTTTTTGGAGGACCTTCATTAAAAAGTGTACAAAAATCTATAAAATCATACCATCATACAACCAATGTATAGTTGTTGCATTATCATTCATCATAAATCATGCCAATGTGGGCTTACACAAACCTCTATTATAAGCATTTTCTTAGCAATATTAAAAATAAAAAAAATTTATGCAATCTATACCTAAATAATATAAAGGTGATGTCACCCATGCACTATGTAGGGATTTTCAGGCTCCTTGATCATGTGGGGCATAGTCCCATGGTTCCTATGTACCACTCAAGGCTTAAACTAGCCATTGATATGATCACCACTTTGGGTTGCACCACCAACACTTTGTTCTAATAACTATCACCACTAGAGCTCAGCCTTATCACTAACCATTTGACCCATGCCACCACCAATGGCCAATGACCCCACCAAGTGACCATCAATAGAAAATATTTGAGGAAGATTCCCCCAAAACCACCTACATTCAAAAGGGAAAGTACACATGCCAAAGGTGGTTTCCCTATGAACTAAGAGCAATATAAAAAAATCCAAAAATCAAGAAATATTTCATAAGCATCTCAATATATTCCTTGCTAATGTCACCCATCCTTCACCCACAAATACTAGACCCATCACTATTAGCTTATTTATATTTTTTACTCAGCTTTGAGAGTCTTTTTCTCATGTATATGACAACATTTTTTGAGAAATCTTTATTTGGGATAATTTTTCATGCTCTACATCATGGTGTATTTTCTTTACAAAATTAGTGTATGTTTTAAAAAAAAAAAATATAGTATCAAAGGTCACCTTGCATAGTTCCAACTTTTGAACTTCAAAGGGCTTAAGATTTTGGAAATCATTAGTAGAATTAATTCAAAGGTCACCTTGCATAGTTCCAACTTTTGAACTTCAAAGGGCTTGTTTGAGCACATATAGACTCTTTATTGGAACTACCTTCTTTCTTGACCATTATGTAGTGGTCCTATTAGTATTTCTTAACAATATCTCAGTTAATACTTTCAAAATATTCCTTTTTTTAGAATTTTTAATCATTTTACATCAAATCTACCTTGTGGTAATTGTAAATGTACTAAATATCAACTCCCACATCAATGTAATTTATTGGGGGGTTATTTGTTATATCAAAGTGGGCAATCAAATGCTTATACTTTTGTATTTGTTATATTTGAGATCATGTCTCTCACAAAAAATCCCATTAATTTGAGTAGTTTTCATAATTCTACTAATAAATGAAAAATTAAATATAGTTATTGTAGTAAGGAAAACATATAGAAGAAGATTGTATTAAAAGACTAATTGATAAAATGAAGAAAATTCTTGTAGATCATGGTATTTTTTTACATAATCCTTCTAACATAACATCTACATAATCATCATATGGTCTCAGTTAAACATATTTTGAGACAACAATACCATTTAGGGATGAATAATATAGTCAAATAAATTAATTGTTATTTCTTCTCCATCATCATCAACTATTTCTGCATCTAAATCTAGTGTTTATTCATCCATGGATTCAAATGATTCTTTGTAACAAGATATCAATTTTTCAAATCCACTTCATTGGGACAAAACACAATTAAATGTATATCATCTTTATTTTTAGAATTCCACATGTTGGAAATTTAGAAGACATAATTTAGGAATTTAATCTTCTATTTAATGAAAATATCAATGTAGTTGTATCTCCATCATCTTTTTTGGGATGTGATTTTTGATGTGGTAAAAAGGGATCTAGGTTCTAAATCACACTTCCTCCTACATTTGGAAGTAACCAAAATTGATCTCATACACCCACTTGGCTACTAACCTTCAATGGAAGAGCCAGAATGGTGGATCAATTGGGTTTTGGTTCTTTCTTTGGGGTGATGAGGATTTGATATTGATTAACGACTAATTTGATTTGATTATGAAAATGTATGTTTGGTTCAAATGTGAATCTACAACAAACTAATATGAATACAAAAAATTATAGATTTGAATAAAAAATTAGCAACAGAGTGTAGAGACAGAGGAACTTGGCATATAAATTAGGGTTTATAATGCTTGGATAAAGGGGTTATTGTTATAGTTTTGAGAATGTAGATCTCAAAAATCATTGACTAGATCCTAGATGGTTGTAGTATGTAGGTTATTTCCTCATGGAATCAACTTCAAAACTTCATATGTTGATGATTAATTCCACTTTCCTTAATTTTTTGAAGTATGGGGCTTGAGTTCTTGATCTTGCAGTTAGGTATTAAATATTCTCCAAAATCCACTTAATATCTACCACCTAAACACAAGAGAGGGGAGAAATGGTTGTGTTGTATAGGGTCTTACCTTTAAGTCAAACCCCATTTCAAAAATAAGGCAGACAATGGTGGTACCCACAACATCTAGACCAATTTTGGGGATTTTTCTATTGTTTGATAAGCGTTAAATATTATTTATAATTTAATTTTGATTTATTGAAAATGACCATAAAAAAGGAAATTTGAGAGCATAATTAGGTCCAAGCACATATGAGGGAGCTAAAGCTAGTGTGAAATTGTCGAGGTGATAATTTATGATGCTACATGATTGTTCTTCATGCTCCATTTTATTTTGTTTTAATTTGACACTAGGTTGAATACTTTTGATCAAAATTTGAATACATAATCTAGGGATTCATCATTTTCTATGGAACATGTATAGAATTTAGAAAGAACACACTTTTTCCTACATATTGATCTTGTCTAATATGGGGAGATATCTTACACATATGTGTGGTTTTATTTCTTCCCAAGGGTAGAAACATTGTTCAACAATCATGGATCATCTTCAACATATAATGTTGAGCATCTACCAACACTCTAGGGGGAATTTTGAGGGGAGGCTACATATTTTCTCTTCTCATTTCAGTTTTGGAAGGGAGTATTTCCTCATGCAAGGTTATTTCCTTCTCATTTTTTATGTAGGTCACATAAACCTTCTACCTTTGTTCTCATATGGGGGGAAAATTTATTGTACTCTTTTTTAGAAGTAGTCCTTGGGGGCTCATGATAAATCCTCCTTTATTCTTCACAACTAATAATAAGTACTCCTTTCTTCTTCACTTGTACATTTTTTCATGCATCTTTTTGGTTTTGGAGAAGATTTTTATTTTCCATTGAGTTTTCTCCTTTACTTTATTTATAAAACATTTTTACTTGGTGATGTAGGAGCATCCAGTGGTGTGAGGGCAATCTTGCATCACCAAAAAAGATGATTTCCATTTTTTTTTTATGTTGTTTCTTTTTGTAGATGTTTTTACATTTTTGGATACCCTTTTCATCGAATAAGAGTTTCCAACTTTCAAAACAGCTTTTCTACTTTTTCTGCTCAACTGCTATTTTTAGCAGGTATGAATTTGAAGGCGTGGGAAGCCAAAAATTTATGGAAAGGTTCAGGACGGAAAAATGAGCTCTTGGTGAAAGAATCAAGTCAAGATTATTCACAGTTTGAAAGTTATTCAAGTCCCAGTTTCTACTTTTTGTTCTGAAAAACCTTCCGAGCTCAGTTTGAGGCACTAAAAGGTCCCGGATGGGCCTAAAAATTTACAGAAACACCAAAGTAGTCCACCATAAGCCTACTTTGTAGAAAATCATCTTTTTGAGACCTTTTCGAAAAGGTATTATCATTGAAGATCCGATGGTTGGATTAAAAGTTATGGCTTCCAGAAGTTGGTGCATATTTTAGAAATGTCCTAATTTTTTAATGTGAATTTAAATATAAATTTCAAATTGTAATTTTGGCGCCAAACCACTAAAAATATTATCTCGAAGGTTGTTTTTGGTTCCAAACCGAAATGGGTCTATTTATGGGCTTGTTTCTGATTTTTTGAGTAACTTTTTGGGGAATGAAGTTCGCATGCTGCGAAAGGGGGATCTTGGTAATTTTCTATAAGTCTATAATTTGTAGGTATCTCAGAGCTTAAGGATTTGAGATCCTCTGCATGTAAGAGTTCCATATTTTTGAATAAAATATTTTTCTCTATTTTGTGAGTGTTATTCTATGTCTCGGGTTTGCTCCCTCCTCACTTGGGTACCTAACATGGCCTAGTAACTGGGATCTATCATTATTTCACTTATCTCTCCATAAGTTGCACTTAAGTGGTAGTGTTGGTGTAAATAGTGACATTATCAAACTAGTTAGCTTTTATCTTTTCCTAGTCAAATATATATTCACACTAGTTAATTGCTTACTTTTTATGTCACTTCATGTGGTTGTGATTCATAAAATTTCCTTTTGAGACACCTAACACATGTGCATATGACATATATATCAAACTTGCATTATGTACACATGACATATCATCGACACATGTCCTACACATATGGAGGTGGTTAGAGTCCCCAATTTCCTTCTCATATTGGACTTTTTCTACATAATCAATGGGTTATCATGTAATTGTAAGTTTCTTGTGATTGCAAAAATATTATGTGAATTATCATTACATTTTAACTCATTTATAATCACTTGTAAAAGGTTTATCATCATTTTGTAGAATCTATTGGGCTATGGAGATCAAATATCTAACTCTAACATTATGATAATATTTAAGATGTTGAAAATTTAATTTGTAAACTATGAACATAAATATGTTGTAATTCTCATATACCTACCTCAAATATAATTTTCCAAAATGAGTCATAAATTAATTTTATTATTAATTCTAGTTAAAACTCTTTTAAATTTCCACAAGAATATATTATCAAATAAATGGTTTTTAAATTTAAATTTCATATTACATGTTTCTAACTAAAGTGTTTACTAATTAAAATGTATCATAGTCATAAAATTAAACCCTAATACTAAAATAACGACATTTTTTATTCCTTTGAACTTCATCTTAAGGTTCTTAAGGCCAAAGTATCCAAAGGGGAAGAACCAACTTAATTGTGTAGTTTGAGATGTCTCTTGCCCTTTTGATTATTAAATATCATGATTACCACTTCACTAAAGTAATGCAATTATTTTGGAGGTCAAGTAGCGTTAATTATTTTATTATCATTGGTTATATTTATTGATTTATATTCAATATTAATGTTATTCCATGAGATATCACATATTTTAACAAATCTTTCATCTACTTATTACATGAGAATTCTAAGAGAAATAATAATATTAAAGCCAATAATGATCACATATCTAATGCATAACACCTTGATATATGCATTATTTTGGTTTAATAATAGTACTATTAACTCATTAGATATCTAAATTTTATAATGTAATTTTAGATCCACAAAGGATAGACAAATATGACAAACTAGAAAATTATAGACTCATGTTTAGTGTTAAATCAAACTTAATCGAATAAAGATAATCCCCAAATTATGAGCCTAATAGATCTATATTGTTCCCACTAGAGGTGGAAGATTGAGATTATCATAAAAAATTACTCTAGGTATTTTAGAAAATTTAAATATGGTAACTCATCAAACCATTGTAATGTTTGTCCAATTAAAATTTTCCCAAATATATTTTAATAAATTTTCATCATGTAAATACACACTATGAATTAATGAAACACATATTTAACATATCATAACGTATCTTCATATCCATTGCATACAAGCATCTTAAGTTCTCTAATAACATGATCATCATAAAAGTATGAATTAATCTATTAATAGATAATGAAGCATTAAGTCCATGCATTGAAGTGTTAATAGGTTTAGAGGAAAGGCTATCATGAGTTTTATGATGCACACCATCATCATTACAGGTGGAGAAATATGATGATTAATTTAAGGATATGTATCCTTATCACATGAGCCATCATCCCTGGTTTCATTGCTAGATGTATCAATGCAAGAGAGGGGTGTACTTAGAGCTATGCTACTATCATATTCCATGAAAAATGTATCATAATCATGGGTTAAATGAAAAAATGAAGCATTTATATAATGAATGAAAGTGTATTTACAATCTCTATTAAAAGTGACATAAAATGGTTTGATGACCGAATGATCTATCATAATATATTTGGAATGAGGGATGACCATGGGAAAATTTCTATGTAGGGTACTTGAATGTCTATTGTGTAGTCTAGTCTTATTTTTATATGACTTGTGGAATATATTATATTTTTGTTGTTTGACATGTTAGTAAAAATTAAATATGTTGAAAATCATAACAAAGCTTGATTTAAAGGTAAGAGATGATGACCTAATCTTGTCATAATTGCACATAAATCCCTTTGATTATTGATGCACAAGATTGTAATCATACTACATGTGGATATAAAATGTAATGATCTAGTATATACTGATTTAATAGTGTTTATTTGACACTTCAAGATGTCAATGGGCTAGGAGATGCTTATAAATATGTGCTCTAATTTACTCCATTCAAGGATATTTATGAGTAAGATGACAAGATAGTAGCTATGTTTCATAAGGGTCAGACTCAAGGATGTAATTTTGAATTTTGAGTAAGGGGGACTAATTCACATTGTGCAACATGGTCCAAGGGCTAGGTCATACAAGGTAGGAAAAATCTAAGAATGGTAATTGGTAAAGGTTAGAGTAATTGACAGTGATAGTTGACTCATAAGTTGTAGAATAAAAACTAGTTAATATGTCAAATAGGTCTAATTGAAGACTATGACTATACAAATAGTATTTCATAAACCACAATAATAAGATACTTCAATAAATGAAACTAAAGTTTAAACTTGATGGTTGTATATATAATTTTCTTATTTAAATCTGATATGCTTACAAAATATTAATTTGGGTACCATTTATCCTACTTTATAATTTTTAAAATGTTAATTATTATCTTATATTTAAGTATACTTTGAAAAATTGTTAATATAATTGATATATATCTATTTGAATATATAAATATAAATATCAATTTGTTGAAATAATTAGCCGATAGGCTTATGGTGTGCACTTTGGTCATAATTTTTGGTCAACCTTTAGGTAGTTTTTAACCCTTTCGGCGTTCAGCTCTCGGTCAGAAAAAGGTGGTAATTTTTTTTTTTTGATATTAAAAGTGTTTAGCGTGTCGATAGAGAAGGACAAAAAAATTAAACACCTATTGGCATTAACATTAATTATTGTATGGGTTATGTGTAGGGGAGATGGTTGTAATAACACCTGCCATTTAAAACCTTCGAAAACATAGCAAAAGTTTGCAAAATTTTCAATAAGGCATTATTGGGTGTCGTTATGTGGCTTTACCTACTATCAGAGCTATGAGCAAGGAGGGAAAGCTTCTATGAAGGTGGTTGGAGGTTATTTTGTGCTTTTTGCATTGGGAGATGGTTGCCAAAGCAATACAAAAGTCTCAGCTTTGATAAAATTTTCCCCATTTTTGCAATCGTTGGAGAAAGAAGGGAGTTGAGAGAAAGCAAGTGGGAAGAGGTGTATTTGAAGCAAGCAGGAGGAGGTGCATTAAGGAATCCCCTTTAAAGCAAGTGGGAAGAGGTGCATATTGAAAAAACCCTTTGTAGAGTATTTCATAAACAATTTATGTTATTTTCCATAGGGAATTGTTGATTGTTGTTTTGTGGCTTTACTAATATTGTTTCATTTATGGTTTCCATGTAGTCGTGATGGTTGCAAGGCAATATTTTTTTTTTGTATTGGTTTGTTACTGTGAATTCTTCTATTTTGTGGGTTTTTTCATCTGGGTCACTGTTGGAACCAATATTGTTTCATTTATAGTTCACGTTTGGTGGCAATGGTTTTGCATGGGTTTGTTACTGTGAATTTTTCTATTTTATGGGTTTTTCCATTTGGGTCACTGTTGAAACCAATATTGTTTCATTTATGGCTTTCATTTTCTGGCAATGGCTGCAACACAATAAAATAGTTAATGTTATATAGTTTATGTTGTTTTCCATAAGGCATTGTTGATTGTTGTTCTCTAGTTGTGGCTATATTGTTTCATTTTCAATAAGGTACTGTTGAAGAAAGAATTTTTCTATGTGCAAGGTTTTTTTTTTTGCATGGGTTTATTACTGTGAATTCTTTTGTTTTGTGGGCTTTTTCATCCGGGTCGTTGTTGAAACCAATATTGTTGCATTTATAGTTCACGTTTTGTGGCGATGGACAAAACACAATAAAATATTAAATGTTATATAGTTTATGTTGTTATCCATAAGGAATTGTTCACTGTTGTTCTCTAGCTTTGGCTATATTATTTCATTTTTGATAAGGTGCTGTTGAAAAAAGAATTTGTTCGAGTGCAGGGTTATTTTGTGATTTTTTTTGCATGGGTTTGTTACTATGAAATGGTGTCATCTATGACACTATTAAAACCAATATTGTTTCATTTATGGTTTTCATGTGTTGCTGATGGTTGCAAGTCAATTAAACAGTTTATGTTGTTTTCACTAAGGCATTGTTTACAAAGCTTTGGCTATATTGTTTCATTTTCTATGAGTATTTCAAAAATAGTTTATGTTATTTTCCATAGGGAATTGTTGATTGTTGTTCTATGGCTTGAACAATATTGTTTCATTTATGGTTTCCATGTAGTCATGATGGTTGCAAAGCAATAAATTTTTTTTGCATTGGTTTGTTACTGTGAATTCTTTTGTTTTGTGGGTTTTTTCATCTGGGTCATTGTTGAAACCAATATTGTTTCATTTATGGTTTGTGTTTTGTGGTGATGGTTTTGCATGGGTTTTTAATTGTGAATTCTTCTATTTTATGGGTTTTTCCATTTGGGTCACTGTTGAAACCAATATTGTTTCATTTATGGCTTCCATTTTTTGGTGATGGTTGCAACACAATAAAATAGTTAATGTTATATAGTTTATGTTGTTTTCCATAAGGCATTGCTGATTTTTGTTCTCTAGCTTTGGCTCTATTGTTTCATTTTCGATAAGGTACTGTTGAAAAAATAATTTGTTCGCGTGTGAGGTTATTTTGTTTTTTTTGCATGGGTTTGTTATTGTGAATTTTTTTGTTCTGTGGGTTTTTTCATCTGGGTCGTTATTGAAACCAATATTGTTTCATTTATGGTTCATGTTTTGTGGCGATGGTTGGAACACAATAAGATATTAAATGTTATATAGTTTATGTTGTTATCCATAAGGAATTGTTGACTATTGTTCTCTAACTTTGGCTATATTGTTTCATTTTCAATAAGGTATTGTTGAAAAAAGAATTTGTTCAGGTGTGGGGTTATTTCATTTTTTATTTTTTACATGGGTTTGTTACTGTGAATTCTGCTATTGTGTACGACACTATTGAAACCAATATTGTTTCATTTATGGTTTCTGTGTGGTGTTGATGGTTGCAAGGAAATTAAATAGTTTATGTTATTTTCGCTAAGCGGGGTTGATTTTTTTCCCCCTTGCATGTGTTTGTTGCTGTGAATTCTTTTTTTTGTGTTTTTTCTTGTGTAATCCACTATTTAAAAAAAATGTTGGGTTGTGGGGGGTTGATCCCACAAAGCTAGTTTACAATTTATGGAAGATTCTAATTTTTGTTGAAATAACATATTTTTAGAAAATATAATGATTTAAGCCTTTAAAAGTTTCATTTAAAGCATTCCAATTGAAGAGGGTTTGATCAAACTACCTTAGATCAAACCCCCTTAGATAAAACCTTGCTAGTTTTAAACCATACCTATAACGGTGTCTCCTTTACACCTATCAAAATGTTGATAAAAAAAACTTTTGATTTACCTTTTGGGGGATCAAATGAATTCATTTAAAATTATTTTTTGTAAGTATATATAGTCCTTATTATAAGCTTCCCAAAAGTATAATTTTAAATAAATTTAATTTTATTATTATATTTATTTTTAATTTCTTATGAATGTAGGTTTTTCACCAAAACAAACTCCTCTGCACATGTGGAAAAAGAGAAGATTTCAATTTTGTTTTTGAAAAATATGAGTGCACCAAATATTGAAGTCTTTAATTTGAAAAAAATAAAAATAATTTTTTTGATACATACAAAAAGAGTTACATGTTATATGGTCACGCTATGTTTGAATTGTAATTGGTTTGACTTCGAAACTTGATTAAAGAAAAAATATTGAATAAAAACTATCTAACCAAGTGGAAGCACTAGATATCAAAGTTACAAATCTAAATTTGAAAGAATTAGAATTTTATTCTTCATGGAAAAAAAATTATGCATTATACAATGAGCGTCACTTTTAAAAATGTTGTTTTATGAAAAAACTAGTTTTCGAGGGAGATGGAAAAAGAAGTACAATCTGATTTCAAAAAGTTTGAAAAAAATATATTTAGAATCTACAAAAAAAATTTCAAGAACTCTAGTTTGCATCATCTTCAAATTCCTCATGGTTTAGCCACCATAGGTACCCAAAAGTGAAGATTTAGTTAAATTTTTTTAATTTCATTGTCCAGTTTGGCCAAAAATTGTAAACCATTATTGTGGGATCACCCGACTCGGTTGTTTTATTTTTAGCATGATTTTTTTAGTATGAAACCTCTTCTTTTGTGGTATTCCTTGTCTTCATGTTTTTCAGACCTTGCATTTAAAACTTGTCGAAGTAATAGAATAGTTTATGCTATTTTCCACCAAGCATTGTTGATTGTTGTTCTATGGGCTCGAATAAATTATTTGATTTATGGTTTATGTGTAGTGGCGATGTTTGCAAATTAATAAAATAGTTCATGTTCTTCTCAATAAGGCATTGTTGGCTGTTTTTGTGTGGCTTGCGGAAACAATTTGCACTATTTTCCATAAGGCATTGGTGATTGTTGACCTATGTCTTTAACAATACTATTTCATTTTTGGTTTCCGTATATAGGCAATGGTTGCAAAGGAATTAAATAGGTCCTATCTTTATACTTTTCAAAGCATAGTTGTTATTTGTGTAGGCCTCAATAAGGATTTCTTAGAATGATAGGTTGTATATTAATTGTGAGATGAAACATTGGTATCACCATTGATTAAAGTGGCAGACGAACATACATTGTCCACCAGTGTAATCAATGGTGATATGAATGTTTTTCATTACACTTAATATACAGGTTATTGTACATAAGAATGTTGTCTACATCTACTTTCACATACATATCTACACATAGGGAAAGTTAAATGAGACACAACAAAAGAAGGCCTGCTCTCCGCCCTACCATATTGGGTCATGGAGCCTCATAGGATCTCACCAAACCCCTGAGCAAGAACATACATTGTCCACCACTATGATCAATGGTCAAACAAATGTTTCTTATTGCACTTAATATAGAGCCTCTCACCATTGATTATAGTGGCAGACCAACATAATCAATGGTGATATCAATGTTTTTTTATTGCACTTTATATATAGGTTGTCATACATATAAATATTGTTTGCATCTAATTTCACAAACATACATATCTGCAAATAGGTAAAATAAAGTGTAACACAACAAAAGAAGGCCTGCTCTCCACCCTACCATATTGGGTCATGGAGCCTCATAGGCTCTCACCAAATCCTTGAGCAAGAACATACATTGTCCACCACTTTGATCAATGGTGAAACCAATGTTTCTTATTTCACTTAATAGTGAGCCTATCATTCTAAGTTATGTAACCGTAGCAATATCAAAGATAAAATATTTCCTATGTAACGCTAAATGATGGCTGTCCTCTATCGACTGCATAATACTTTTGTGATTTTTCTTGAGTCTAGGTTATTAAAATCAAGTGTTTCACATGATTAAAATGCAAAATGTAATCAAAATTTTATCATTTGATTTCTATGATTTTAATCTTCTTCTGTTGGCTCAGTGTAGAATATTCTCATAAATGTGCTTTATAATCTTCTAATGCTGCTTAAATGTTTTCTCTACTGCTTTGGAATGCCCATTCATAAATTCATGTTGCATATGGATATCATATGGTTCTCGGCTATAATGTTTGTTTCCTTGAACCCATACTTATTTCAATCTCATGACTATCTTTTAATCTTTTAACGCTAGTTGAATGTTGAATATATTGGTCCTATATCTCCATTCATAAAGCCATGTCACATATATATGTATCTAAACGAAGATGCCCACAACACACATATATATCTACATTTATACTTGTTGATACATGTAATTACATTTAAACTTATACATATATGTATATTCTCACATGCATTGACAAGTATAGGTGTGGATATCTATGTATGTTGTGTATCTCAAGCTACAACCCAACACTAAACAATGCCTTATTGAAAATAACATAAACTGCTCAATTACTTTGGTAAGTTTTAAATGCAAGCTATTATTGCAACCATTGCCAATATATGGAAGCCATACATGAAACAATGTTGCTGTGACAATTTGTGCCAAGTGATGTTTATTTCCTCTACTCAGGCAACATACATATATATATCTACATTTAAACTTATCTATATTTGTTCTCACATGTATTTAAAAGTTTAGGTGTGGATATCTATGTATGCTGTTTATGTAACGCCCCGCCATGCAACCCTAGGGGAAGTTGCAATTCACTAACCAAATGCAACAATTTTTTTTTTTATAAAAAGAACTATAACATACAAGTTCACTATGCTTTGCAAACATCCCCTAAGGCTACGAGACAAAGATTACTTAAACCCGAAATAAACAACCAAGAAAAGAAAACATAACATCATTCAATTAAGGAATTAAAGTACATACATTCCATACATAATATAACATCAAGGACCAATCGATACATCACGATATCCAATAACAATTGTTTACATTATAATTACATCACTCATTCCCCGAATGAGGTAAATCAAATAAACATGATAATTTATTACAATTTCCACCTCAATACAAATGAGGGGTGATGAAATACAAGAATAACTGGAGTAAAAGAAACTAGAAGAGCAACTGGATCGAACGAGCTCTCCAACACGAAAATCTCGTCCACACGATCACGAACAAAGCCAATGGTGTAAGGTGCACGTTCCACCCAACCAAGTGAAACCCAAAGGCTCACCCCTCGTGCTAGGAGATAGTAACAAGGATTTCAGGTTAAAACCAACTACCTCTAGACAAAGGCTAAACATAACTGAACCGACTCAAATACCAACATCACTTAACACAGTACAAAAACTCACAAGACAATACATTGCTTCCAGGTTACATAAGACAAGTACACCCTTGTACAACACACAATAACTGACTAATTGTTGACGTAGGGAGAGTGTCATACATAAATTGTCATGAGTTACCCTAGCTAGACCTTCCTAGGCTACCAGACCCCCATCATGGGTTACCTTGGCTTGCCTCTACCGGCACCGAACCCTCACTCAAAACTATGAGTCTCATCTCATCTCGAGTCTTAACCATGCATGTTCCATGAGAGAGGCATTATTTAACTTTATTAGTGTGGAGTTCCCCATTAATTCTTTTAAATTATCACTTGATTAAACCCTAGGTGAGTTACCCCGACACCACTTTGGGCATCGGACCCTCACTAAGGGCCACTCTCCTACTGACAACACTAGGATGCAAAACCCCCAACCTAAGGGTAGACAATATGCACAAACTGATAACCAATTCCAACCTTAATACATAAGGTCGCACAACCCCCATCATAGTACCCAGGTAACCAAAACATATCACACCACTTGTTACGATAACCAGGTGATAACACAACTACCCCCACATGCACCACCCCAAAACAAGACACAAGTTTGACCAATGCCAATAAATCACCCAACACAAAATGAACCTTGGAAGACTCACTAACCTAAGGACTTGGTAGCTCAACATCGAGAATAAAAAAAAAATGCAATGAACGACAACTTGACAATTTATTTCCCTACCATAGGATTTCCTAAATCCAAACCAAATAATGGAATAGTGCATGAATCAAGTAAAGTAATTAAAATTAAATTTTACATACTCAAAAGCAATTAAAATTTCATTGACATCATACAAGAATTAAAACTATCAGAATATTTCATTTCCTCAATTTTACTTAATGATTTAAGTCCACCATTTAAATAAAATAAAATAAATACATAAATAATAACTCATTCCACAAAACTCCTCTTTTATATAAATTAATTTCCCCATTAATTCTTTTAAAAAAAATCATTTAATAATCATATTCAAATATATTTATATATTAAATATAAATACATAATTATATATACTTAATGTATATATAACCATATATCTACTACTTAAATATATAAATAATATTTAAACAAATATTAAAATACTAATTAATAATCCCCATTTTTAAACTAAAATATAATATAATTATTATATTATATTTTAATTAATCACAAAATAATATAAAAAAAAACATAAAAATAAAAACATATAATATAAATATATTATATTATATATAATATAATTATATAAAAAAAAAGTGCTAGATTTAATTTTAAAGCAGGGAAACCCTACGTGGGAGGTGGGGCACAGCCCATGGCTAGCCCAGCCTCCCCCATGGGGCCGCGGCTGGGGCAGCGCCTCCCCCACTGTGTGTGGGGGGTGCTGCCACAGCAGCGTCCTCCCAATGGGGATGGCTGTGGCAGCCGTGGCTGCCAGCCTTCCCCACACAAAACAAAAATTCGTAACCTAAAAAAAAATAAACGCCCCTATTCTAGTCGCTACCCAGAACACAAAAATAACAGGGGTCTTCTTTTCTTTAACAGGAAAATAAAATTTAAACAAATTTTTTACATATATACTTATATATATTATGTGTATATATATGTATATTTAAACCAAATATACATATATATATAATATATATTAAATTTCAATTCACAAGCAGATTGAAGAAGATCATACAACAGAAAATTGATAATGCATAGATTTGTTTCATTTTCTAAATTTTATTGATAAGATGATTTTTGTTTTGTTTCAGGTTTTGGAATGGAGATTCTTGATGGGTTTTGTTTTTCCTAAATCAAATTTTGAATTCCATAAGCAGTTTAAACAATTTCAAAACAAAATATTCAAAATAAAAATCTGCATAAATAAGGAAAGAACCTTGTGTTTTTCTCCAACTTTAAGATCCTTCAATGGAAGTTTTCCCTCTTCTTTTCCCAAGCTTCCCAAATCTTCAATCTTTTCTTGTTCAAGTTCTTCCAAGAATTTTCATGCCCATTTGCTCTCCAAATTTTCCAAAATTCCCCTTTCAAAAATCACCCACAATTACCTTATGCAATCCTCTCCAAATTTGTCAAAGCCCTAAAATGGACTCACCCACCAAAATTTATTGCTAATTTAGATATTTTCTATTTTGCAATTTTCAAACAATTTCTATTCTGAAATGAAATTTGCATAATATCTTTTAAATAAAATTACATTTTCAACCCAAATAAAAATAAAAATTTTCTTTTAACCAAATTGAATTCAACTATTCATAATGCCATTCTCAATTCTTTTTCAACTTTATTTCTAAGAAATTAAATATAAGACATATTTCTAATTTCCGATTTAATCCAAATATCTAATAATAATTCCACACAACTAAATTGATTTAATTTATCCCCATTAATTTAATTAGTCAATAAAATAAATCTAATTCAAAATTAGATTATTTTATTAATTAAATTAAATTAATTAATTAATCACTAATTTTCCAACATCCCAATAAGACAAAACAATCATCATTATAAATTCAAAAATCCATTTAATCCCCTTTAACTTGAAATTTTAAATATAAAGCCAAAGGGGAAACTAACAACATAAACACTGAACCCGACTAAGACCGACGACACACTATGGCTAGGGTGATGGTTTGACACTGAAATCCTCGTTACTATCTCCCAATCGATACCGTTGGTCGATGGACACGCTCAGACCTGTGAAACTAGGTGCAGTCAATGTCCTATACCTGCATCCTGCACACAATACGAGTGTCGAAACATGCATAAAATATATTAAAACACACCGTGAAGAGGAAATCATGGAATCCCAGGGCACTCGCATGCGAGTGATGTGATCTCGTCCCCTTCACCAATACAATATCACTAACTGACGCATCTAATCATCCATGATATAATCAAAACATAAAGCATCAGTAATTCATATACATGCTAATTTAATCCATAATATGAAATAATAATAACATCTGAATAAAAGTACTATCACATCAAAACATAATGTTTAGATCGCTTAACAGATAGCGGTTAAAATAACTAAGTTCCATAGTCACAATGCAATAGAAATAAAACATATTATAGAAGAACACTATTTGATCAACAAGCAAAATGGAGGGGTGTTACATCCTCCCCCCCTAGGGTCAGGGTTACTCCTGGAAGCCTGCAAAGAAGAAGGGATAAAGCTCCCTCAAACACACTCAAAATCTAGATCCCTGAGGATGAACTCCTGATGCTGAAGGATGAACTACCCCCTGATGTCCGGCCTAACGAGTATCCACTACAGCAAGTACCCTATGCGATCTGCCTGCATCACCTACCATTGGCTCAGAAGCCAACAGTCTCTGACTAAAACTAGAAGCACCCTGTTGAGGACACTAATGATCAATGTGGCCCTACTGACCACAAGCGAAACATCCTGTCCCTCTACTGAACTCCTTAACATCAGGAGATGCACTAGGCAGCGAAAAGCCACCTCCACTATACGCTGACTAGGAACTCTGAGTAGGCTGATCGTAGCGATCATTATGAGCTCGAATCCAACTCCGATCCCTCTTCCTTTGCTTCCAACTACCACCGTGTTGGGATTGAGAATTCTGTTGCCCTGACTGTGAAGGTTGATGTTGCCCACTCTTTGCGGTTTCTTGATTCCCCTTGGGAACACTTGCAACCTGAGACTGACTACCCTAAGATCCAACACCAAAGGAAGGTGCACTGCTAAACTAAACTCCCGACTGACCATTGAAAGCCAAAGCTAAATTTTCCTCCACAATTCGAGCCTTATCCACAGCTACCTCCATGGTCTTCGGCTCAAATATCTGAACTCCACCACTGATCTGGGCATTCAAGCCCCTAACAAAATGCTGCACAAGCATACCCTCATCATCACCTATACCGGCATACTACTTGAGCTCATAAAAATGACTCTCATAATGATCTACTGTCATATCCATCTGCCGTAAGGCATGGAACTCGTCTCCTCGATGCTGCCTCCAATGCTCTGAAAGAAATCTAGCTTGGAACCTCTCCAGAAACAACTCCCAAGATATCGTACCAATGTCCATGTGGAGCTTCTACTCCTCCAATCTCCACCAAGTGGAGGAAAATCCCCTCAAGTGCATGATAGTGCACCTAGCTCGAGTGTTGCTACTATATGGGTGCATAGCAAAACACCTAGTCAAGTCAATGAGCCATGTCTCTGCCTCCAACCCACTGCCTGATCCATCAAATATGGGTGGTCGTGCTCTAAGCAAGTCCCTCATATGGGCTGCTACCTTTGAATCAGACTGACCTAATACTCCTCTCTCTCTAACCACAACTGGCTCAACCTCATGCCTAGGCCCAAGACAAGCAAGGGTCTCCTTTAATAATTGATGCAACTGAGCATCCTCGATCCTAGGTGGATTTAGATTCTGATTGCCATCTCCCTGAATATTCTGAGAATCCTGTTGCTCCTCATGGTAAAAAACAAGTGGAACATGTGGTGGTGGGTCTTGCTGTTCCCCAAACCGACCGCTTAAATGGCCACGTATACGAACCCCACCCCTTCCACATCTGGGAGGCATAATCCTACATAGACACATTAAGGCATTAAGCACAACACACAATTAAAACCTACACAAATAAAAGCTTAATGGGCTCATCATAATCCCAGAGTACCCAGTGTTTAAACCTATGCTCTGATACCATGTGTAACGCCCCGCCACACAACCCTAGGGGAAGTTGCAATTCACTAACCAAATGCAACAATTTTTTTTTTTTTTAAAAAGAACTATAACATACAAGTTCACTATGCTTTGCAAACATCCCCTAAGGCTACGAGACAAAGATTACTTAAACCCGAAATAAACAACCAAGAAAAGAAAACATAACATCATTCAATTAAGGAATTAAAGTACATACATTCCATACATGATATAACATCAAGGACCAATCGATACATCACGATATCCAATAACAATTGTTTACATTATAATTACATCACTCATTCCTCGAATGAGGTAAATCAAATACACATGATAATTTATTACAATTTCCACCTCAATACAAATGAGGGGTGATGAAATACAAGAATAAATGGAGTAAAAGAAACTAGAAGAGCAACTGGATCGAACGAGCTCTCCAACATGAAAGTCTCGTCCACATGATCATGAACAAAGCCAACGGTGTAAGGTGCACGTTCCACCCAACCAAGTGAAACCCAAAGGATCAACCCCCGTGCTAGGAGATAGTAACAAGGATTTCAGGTTAAAACCAACTACCTCTAGACAAAGGCTAAACATAACTGAACCGACTCAAATACCAACATCACTTAACACAGTACGAAAACTCACAAGACAATACATTGCTTCCAGGTTACATAAGACAAGTACACCCTTGTACAACACATAATAACTGACTAACTGTTGACGTAGGGAGAGTGTCATACATAAATTGACATGAGTTACCCTAGCTCAACCTTCCTAGGCTACCGGACCCCCACATGGGTTACCCTGGCTTGCCTCTATCAGCGCCAAACCCTCACGCAAAACTATGTGTCTCATCTCATCTCGAGTCTTAACCATGCATGTTCCATGAGAGAGGCATTATTTAACTTTATTAGTGTGGAGTTCCCCATTAATTCTTTTAAATTATCACTTGATTAAACCCTAGGTGAGTTACCCTGACACCACTTTGGGCGTCAGACCCTCACTAAGGGCCACTCTCCTACTGACAACACTAGGATGCAAAACCCCCAACCTAAGGGTAGACAATATGCACAAACTGATAACCAATTCCAACCTTAATACATAAGGTCGCACAACCCCCATCATAGTACCCAGGTAACCAAAACATATCACACCACCCGTTACGATAACTAGGTGATAACACAACTACCCCCACATGCACCACCCCAAAACAAGACACAAGTTTGACCAATGCCAATAAATCACCCAACACGAAATGAACCTTGGAAGACTTACTAACCTAAGGACTTGGTAGCTCAACATCGAGAATAAAAAAAAAATGCAACGAACGACAACTTGACAATTTATTTCCCTACCATAGGATTTCCTAAATCCAAACCAAATAATGGAATATTGCATGAATCAAGTAAAGTAATTAACATTAAATTTTACATACTCAAAAGCAATTAAAATTTCATTGACATCATACAAGAATTAAAACTATCAGAATATTTCATTTCCTCAATTTTACTTAATGATTTAAGTCCACCATTTAAATAAAATAAAATAAATACATAAATAATAACTCATTCCACAAAACTCCTCTTTTACAAAAATCAATTTCCCCATTAATTCTTTTAAAAAAAATCATTTAATAATCATATTGAAATATATTTATATATTAAATATAAATACATAATTATATATACTTAATGTATATATAACCATATATCTACTACTTAAATATATAAATAATATTTAAATAAATATTAAAATACTAATTAATAATCCCCATTTTTAAAATAAAATATAATATAATTATTATATTATATTTTAATTAATCACAAAATAATATTAAAAAAACATAAAAATAAAAACATATTATATATATATTATATTATACTATATATAATATAAATATATTATATATATAATATAAATATATTATATTATATATAATATAAATATATTATATTATATATAATATAATTATATAATAAAAACAAAAAGTGCTAGATTTAATTTTAAAGCAGGGAAACCCTGCGTGGGAGGTGGGGCACCCCATGGCTAGCCCTCCCCCCCATGCGCGGCTGGGGCGCTGTGTGGGGGGTGGCGGCCCATGATATGGCAGCCATGGCCAGCCTTCCCACACAAAACAAAATTTCGTAACCTAAAAAAAAATAAACGCCCCTATTCTGGTCGCTACCCAGAACACAAAAATAACAGGGGTCTTCTTTTCTTTAACAGGAAAATAAAATTTAAACAATTTTTTTACATATATACTTATATATATTATGTGTATATATATGTATATTTAAACCAAATATACATATATATATATATATATATATATATATATATATATATATATATATATATATATATAATATATATATATATATATTAAATTTCAATTCACAAGCAGATTGAAGAAGATCATACAACAGAAAATTGATAATGCATAGAGTTGTTTCATTTTCTAAATTTTATTGATAAGATGATTTTTGTTTTGTTTCAGGTTTTGGAATGGAGATTCTTGATGGGTTTTGTTTTTCCTAAATCAAATTTTAAATTCCATAAGTAGTTTAAACAATTTCAAAACAAAATATTCAAAATAAAAATCTGCATAAATAAGGAAAGAACCTTGTGTTTTTCTCCAACTTTAAGATCCTTCAATGGAAGTTTGCCCTCTTCTTTTCCCAAGCTTCCCAAATCTTCAATATTTTCTTGTTCAAGTTCTTCCAAGAATTTTTATGGCCATTTGCTCTCCAAATTTTCCAAAATTCCCCTTTCAAAAATCACCCACAATTACCTTATGATATCCTCTCCAAATTTGTCAAAGCCCTAAAATGGACTCACCCACCAAAATTTATTGCTAATTTAGATATTTTCTATTTTGCAATTTTCAAAGAATTTCTATTCTGAAATGAAATTTGCATAATATCTTTTAAATAAAATTACATTTTCAACCCAAATAAAAATAAAAATTTTCTTTTAACCAAATTGAATTCAACTATTCATAATGCCATTCTCAATTCTTTTTCAACTTTATTTCTAAGAAATTAAATATAAGACATATTTCTAATTTACGATTTAATCCAAATATCTAATAATAATTCGACACAACTAAATTGATTTAATTTATCCCCATTAATTTAATTAGTCAATAAAATAAATCTAATTCAAAATTAGATTATTTTATTAATTAAATTAAATTAATTAATTAATCACTAATTTTCCAACATCCCAATAAGACAAAACAATCATCATTATAAATTCAAAAATCCATTTAATCCCCTTTAACTTGAAATTTTAAATATAAAGCCAAAGGGGAAACTAACAACATAAACACTGAACCCGACTAAGACCAACGACACACTATGGCTAGGGTGATGGTTTGACACTGAAATCCTAGTTACTATCTCCCAATCGATACCGTTGGTCGATGGACACGCTCAGACCTGTGAAACCAGGTGGAGTCGATGTCCTATACTTGCATCCTGCACACAATACGAGTGTCGAAACATGCATATAATATATTAAAACACACTGTGAAGAGGAAATCACAGAATCACAGGGCACTCGCATGCGAGTGATGTGATCCCGTCCCCTTCACCAATACAATATCACTAACCGACACATCTAATCATCTATGATATAAACAAAACATAAAGCATCAGTAATTCATATACATGCTAATTTAATCCATAACATGAAATAATAATAACATCTGAATAAAGTACCATCACATCAAAACATAATGTTTACATCGCTTAACAAATAGCGGTTAAAATAACTAAGTTCCATAGTCACAATGCAATAGAAATAAAACATATTATAGAAGAACACTGTTCGAACAACAAGCAAAATGGAGGGGTGTTACAGTTTACAAAAACACTTGTCATAGTGGTGGCTCACAATCTTGATAGCAACTGAAGCTACAAAATAATAGTCAACAATGTCGTTTTGAAAATAACATAAATTTCTCAATTTCTTTGGTAACTTTAGAATGCTAAATATTATTGTGGCTATCAGCACTATATGGAAAGCATACATAAAACAATGTTTCCATTCCATCTTGTTCCCAGTGATGTTTATTTCCTTTTCTCTCATGCTGATTTCTCTATTGAAAAGTCCACCTATGGATATATATGTGTGAACATATCTACATATAACTTTAGATGCATATATATCTGTATAGATTTTTCTTTCTAAGTGTATATGTGGATTGTTTTATTGCTTTGCAACCATCGCCACTACATGGAAACCATAAATGAAATAATATTTTTGAAGCTATTGAACAACAATCAACAATGTGTATATATGTGCATCTAGCTTCAGATACATATATATCGGTGTAGATTTTGTTCTAAAATTGCATATATATGTATTGCATGTGTTGGATGCATATGTAGGAATTTGTTGCTTGGAAATATAAAAAACACAAAAAGTATGTGTTTATTTTGTTGTGTTTCATTTTTCTTTTCCTATGTGTAGATATGTATGTATGTGAAATTAAATGTAGACAACATTCATATATACTCCTCCCCATGTTTATTGTTTTGGGAAGATAGTTGTTATTTTTTTGTCCTCAAAAAGGAATTATTACAATAATAGGCTTTATATTAACCATAATAAGAAACATTGGTTTCACCATTAATTAGAGTGGGGGACAATGTATGTTCTTGCTTGGGGGTTTGGTGAGAGCCTATGAGGCTCCATGACTCAATATGGTAGGGTGGAGAGTAGGCCTTCTTTTTTTGTGTTTCATTTTACTTTCCCTATGTGTAGATATGTATGTTCGTGAAATTAGACACAGAAAAAAAATGTTCATCCCTATGTCCAGATATGTATGTATGTGAAATCAGATGCAAACAAGTGATATTGCCATGCCAACCTATGCTAAGTGATGTTTATTTCCTTTTCTCTTGTGGTGATTTCTCTATTGACAAGTCCACCTATGGATATATATGTGTGTTGTCTACATATAACTTTAGATGCATATATATCTATATAGATTTTGCTTTGTAAGTGTATATATGGACTATTTTATTGCTTTCCAACCATCACCACTACATGGAAATCATAAATGAAATAATATTTTTAGGAATCTATTGCTACGAAATATATATACACAAAAATTATGTGTTTCTTTTTTTGAGTTTCATTTTTATTTTCCTATGTATAAATATGTATGTATGAGAAATCATATGTAGACAACATTCATATATACTCCTCCCCATGTTTATTGTTTTGGAAGATACTTGTTACAATATTTAAGCTTTTGGATTCAACTGTGTCAATTTTTTTTGTCGACGTTTCAGATCACACTCAGTGATCCATCATCAGGAAGAGGAAAAAAATGAGATGAGATTGCAAAACAAGTCTTAATAAAGGGTGAGATGGAGGAGGAAGAGAGAAGAGATTTAAAAAACAATAAAATAATAATGCCAAGGAAAGAAAAAATAAACAAGTAAAAGCCAATAATAGAATTTGAAAGTGTTATAAATTGTATAAAAGAGGAAAATTAAAGGTAACTAAAGCTTAAGAATAACCATGAGGAAATAACAAAATAAATAGATAATTCAATGATTAAAATAAAATAGAAAGCTAGAGAAAGTAACAAAGATGAAGAAGTGTCAAGAGGACAAAAAGAAGGAGGGAGAAAATGAATATATTATAATTATTAAATATTAGAGAAACAAGAGATAAATAAGTTGAAATAGGACAAAAAACTAGAACTAGTAAAAAATAAAATTCAAAATAAAAGGTCAAAGGATAGAAAGAAAACAAAAAGACCAAAAAATAATTAGTTTAAAATTGATGTATTAATTTAAAGATAACAAGAAAGCAAAAGTTATAAAAGATAAAAAACATGAGACTAGAATGAATTCAAAATCAAACCATAAGGCAATAAAAGAAAGAAAAGGAATTAATTAAGATGAGACAAGAGATGAACTAAAACAAACTAAAATGGATGAAACAAGTAAGGAGCAGGAGTGAAAAAATAATAAATAAATAAAAATAAATAAATGAATGAAAAGAGAAATAAGTGCAAAAAAATATGAAAGAAAGAACAAATAAGAAGACAAGAGATGAACTAAGACAAACTTTAATGAATAAAAAAAGTAAGATGTAGGAGTAAAAGAATAATAAAATAAAAATAAATAAATAAATGAAAAGAGAAATAAGTGCAAAAACTATAAAAGAAAGAACAAATAAGAACACGAATCCCTAAATAGATAAGTGATTAAAGAGAATAATTGAAGAAAAAAGAAAAAGAAAGCAAGGCAAAGGTAAGAGGAAATGGGATAAAAAGAAGACAAAGGAGAAAAGAAGGAAAGGGGGGAAGGCAAAAAAAGGAAGGAAGAAAGCAAGGAGGGGAAGAGAGAAAAGTTAGACTACACCAAAGAAAAGGGGAGAGGTCAAAGGGGGAAGGGAAAGATAGGTGAAGGTGAAGGCGAGAGGGAAGGACTTAGGTGGGAGGGTTGGAATGGAGGGAGTCAAGAAGGGGATGCCAAGATAGACTTAATTTCCAACCTTCATCACGATTGAGATTCGTGGAGTGGTTTCGGATGGTGATGGCTTCTTGTAGTTTGTGCTTGAAAAATTTATCTTCCTTAACAACCACTTGGGTGTTCTCTAGGCAGATGTGGTGCTTGGTTTGGTGGGAGTGCTCAACAAGGGCTGATTTGGAGATTCTATCATGTCTAATATTAGCACAGTGCTCTTTGATTCTAGTGTAGATGGATCGCCCTGTTTCTCCAATGTATGGGGTCCCACAAGAGCAATCTATCTTGTACACTCCAGAGTGGAGAAGAGGTGGTAAGGGGTCCCTAGTCATGGGGATAAGATTCCTTCTTTTTGATCGAGAAAGCTAACGAAAATTTTGACCAAAGTGCACACAAGTGTAGATATGTACATATATATATAATTTTTCATCTATCTATATATGTATATTGTCTACATCTAATCCCACATACATACATTTCTACACATAATTTTTGTGTCAAGTTATATATCCAAGCAATATATATCTACATATGCATCCAAAGCATGTAATGCAAATATATGTAGTTGCAAAAAAATAATCTATAGCGGTATATATATATATATATATATATATATATATATATATATATATATATATATATATATATATATATATATATATGAACCTAAAGTTAGATGCAACTTTTTAGTTATTATTTCTTTGAGCGTCAAGAAGGAATTCTTAGAATGATAGGTTATATATATTAAATTTAATATGAAACATTGATCTAACCATTGAACACAGTGGTAGATAATGCATGTTCTTGCTCGGGGGTTTGGTGAGAGCCTATGAGGCTCCATGAACTAATATGGTAGGGTGGAGAGTAGGCCTTCTTTTGTTGTGCTTCATTTCATTTTCCCTATGTGCACATATGTACATATATATAAGTTTCCATCCATCTATATATGTATATTGTCTACATCTAATGCCACATACATACATTCTACACATACTTTTTGTGTGTATATATTTCCAAGCAAAAAATTCCTACTTATGCATCCAATGCATGATGTTGGTTGCCAGGGCTTGGTGCTTCAACATTAATTGTTATATGGTATCTGTATAGTGATGATGGTTGTAATAACACCTGCCATTTAAAACTTGAGAAAACATATTCCTTTCCCACAAAAAAAAATCCATTTATGATTTTCCCTTTTATAACTATTACAAATTGTGGTTTATGTGATTATGGAGGACAACCACACACCGTTGTCATGTGCTTGTGAGAGGTCAAACAATTTATTGGTTGCATCACATTGTTTATCGCTACAAGCACATGACAATGGTGTATGTTTCTCCATTTAACATAACCATTTTCAATGTTATGGTTGGCTTGGTTTTCATGCTATACATATCTACATTTTTTTGGTTTTTGGATGTATAGGTGTCTAAAGTTAGATGCATCTTTTTAGTTATTATTTCTTTGAGCCTCAAAAAGGAATTGTTAGAATGATAGGCTCTATATTAGGTGTACTAAGGAGCATTGGTTTCACCATTGATTATAGTGGTGGAAAATATATGTTCTTCTTGGGGGTTTGGTGAGAGCCCATGAGGCTCCATGACCCAATATGGTAGGGTGGAGAGCAAGCCTTCTTTTAGTGCGTTTCATATTATTTTCCCTATGTGAAGTTATATATGTATGTGAGATTAGATGCACATAAAATTCATATGTATGATAGGTTATATATTAAGTGCAATATTAAACATTGATCTCTGTATTTATTATAGTGGTAGACAATATACCTATTGTCTACATTGTAATTTTGGACATACATACATTTCCACACATTCTTTATGTGTGTATATATATCTGAGTAAAAGATCCCTACAAATGCATCCAATGCATGCAATGCCTATATATGTGCTTGCAAAACAAAATCTACACCGATATATAGGTATTTGAAGTTAGATGCACCTTTTTTAGTTATTATTTCTTTCATCCTCAAAAAGGAGTTGTTAGAATGATAGGTTGTATATTAAGTGTAATAAGAAACATTGGTTTCACCATAGATCAAAGTGGTGGACAATGTATATTATTGCTCGGGGGTTTGGTGAGAGCCCATGAGGCTCCATGACCCAATATGGTAGGGTGGAGAGTAGGCCTTATTTTTTTGTGTTTCATTTTATATTTCCTATGTAAAAATGTGTATGTTTGTGAGATTAGATGCACACAAAATTCATATGTATGATAGGTTGTCTATTAAGTGTAATATTAAACATTGATCTCAACATGGATTATAGTGCTAGAAAATTTATGTTCTTGCTCGGGGTTTTGTTGGGAGCCCTCAAGGCTCCATCATGCAATATGGTAGGGGGGAGAGCAAGCCTTCTTTTAATGTGTTTGATTTTATTTTCCCTATGTGTAGATATCTATGTATGTGAAATTAGATCTAGTCAATGTTTATATATAGTATTTTCTATTATGCATGCAAGGCATGCAATGCATATATAGATACTTACAAAACAAAATCTATACCAAAATATATGTTTCTCAAGTTAGATGCACTTTTTTGGAGTTTTTGTTGGCTGGACATCTATTTTTTTTTCCCTTTTTACTAATGTCCATCCCATAAAAATAATGTTTGTTCCTAATCATATTGCTTTGCTGCTTATAGAAGTGGTTATACATTGAGACAACATGTTCTATTTTTTAATCTTCCACCAAATTTTTTTATATGTGGACATGTATGTATGTGAAATTACTTACAAACAACATTCATATACATCTACATTTAAACTTGTTGATATATATATCTTTGCAACTTGTGCTTTCCTTGCTTCCTGTCCATCACACCCATATGCACCTATTTTTAGAAATTATCCTCTTGGTTCTTGTTGTCCATCATGCTACTAAACAATTGTGATGTTTTGAGTTGTCTTAATCTCTTTAGTTATACCATTTTCCTTTAATTTGGTGTTTGCAAGCACTTTATATTTTCCTCATATTATGGTTGTAGGCTCCTAAACCTTGTTCAAGTTCTAGTCCTACCTCAAGTGTGGACCAAGAAAAGGCAACAAAATGCAAAAGAAACCAACTCTATTATGTGTAACATAGAGACCAGATTTGTGCAAGTCGCCAGGCCAAATAATTGCAACAAAGAGCCACCATAGTTCATCCTTGCTTGGAACTTCTTGATCAAGAGGCCACACCACAATTTTTGCTGAGCTTGTTGGAAACACATGTTGGCTTCTATAGTCCCACACCCTCCATCCCTTGGCAGCTTGCACACAACCTTCCCAGTGAAGGTGCCTCGATAATGGGTGTTTATGGATCTCAGCACAACCTTGACGAGCATGGATTTTTGTCTGTGTCATCATCCCATCACCATTTAAATAGTTTTTTTGGAGATTATTTTTTTGTTACAATGTAGTCCTTACGCCGATGCACTGATGCTATGTCTGATTCGAATGTTTGTAGTGTTTACAAGGAAAGCTATGTTGGCATGAAAGCATGAGCATCCAACCCAGATGTCATTTTTTTACATTGTGATTCTAAAAAAGGCATCCATAGATTCAATCTAATGAACAAAATGGACCCAAGATCACAACCTTTTTTCCTTACAAAGTTGACTCAGGTTGAAGAAATGCTTATTGCTAGAGTTGCTCCAGTTTTACAAGTGACCCATGCTAGAGGAGGCTAATACAAATATAGTGGCCATACTATAAGTTTTCCTCAAGAAATCACAACCATGGCGACTTTGTTGCCACGTCACCTACATGATGTTTAAGTGGTGATTGTTTGAAGAACTATCATTTAGGGAACAAACTATGATTGGTATGTTGACAAACATAATGTCATGGTTGCATTGATATACAAAATTGAAAATGATCCATACTATAGTGATGTTGCAATTGATTGTGATGCTTTAAATTTGTTCCCTGCTAGAAGTACTGGCATCTCCAATATTTTGCACACAATGAAAGAACCAATACAGAACATAGCTAAACCAGTGACAACTTCAAAAATTGTTGCTGATGAGGAAGCTAAGCTTGAGGACTCATTATCGTTTATTCCATTAATGCCCAACCTTCCCCAAAATTGTAGGAAATTAGAGATACCTTGCAAATTTAAGACATTAGTCAAGATACTTTAGCTTGGCCTGAGATAAATTCTAACCCTATCAATGAATACAATATAGAAGGGTTATTATGCATGGATTTTCCAACATTGTTCCCCACTAGAACAAAGATGCCCCTATAGTTGAGAAGCATACAAATTTATTTACATGAATATGTATTACGCTTGATGAGACACTATGATAATAGATTTGGAAGGCATGTCAGATTTAGATATTACCTTTATAATTTAATAATCATACATCAAATCTAGTAGTTAGCTTCCATTTTCATGAAAATAAACTTAGAAGAAAGGATCCCAAATTCTATGGTTGCAATACGACAACTGCTTCGTGATGCACCAAACACCCATTTAAAGAAAACCAACTCATTTGCTTTAGTGCATCTTAATGAGGGACCTGCTCATATTGGGGAAAGTGCCAGAAAGAGCTCGTCGCAATGATCTACCAACTTGGGACATTGACTCTCTTTTTCAATTTGAGCTTGGTAAACACAAAATAGTCTGATTTACACAAGGTACTTGATCCTGGTACTCAATCGCATATTCCATACTCCCAAAGATGCTTGATGGATAATGTTGTCTAGAACCCACATATAATAGCCTTGTACATGCACTTGCGTTTAACTATTTTTTCTGATGAGGTTATTGAGAGGCTTTTCCATATAAAGGATTATTGGTATATGTATGAGTGGAAACATTATAGATCAACACATTTCCATGGTTTCTTATGGCTTCTACGTGCCTCGAATATGGACATGCTTGACTGGTCCAACCCACATGAAGTTCAATAGGAAAAAAGCTTCTTTGATCACTATATTTCAACATGGAATCCTCATTCCCTAGAACAACTAATATCAAGAGTCCACTACTCTTCTTTAGAGGACCCATTCACAAATTTCTTGCATGGACCCAATGGAGGATTACGAATAGCTGGTGAACACGGTGTAGAGGCATACCAAATGTAGTCAGTACACATGCCTTAGGAAAAAAAGGCCAGCAATTACAATGTCGCTACAAAGCTCCATGGAATGCACAACTATCATCGACATTGGCAATTGACAATGAATCAAACAAATCCTATAAGCCAACAATAAATTATGAGTGCCTTAATATCCACAACCCTAAGATGCTTGCAATTAGATAGTGAGAAAACGTTGATTGCTAGCCAGTCTTGTCAAGACAAATTGTGCTATTAAACTACATTTCCAAATATGCATCAAATTTTGAAAGAAAGTCTAAAAGCTATATTGATATCTTGCAGAGGCTTGCAAATACAAATTCATTTGGGGATAAAGTGTTGCTTTCCTATAAAAATTTCATTATGAACTTGGTTACAGATCGTGACATTGGTGCACAAGAAACATGCCATATGCTGCAAAAGTTGCCCCTTTTCATGTGAAGCTGACATTTCCTATCTTTGAATGTGAGTAGGAAAACATTCCACTGTTTGAAAATAACTGATAATGGTGAAGAGCCTGTAAGTAGTTATATTCATTGTTACATATAAAGACTAGCTGAGATGGACACTATATCCCTTATTCAATCTACACAATTGTATGCACATCAAAAAATTTGCAAAGGCAAGGGTTAGCATTTATGACCACACCCTACTATCATCATTGTTTATCCGTTATTCAAGTTTTCCCCTCATGAGCATTGCGATACCTTTGAAACATTTTTTTGGTCAGAATTACTGCTATACAAGCCTTTTCAAAATGTCAAAGCACATATAGGCCTGACTAGAGATAGTATAACATAGAACTAGAGGCTATTTCATGTTGTTGGCTATCACCCTTGGCATGTCAATAGAGTTATTGCTCCCCCCACCAGTCAGGAAGAAGTTGATAGTGATATCAAAAACACTCAATATCTGCCTTCCATAGATGAATACGAATGAGAATTTCTTTCTCACGTTGGTGCTACAAATATTGTCTGCTTCGACTAGCTACAACTATTAGGTAGACATGACTTTGATTTAAATCACATGTGGGACACACACCATATTCCTGAGAATCTACATAAAATTTCTATAGAGTTCATATCAATAAGTAAATTGCATACAACTGAAGATAGTCTTTGCCCACCTGCTGCAACTGCACTTTGTCATTAGCTAGATCTCCTAAGAAAAAGATTGCTCTAAATATCATTAAACAACACCATCTCGACCCATCTTCATCATCACCATTGCATATAATCATTCAAGGTACTACATGTACATGTAAATCATTTCTTATAGACAACATGTAAAGAACACTAAATACATCACCAAATCAGAGAATGAATCCTTTGCTTGCTTTGGTGCCAATGAGGGTGGCCACTTACAATACATGTTCCTCTATAGTGCATGCAACTTTTTAGATACCAATTAGAGATATGAATCCATTGAAAGGAAAACCATTGACCATATTTTAAGAGGACTTCAAACACATTATCTTAATTGACGAAATGAGCTTCTTGGGACCCAAGTTGTTACTCAAAATAGATAGTCAATTGTAGCAAGCATTTCTTGCTAGGAATATGCAACCATTTGGTGGTGCCTCTTTTATACTTGTGGGTGGCCTTGCACAGTTGCCACCTATTTTGGACATGCCTATATATGCTTCTCACTCCACAATCTTACCTCTTTGGCACACTTTTAATGTTGTTTTCATGCTTGACATAGTCTTCCTCCAACATGGATAGTCCGATGGACAACAAGAGTTATGTAGAATCCTTTTGAATATTATAAATTCCTAGGAATCTCAAGCTAATTCGAAAACTCTTATGAATCGAACAAATTCCATGCTTTCAGTTGAACAAAACCAAGAGTTTGATGCATCTATTCTCTTATTCCCAACAAATAGGTTGGCTACCTTGCACAGTAGAAAAGTGCTTCAACAGTTAAATGTTCCCATTGCAATTAGTATTGTTGAAACTACTTAGCAAAACACACTTGATTATGGTGATGATGAGAAACTTCAAGCAGAGCTCTTACTTGCAATTGGCAAACAAGTAATGTTAACAACAAATCTTTGGGTGGTAGCTAGCCTAGTCAATGGATCATTAGGTTTTGTCAAGTCTATTGTATATGCTAGGGGTGCTAAACCAAATCAACCACCTTAATATGTTGTTATCCACTTACCAAACTACATTAGACCAGCATGAGATCAAGACAACCCAAAAGCCATCCCCATTCCCCTGATCACATGGGCTGTCGAACATAGCTCCCCTTGACAATGGCTTGGGCAATAACAGTACATAAATTTCAAGGATTGACACTGGAGAAAGCTACAATAGATATTGGAACTAAAGAAATACAAGGACTAACGTTCACAACTCTTTCCCTTGTAAAATCAACTATAGGAATACACATAGATCTACCTTTCTCTTTTGATAGATACTCCAAATTACGTGCCAACAAATACAGTGCACTTCAAATCAAAGAAGAGGATTGCCTCCAACAACTGTGTGCATTTCCATCATGATGAAATATTTGTATTCTTTTTGGTAACTATAGTGCTTCTCCTTTCCCTCTTCATTTCAATGCATACCATTTCTAATTTCGCTTCCTTGTCGTTCCTTGCATAGTACAGTTGTAATCACTCCTACCAAGCTAGCCAGAGTTTTTCTTCTATGGTGATTACTAAGAGAAGTTATTGTTCAATTCTTGCATTATGCTTCTCCTCTCCTCTAATGACAAACCTTAATTCCTTCCACTTCTTTGGTTGACCATATAACATTTATATTTAATTTTGTTCTAAATTCCTTCCTCTTCTTTGGTCAATGACGCCACTACCAGTGCTCTTTCCTTTGAATTGTTTGTGTCTAACTATATCTTATTGGAACCATTTTAGATTGCAAACGTTCTCAACTGTAACTACAAATCTCCACAATTCTAAATAGCTTTGTGATCGCATGTTTGGCATGGTGTACGAGTTGCAACTACATTCCATTTATATACAAGGTATGGCTATATGTCCTTTATTCCATCTCTTATTTCACAATTGCATCTCAAATTATTTATAATAAATGATACAACTGTATATACTTTTAAAAATGTATAACACTAATTTTAACTCAACAAAATTCTTAGGTGCCAAAACAAAATTATATGGGAGTTATAATTGTCAACATACTACATCCCACTGCATGCAAAAGGTATGTATACATCTTATTTATTTGATCTCTTCTATTGTAGGTGCATTACAGATTAATTGTTATAAATTATAGAACTATTTATATTTCCTAATTTAGATATTGTCTACCAATGACACATGTTCATCACACTAAACTTCACATTTCCTTGTGTGTAACTATATTTGACTGAAACCATTTTAGATTGCAAATGTTCTCACCTATAACTATAGATTTCAACAATGCTAAATAACTTCGTGATCCCATGTTTGGAATGGTGTACGAGTTGCAACTACATTTTGTTTATATACAAGGTAAGGCTATATGTCATTTATGCCAACTCTTATTTCACAACTACATCTCAAATTCTTTGTCATAAATCATACAACTATATATACTTTTAAAAATGTATAACACTAATTTAAACTCAACAAAATTCTTAGGTGTTGAAAAAAAATTATATGGTAGTTATAATCGTAGAAATACTGCATCCCATTGCATGCACAAGGTATGCCTACATATTATATATTTGATCTCTTCTATTGAAAGTGTTGAAAATGGAGGTAATTATGTAGCTTAAAACTTGTAAAAATATGTGATTGTAGATCCAATTAAGTGTACTTTTTTAACAAATTCTTTGTGGATGATCTTATCTGTTTAGATTCATTTTACCAATTGTAGAAGTATACCAAAGATTGTAGAAGAATAAGACCAAAAGATAAAAGTGACACTACATATACGTGGAGAAACCCTTTCGAGAAAAAACTCCACCACCAAAATCAGTAACTTGCTTGTATTATTTAACCATAGAACATGATTACAATAACATTGTATCAATCCTTGATTGAGATGCTTCTTTTACCTTCAACAATTCTTCTTCACAACCTACAATAAACTCTAATAAAACTCTCTTCAACTTGCTACAATTAATAGACAATAATGAGCCTTGAAAACTCCAAAGTGTTTTCAAGTACAAAGCATAAAGCTTCCTCTCAAAAACCTATGCCTATTCTTTGCAAGTATTGTTTTAATGTGTAACAAGAGGTCAAATCCAATATCTCCTCAATTTAGGTGCCCCAAATTGAACTCCTAAGTGATCGTTGGTCAAGAAAATATCTTCCAAGCTTCTCCTCAAAGTTGGTGCCCAAGAATGGAACCACATAACTCATCCTTGTAAATATCTTCTCATGCAAAAGGTGTTAACTCCAAGATGACAACTTGGGTGCCCAAGGTGGGTCCAAGTCAATATTTGTTAACAAAAACATATCTCTCCATCAATTCATGTGAACATGATGCATGATTGATCATCCCCACTTAATTGAATGTATCACTTGATATTTGTCATGCAACTGGAGATAACTAAACCATAACTGAACTAAACTGAACTAAACTAAACTAAACTCCACTCATGTAAATATCAATTCCTAACTTCTAGGATCTTTGCATGCATTACTTAAGTGTTATATTTCCTCCAAATAGTTAACTAAACTCAAGTTGGGTTCTACCTTCCATGTGGGTGACCCATGTTCTCCTATTTTGTAGGACCTCTTCTTGGGCATCCCCACATGTTCCTATCATTTAGAATTAATTATAAATGTAATTTACATTTTCATTTCATTTGAATTTAATCTCTTTCCAACCCTACTATTGGGGGACACTTTCCAAGGACTTAGGAGATACATGAAATATGTTTAGGATTGCAATTAAATGGAATTCTATTCCCACATTCTCCCACTTGACATTATACATTGCAATTATTCTAAAGAAGGAACCATTATTATAAATCAAGTATAGGACTCAAGGCTGATGGCCTTCCTACACCAAAAGAACTTATTTGTAGGAATTAGTTTCGTAAGATAATCTATAGCATTGATCAAAGTGTCAACTTTCTCAATCAAAACCTTCCCACTCTCAACCATTTCTTGCACAAAGTGATACTAAAAATCAACATGCTTAGTATGGGCATGATACATAGGATTTTTGGCTAAAAAAATAACACTCTCACTATCACATTCAAGTTTAATTTGCTTGCAATTAAAACCAATGTACCGTTCCCAAGTCTTTGTAACCAAACTTACTCTTTAGAGGCATGTGTAGAAGCCATGTACTTTGCTTCTATAGTGGATAAAGTAATTGTGTGCTGCCTCTTACTCATCCAACTAAGTGAAGCTCCAAACAAAGTAAGCACATAGCCATTTGTTGACCTTTGACTGTCCAAGTCTCCTGCCCAATCTGAATCAATAAAACCTTGTATGTCCAATGATTTTTGCATAATATCAATATCATTAGCACCATGATAAACCAAACAATAATCAAGAGTACCTTGTAAATATTTAAACACCCTCTTAACATAAGTCCAATGTTCTTTACCTGGGTTAGACATAAACCTACTTAGAACTCCCACTGCTTGAGCTATATCTAGTCTTGTGCAAACCATTGAATACATCAAACTACCAACTGCACTAGTATATGAAATTTTAGACATTTCCTGATGATCAAAATTAGATTTAGAACTCATGTCTAAACTTAACTTCATGCCAACTAGTAAAGGAATATTAATTGGTTTACTATCCTGCATGTTAAACTATTTCAAAATAGTATCAACATAGCTGCTTTGACTTAAGCAAAGCTTTTTGGTACCTCTAGCTTTACTAATCTCCATACCAAGGATATATTTTACATCCCCTATATCTTTCATCTCAAATGTGCTAGAGATTTGTTCTTTCAATTATTTTATCATTACCTTGTTGTTACCAATAAACATGTCATCAACATACATGATAATAATTAAAAGTTGATCATTAATACATTTTATGTAAACACAATAATCTTCTTCACTCCTCACATAACCAATTTTCAATGCAAAAGCATCAAGCTTCTGGTACCACATTCTTGGTGACTATTTCAATATGCTCATCATGAGCATCTATCTTAGAATAACTCTGTGAATTCTCCTTATGCAATCCATCCAATTGTTCTTCAACATGTGCATCGTCTTGCTTCTTAGTATTTATCTCAAAATGCACTATTCGAGAAGGATCCTTCTCCTTCGGTTGTTCTCTTGAATAAGCTCTAAATTCCCTAAAAATCACACTCTAGATAAAGTAATTTTTTGGGTTAGAGGATTCCAAATCTTGAAACCTTTTATATTTTCACCATAACCTATCAATATGAATTTCTATGCTTTTAGATCAAAATTAGATCGCTTTTCATTAGGCACATGAATGAAAGCCTCACAACCAAACATCCTTAAATGTGCAACACTAGGCTTCCTACCTAACCACATTTCATAAGGAGTTTTATCTTCAATAGATGAACTAGGGTATCTATTGATTAAATAAAAAGTACTTACAACCTCCCAAAGGCATCAATCTAGGTTAGCACTACTTAACATACTCCTAACTCTTTCCATTAAGGTTCGGTCATCCTTTATGCTACTCCATTTTTTTGAGGTGTATATGGAGTAGTTTTTGTCTCATAATTCCTGCATGCTTACAATAATCATCAAATTTCATAGAACAATATTCACCACCATTATTTTATCTCAACACTTTTATCTTATGATCTGATTGTTTCTCAACCAAAGCCTTAAATTCCTTAAAATTATTGAACACATCATTTTTTTTATGCATAAAATAGATCCAAGTGTATCTTGAGACATCATCAATAAATGTGACATAATATATCGATTTTCCAATAGATTCAATATCCACAGGGCCCATTACGTTTGAATGAATAATCTCTAATAATCGTTTAACTTTATTTGTTCCACTAGGAAATGAAGATCTAATTTGCTTTCCAAACACACAATGCTCACAATAATAATTTTTTCCAATATTATAATCAAGAATACCATCAACCAATTTCTTATTAAGAATGGTCCTAAGACCTTTTCACCAATGTGGCGCAATCTATGGTGCCGCAACATACATGCATTTCAGCTTCAGTTACATTAGCTGATTTATTCAAATTGGAGGTATAAAGCTTAAACAAAGTCCCAATTTGAGATCCTTTAGCAACCACCATATTCCCTTTCACCAATCTACAACCGCCTTTGTCAAATGTCACATGCATTCCAGAATCATTGATCTTAGATACAAAAAGTAGATTTATAGCAAGTCCTGGAATATGTAAGACATCATTAAGGGTCTTAACCCTACCATCACTAAAACAAAACTTTACCTCTCCTTTTCCCACAACCTTTGCTGTGCTATTATCTCTAAAGAATAAATTCCCTGCATCATATGCAGTATACTTAGTGAACCACTCCTTGTTGGGAGTCATATGATAGGAGCAACTTGAATCAATAAGCCAAGAGTTATCACAAACAATATTAGATGAAATGACCAATGCATCATTATTGTCATCCAAATATTTCTCTATAGAAGCATCATAACTCTTTTTCTGTCTCTTACAATCCTTCTATACATGTCCCGGTTTCCCACAATTCCAACACTTTACCAAGTACTCTTACCAGGGGTTTTAGACCGTCCTTTGGACTTACCCTTTCCTTTCTTTTCTTCCTTATATTCCTTTTTCTTAGGCCTACCTCTTACAAAGAAGGAATATTGGGATACCGTTTTAGAATTCCTCTTCATCTCCTGTGATAGGAGAGTAGGAATTATATTGTCCATCTTAGGATCTGTACCACTACCACTGATAGCAACAATTAGATTTTCCCAAGATTTTGGTAAAAAATAAAGTAAAAAAAATGCATTTATCTTCATCTTCTAGCTTTACATCTACAAATTCTAATTGAATTAGAATCAAATTAAAATCATTTAAATGATGTGCAACAGAATCACCATCTTTCATCTTTAAAGAATACAACTGTCTTTTTAGATGCAACTTATTAGTAAGACTTTTGGTTTGATAGATATCACCTATCCTCTTCCAAAGTTTATATATGGTAGTTTCATCTTAAACATTCAAGAGAATACCATCAATAATACATAATCTTATGGTCCCTCTTGCCTTCTTATCAAGCTTAGCCCAATCCCAATCTGACATTGTTGTAGGTGACTTTTTCTCATTAGAAACAGGTAACCACTGATCTCTCTCTTCAAGCAGATCCTCCATTTTTAGTTTCCACATCTCATAATTAGATCCATTGAATCTTTCAATATCTAAATGAGAATTAGAACTCACTGTAACACACTTCTTTTATAAATCAGCAATAACACAATAGTAAAAGCTCCCACTATAACCAAAAAAACCTTCAAACTTTTAAGAGAAAGGCATCCCAAACTCTACCCAACAGTTAGCTTTGATACCAAATGTTGAAAATGGAGGTAATTATGTAGCTTAAAACTTGTAAAAATATGTGATTGTAGATCTAATTAAGTGTTCTTTGTTACAAATTGTTTGAGGATGATTATTTGTTTAGATTCATTATACCAATTGTAGAAGTAGACAGAAGATTGTAGAAGAATAAGACCAGAAGATAGAAGTGACACAATATATACATGGAGAAACCCTTTCAGGAAAAACTCAACCACTAGAATCAATTGTGCTTGTATTATTTAACCTTAGAACAAGATTACAATAACACTTTATCAATCCTTGATTGAGATGCTTCTTTTTCCTTCAACAATTCCTCTTCACAACTTGCAATAAACTCTGATAAAACTCTCTTCAACTTTCTACAATTAATAGACAATAATGAGACTTGAAAACTCCAAAGAGTTGTCAATTACAAAGCACAATGCTTCCACTAAAAAAACTATGCCTATTCTTTGCAAGTAGAGTTTCAGTGTGTAACAAGAAGTCAAATCCAATATCTCCTCAATTTAGGCACCCCAAACTGAACTCCTTACTGATCATTGGTCAAGAAAATATCTTCCAAGCTTCTCCTCAAAGTTGGCACCCAAGAATGGGCCCACTTAACTCAGTCTTGTAAATATCTTCTCATGCAAAAGATGTTAACTCCAAGATGCCAACTTGGGCACCCAAGCTAGGTCCAAGTCAATCTTTGTTAACAAAAACATATCTCTCCATCAATTCATGCAAATATGATGCACGATTGATCATCCCCACTTAACTGAATGTATCACCTATTATCTATCATGCAACTGAAGATAACTGAACCATAATTGAACTAAACTCCACTCATGTGAATATCAATTCCTAACTTCTAGGATCTTTACATGCATTATTTAAGTGTTATCTTTCCTCCAAATAGTTATCTAACTCAAGGTGGGTTCCACCTTCCATGTGGGTGCCCCATGAGCTCCTATTCTATAGGAGCTCTTCTTGGTCATCCCCACATGTTCCTATCATTTAGAATTAATTACAAATGTCAATTTACATGTTCATTTCATTCAAATTTAATCTCTTTCTAATCTTAGTGTTGGGGAACACTTTCCAAGGACTTAGGAGATACATGAAATATGTTTAGGATTGCAATTAAATGGCATCCTATTCCCAATAGAAGGTTTATTACATATTATTTGTTATAAATTATACAACTATTTATATTTTCTAGTTTAGATATTGTCTACCAATGACACATGTTCATTGCACTAAACTTCACATTTTCCTTTGATTTTAGTAGAACATACTCAAGAAAAACAAATTCCGTGATAAGAAGAATACTATAATGGACATAATGATAATGATCATATCATAAAAAAAGTAGCCTACAATGAGTGATTTCCAATATGGGTTGTTTATATTTGTTAAATGCTTCACACTTCCATTTGATAGAAATTTTGCTCTTCATTTATAACATTGACTATGGTTGTTCTTGATTATCATGGAATATTTTTGGGATGTCAAATAGCTTCACAATATTCTCATGTACATATTTTTATTGAAAAACTCAATTAAAAATTATTTTCCCTTAATGGCCATTGTTTGCATTGATTTTATCTCTTGGTTGGCAATAAATTGCTCCCAAATTTTTAAAATTCCCCTTTTATGCACTAACGTATTCTTTTAAAGCACCATTTTCTTGCCTGCATATTGTTCTATATGGTCACAATAGCAATTCTGCATTTGTCTTCAACTCCTATGCTCTCTCCCAGATTGTTGTTAGCATCCCCCTCTTTAATTCCTCCTATGCATGTACAGATCCCTGCCATTTGGTCTTCCCCTCTGCCTATCGGCTCATTGTTGCATGTCACTACATGCAACTACTAGTTGTAATACATGTGAATTATAAACATGGCAATCATGAAAGTTCAAAATTTCCTTAGAGATTATTTAGAAAGAGTAATCCTAGCTCAACATTCTATAAAAAGAAACCAGCCAATCAATAAGTAACTTCATTTCCAAATCAGTAGTCATTTGAGTCAATTTGTGTCCAAGAGAAAAGTTTTTTTTCCAAAGTGAACAAACTACTTAGATGTTTGACAACCTAATTTAAAACATTTGAAAGGTTGTAGTTTAATTGATTGAGTACAATTAATGACAAAAATAATACGCTATTTCATTATACCATTGATTAAACTTCAAAATTTCCAAACATATGATTAAACCAGATTCAATCATTAACCAAAAAAATTATAACTACTTAAAAAATGACATCTAATCTAACATATAGAAACAAAACATATTATAATCCACTCTAAAAAGACAAGACACCTATATCTATATCCACAATGTCAACTACACGCGAAATGGTGTGGCCGTACATGCACTACATTCACATCTTACCCTTCACAAATCGGAGAGTTGGATAGATATCATATTCTCACATCATTTTGACATTGTCAACCCTCATATGACGACGACGCTTCCACAAATAACGTGCACACAACGATGCTAAAACCTTGTCTTGCTTTATATGACAGGGCTTTGTATTTGCTACGTACTTAATGAACGTGTCCGGCTTTTTATGGTAAAGCTTGGTATTTGCTAGTTAGTGAATTAGCGTGAAACAGATGGCATACAAATGAATGAAATGCACCCTCTTTTTCCTACACAATCCAATCTCTTTACCTTTCACATGACGTTCATTGCCGACGTATAGTTTTTGATTTGTGTATTTGGGCGGAACCTTTCTTTCCTCCCATATGTTATTGACAAGAGCGGCTTTTCCATTTGCTGACCTTATTTGTTAAATATATATATATAGTGTGCGTGCTTTAATTGTCGTCGATACTCCAGCATACACGTAAACTTTCTATGTATTCTGTTTATTTTCTCTGATTTAAGCCTTGAAATGTTTCCGAACATCCATTACAGGAAAGGCAGACGTTTTGAGTCCTTCTGAAAGTCTACTGCTTGCACTAAGGTGATTAAGCTGGCATTTGTTTAATGGGTAATTGTGTCTACAAAAGTTCAGATAGAAATAGAGTTGAAACAAATGTTTCGATAAGGAAAGAGATGCGTAGGAATAGAACAAAGTTTAAAGTCACCAGGATTTTGTGTTGTAGTCATTTCCTTCGACTTCATACATACTTCTTTCATCTTCATATCCTGTCATCTTGCTGGTAAGCATATTTTGATTAAATACAAACTTTAGAGATATTATTCATTGAAAATAAGATTAAGATTAATTGTTTAAATGCTAAATTGATTAATATTTAATTAAATAATGATTGCAACTTATAATCCAGTGAAATGTTTTATCTATTGATCAATTAAACAAAATCAAAAAAATAATTATATTTAATCTACTAAATCAAATTCTTTTTAAATTTAAACAAAAGATATTATATATTTAGATATTTTAAATAAAATATGTTAAATTGTTTGATACTTAATTAAATAATGATTACATCATATAATTAAGTGAAATGTTTTATGTACTCATTGATTAAACAAAATTAAAAGAAAATCTATATTTGATTTACTAAACCAAATTCTTTTTAAATATAAATAAAAGATACTAAATATTTTAAATAAAATATGTTATAATTCCATTACACAAAATTTTTATCATTAATTAAAATATAATTAAAAGTAAAAACAATCATTCAGTGAGCTTTGACCTTTCTTTTTTGAATTGTTGAGATAAGTACAACCAAATATGCGAAGAAATATATTTTTTTGGTGAATAAGTGTCACTTACTATTAATTAAAGATAATAATACACATATTCACAAAAATAGGTGGGTGGTAAGAAGGCACACTCCAAAAAGTCACATGGGCTTAGCCACTTAAATGATGAGAGTAGTGCAGCAGTGGGAGGAGGGTCATTATCATCTAGTTTACTCCATACATTAGCGGGGTCCGAAGTGACCTTAGAAGGATCCCATTCTTTGTCATCCTTGTCTTTATTTTCTTGTTGATTGGCAGAGATTTCCAAATCCAAATGAGGAAGTCACTTAGAATAATTTTCATTTCATCTTTGCATCGATACTTACCTGACATTTTGTAGTGGCTAATTTGATCACTTGGTTGTGACGTTAAAATTGACCTTTACCTTTGATTGAGCTAAGACAAAATGACATATGATTGAGTAATACTTTTGAAATTTTTTAGTAAGTATACTTTTTTGGATTCACTTGAAAAATCATAATTATAGAAAGAAATATAAGGAAGCGTAGGGCTTGATTTTCTTTTCATGTATTCAATTAATTTATGTAGGCTAATCTTTATATTTTTGTTTGCTCTATTTCTTTATTACTATTACTTTTCTTTGGTAAAATTCTAACACGGTTGCAAATTGTATTTGAGTGCAGCCCATGAGAGAAATGTAGAGAAACACAATTCTCAATACCAATGTATTAGCCAAACTATCTTTTCAGACTCAAGGAGAAGAATGCGCATAAATCCCCTCGCCACAAAAAAAGAAAGCAAAGTCATAACTGTAACCTCTCTTGAAACATCTAACATAGTGGTGTGGTTAGGTGATCTCAACTACTAAGTCGAGGGATCCATAAAATCAGTTGGCTTTCTCATCAACCAAAATTTGCAATAGGTAAATAACTAATTATGGCGACAATCACATTTTTTTGTTAGAATTTAAATAAGTAATAAATAGTCTCTACTAAGGTGATTTGAAATGCCTTAATTCATTTCCAATGGTATAATAATGAAAGAAAAATAAAAGTATGTTATGGTTGCAGCTGCAAAAAAAGGGAGAAATTTTTCATGGTTTCTACAAAGGGCCACTGTTATTTCGACCCACTTACAAATATGACATTGGTATAGATGACTATGACACAAGCACAAAGGTGCATAACTGCACCATAAAATGTATTAATTAACATTAATAATTATGATGTTTTCTTGTATATTAAAGTATGTGATTGTTTATAAGAAATTTAACTATTTAATTGCATGCAGAGGAGAGTCCCATGTTGGACAGAAAAAATTCTATACAAAATAAATTCACAAGCCGATATCAAAGCCCACATGGAGGAGTACGACTGTATCGACTCGATCAAGGGGTCTGATCACAAACCTGTAAAAGTAGAACTCTATATCAAATTTAGGCGGCCGCTCGTAAACCGCCTCCAAATTATGACGTCCTGCTCATGCATGCATTAAATGGAGCCGTTTCTCAGATTTGAAAATAGTTTGTTTGTGAATACCTAAGTATTTCCTAAAAGAAAAGAATCTGTTTACGTTACTGCACTACAAGTTGACCTCGCGAGGAGAGAGCTCAGGGATGTAAATGTAAACAAGGAGTTTCTAAACTTTTGTTCTAGTCAAAATTATAACATTTGCTTTGGAGAACTTTGGCAATTAATTAAATACATTGATTTGTTTTTTTCTAAACAAAAAGATACTCAAGAGCCAAAAAAAAAAAAAAAAAGTGCAATGAAAGTTCAGATTACAGTAGTCGACAAATTTAGTGGATGCATCTTCACAAGTTACACCAATACAATATGTTTATTTTCCATTACCATTACCTTTGTCTACCTCAATAAGGGGAGCTATTGAGAAAACAACCCAATCATAGCTCCATGACTATTTCCATCTGCCAACTTGTTCATTAGATTGAAAAAAAAAATCAAGCACAAAAAATATTAGTATATTTATATTATTCTATTACTTTGAGCAACTATTAGCATACAACCCATATACATGAACACAAGAAAATCTTACAATCCAACAACTAATGGGTGGAAAACTTACCATCGCCCTCCCTACACCAATCTCATAAATAGAGCAATATGTTCTACTTCTTTTTTGGGAGGTAGGAAATTACTCAACCTCTCTTAAAGGCCCCAAAGCACAATTACATTTCTTAAAGTCTTCACTTATAATAGGATAGAGATTTTGACAAGATTTTCCCATCTTCTTCATCATAGTAGGAAAATAGAACATTAAATTTACCCTTAGTAGATAAATTTACCTTCATAGGCCACCTAGCTAGTTGTATGTTTGCTCAATGAAGCTTGCACAAGTTCTTGCTTAGGCCATGGAAGTGTCACAATTGGCAATTGAAAAATTCATCCACTTGGTCTCCACTCCTTTGCTATTATAATAGAACAAGTAAATCTATGCAATCATGGAGAGTAAGGATGCACAACTTAAGGACTACATGATAGCAAACATATTTCACCTACCCTTTGCCTAGCTTCCCTAGATATTTGTAGCCTATAAATACTAATACAAATAGAGGCATCTTTCATTAATTATTTCCCTAAATCAAATCCTATAGTTTAAGATCTTAAATATAGTCTAGTCTTACTTATGAACCAACATAAATATATAGACACCTAAATATTTACCTAGATATTTACCTATTAAACCCTTATCCTAATTGACTACCTAGTCAAATCACCTAGTCACCTAATTTCCCCTATCTTATTAAATAATATTATTATGTAATTAAGTTCCATTTCCATCTGAACAATAGGAAAAATAGGGGCGCTTTATGGCCTAGGTCATAGAACACCACAATTCTCCAATTGTCATTCAATAATGTCCTAGCAATCCAAATTGGATTGACTATCAACCTCAAGGGTGAGTCAGTTCTCAACAAGGAAGATGTAGGAAGGGGTTCTTTAAGCTTTGAGGGGTTCACCACCAAGCAAAAGATTGGAAAATACAAGTAACCATTCAACTCTCAAAACCTAGTAATGCAAGCTAAATGATGAGTGCAAATGATGAAATTATGGAACAAGTTAGGATATGTGTACCTAGGAAGTCTGGAAATGTGATGAGGATTCTGGAAATGCAAAGAAGCTATCAAAATGTACTATGGAGGACTAAGATGTCCTTACTTTCTTATTATTCCCACTATTTTTTTTTGAGGTAGAAGCAAAATCTTTAGATGCTGGAACAGGATCCAAAAGAATCTCTAGAAAATACCACTTGGAGGACAAAGATGCCCTTGCTACTGTCGTAGTCGCAATCTGAATTTCTAGAATTTCTGAAAGTGATCCTAAGGCTTGATGTTTTCACTTCCTTCTTCTCTAATCTCAGGTTTTGAAACTTTCAAAATTGGCCTGTAGGTGAGTTTCCATGAAGATGACAACTTTGCTATGTAACTTTGCGACTTTGCTACTTTGCACTTCAAATGATCTTGAAGTTTTCAACCTAAATCTGCAATCACAAACACACAAGAGAGGAAAAACTTGTTGATTATTAGTGAATGGGGGTTTGCCTTGGTCAAACCCCTTGTTGGTAATTAAACCTTAAAATGAAATGAAATGGAGGGAAATGATGAATGAATAACATGCAATGTTACAACTCACTAAACCCTTATAACTAGGTGCTACAATCTTGTGTGAAATGGATAGCTTGGATATAGATCTTGAATCAAAGATATGCTTGATAGATATAAACTTGAATTGCTTGCTTGAATCGAAACCCTACATCGCAAATGTTAGCACAAAAACACACATGATGCAAGAAGATATTTGATATGATTCTTGAATCTTGATGATGGCTCCAAATGCTTGATGAATTGTTCTTGAATGCTTGAATACTTGAATGCTTAGAGTTCTTAGATTGCTTAGATATCTTGGATATGAAAAATGAGTGAAAGGAACCTTGTATTTATACTTATCCATGCTTAGTATCCCAAAATTACACCACAACAAGATGACATAGGAATTAATTAATTAAAGGAGGCTAAATCCTGCCAGAATTTGAAATTAAATCCTAAAAATACCTTAAGGAGGACTAAGATTCCCTATATGGTGTCTTAGTCCCGAGGCATGGAACTTGGGGTAGAGACTCCAAAAGGGGGCCTCTTTAAGGCACACTTGAGATCAAGGTTCAAAGACTCCAAAAAGGGGCCTCTTTAAGGCACACTTGAGATCAAGGTTCCAAGACCTTTGGGTGATAAAGAAACCCTAAGTGGCATCTTATTCTTGACTCAAAATCAGGGAAACTCATATGTAATCATTATATTATCATTTATCCATTGATGTTTGTCGAGATTAGCTAGAAAAAGATGTAGTTTATTAGGCTCGTGGATGCAAAATAGGACCAATTAAGACATAAATAAGGATAAATAAAGAAAGGTAGACCCAAAAAAGTGTTAAAATGCAAGGGTATGAATTTTCCTACACTACACCATCTCACATATAAAGGGTATGTGCAGGATCATGATGGGCCAAAAATTGGCAATATGATGGGTATGTGGCTGACGAATTTTTTTTAACCCAAAATTGATGAAACAAAAAGAGTTTTTAAAGGAGATTCTCAACTTTCCATCAATATAAATTATTCTTTACTTTGAATTTAATAAGTAATTATTATTTATTTTCTATTCAAATCACGACTAAAGTCTGATTGATAAATTGATTGAAAAACATTTATAGCTTTCAAACAATATCACATTTTTGAATCTAAAACATGCATTACATTCTATGCTTCACATACTATAGGATTAAAAAATAAAAAATAATTTCATGAAGTTTTGACCAAGTTAAGGTGGTGGACATATGAGTTTTCATATTTTTAAAAGTTTGTAATAAAAAATCATAATTAATTATTTACTTCAAAAAAATTACAAAAATATGCATAACATCGGGCCATGAGTCCTTTACTTATATCTAAAATCTTATAAAAAATATTATCATTTTATTGTGGTTAGGGTGGTCGACAAACACTTGCTTCTTATTTTTTCCTTGAAATTTAAGTACTACTACATTGAAATTTCAAATTTTGACCAAATAGATTTCTTATTTTAAAAAAACCTAGTAGTTTAGAAACTACATTCAATTTGCTACAGATTCTATTCTTACATATTTTTGAAATAATATAGATAACTTATTCAAATTTTTATGTCAAGTTTCCTAACTCTGATTTTTCTAATTTTTTTGCCACTTAAGGGCCTAGTTTTTCATGATGATCCTACACATACCCTAAACAAATAATTCTTTTAAATATTTAAACCTATTTTCCACCTCACACATGTCTAAAATAATTAAATAATACTATAACTTAATTATAGCTATACTCTCTCCACTAATTATAAGAATAAAGGATACTTAAGGACATTTATCCTCCACATCCCTCATAGTTCAAATATTCTCTCCACCAATCCCAATAATAAAGGAGTCCTATGCATACTTGTCTCATACATCTCTCACGATTGCAACTACTTACTAAATTTGGTAGTGCGTGAAATTCTTTCACATTCCAACAACATCCATCATAATCATCCATCCTCTTTACAATCCTAGGGAAATCATTTCATTCATCATCTAACATTGATCTCTCCATCACATCTCGACCATCCATTACCTCTCCCAAAAATATATAAATTGAGGCACATTCTCATGCATTTCATCATCACATTTTGAGCTAAATATATGATTCAAAGATGTGTAAATTTCAAGCAAGGAGCATCCACATTCCAACCATCATTGGAGAAAATAAAATCACATTAGAGTTTTTGGTAACATTATTTTAAATACTTATCTTTTACGATTATTTTTAACTTCAATTAAAGCTCTATTTGAAGTTTGTAATAGTTTAGAATAGGAATCTTGTGTTTTGCATTAGCTTCCTAATTTATTTTTTATTTTTTTCTATAGCGTAGAAAAAAGTAAGCATTTTTCACACTTAATTTGGAAATAATTAATATAAAGTTAACTTAATTATGCCTTGATTTAGTGTTGTAATGTGTTTTACACATTCACAATAAGTCTAGCCCCCCTTTAAATAAAATGTACTTAATGTATGCCTTATTTAGTGTGTTTTAAAGTGTTTTATTACACTTTCACACTAATTTAGGGTTTCATTAATTAATTATGGTTAATTGAGCTTAATTGGCCCCTTTAATTCAAATTTAAGCCTTAGTAATTACACTTTATGAAGGATCTATCTCAACACCCATTAATGATATTGCATGACATTTAATTTGGAAAATTTGGTGTCCTATAAATTGGTGCTAGAACCCATTTTCCACTACTAGCGAGTGGGTCCTCCTCACATAGGACACCACTTTCTTGACATTTTTGAGATGGGTTTTTGATGTTATTTCATCCCCTTGAAGCATGGTCCTAGAAATTTTTGCTAGAACCCATTCTCCCTAGGTGGAAAATGGGTTCTCCTCACATAGGAAACCCCTAAATTTGAATTTATTTGTGGTAGGATTTTAATGATTTTCAATCCTAGATCTGATGTTAGCTTGGATTATTTGAATTTTGGGGTTAATCGTTAGACTTAGTATAAATATAAGGTTTTAAATTGACATAGTTTCACCTAAGAAATCATAAGAATTATTGTGCAAGCATCCTCAGAGTTCACAAGAGCATTTTAGAGAATTCAAGAGCATTTCAAGGGCATTCGACGGTAGATTATTGAAGTTTTATTGTGACAATTCAAGATCATATCATCATGTCAAAGGCATAGTGCATCAAGCATGTTGTTGCTCGCTAATGTGTGTTGATGTAGCATTGAAGATCCATTTGAAAGCATTTTTTCACATCTAATTTGAGATCAAGATCTACATTCTTCATGGCCACTTCATATTAGTTTGCAGATTTACATTCCAAGACATCATCTAAGGTATCATTGTTTCATGTTTCATGTTTCATGTCCTTATTTCATTGTCTCGTCATTTGGTTTAATTACCTAAAAGGGGTTTGACTAAGGAAAAATCCTATTCACTAGAAATCAACAAGTTTTTCTTCTTCCCTTTGATTTGTGCTTATAGGCTTTTAGGTTGAAGATCAAGTGGAGAACAAGATTGGAGCAAAATTGTCAAAGTTGTCATATTTGTTGAAAGAACACAAAAACAAGGCTACAAAATTTGTTTTAGGTTTTCAGAACTGAGCACCAAGGAGTTGGAAGTACAAAAATCAAGGAACAAAACCCATATCTCAATTTTCATAACCCTAACAAGGACCCATTCACCAGTAAAGGCGAATGAGTCCTTTGTGACCTAAAAACAAGTTTTCAACAAGGTACACATTGTTTTAACCTTTGAAAACTTCCCGTATTGTTGCTATAATAGTTAGGATTAGTTTTTGATTGTTATTTAAGCATTTTGGCCTTCACAATTGAATGAAACATCCCTAAAAAGAAAAAATCAATATTTGGTTTATCACCTTGATCCATTCATCTTGGTGGTAAAACTCCATTTTTTATTTGTTTCAATTTCTTGCATTCTTGTGACTCTACTAAGGGGGTGATCCCATAATAGTGGTTTACAATTTTTGGCCAAACTTGACACTGAAATTATTATTTTCAACTAAATCTTCACATTTGAGAACCTATAGCAGCTAAACTGTGAGAAATTTGAAGATGGTACAAACTAGAGTCTCATCAAATTTTGTCTGTAGATTCTAAAAATATTTTTTTCAAAATTTTTGGAATCAAATTTCACTTCTTTTTCCATCTCCCACGAAAATTGATTTTTTTTAGAAAACAACATTTTTTAAAAGTGGCCTTTGTATAAGCATAACTTTTTTCCATGAAGGATAAAATTCTAATTCTTTCAAATTTAGATTTGTAACTTTGACATCTAGTGCTTCCACTTGGTTAGATAGCTTTTTATTGAATATTTTTTCCTTAATCAAGTTTCAAAGTCAAATGAATTACAATTCAAACACAAGCATAACCGTATAATGCATAACTTCTTTTGTATATGTCAAAATTTAATTTAATTTTTTTGTTGGATCAAGGACTTCAATATCTGGTGCACTCATATTTTTCAAATTTTTTTTTGATAATCTTCTATTTTTCCACATGTGAAGAACAAAGAAATTATTTTTGATGAAAAACCTATGTTTAATAAAACTTAAAAACAAATACAAAACAAAACCAAAACATATTAAAATTATATTCATTGGATAGCTTGTTCGAGGAATACCATAATCATTTGAAATAAATTTTAAATGAATTCATTTGATCCCCCAAAAGCTAAATCAAAAGTGATTTTTTATTAGCATTTTGATAGGTGTAAAGGAGACACATTTATAGGTATGGTTTAAAACTAGCGAGGTTCTATCCAAGGGGTTTTGATCTAAGGTGATTTGATCAAACCCTCATCAATTGGAATCCTTAAAATAAAACTTTTTAAGGCTTAAATCATTATATTTTCTAAAAATATGTGATTTCAGCTAAAATTTGTTCCTCTCAGGAATTGTAAACCACTATTATGACAGCACCCAAGGATGCATTCCCCTTAATTAACTTTCATTATGTTTTTGTGTTTTGTATCATCTTTTGAATAATAATGTTTTGTCGGTTCTTGGGAGGTCTTTGAAAATCAAAATTTTAAGGGGTCCTCATGGTGTAAAATGGAGCTCACAAGTCCATCGAAAGTGGCCAATAGAATAATTTTGACATATAACACTAAGTGTTTTTCTCACAAGGTTTTTTTTTTTTTTTGTTGGGTCCCTTGATTCTCACAAGTATAGAATTCCATATGATTGTTAAAAACTTGTACAAATATACAGATGATGTCATACAACTATACAAGGTCAAGATACATAATGCATATACATAGTTTTTAAGATAAAAGGAAAAATATTGAATATTATTTGAGAGGTGGAAAATGTCGTTGTTGCTTATGGTTTAGGACATATAACAACACATTTCACCAACTGTTTCTTTCAAGGATAACCCTAGTTTGGTAATTAAACCTTAATGGAAATGAAACATGCATGAAATAGGAATGAAAACCCTAGCCTTAAGTGTGTCTAAGACTAGGAAATCTGAAACACAATGCATTTGTATTCTAATGTGCAAGAATATGATGCAAGAGTGGAAATGTGAAGATGAATGTCTCACTTGAGGAGATCTCTAATCTCCCTAATGATCCCTAATGATACTTGTTCCTTCCTTAGGATGAAAGTAGAGTGATAATGGAGGATGAAATCACTTAGGAAATAAGTCCTTAGGCTTGGCTTGATGGCTAGTTGCATCTCCCCAACCAAGAATCCATCATAATTCACCATAAAAAACCATGATCAACCCTTGAAAATTCTAGACCTTGAATGAAAGTGAGCTTGAAGACCTACAAAATTTTTTTAATGCTGCTCCAAGACTTCAACTTTTCTTGATTTTGAAACTTGAATGCTCTTGTTTGAAGATTCTCAACACTTGTCTCTTGAATTTTCTCTTGAAATTGCTTGCTCAAATTGCTTAGATGATAAAAATAACTTAGAAGCTTGCTTATATAGGAATTAACACCTAATTAACTGTTATTTAAATCTCAAAGGCCGACATTCACCAAAAATTTGAATTAAAATGGTGAATTTCCCACTCAAATTTGAAAAAGACCCCAAATGGGTCCCACCTAAAGGGACTCTTTTACCCAAGGTGGAAAATGAGTCCCATCCTATCTTTTTGAGGTGGTCTTTTGGGATTTTTGATGTTTTAAGTGTTTTTGTCAGGTTTTTAAGTGAAATAAGCCTTGAGATATGAAATAATGGGTCATAGGGGCCTATTAATTTGATGAATTAATAGGTGATTAATGCAAAGGTACTAAAATAGGTCCATATTAAATGAGAAATTTCCCTATGTCCAAGAAGGGGGGTCAATTTCCATCTTTACATATAGCCCCTACTTTAGCGCCCATATGACTCTACGTGCATATGCAAGCTAAAGGAATCTAAACAGTACACTTTAATTCATAAAAGGATACTAATATGGGAGAATGGAGCCCCCACTATATAGCTATCTGCAAAACCACAATGTTAGGAAGTACATTCTGCAACATGAAATCGTTAGTTGTCCCAAAAAAAAATTCTTATCTAACTTATTCTATAAACCAAATTTGAGGGTAGATGTATGATCCCCTTGATTCCACTTGCTTTATGGAGGTGGAATCAAGGTAGCAATCTAGCCACATCAAATAAGGTAAGTCATATCATAGGGTATTTTTAGGTACCACACCACATAATGATATTCATTTGATGAGAACATGAGTAGAATCATGATTCAAACACAACAAACAACATAAAAAACAAAGCTCTCTAGCACCTATTATGTTGATTTGAATGAAAGGAACTTTTTAACCCTAATATAGTAAAAACCCTAATTTTTAACTTATATAAGAACAAAAGGTGAAGTAAATTCTAACTATTTTGTCATTTACCTTTTTGTAGCTTGAGAGTGATTGGAGAGTAGTTGAAAATGTCAAGTCAATGAGACTAAAGGCCTACGAGACTAGGTGGCCCATGACGAGCACTATCATGAGGTGAGTTGATTTTTCTACCTTAGCTTTGTCCTTGCACATTTATTTTATGATTTTATGCATTTCTAGGTTAATCTAGGGGCTTGGAAAAAAGTTCACAGAGTGTCCCATTTTTTTGCAAAGTGTCCCTTTTGTTCATGAAGTTTCCCACTTTTTTGCAAAGTGTCTTGTTTCTTCATGATGTGTCCCAAAAGGGTTCTAAAGTGTCTAGGACCTCTATGAAAGTACACTAGAACAAATTTAGTGCACTTTTATATTGTTGATGTGAATATGTAAGAGTTTAGATTTCTTGTAGGATATATTCTTTCTTTTTTGTTAGGTTCCCACCCACTCGCAACAATGTCTAGGTGGTAGAAAGATTAGTCTTCTTTGCGATTTAGCCTCCACAATGCTACTATGCTCATGGGCCCCACTAGTTACATGGATTATGATGATGAAAGTAGCACTAGTACTCGTCCTTGATGATTGGGGAACACACTTGGAGGGAAGACTAGTACACATGATCTGAGGTATGGAAGAGAACAGGACAATATATGCTTGAGGGTGCAACATCCTAGCACACCTATACTATGATCTTGGATGATTTATATTCTAGGAGGTGGACAACATGGTACATTGTACACTTTTGCAAGTGTGGTGCCTAGAGCATATCATGTGTACCAGACCAACAAGGTTCCCATGTACAATACCCTCGGGGTATCCTCGAGCCTTCAGCTATCCTTTGAGGCAGTTTTGGCAGTATGGTGACTTGCACTTTTGGAAAGTCTGATTTGACTGACTGGAGGAGGATGATCTATCATTTGGAGACTTTATCAGCTTGTGCTATAGTGGCTAGGTGAGACTCAAAAAATGAGGAGATTATAGATGGACAAGTTCTTGATTGGATGACATGATTACATAGTATAAACTTTCTACTATGATTGCATCATGTGACAGTTTAGTCAGGTTTAGATAGCACCTAGGGCATGACCCTTTATCAAGAGATCAACATAGAGTGTCCAGAGACTTGATGATTCTAGACGGTTCACTGGCGAGGATGTTGTGTATAGTGACTTCAAGGATTTAGATCATGATATGCCTCCGATATTCGATGTTGATGATGTTGTTGCCATAGATGGTTATGAGGAGTGTTGGATAGTATCATGACCAACTCCCATATTCTCGATGGATGAGTCAATAGGTGATGCAGGGCCACTCCCAGATGAGGGGGATGAGGTGGAGAATAGGGCCAAGGAGACATGCTATAGGGCTGCAAACATATTTATGGATTTGATAGACCAAGAGTACAATGAGACTGTAGATCTTGACTATGATGGCAAGGAGGAGAGTGATGAGGAGGAGGATGATGGTGTAGGGGCACCAAATGCATTTTGTGTAAATGTTGTCAAATAAGGTCATTTGGTAGTGTTTAGGGTGTTTTGAGTATTTTTTGGTCAATAAGGTCATATTAGACCATTTCATATTGTATTAGATTATTGGAGTAATGTTGGTCAAAAGTTGAAAATATTGCAAAATATTGTTAAAATATTGTCATGCAAAAAAATGCAAAATTGCAAAATGGTGCAATACCAACAGTTAGTAGTTTAAAAGTTAGTTGGAGGTTGTTGAGTTTTTATGGAAACAAGTTTAAAAGGCCTTGGGAAGGCTCAAGGAAAGATTAGAATGTTGATTGCTTGAAGACCAAGCAATATAATCCTTTGATTTCATTAAAATTCTATGTTATTTTCATTTACAGTATTGTTACAGGGTATTGTATGATTTCGTATTGAAGGGAATTGATTGAAAATGCTTTGAAATAAATAGAGGAATGTATTAAGACCATTTTGGATTTTGTGGGATTGAAATCCATTAAGTTTTAAGTGTTTGGTGATTGATTTTCTATCAATGGGTCTGTTTGGTCAATTTTAATGTTTTGAAGACATTAAATGTGATTATGGCCCATTCCACTGACTATAATCCTGTTGCTGAGTGGAATGGGCCCAATAAGGTAAGATTAGGTGATTGAAAGGGTTTTGTGAGTAGGGGAGGTCATTTGGGGGTTTGGGTATGATGTGGTGAAAAGTGTTGGTTAAGAGTAGGAAATTGAGGAAAACTCTTAGGGCCCAACAAAATTTGAAGGTTTCTTAAGCATAGGAAGACCTAATGGAGCATGTTTGATGCATTGGAAAGGCGAGTTAAGGCATGGAGATAATATTTTCAATAAACCCTATCTAAAATAGGCATAAATGAAGGTTTTGCAATAAGAGGACTAAGTGAGCAGTTCTTGGGCTAAAAGTTGTGGATTTGGAGGTTTGATAGACTATTGAAGGACTATCCATAGGTATTTTGGGTTGGAAGATTGTTTAGAGGAGAGTTTATTTGTAAATTAGGCTATTTGGCTTAAGGGGACAATGTAGAAGCATTTGGTTGAGGGATTTGGTCTAAAACAACCTATTTCCCCTTTGAGATATGTTAAAGAAGACAGTAATGGGTGCTTGAAAAGATAGATGGTTTGACGGTTTGTAAATAAGTTTGCAAGATATGTGTAGGAAACTAGGTCTGCAGACGTACAAGGAAAATTGAATGGATTTGTGAAGAGTTGAAGAGATAGGTTTTATAGGGTTGCAAAGTTGTTTCAAAAGTATTGAATTGTGTTTGTTAACTGAAAGCCTCCCTGATCTGCATTGGTTGGTATCAAAGCATAGGTATCAGATTATTTGAGGGTGAAAAGTGAGAAGTTGAAGAGACAAGATGCCTTCTAAGGGTAACAATATGGCTAGGAAGATGCAAGAAATGGAAGAGAAGATTGAGAGAGAGATTAGGAAGTTGAAGGAACTACAAAATAGATTGGTGGAAAGGCTAGAAAGTGTTGAAACATGTTAGAAAAGAGGTGTGGTTGTAAGTGATGAAAGTGGCTCTAAAGAGGAAGAGGATGAAGAGTATGAATATGTGAATGAAGAATTGGATCTTGAAGAGAAAAAGGTGGCAAGTATATTGAAGGTGGTTAAAGGAGATAAACATAAGGTAAAAATTGATTTGTTTATGTATGAAGGTAACCTTAATGATGAGGAATTTCTAGATTGGATTGTAGCCTTGGACAACTACTTTGAATGTGAGGATGTACCTAATGAACAAAAGGTGAAGATAGCAAAAACCAAATTGAAAGGGCATACACTAGTATGGTGGGATTATGAACAAGCTGAAAGGAGAAGGAAAGGTAAGTCAAGAATTGTTTCTTGGGATAGAATGGTGGCCAATTTGAAAGGTAAATTCTTACCAAGTCATTATGCAATTCAAATGTCTAAGAAGCTTCAAGATTTCAAACAAAGGGAAATGGATGTTAAAAATTATACTAATCAGTTTTATAAGTTGAGCATAAGAGTAGGTCACATGTTTGATGATGTAGAAAAGGTGGCTAAATATCTTATTGGGCTAAGGTTTAACATCCAGGATGAGTTGAGTTTGCACAATCCAAGGACAATTGAAGAGTGCTACCAAATGGAAATAAGGGCTGAGGAGAAAATCATAATAAGGGAAAACAAACTAATAAGAGGTAGAGGTAACAATTCAAGAGGAAGAGGCACATTTACCATTCCAAGGCAGTCACAAGAAAGTCAAGAAAACTCAAGAAAGGTGCATGAAAAAGTTGCTGGTAAAAGGGGTGGATTCAGAGGTTCTGGAGGAAGATTTGGTGGAGGTAGATGCTCAAATACATTTTCAAGAAGGTGTTACAATTGTAACTATTTTGGGCATCCAAAATTTAAGTGTCCTGAAAGACAAGGATCTACTTCAAGTGGAGGTGAAAGAAGGAATCAGTTTGTGCACAAGGATGATTGTGAAAGTGTAAAATCTCCTATGCACATTATTGCTCCAGAAGTTGGGGAAACTTTGATGGTGAGAAGACAACTACTTCAATCATCCAAAGAGAAGGAGATGACACAAAGAAGACAATTGTTCAAGACCACCTACAGATGCAAAGGAAAGGTATGTAAGGTAGTGATAGATTCTAGTTCTACTGATAACATGGTGTCAACTAAGATGGTAGATAAAATGAAGTTTGAAAGAATACCTCATGAAACATGGGTATGTGCAGAATCATGATGAGCCAAAAAGTGGCGATATGATGGGTATGCACATAGGGTATGTGGATGATGACTCCTTTTTACCCAAAATTGATGAAATGAAAAGGGTTTTTAAAGGAGGTTCTCATCTTTCCACCAATATAAATTATGCTAAATACTTTGAATTTAACAAATAATTATTATTCATTTTCTATTTGAATTACAACTAAAGTCCTGATTGATAGGCTGATTGAAAAGCATCTATAGCTTTCAAATGTTATAACATTTTATGAATTTGAAACATGTGTCACATTCTATGTTTCACATACTATAAGATTAAAACAAAAATAATTTCATGAAGTTTTGACCAAGTTAAGGTGGTCAGACATACGAGTTTTTATATTTTTTTAAAAATTTGTAATAAAAAATTCATAATTAATTATTTACTTGGAAAAAAATTACAAAAAAATATGCATTACATTAGGACATGAGTCCTCTAATTATATCTAAAATATTATAAAAAAATATTATCATTTTTACTGTGGTTAGGGTGGTCAGACATACATCTACTTCTTATTTTTTCCCTAAAATTTAAGTACTAATGCATTCAAATTTCAAATTTTCACCATATAGATTTAAAAAATAAAAAATAAATCTAGTATATTAGAAACTACATTCAATTTGCTACAAATTCTATTCTTACATATTTTTGAAATAATATTGATAACTTATTTAAATTTTTATGTCAAGTTGCCTAACTCTGATTTTTCTTAATTTTTCGCCACTTAAGGGCTTGCTTTTTCCATGATGATCTTGCACATACCCACACCATATAAAGCATCTTGGGTGAATAATAATCAGTCAATTTTGGTGAATGAACAAGCATTAGTTGATTTTAGTATTGGTGGCTATAAGGATAGGGTTCTTTGTGATGTTTTACCAATGGATTGTTGCCATTTACTACTTGGAAGGCCATGGCAATTTGATAGGAATTCACTTTATGATGGGAGAAATAAGACATATCAGATTGAAAAGGTTGGTATCACTTTCACACTAACACCATTGCAGGAGCATGATAAAGCAAAGGGTAAGGAAGAAAAAGTGATAATGATTGGAAAGAAAGATTTTGTGAACATAGAGGAAGAAAGGCATGAAAATATGGCAGCCATTTCAAGGCTTGAAGGTACTGAGATGGCAAGGGTAAAGAGTAATTTAGCTTTGGTGAGAAAAGAAGATGAAAAGTTGACAAAGACAGTCCAAGAGAAGGTCAAGGATGAATTGACCGTGAAGGTACAAGATTGTTTTGAAAAGTTTGATGGGATTGTGGTAGGGACAATGATATGTCCATTGAGAGAAAAAGAGGTGAAGGGGTAGTCTAGTACTATCAAAATAGAGGTTGGTAAGTTTGATAGGACAACGGTTTAAAGGATAGAGAACTCAAGGACAAGGATGAAGACAAAAAGTGGAATGAAACAAGATGAATGGAAAGGACAAGTGAATGAGTTTGAGCATGTATTAGGAATAGAAGAGTGGAAAATCAAGAATAGAGTTGGAATTGGTAAGTTGGAAGATAGAAAATTCAATTTAGCATCAACATTAGATGAGAGAAAAGTTAGGGAATATACATCAAGGCACTTTACAAAGATGGAGCACTATACAAGTGGAAACAAGTTCAAGGACAATGAACATCAACACTATTTGAATTAGTGGCAAGGTGTAATTGATGAAAAAGCTTTAAGAGGTTAGAGGCATGGAGTATTCAGAGGTGGACAAGCTGCAACACAATTTCCAAGGGACTTGGAAAATTTTCAAGGTTGGGTGTATGGTGCAGGGGCACCAAATGCATTTTGTGTAAATGTTGTCAAATAAGGTCATTTGGTAGAGTTTAGGTTATTTTGAGTATTTTATAGTCAATAACTTCATATTAGACCATTTCATATTGTATTAGGCTTACTGGAGTCATGTTGGTCAAAAGTTGCAAATATTGCAAAATATTGTTAAAATGTTGTCATGCAAAAAAATTTAAAATTGTGGAATACCAACAGTTAGTAGTTTAAAAATAAATTGGAGGTCAAATTGTGTTTTGATGGAAACAAGTTTAAAATTCCCTGAGAAGGCTCGGGGAAAGATTATAATGTTGATTTCTTGAAGATAAAGCATTATAATCCCCTGATTTCATTAAAATTCTGTGTTATTTTCATTTACAGTGTTGTTGCAGGGTATTGTACAATTCCATACTAAAGGAAATTGATTGAATTTTTTTTGAACTAAATAGAGGAATGTATTAAGAGAATTTTGGATTTTGTGGGATTGAAATCCATTAAGTTTTAAGTGTTTGGTGATTGATTTTCTAGCAACGAGTTTGTTTAGTCAATTTTAAGGTTTTGAAGACATAAAATGTGATTATGGCCCATTCCATTGACTATAACTCTTGTAGCTAAGTGGAATGGGCCCAATAAGGTAGGATTAGGTGATTGAGAGGGTTTTGTGATTAGGGAAGGTCATTTGGGGGTTTGGGAATGATGCCCTAGTTGTCAAAATTAAGTGTTTTGGGTGAAAAGTGTTGGTTAAGAGTAGGAAATTGAGGAAAACTCTTGGGGCGGAAAAATTTGAAGGTTTCTTAAGCATAGGAAGACCTAATGGAGCATGTTTGATGCATTGGAAAGGTGAGTTAAGGCTTGGAGATAATATTTTCAATAAACCCTATCCAAAATAAGCATAAATGAGGGTTTTGCAATAAGAGGACTAAGTGAGTGGTTCTCAGGCTAAAAGTTGTGGATTTGCAAGTTTGATAGACTAGTGAAGGACTATCCATAGGTATTTTGGGTTGGAATATTGTTTAGAGGAGAGTTACTTTGTAAATTAGGCCTATTTGGCTTAAGGGGACAACATAGAAGCATTTGGTTGAGGGATTTGGTCTAAAACAACCTATTTCCCCTTTGAGATATGTTAAAGAAGATAGTAATGGGTGCTTGAAAAGATAGATGGTTTGAGGGTTTAAAAGGCCTTGGGAAGGCTCGAGGAAAGATTAGAATGTTGATTTCTTGAAGACCAAGCAATATAATCCTTTGATTTCATTAAAATTCTATGTTATTTTCATTTATAGTGTTGTTATAGGGTATTGTATGATTTTGTATTGAAGGGAATTGATTGAAAATGCTTTGAACTAAATAGAGGAATGTATTAAGATCATTTTGGATTTTGTGGGATTGAAATCCATTGAGTTTTAAGTGTTTGGTGATTGATTTTCTGTCAATGGGTCTGTTTGGTCAATTTTAATGTTTTGAGGACATAAAATGTGATTATGGCCCATTCCACTAACTATAATCCTGTTGCTGAGTGGAATGGGCCCAATAAGGTAGGATTAGGTGATTGAAAGGGTTTTGTGAGTAGGGGAGGTCATTTGGGGGTTTGGGCATGACGCGGTGAAAAGTGTTGGTTAAGAGTAGGAAATTGAGGAAAACTCTTAGGGCCCAACAAAATTTGAAGGTTTCTTAAACATAGGAAGACCTAATGGAGCATGTTTGATGCATTGGAAAGGTGAGTTAAGGCATGGAGATAATATTTTTGATAAACCCTATCTAAAATATGCATAAATGAAGGTTTTGCAATAAGAGGACTAAGTGAGCAGTTCTCGGGCTAAAAGTTGTGGATATGGAGGTTTGATAGACTATTGAAGGACCATCCATAGGTATTTTGGGTTGGAAGATTATTTAGAGGAGAGTTTCTTTGTAAATTTGGCCTATTTGGCTTAAGGGGACAATGTAGAAGCATTTGGTTGAGGGATTTGGTCTAAAACAACCTATTTCCCCTTTGAGATATGTTAAAGAAGATAGTAATGGGTGCTTGAAAAGATAGATGGTTTGAGGGTTTTTAAATAAGTTTGCAAGATATGTGTAGGAAACTAGGTCTGCAGATGTATAAGGGAAATTGAATGGAATTGTGAATAGTTGAAGAGATAGGTTTTATAGGGTTGCAAAGTTGTTTCAAAAGACTTGAATTGTGTTTGTTAATTGAAAGGATCCTTGATTTGCATTAGATGAGAAGGAGGATCATCCAATGAGTGAGGGTGGTGAGGCAGTAGATGACGATCCAACAGGTCATGAGTGGGGAGAGCCATTTCCCATTCGTGTTACTAGATCACGAGCAACAACTGTAGCAAGAACTAGTACCCACAACCATGGAGAGGCTAGGATATCCTCTATGCCCCTTGCACATGATGAGGTTGATTTCACATAGCCAGCCAAAGAGATAGGTGATGAAATTTGATTTATTATTATGCTTTGTGCTTATTTTTATGTTTTATGTTTTAATTTTATGTATACATATATATATATATATAGATATATCATGGTTTGTATTGATTGTGTTTATGGTTTCTATCTTGCAAGGTCTATGAGAGATCTTCATGATCTTTGTTATTAGGTGGCTACAGAGATAGTTTCCCCATCATTCAACAAGGATGCCACTGACTTAGACTATGTTCCCCCACCCATCATGGAGCAAGAACCGAAGTTGTTCAGGCCATATGTCAGACTATGGGAATCATATGAGAGTTTTACGAGGCATGTCCATCAAGCCGATGCTACCCTAGATGCATAGACATCTTGGACCCCAACAAAGTTTGATAGATTATAGTTAGAGGTAGCCAGGCTTCAGGCAAAGAGAGATTAGATAGCAGGTGAGTGTCAAGAGGCCCTTGGACAAGTATGAGGTTTCAAGTTTTTCTTTGTACACTCGGTGGATTGCGATCATGATCGCATACCATCATCTCTCGATAGACCACCACTAGACAGATGCGAGCGCTAGGTCTCGAGGTATCTAGTAGTCACAAACATGAGTAGAATTGTATATATTGATGACATGTACACAAAACTTATATATATAGGCATTTGACGTTTTATTACTTGTGTTTATGTGTTTAATGTTAAATGGAAATGTGATTGATTAAATAACCTTTGTAAGATTATTTAATGAATTCCTCCATGATTTAATAGGTTTTATGTGATCTAATTAAACCTCAATCTAGTTTCTCTTAGATGCAACATTGTGATTAAGTATATTATGCTAAATTAAATGCAACTATGATCTAATTAAGGAACATTAAATGCATATAAGGATCTAACCTAACACAACATCTAAAACCTAAAGTAATCACTTAAATAATCACAATAGTATTAAAGACACGCAAAGAATTCTTTGTCAAGAATGAAGCAACGCGGGAGCATATGGAATATTATCCACTAATGTTAACACCATTGCTTTATCATTCACACTGTTCAAGAGGATTAGACATAATACTGACACAAATGTGCAGAATTAATAGGGTCTTTGAGAGGTGTGTCATCCATTTGTATTATCGTATAAGCTCTAGATCCATAGTTTTCATTTATGATATAGGGTCCTAACCAATTAGGACAGAATTTTCCATTTTCAGTCGGGTTGGCATTGACATTGTGTTGATTTTCACATAGCATCAAATCCCCTTAATTAAAGGATCGAGAGATTATGTTATCATTGTAACTATGTTGCATTCTTTTAGAATAATCTTGAAGGTGCTCAAGAACGTTGATGCATTGTTCGTCAAGCATTTTTAGTTGATGCAACCATTATTCTCTATATGTATCATCATCAATAATCCCTTGAATAACAATTCTCAATGAAGGGATCTCTAACTTCAAGGGAATTATTGCCTCAGTTCCATAGATGAGGTTATAAGGGGCATGTCTAGTTGATGATCTAACATTCTTATGATAGGCCCATAATGTGTATGTTAGTTGTGTGTGCTAATCTTTATTATTTGTGTTGACTTTTTTCTTTAGGATTTGCTCAAGTGTTATATTTGTTGGCTCTTCTTGACCATGAGATTGTGGGTAATATGGTGTTCAAAAGCGATCCTATATGTTGAATTTTTCTAAGAAAAAATTTCACATCGTTGTTCTTAAATGGTGTCCTATTGTTCAAAACTAAGGTGGAAGGGATTATGAAATGAGAAATAATGTGTTCCAATATAAAAATGACATATTACATCAACAATTGTTGAACAAAGGATTATTGCTTCCACCCACTTCGTGAAATAATCCGTTGTAGTGATTATGAATGTATTTCCAACAAAGAAACTTGGGGGTGAAATTTTTCCAATGATGTCCAGGGCCCACATTGAAAAAGGAAAAATAGGGACTCATGCACAAAGCTCAGAAGGAAGAGCGTGATTCAGTCTACTATGTTCTTGACATTTGTGACATTTCTTAACATATGCAAAGCAGTCTTGTTCCATGTTTCGCCAATAGTAGCCTATACAAATTAGCTTTTGTACTAGCGATCTTCCTCCAAAATGTCCTCCACAAGCACCTGAATGAGCTTCTTCCAGTGCTATAGGGATTTCACATTGTTTAAGGAATCTAAGAAGGATACCATCAAAGGACCTTCGATACAATACCTCAACAATAATTATATACTTGGATGTAAGTCTCCAAAGGTGTCATCGAGTATTCCTAGTTGTAGATTCAGGGTAGGTACCATTCTTTAGATAATCAAATGTCATCACATACCATTCGCTAGAATGCTCTGTGGTGATTGCTAATACTTCATCTATTTTAGGCTCGAATAAAGGTTTCACAATTGTGTGGATGAAAAATGTGAAGTCTTTTGAGGGATCATGAGGGCATAGTAGAGAAGTTGCGCTTACCATTACATCTACATGCCTATTATCTTTTTGTGGGATTTATCAATGGTAAACAAATTATACTTTTCTAATAGAGTCATTTTAAGGTCTTTGTATTTCAACAGCTTGTCTTGTTTTACTTGATATGTTTTATTTCTTATTTTTAATAATTAATCACCAAATATTTTGATGTCTTGGGATCCTAGAGTTAATGTGACACACAATCCAACAATTAACACTTCATATTCTTTGATGTTGGTTGTGCATAGAAAATTAAATTAATATGATAGGGTATAGGTTTTCCTCTAAGTGGAGCAATTCTAACTCGCATACCAGACCCTATTTTGCACTTTGATCCATCAAAATATAATTCCCATTCTTTTTCACACTCTTGAATTTTCAACACATTCTCATTAGGGAATGTTTCTTGATTAGGTAATGCTAGGGGGGAGGGAGTGTCAACTAATTGGTCAGTCAAGGCTTATCCTTTGATTAATTTTTGTGAAACAAACTTAAGGTCAAACTGAGCCAATAACATAACCCATTTAGCTAATTGTCCTGATAAATCCATTTTACTGAAAAGATGTTTTATAGGATCAAACTTCATCATCACATGCATTTTTGCATTTAGTAAGTAATGTCTCAACTTACTAGTAGAAAATACAAGGTCCAAACATTGTTTCTCTATCATTGTGTATCACTTCTCATAATCTATCAAGGTTTGACTAATGTAGTAAACATGGTGTTCCTTACCACTTCCATCTTGCTGAGCCAACAATTTTGTGAGAGCATGGGCTGATGTTGTTGTATATAGGATGAATGGTTTGTCTTGCATAGCAGGTTGTAGAACAAGGGGAGTAGCGAGATAGTCTTTCAAATTCTCAAAAGCTTGTTTACAATCTATATTCCAATTAAATTGAACTTCTTTTTAAGGAGATGTGTGAAAGGTAACATTCAGTCCGCTAAAGATGCCATGAAATGACAAATAGCTTGAATTATTCCTTGTAAGGTACGTAATTGAGAGATGTTTCTAGGAGGTGGCATGCCAACTATAACATCAATTTTCTTCGTGTCCACCTCAGTGCCTTTGTGAGATATGATAAAACCTAGAATTTTTCCACTATCTACACCAAAGACACTTTTTTGGGCTCAATCTCATGTTGTATTGCTGCATTTGCTCAAAGATTTTTCAAAGGATAATTATATTGTCTTGTCTTCTTAAACATTTGGCAAGGATATATCATCAACACAATCTTCCAAAATATTAGGTATGTAATCATTAAATATCAATTTCATTGCTCATTGATATGTCACACCCACATTCTTCAATCGAAAAGGCATCATTACCCAACAAAATGTTCCCCAAGCTATTGTAAATTTTGTTTTATATTGATCTTGAGGGTTGATAAAGATTTGATTATATCCAGAAAATCCATCCATGAATGACAGCAAAGAATGTTCTGCAGTCGAGTCTACTATCATGTCGATATTAGGAAAGGGAAAGTAATCTTTTAAAGATGCTTTATTCAAGTCACAAAATTCCATGCACATCCTAATATGATTATCTAGTTTGGTAACTGCGAAAATGTTTGAGATACAAGGAGAATAATCTATAGGTCTGATAAAATTGGCTTCAAGGAGCTTTTCAATCTTGGTCTTAACTAGTAAGTCTATCTTAGGGTTCATTTTCTGAATCTTTTGTCTAATGGGATTAGCATTTTCAGCAAAAACTATATCGTGTGTTACAATCTTAGGATCAATATTGGGCATATCTGAATAGGTCCAAGAGAACAGTTCAAGGAATTCATGAAGTAAAGTTGCATGGTCCTCTTGTTCTTCATTATCGAAGCATTTCCCTATCTTAATCACCTTGTTTGCATTGCAATATCCTTGTGAATGTCCACTGTATCTCCTAAAGGAAGTGCATTTTTTTTTTAGAAATTCAAGGTTGTATTTTTATTTGCTCATGTTAACTTTTCTACTTTCTTCTTCACCATTTGTTTGCTTGTTATTAATCATAGCAGATGTAACCCATTTCTTATTAGTGACTATTTTGTCTTAAACTCCAAGCATACTTTTCAAAATTTCATCATCTTCAAAATACTCTAGTGATTCTTCATAATTTATGTCAATCAATTCTAGATGCTTCAATGCGAGAGTTGTTTTAGGATTACACATGATGGTGTTGATGTTTAATGATGGTCTCTTTCCTGCTTGTGTAATATTAGAAGGGAAATATCCCAAACCAGTTTTTATGTCTTGTGTACTAGGTTCTATAGGAACACAAATTCCTTGTTCTTTCCTTCCACATCCTTTTCCACTATAACCCAATTGTTTCACAATTTCATAACCTCTCCCATAAAGTTTTTCAATTTCTTTCAAGTTTGGTGGTTTTTGATAATTTATCTCATCAAGTTTTGTTGTATAACTTGTATCTTCTTAAAGAGTGGATGAGGTAGATGCTTGTGAATTTTATTCTAAGTTTTGTGTGGACATTACTATTGGTTGTTTTTGCTTCTCATCTACTTTATTTGGAATTATGTACTCTCCCAAAAATGAGGTTGTAAACTCCAAGGAACCCTAATCATCATCTAATAATTTTGATACATTTTGAATTTCTTGTTTTTCCTCCCTTATAGATTCTATGTGTGATGTTGGAATTAATATTCTTAGAGGACTTGTCGTTCCTTTTTCAACTTGTAGAAAACTCTTAGGCTTAGGGTCTATTTCAACTTGGTATACGTTATTGTTATAGACATATTTCATGATACAATGAAGAGTTGAAGACAACGCACGCATCTCATGAATCCAAGATCTTCCTAAAAGGAGATTGTATGAAAGGTCATGAGGCATGACATGAATAGGAATTTCTAAGGTAGCCTTTGTAACTATAATAGGTAAAGTAATCACACTGAGCAGTTACTTTACCACATTGTCAAATCCTCAAATCGATAATGAGTTAGGTTCCATTTTTTATTTATCCACACACAATATATCTAAAAGTTTCATACTACACACATTAAGGGTTGAGCCATTATCAACAAGGGTTCTTTTAATTCCTATTTTATTGTATTTGGCAGCTAACCTCAATGGAAGAGCCAAAATGGTGGATCAATTGGGTTTTGGTTCATTTTTTGGGGTGATGAGGATTTGCTATTGATTAAGGACTAATTTGATTTGATTATGAAAATGTATGTTTGGGTCAAATTTGAAGCTAACACAAACTAATATGAATACAAAAAAATATATAATTGAATTAATAACTAGCAACAGAGTGTAGGGATAGAGGAACTTGGCATAGAAATTAGGGTTTATATTGCTTGGATAGAGGGGATACTACCATAGTCTTGAGAATGTAGATCTTAGAAATCATTGACCAGATCCTATATGGTTGTATTATGTAGGCTATTCCCTCATGGACTCAATTTCAAAACATCATATGTTGGTGATTAATTCCACTTTCCTTAATTTGTTGAAGTACAGGGCTTGGGTGCTTTTGATCTTGCAATTAGGTCTTCAATATTCTCCCAAATCCACTTCATATCTGCCACTTGAACATAAGAGAGGGGAGAAAGAGTTGTGTTGTATAGGGGATTACCTTTAAGTCAAACCCCATTCCAAAAATAGGGCAGACAATGGGAGTACCCACATCATCCAGACCAATTTTGGGGATTTTGTTATTGTTTGATAAGCATTAAATATTATTTCTAATTTTATTTTGAATTATTGAAAATGACCATAAAAAGGGAAATTTGAGAGCATAATGAGGTCCAAGCATATATGAGGGAGCTAAACCTAGAGTGAAATTGTCGAGGTGATAATTTGTGAAGCTACATGATTGATCTTCATGCTCCATTTTATTTTGTTTTAAATTGACACTAGATTGAATACTTTTGATCAAAATTTGAAGACATAATCTAGGGATTCATCATTTTCTATGGAATATGTATAGAATTTATAAAGACCACACTTTTTCCTACATATTCTTCTCTAAAATGGGAAGATATCTTACACATATATGTGGTTTTATTTCTTCCCAATGGGAGAAACTTTGTTCAACAGTCATGGATCATCTTCAACATCTAATGTTGAGCATATACCAACACTATAGGGGGAATTTTGAGGGGAGGCTACATATTTTGTCTTCTCATTTCAATTTTTGGAGGGAGTATTTCCTCACACAAGGTTCTTTCCTTCTCATTTTTTCTGTAGGTCACATAAACCTTCTACTTTTTCTCTCATATGGGGGGGAAATTTACTGTATTTTTTTTTATAAGTAGTCCTTGGGGGCTCATGATAACTCCTCCTTTCTTCTTCACAACTCATAATAATTACTCCTTTCTTCTTCACTTGTACATTTTTTCATGCATTTTTTGGTTTTGGAGAAGATTTTTATTTTCCATGAATTTTTCTCCTTTACTTTATTTATACAAAAATTGTACTTGGGTACCTAACATGGTCTAGTAACTAGGATATATCATTATTACACTTATCTCTCCATAAGTTGCACTTAAGTGGTAGTGTTGGTGTAAATAGTGACATTGTCAAACTAGTAATCTTTTATCTTTTTCTAGTCAAAGATATATTCACACTAGTTAATTGCTTGCCTTTTATCTCACTTCATGTGGTTGTGATTCATAAAATTTCCTTTGAGACACCTAATACATGTGAATATGCCATATATATCACACTTGTGTTATGTACAAATGACATATCATCAACACATGTCCTACACATATGGAGGTGGTTAGAGTCCTCAATTGCCTTCTCATATTAAACTTTTTCTATATAATCAATGGGTTATCATGTAATTGTAAGTTTCTTATGATTGCAAACATATTATGTTAATTATCATTACATTTTGACTCATTTATAATCACTTGTAAAAGGTTTATCATCATTTTGTAGGATCTATTGGGCTATGGAGATCAAATATCTAAGTCTAACCTTATGATAATATTTAACATGTTGAAAAATTAATCTGTAAACTATGAACATAAATACATTGTAATTCTCATATACCTACCTCGAATATAATTTTCTAGAATGAGTCATAAATTATTTTTATTATTAATTCTAGTTAAAACTCTTTTAAGTTTCCACAAGAATATAACATCAATAAATAATTTTTAAATTTAACTTTCATATTACATGTTTCTAACTAAAGTGTTTACTAATTAAAAAGTATCATAGTCATAAATTGAACCCTAATACTCAAGATAATGACATTTTTTATTCCCTTGAACTTCATCCTAAGGTTCTTGAGGCTAAAGTACCCAAAGGGTAAGAACCAACTTAATTGTGTAATTTGATGCTTCCACTAAATTCTTGATCTATCTTATCCTTTTGGTTATTCAATAGCATGATTACCACTTCACTAAAGGGATGCAATTATATTGGAGGTCAATTTACGTTAATTATTTTATTATCATTGGTTATATTTATTGATTTACATTAAATAATAATGTTATTCCATGAGATATCACATATTTTAACAAATGTCTTATCTACTTCTTACATGAGAATTCTAAGAGAAATAATAATATTGAAGGAAAAAATGATCACATATCTAATGCATAACACCTTGATATATACATTATTTTGGTTTAATAATTGTATTATCAAGTCATTAGATATCCAAATTTAATAATGTAATGTTAGATCCACAAAGGATAGACAAATATGAAAAACTAGAAAATTATAGACTCATGTTTAGTGTTAAATCAAACTTGATTGAATAAAGATAATCCTCAAATTATGAGTCTAATAGATATAGATTGTTCCCACTAGAGGTGGAAGATTGAGATTATCATAAAAAATTACTCTAGGTATTTTAGAAAATTTAAATATGGTAACTCATCAAACCATTGTAATGTTTTTCCAATTCAAATTTTCCTAAATATATTTAAATAAATTTTCATCATGTAAATACACACAATGAATTAATGAAACACATATTTAACATATCATAAAGAAGCTTCATATCCATCATATACACGCATCTTAAGTTCTGTAATAACATGATCATCATAAAAGTATGAATTAATCTATTATTAGATAATGAAGCACTAATTCCATGCATTGAAGTGTTAGAAGGTTTAGAGGAAAGACTATCATGAGTTTTATGATGTACACCATCATCATTAAAGGTAGAGAAATATGATGAGTAATTGAACAATATGTATCCTTATCACATGATCCATCATCACTGGTTTCAATGCTAGATCTATCAATGCAAGAGAGGGATCATTTACTTAGAGCTATGACACTATCATATTCCATGAAAAAGGTATCATAATTATGGGATACATGAAAAAATGAAGCATTTCTATAATGAATGACGGTGTATTTACAATCTCTATTAAAAGTGACATAAAATAATTTGATGACCGAATGATCTATCATAATATATTTGGAATGAGGGATGACCATGGGAAAATTTCCAAGTAGGGAATTTGAATGTCAAGGCTCACCATAAACCCTAGGATACACTATCTCCTACATAATACAACAATCTAGGTCTATATAATTGATAGAATAATAGTAAATATAAAAATAGATAGAAATCAATGAGATAAAACTTGAATAGCTATCGGCGGATAAGAGTAGCTATTTTATTTTTATGTTGCACCATGACAATATTAATTCTTGATTTATGACATTTCAAGTTACAATTAGTCAAGATATAGATAATATAAGTTTTTAGTACCTAGGTGGCCTAGTTTTAATTGTGTGGTCTAGTCCTATGCTTAATGAGACCTTGCATCTATTGTGTGGTCTAGTCTTGTTTCGATATGACTTGTGGAATCTATTGTGTTTTTGTTGTTTGACATGTTAATAAAAGTTAAATATGTTGAAAAGCATAACAAAACTTGATTTAAAGGTAAGATATGATGACCTAAGCTTGTCATAACTGCACATAAATCCCTTTGATTATTGATGCACAAGATTGTAATCATACTACATGTGATATAAAATGCAATGATCTAGTATACTGATTTAATAGTGTTTATTTGACACTTCAAGATGTCAATCGGCTAGGAGATGCTTTTGAATATGTGCTCTAATTTACTCCATTCAAGGATATTTATGAGTAAGATGACAAGATAGTAGCTACATTTCATAAGGGCTAGTCTCAAGGATGTAATTTTTAATTTTAAGTAAAGGGGACTACTTCACATTGTGCAACCTAGTCCAAGGGCTAGGTCATGCAAGGTAGGAAGAATCTAAGAATGGTAATTGGTAAAGGTTATAGTAACTGATAGTGATAGTTGATTCATAGGTTGTAGAATAAAAGCTAGTTAATATTCCAAATAGGTCTAATAGAAGATTATGACTATACAAGTAGTATTTCATAGACCACAATAATAAGATACTTCAATAAAGAAACAAAAGTTCAAAATTGATGGTTGTATAAATATTTTTCTTATTTAAAAATGTGATATATTTACAAAATATTAATTTGGGCACCATTTCTCTTAATTTATAATTTTAAAATATTAATTATTATCTTATATTTAAGTTTACTTTGAAAAATTGTTGATATAATTGATATCTATTTTTTGCATCTACTAATATAAATGTCAATTCATTAAAATAATTATAATATATGTGCATTTTAAACATGATAATTTTGAAAGTTAAAAATTTCCTTAAAAATTATTTAGAAATAACAATTTTAGCTCAACATTCTAAAAAAAGAGTCAAGCCAATCAATAAGTAACTAAAATACTAATGGGTGTACACTTCATTTTCAAATCACTAGTCGTTCAAGTCAATGTGTGTCGAAAATAGATGTTTTTTCAAAGTGAAGAAATTATTCAAGTGTTTGACAACCTAATTAAAATGTTTATAAATATTGAAAGGTTGTGATTTAATTGATTGGATTCAATTGATGATGACAATGATACGCTATTTCATTATACCAATGATTAAACTTCAAAATTTCTAATTGAACCAAATTCAATCGTTAAATAATTTTGACAGACTAATTTTCCTTATAACAACTTAACCAAAAACTTATGACTTCTTCAAAAATGACATCTAATCTAATATATACTCAAACATATTATAATCCACTCGAAAAAGACAACACCTATATCTATATTCACAACGTCAATTACATGCCAAATGGTGTGGCCGTACATACATTTTATTCACATCTTACCCTTCACAAATCGAAGAGTTGGATAGATACGATATTCTCACATCATTTTGACATTGTCAACCCTCATAGGACGACGACGCTTCCACAAATAACATGCACACAGCGATGCTCAAATCTTGTCTTGCTTTATATGGTAGAGCTTGGTATTTGCTAGGTAGTGAATTAGCGTGAAACAGATGGCATACAAATGAATGAAATGCATCCTCTTTTTCCTACACAATCCAATCTCTTGACCTTTCACATGACGTTCATTGCCAACTTATACTTTTTGACTTGTGTATTTGGACGGAACCTTTCTTTCCTCCAATATGTTATTGACAAGAGCAGCTTTTTCCATTTGCCGACCTTATTGTTAAATATATATATATATATATATATATATATATATATATATATAGTGTGCGTGCTTTAATTGTCGTCGATGCTCCAGCATACACGTAAACTTTCTATGTATTCTGTTTATTTTCTCTGATTTGCGCCTTGAAATGTTTCAGAACATTGATTACAGGAAAGGCAGACGTTTTGAGTCCTTCTGAAAGTGTACTACTTGCATTAAGGTGAATAAGCTGGCGTTTGTTCAATGGGTAATTGTGTCTGCAAAAGTTCAGATAGAAATAGAGTTGAGACAAATGTTTCGACAAGGAAAGAGATGCGTAGGAATAGAACAAAGTTTAAAGTCGCCAGGAATTTAAGAGTCCCTCCCAGGAATAAAGAAACAAAGAAATCCCGTGGAGGTTACAGAGAGAAAAAGACAAAGCATGTAATAGCTCCAGATACAGAAGCTTTTGTTGACAAGAGAACTCTCTGCGAGGAGGAGACGGAGGCTGAAAACAAATCTGGTTGGCTGTTGAACGGAGGATCGGATCTTTGCCTCTATATTGTCACCTGGAATATGAATGGCAAGGTATGATAGATGAGTTTTAAAATCCTTTAGGCCAAAGATAGCATATCAAGTTTTTAAGATTCGTATGATTTATATTGAATTCTCTCGACTTTGTTTGATCGTCTTGGTTTATGAATTTATTGAATGGTTCATTAGATGCAATAATTGTTATAAGGTTCTGTAAATAAGTATAAGTTAACTGGATTTGATTTGGAGGAAAATTTCATGGTTAAGTTAGAAGAGTAGTAATTGAACTGAATGGCTCTCCGCGTAATTCTGATAGTTTCATTCTTATGGATCTATTATTTAGATGCAACGAGTGCTGAATATATTATTTATATATATATATATGAAATATGAGTTTAAGTAAATCACTAGTCAAAATGAATTTGATAAAAACTACACAATTAAATTTAGATTAGAACATCATAACTTTATGATAACTTATTTTTTATGGAAAGGATAGCCCATCAACAATTTCACTATGCAGTTTATACATTTTGGTTCCCAATTAAGCAGGACCACGAGTCTTTTGAGTCTAGCAATTGTTTTTGACTGTTGGGTATTTATTTAACCCGAAATCTCTATTACATTTGCTGATTGAGGCTCTGTCTCTACCAGGTTGCTTGTCATGACCTTCTTAATCTTCTAGGAAGAAAAAGAGAGAGATTTGATTTTTATGTGGTGGGATTACAAGAAGCTCCGCATGGAGATATTGCTTCTATCATTCAAAAGACCCTCGGTCGTGATTACAGGTTGTTCAATGTGTTTAATATACTTTTTTCCACAGTACAAAGCTGCATCTTTTTACAAATCTTTGCTTGACAAGCCATAGTAGAATCTTGATGACTTGTTGGATGTTTTAATTTAGTATGGTTAAGGCAGCCATAATGCAATCGTTGCAACTTTACATTTTTGGAAGAAAGTCTTGGGACCCCTTAATCAGAGGTAAGATTCTATGTTTGTTCATCTTGATGCATTTGATGTAATTACAGTTATAAGTTCACAAAACTTAAGGAATTGTGGGTTGATGTAGATGTAAGAGTGGATAAAATTAGAAGCAGTGGCTTAGGTGGCGTAGTGGGACGACAAAAAGGCGCTGTAGCCATTTCCTTCGACTTCATACATACTTCTTTCATCTTTATATCCTGTCATCTTGCTGGTAAGTATATTTTGATTAAATACAAACTTTAGAGGTATTATTGATTGAAAATAAGATTAAGATTAATTGTTTAAGTGTTAAATTGATTAATATTTGATTAAATAATGATTACAACTTATAATCAAGTGAAATGTTTTATCTATTGATCAATTAAACAAAATTAAAAACATAATTATATTTAATCCACTAAATCATTTTTTTAAAAAATTTAAACAAAAGATATTATATATTTAGTTATTTAAAATAAAATATGTTAAATTCTTTGATATTTAATTAAATAATGATTACACCATATAATTAAGTGAATTGTTTTATTTATTGATTGATTAAACACAATTAAAATAAAATTTATATTTAATTTACTAAACCAATTTTTGTTTAAATTTAAATAAAATATGTTATAATTTTATTACACACTTTTTTCATCATTAATTAAAATATAATTAAAAATAAAAAACAATCATTGAGTGAGCTTTGACCTTTCTTTTTTAAATTGTTCAAATAAGTACAATAAAATTTGAGAAGAAATATATATTTTTTTGATGAGTAAGTGCCAATTACTATTAATTAAAGATAATAATACACATTCACAAAAATAGGTGGGTGGTAAGAAGGTACACTCCAAAAATTCACATGGGCTTAGTCTAGAAACAAGAAATACAAAAATAAAGTTGCTTAAATGACAAGAGTAGTGTAGCAATGGGAGGAGGTTCCTTATCATCTGATTTACCCCTTACATCAGCGGGGTCTAAAGTGACCTCAGGAGGATCCCATTTGTCATCATCCTTGTCTTTTTTGTCGAGTGAAAGAGATCACCAAATCCAAACGTGACAATCACTTAGAAGAATCATCATTTCATCTTTACATCTATATTCACCTGACATTTTGTGCAGTGGCTAATTTGGTCACTTGATTGTGACATTAAAATTGACCTTACCTTTCATTGAGCTAAGACAAAATAACGTATGACTGAGTAATACTTTTGAAAGAAATTATTATCTTTTGACAAGTTTGCTTAATAATGAGCATAACAAGGCAATATCATGGGTATTTTCTTGGATTCACTCGAAAAATCATAATTATGGAAAGAAATATAACAAAGCGTTTGAAATTTATAATAGATAAGGATTGGGGCTTGAGTTTCTTTTCATGTATTTAGTTAATTTATGTAGAATAATCTTTATATTTCTATTTGCTCTATTTCTTTATTACTATTACTTTTCTTTGGTAAAATTCTCACACGGTTGTAAACTGTACAACTGTATTTGAGTGCAGCCCATGAGAGCAATGTAGAGAAACGCAATTCTCAATACCAATGTATTAGCCAAACTATCTTTTCAGACTCAAGGAGAAGAATGCACACAAATCCCATTGCCACAAAAAGAGAAAGCAAAGCCATAACTCTAACCTCTCTTGAAACATCTGATGTAGTGGTGTGGTTGGGAGATCTCAACTACCGAGTCGAGGGATCCAGAAAATCAGTTGGGTTTCTCATCAACCAAAATTTGCAACAGGTATAACTAATCATGGTGGCAATAACAATTTTTTTTAGTTAGAAATTAAACAAATAATAAATAATCTTTACCTAGGCAATTTGAAACGCCCTAATTCATTTCCAATGGTATAATAATGAAGAAAAATAAAACCATGTAATGGTTGCAGCTGCAAGCAAAAGACCAACTTTCTCGAGAAGCAAAAAAGGGAGAAATTTTTCATGGTTTCTCCGAAGGGCCACTGTCATTTCGACCCACTTACAAATATGACATTGGTACAGATGACTATGACACAAGCACAAAGGTGCATAACTGTGCCATAAAATGTATTAATTAATGATGTTTTTTTTATATTAAAGTATGTGATAATTTATAAGAAATTAACTATTCAATTGCATGCAGAGGAGAGTCCCATCTTGGACAGACAGAATTCTATACAAAATAAATTCACAAGCTGATATCAAAGCCCACGTGGAGGAGTATGATTGTATCGACTCGATCAAGGGGTCTGATCACAGACCTGTAAAAGCAGAACTCTATATCAAAATTTAGGCGGCCACTCGTAAACCGCCTCCAAATTACGACGTCCTGCTCATGCATGCATTAAATGGAGCCGTTTCTCAGATAACATATTCACTGTTTGAAAATAGTTTGTTTGTATTTCCTGAAAGAAAAGAATCTGTTTACGTTACTACACTAGAAGTTGACCTCACGAGGAGAGAACTCATGGATGTAAATGTAAACAAGGAGTTTCTAAACTTTTGTTCTAGTCGAAATTATAACATTTGCTTTGGAGAAATTTGGAAATTAATTAAATACATTGATTTGTTTTTTTCTAAAAAAAAAGATACTCAAGAGCCGAAAAAAGTGCAATGAAAGTTCAGATTCCAGTAGTCGACAAATTCAGATCCATCTTAGTTACACCAATACAATATGTTTACAACCATTCAGTGGAGCCATCTTGACAGTTACACCAATACAATATGTTTATTTTCTATTACCATTACCTTTGTCTACCTCAATAAGGAGAGCTATTGAGAAAACAACCCAATCATAGCTCCATAAGCAGAAAATATTAAGTATATTTATATTATTCTATTACTTTGATCAACTATTAGCATACAACCCATATACACAAAAACACAAGAAAATCTTACAATCCAACAATTAATGAGGGAGGAAAACTTACCATCGCCCTCCCTACACCAATCTCATAAATAGAGTAATATGTTCTACATATGTGGGGAGGTAGGAAATTACACAACCTCTCTTAAAGCCCCCAAAGCACAATTACATTTCTTAAAGTCTTCACTTATAATAGGATAGAGATTTTGACAAGATTGTCCCATCTTCTTCATCATAGTAGAAAAATAGAACAATAAATTTACCCTTAGTAGATAAATTTACCTTTAAAGGCCAGTAGCTAGCTGTATGTTTGCTCGATGAAGCTTGCACAAGTTCTTGCTTAGGCCATGGAAGTGTCACAATTGGCAATTGATAAATTCATCCACTTGGTCTCTACTCCTTTGCTATTATAATAGAACAAGTAAATCTATGCAATCATGGAGAGTAAGGGTGCACAACTTAAGGACTACATGACATCAAATATATTTCACCTAGACCCTTTGACTAGCTTCCCTAGATATTTGTAGCCTATAAATATTAATACAAATAGAGGCCTCTTTCATTAATTATTTCCCTAAATCAGATCCGATAGTTTAAGATCTTAAATATAGTCTAGTCTTACTTATGTACCAACATAAATATATAGACACCTAAATATTTTTCTAGATATTTACCTATTATACCCTTATCCTAATTGACTACCTAGTCAAATCACCTAGTCACCTAATTTCCCCTATCTTATTAAATAATATTATTATGTAATTAAGTTCCATTTCCATCTAAACAATAGGAAAAATAGGGGCGCTTTATGGCCTAGGTCATAGAACACCACTATTCTCCAATTGTCATTCAATAATGTCCTAGCAATCCAAATTGGATTGACTATGAACCTCAAGGGTGAGTCAGTTCTCAACAAGGAAGACCTAGGAAGGGGTTCTTTAAGCTTTGAGGGGTTCAACACCAAGCAAAAGCTTGGAAAAGACAAGTAAGCATTCAACTCTCAAAACCTAATAAGACAAGCTAAATGATGAGTGCAAATGATGAAATTATGCAACAAGTTAGGATATGTGTACCTAGGAAGTCTGGAAATATGACGAGGATTCTGGAAATGCAAAGAAGCTATCAAAATGTACTATGGAGGACTAAGATGTCCTTACTTTCATATTAGTCCCACTCTTGTTTTTTGAGGTAGAAGCAGAATCTTTAGATGTCAGAACATGATCCGAAAGAGTCTATATAAAATACCACTTGGAGGACAAAGATGCTACCATCTTAGTCATGACCTAAATTTCTAGAATTTCTGAAAGTGATCCCGAGGCTTGATATCTGCACTTCCTTATTCTCTAATCTCAGGTTTTGAAACTTTCAAAATTGGCTTGTAGGTGAGTTTCTGTGAAGATGACAACTTTGCTATGTAACTTTGCAACTTTGCTACTTTGCACTTCAAATGATCTTCAAGTTTTCAACCTAAATCTTCAATCAAAAACACACAAGAGAGGAAAAACTTGTTGATTATTAGTGAATGGGGGTTTTCCTTGGTCAAAACCCTTGTTGGTTATTAAACCTTGAAATGAAATGAAATGGAGGGAAATGATGAATGAACAGCATGCAATGTTACAACTCACTAAACCCTTATAACAAGGTGTTGCAAACTTGTGTGAAATGGCTAGCTTGGATATAGATCTTGAATCAAAGATATGCTTGATAGATATAAACTTAAATTTCTTGCTTGAATCAAAACCCTACATCGCAAATGATAGCACAAACACACACATGATGCAAGAAGATCTTTGATATGATGCTTGAATCTTGATGATGGCTCCAAATGCTTGATGAATTGCTCTTGAATGCATGAATACTTGAATTCTTAGAGTGCTTAGATTGCTTAGATATCTTGGATATGAAAAATGAGTGAAAGGAACCTTGTATTTACACTTATCCATGCTTAGTATCCCGAAATTACATGACAACAAGCTGACATAGGAATTCATTAATTAAAGGAGGCTAAATCCTGCCGGAATTTGAAATTAAATATTGAAAATACCTTAAGGAGGACTAAGATTCCCTATGTGGTGTCTTAGTCCCGAGGCATGAAACTTGGGGCAGAGACTCCAAAAAGGGGCCTCTTTAAGGCACACTTGAAATTAGGGTTCCAAGACCTTTTGGGGATAAAGAAACCCTATGTGGCATCTTATGAACCCAACCCAAAAATTAGGGACACTCAGACATAATCATTATATTATCATTTATCCACTGATGTTTGTCAAGATTAGCTAGAAAAAGATGTAGTCTATTAGGCTTGTGGATGCAAAATAGGACCAATTAAGACAAAGATAAGGATAAATAAAGCAAGGCAGGCCCAAAAAAGTATGAAAATGCAAGGGTATGCATTTTCCTACACTACACCATCTCACATAAACAAATAATTATTTTAAATATTTAAACCTATTTTCCACCTCACACATGGCTAAAATAATTAAATAATACTATAACTTAATTATAGCTATACTCTCTCCACTAATTCTAAGAATAAAGGATACTTAAGGAAATTTATCCTCCACATCCCTCATAGTTCAAATATTCTCTCCACCAATCCCAAGAATAAAGGAGTCCTATGTATACTTGTCTCGTACGTCTCTCATGATTGCAACTACTTACTAAATTTGGTAGTGCGTCAGATTCTTTCACATTACAACAACCTCCATCATAATCCTCCATCCTCTTTACAATCCTAGGGAAATCCTTTCATTCATCCTCTAACATTGATCTCTCCATCACATCTTGACCATCCATTACCTCTCCCAAAAATATATAAATTGAGGCACATTCTCATCCATTTCATCATCACATTTTGAGCTAAGTATATGATTTCAAGATGTGTAAATTTCAAGCAAGGAGCATCCACATTCCAACCATCATTAGAGAAAATAAAATCACATTAGAGTTTTTGGTAACATTATTTTAAATACCTATCTTTTACCATTATTTTTAACTTCAATTAAAGCTCTATCTAAAGTTTGTAATAGTTTAGAATAGGAATCTTGTGTTTTGCATTAGCTTCCTAATTTAATTTTGATTTTTTTCTATAGTGTAGAAAAAAATAACCATTTTTCACACTTAATTTGGAAATAATTAATATAAAGTTAACTTCATTATGCCTTGATTTAGTGTTGTAATGTTTTTTACACATTCACACTCAGTCTAGGGCCCCTTTAAATAAAAATGTACTTAATTTATGCCTTATTTAGGGTGTTTTAAAGTGTTTTATTACACTTTCACACTAATCTAGGGTTTCATTAATTAATTATGGTTAATTGAGCTTAATTGGCCCCTTTAATTCAAATTTAAGCCTTATTAATTACACTTTTTGAAGGATCTATCCCAACACCCATTAATGATATTGCATGACATTTAATTTGGAAAATTTGGTGTCCTAGAAAATGGTGCTAGGACCCATTTTCCACTATTGGCAAATGGGTCCTCCTCACATAGGACATCCCTTTCTTGACATTTTTGAGATGGGTTTTTGATGTTATTTCATCCCCCCGAAGCATGGTCCTAGAAATTTTTGCTAGAACCCATTCTCCGTAGGTGGAAAATCAGTTCTCCTAACATAGGAAAACCCTTTTTGAATTTAATTGTGGCAGGATTTTAATGATTTTCAGTCCTAGATCTGATGTCAGCTTGGATTATTTTAATTTTGGGGTTAATCGTTAGATTTAGTATAAATATAAGGTTTTAAATTGACATAGTTTCACCTAAGCAATCATAACAATTATTGTGAAAGCATCCTAAGAGTTCAAAAGAGCATTTCAAGGGCATTCGATGACAAATTATTGAAGTTTTATTGTGGTAATTCAAGATCATATCATCATGCCAAAGGCATAGTGAATCAAGCATGTTGTTGAGCTAATGTGTGTTGATGTAGCATTGAAGGTCCATTTGAAAGCATTTTTTCACATCTAATTTGAGATCAAGATCTACATTCTTCATGGCCACTTCATATTAGTTTGCATATTTACATTCCAAGACATCATCTAAGGTATCATTGTTTCATGTTTCATGTTTCATGTGTCATGTCCTTATTTCATTGTCTCATCATTTGGTTTAATTACCTAAAAGGAGTTTGACTGAGGAAAACTCCTATTCACTAGAAATCAATAAGTTTTTCTTCTTCCCTTTGATGTGTGCTTATAGGCTTTTAGGTTGAAGATCAAGTGGAGAACAAGATTGGAGCAAAATTTTCAAAGTTGTCAAGTTGCAAATTTTTCATATTTGTTTCAAGAACATAGAAACAAGGCTACAAAATTTGTTTTAGATTTTCAGAGTTGAGCACCAAGGAGTTGGAAGTATAAAAATCAAGGAAAAAAACCCAGATCTCAATTTTCAGAACCCTAACAGGGACCCATTCACCAGTAAAGGCGAATGAGTCCTCTGTGACCTAAAAACAAGTTTTCAACAAGGTACACATTGTTTTAACCTCTCAAAACTTCCCATATTGTTGCTATAATAGTTAGGATTAGTTTTTGATCATTATTTAAGCATTTTGGCCTTCATAATTGAATGAAACATCCCTAAAAAAGAAAAAAAAAAGTTGGTTTATCACCTTGATCCATTCATCTTGGTGGTAAAACTCCATTTTTCCTTTGTTTCAATTTCTTGCATTCTTGTGACTCTACTAAGGATGCATTCCCCTTAATTAACTTTTATTATGTTTTTGTGTTTTGTATCATCTTTTGAATAATAATTTTTTGTAGGTTCTTGGGAGGTCTTTGAAAATATTTTTTTTAAGGGGTCCTTGTGGTGTAAAATGGAGCTCACAAGTCCATCGAAAGTGGCCAATAGAATAATTTTGACATATAACACTAAGTATTTTTCTCACAAGGTTTTTTTGTTTTTTGTTGGGTCCCTTGATTCTCACAAGTATAGAATTCCATATGATTGTTAAAAACTTGTACAAATATATAGATGATGTCACACAACTATGCAAGGTCAAGATACACAATGCATATACATAGTTTTTTAGATAAAAGGAAGAATATTGAATATTATTTGAGAGGTGGAAAATGTGGTTGTTGCTTATGGTTTAGGACATAGAACAATACATTTCACAAACTGTTTCAGTCAAGGATAACCCTAGAGATATCAATGCAAAGTGGAAAGAGATATTTTTATAAGGCTATCCTAGGATCTGATTATAAAATAATGAGGGGTTCACCACCAAGCTAGGGATTGGAAAGACAAATGAAATGCAAGTTGTAATGCTTAAGCCTAGTGCAATGCAATCTTTCACTAAATAACCCAGAAAAGCATGTAAAAAAAAACATAAAACTGTAAGAAGAAATGTGTGCACCTGGAAATATAAAGATGACTAGATGAAGCTCCGAAATGTTGAAAATAATTATTTTAAAGCCTACTGGGACTCATACACCAGTTTGGATGATTTATTCCCATATTTGAATTTTTTTGCAGAAACTGGAATCTGGCAGATGGGTATCTAAAATTGTAGAAACCTAAAAAATGACTTAAACTAGGACTCATATGCCAGAAATGTCATATCAATCCAGTCAAGTTTTTTGGGAGCTTCAAAGCTTGATCCCACTCTTCTCTATCTACTCTGTCCTTCCCAATTGATTTTTGGATCCGAATCTCCAATATGCAATCTGTAGGTGTTCTCCAATGGTGACAACTTTGACAACTTTGAATACTTGACAACTTTCTCCAAACTTTCTCTTGAATATGTCTTCAATCTAGATCTACAAATCACACACTAAAGAGAGGGGAAAATGTTTCTTTGTTAGTAGAAAGGAGTTTTCCTTGGTCAAACCCCATTTTGGTAATCAAACCTTGAAATGAAATCAAATAAGATAAAGGAACGATGAATGAACAAATAATCAATGTTGCAACTCACCAAACCCTAGCAAGAAGTGCTACAAACTTGTATGAGATGACTCCAATGGATGTAGATCTTGAATCTTTCTTGAATAGGATAGATCTTGAATGGAATTCTAGCTTGAATCATGAAACCCTACATCACAATTGTTAGCTCAAAAACAAACATGATCCATGAAGACTTTGACACGATGCTTGATGCTTGAAGAATGCTCTAAAATGCTTGATAATATACTTTGAAGACTCTTGAATTCTCTTGTGAACGCTTGTAAACTCTTGAATGCTTCCTTAATCACAAATTTGCTATTATGAATGCTCTCACAAAAGTATTAGGTGAAAATGAGTGAAAGAATGTTGTATTTATACTTAATTATGTCAAATTCCTCAAAATTACAACACTACAAGACCACATTAGATCTAAGAGAATAAAATCGTGCTAAGAATTTAAATTACTTTTTATTTTTGGCCACACAGGGCTCATACGCCAGAAGTGGTGTACGAGTCCCATTAGGCATAATTTATGGGACCAATTTCAAAAATACTTAGAAAGGTGTAAAATCCATATTAGGACCTAAAACACTAGGTGGGACTCATACGCCTAGGTGATGTATGAGTCCTAGATCACTAAATTTGGGCCAAAGAACCTAAAAAATGATTGAATGTTGATTTATGTGAGGATTATCCTCAAAAATATGCATTAATTAAGGCTTGTGGAAGCAAAATAAGGCCAATTAAAGAATAAAGAAGCCCAATTATTAAATAGAACCCTAGAAAAGTGTGAAAGTATGTTACAACACTTTACAACACTCTAGACAAGGCATCATTAAGGTACATTAGGCTCAATTAATTAATAAGACATTAGAAAAGTGTGAAAATGTGTTACAACACTTTACAACACCTTAGCATGGTACAATTTAAGTTCATTTAGTTTACAAGGGCCCAATACCTAATGTGAATGTGTTTAAAAAATTACAACACTAATTCAAGGTGACATTTAGGCTTAATTCAATAAGGAAGACCTAAACAAGTGTGAAAATGTCACGGGTTACAATTTTTGACACTACATTTAGCCCCCACTATAGTGAGAGAATGAACTTGATTCAAACTCACACTAAAGTAGACCAAAATGCATCAAGAGGGGTCCAAATGCTCTAATGCTAGTTGAAATGAAGAAAATGTGGGATGGATGCTATCATATGGTTTAGGACATAGAGCACACCCACTTTTCCAATTTCATTCAAGGGTAACCCTAAAGATCTCAATGCAAAAGAGAAAGAGATCGTGTAATAGGGTTGTCCTAGTGGATGAATGTAAACTAATAAGGGGTTCACCACCAAGTTTAGACTCAAGTGGAAAAGATAATGATATGCAAGATGTAACTCTAAAACCTAGTTTAGTGCAATAACCTATTAAATGACCTAGAAACACAAATATAACAGAACAAAAAATAGTAGAAGGTATGGTGTGAACCTAGAAATCTGGAAAGGACTAATTGAAACTCTAAAATGTTGGAAATTTTGACTTTTTTACCTACCAGGACTCATTCACCAATCTGGGCGAATCAGTCCTAGATCTGGATTTCTGAACGAAAGCCTATTTTGGGAAAAAGGGTATCTAAATCTTCAAACTGAACTAGAAAACACATACAGTGGGACTCATTCACCACTTTTGGAATATGAGTCCCATTCCACTTTTTCAAGAATTTGAAGTTTTGATGTACACTTCAACACATGCTCTTTCCTTCCAACTAGAGTTTTGGATCTAAATCTATAAAAATCCTTGCAAAATAGAATATAAAATTGATTTTATAATGGGGGGTTTTCCTTGGTCAAACCCCTAGTTTTGTAATTAAACCTTAATGGAAATGAAACATGCATTAAAATAGGAATGAAAACCCTAGCCTTCAGTGTGTCTAAGACTAGGAAATCTAAAACACAATGCATTCCTATTCTAATGTGCAAGAATATGATGCAAGAGTGGAAATGTGAAGATGAATGTTTCACTCGAGGAGATCTCTAATCTACCTAATGAGCCGTAATGATACTTGTGCCTTAGGATGAATGTAGAGTGATAATGGAGGATGAAATCACTTAGGAAACAAGTCCTTAGGCTTGGCTTGATGGATAGTTACATCTCCCCAACCTAGAATCCATCATAATTCACCATAAAAAACCTAGATCAACCCTTGAAAATGCTAGACCTTGAATGAAAGTGAGCTTGAAGACCTGCAATTTTTTTTTAGTGTGCTCCAAGACTTCAACTTTTCTTGCTTTTGAAACTTGAATGCTCTTGTTTGAAGATTCTCAACAGTTGTCTCTTGAATTTGCTCTTGAAATTGCTTTCTCAAATTACTTAGATTATAAAAATGACTTAGAAGCTTTCTTTAATAGGAATTAACACCTAATTGATCGTTATTTAAATCTCAAAGGCTGACATTCACCAAAAAATTGAATTAAAAAAGTGAATTTCCCACTCAATTTGAGAAAGACCCCAAATGGGACTCATTCTCCCAAGGTGGTGAATGGGTCCCACCTAGAGGGACTCATTTTCCCAAGGTGGTGAATGAGTCCCACTCTAGCTTTTTGAGGTGGGTTTTTGGGATTTTTGATGTTTTAATTGATTTTGTCAGGTTTTTAAGTGAAATAAGCCTTGAGATCTGAAATAATGGGTCTTAGGGGCTTATTAATTTGATGAATTAATAGGTGATTAATGCAAAGGTACTAAAATAGGTCCAGATTAAATGAGAAATTTACCTATCTCCAAGAAGGGGGCTCAATTTCCATCTTTACATCTAGCCCCCACTTTAGCACCCATATGACTCTACGTGCATATGTAAGCTAAAGGAATCTGAACAATACACTTTATTTCATAAAAAGATACTCGCATGGGAGAATGGAACCCCAACTATATAGCTATCTACAAAACCACAATGTTAGGAACCACATTCTGCAACACGAATTCATTAGTTGTCCCAAAAAAAAATCTTATCTAACTTCTTCTATAAATCAAATTTGAGGGTAGATGTATGACCCCCTTGATTCCACTTGCTTTATGGAGGTGGAATCAAGGTAGCAATCTAGCCACATAAAATAAGGTAAGTCGTATCATAGGGTATTTTAAGGTACCACACCACATAATGATATTCATCTGATGAGAACGGAAGAAAAATCATGATTTGAACACAACAAAAAACATCGAAAATAAAGCTCTCTAGCACTTGTTATGTTGATTTGAATGAAAGGAACTTTTTAACCCTAATATAGTAAAAACCCTAATTTTTAACTTATATAAGAACAAAAAGTGAAGTAAATTCTAACTATTTTGTCATTTACCTTTTTGTAGCTTGAGAGTGATTGAAGAGTAGTTGAAAATCTCAAGTCGATGAGACTAAAGGCCTATGAGACTAGGTGGCCCACAATGAGCACTATCATGAGGTGAGTTGATTTTTCTACCTTAGCTTTGTCCTTACACATTTATTTTATGATTTTTATGAATTTCTAGGTTAATCTAGTGGCTTGGAAAAAAGTTCACAAAGTGTCCCATTTTTTTTCCAAAGTGTCCCTTTTGTTCACGAAGTGTCCCACTTTTTCGCAAAGTGTCTTGTTTCTTCGCGACATGTCCCAAAAGGGTTCTAAAGTGTCTAGGACCTCTAGGAAAGTACACTAGAACAACTTTAGTACACTTTTATGATTGTTGATGTGAAGATTTAAGAGTTTAGATTGCTTATAGGATATATTTTTTCTTTTTTGTTAGGTTCCCACCCATTCGCAACAATGTCTAGGTGGCAGGCAGATTAATCTTCTTCAAGAGTTAGCCTCTGTAATGCTACTATGCTCATGGGCCCCACTAGTTACATGAATTATGATGCTGATAGTAGCACTAGTACTCATCCTTGATGATCGGGGAGCACACTTGGAGGGAGGACTAGTACACACGATACGAGGTATGGAAGAGCACAGGACAATATACACCTAGGGGCGCAAGATCCTAGCACACCTATACTATGATCTTGGATGATTTATATTTTGGGAGGTGGACAACATGGTACATTGTACGCTTCTGCAAGTGTGGTTCCTAGAGCATATCATGTGTACCAGACCAAAAAGGTTCCCATGTACGATAGCCTTGGGGTATCCTCGAGCCTTCAACTATCCTTTGAGGTGGTTTTGGCAGTATGGTGACTTGCACTTTTGGAAAGTCTGATTTGACCGACTGGAGGAGGATGAGATCCTTTGGAGACTTTATCAGCTTGTGCTATAGTGGCCAGACGAGACTCAAAATATGAGGAGATTATAGATGGACAAGTTCTTGATTGGATGACATGATTACATAGTACAACCTTTCTACTATGATCGCGTCATGTGATAGTTTTGTCAGGTTCAGATAGCACCCAGGGCACGACCCTTTTTCAAGAGATCAACATAGAGTGTCTGGAGACACGATGATTCTAGACGGTTCACTGGCGAGGATTTTGTCTATAGTGACTCCGAGCATTTAGATCATGATATGCCTCTGATCTTTGATGTTGATGATGTTGTTTCCATAGATGCTTATGAGGAGTGGTGGATAGTATCACGATCAACTCCCATATTATCGATGGACAAGTCAATAGGTGATGCAGGGCCACTCCCAGATGAGAGGGATGAGGTGGAGAACAGGGATGAGGAGATGTTATAGGGATGCAAAAATATTTACGGATGTGATAGATGAGGAGTAAAATGAAACTGTAGATCTTGAATATGATGGCGAGGAGGAGAGTGATGAGGAGGAGGATGATGGTGCAGGGGCACCAAATGCATTTTGTGTAAATATTGTCACATAAGGTCATTTGGTAGTGTTTAGGGTGTTTTGAATATTTTGTGGTCAATAGGTCATATTATACCATTTCATATTGTATTAGCTTATTGGAGTCATGTTGTTCAAAAGTTACAAATATTGCAAAATATTGTTAAAATGTTGTCATGCAAAAAAATGCAAAATTGCAAAATGGTGGAATACCAATGGTTAGTAGTTTAAAAGTTAGTTGGAGGTTATTGTGTTTTATGGAAACAAGTTTAAAAGGCCTTGGGAAGGCTCAAGGAAAGATTAGAATGTTGATTTATTGAAGACCAAGCAATAAAATCCCTTGTTTTCATAAAAATTCTATGTTATTTTCATTTATAGTGTTGTTGCAGGGTATTGTACGATTCTGCACTGAAGGGAATTGATTGAGAATTTTTTGAACTGAATAGAGGAATGTATTAAGATCATTTTTTCTTTTGTGGGATTGAAATCCATTAAGTTTTAAGTGTTTGGTGATTGATTTTCTGTCAACGAGTCTGTTTAGTCAATTTTAAGGTTTTGAAGACATAAAATGTGATTATGGCCCATTCCATTGACTGTAACTCCTGTAGCTGAGTGGAATTGGCCCAATAAGGTAGGATTAGGTGATTGAAAGGGTTTTGTGAGCAAGGGAGGTCATTTGGGGGTTTTGGCATGATGCCCTAGTTGTCAAAATTGAGTGTTTTGGGTGAAAAGTGTTGGTTAAGAGTAGGAAATTAAGGAAAACTCTTGGGGCAACAAAATTTGAAGGTTTCTTAAGCATAGGAAGACCTAATGGAGCATGTTTGATGCATTGGAAAGGTGAGTTAAGGCGTGGAGATAATATTTTCAATAAAACCTAGAGTGAACCCATTTAATGCATGCATAGAAAAAAAAAATGAAAACCCCTTTTGGGAAGGGGATTCACTAGAACCCCTTGGTTCTAGCGAACCCCCCTTTCCCCTAATTTTTGATCTTGTTCACAAAAAAAACCTAAATTTTTACGCTTCGAAGCTCGTGTTGAGGATGAAAATAGAGGAATCTTCACAAACCCAACTGGAATTACATAGTCCTTGGAATGAGCTATCCAATGAATAAAATTGTAATATTTTTTTGTTTTATTATGTATTTGTTTTTTTAGTTTTATTAAACATAGGTTTTTGATCGAAAATGAAGGTCTCTATTTTGCACATGTGGAAAAATAGAAAATTCTCAAAAAAAGAAAAATAAAAAATATGAGTGCACTAGATATTGAAGTCCTTGATCCAACAAAAAAAATAAAATTTAATTTTGATATATACAAAAAAAGTTATGCGTTATACGGTTGCGCTATGTTTGAATTGTAATTGGTTTGACTTTGAAACTTGATTAAAGAAAAAATATTCAATAAAAATATCTAACCAAGTGCAAGCACTAGATATCAGAGTTACAAATCTAAATTTTAAATAATTAGAATTTTATCCTTCATGGAAAAAAAATTATGTGTTATACGGTGTGCATTACTTTTTAAAAATGCTATTTTTTCCAAAAAAAAACAATTTTCGTGGGAGATGGAAAAAGAAATGTAATCTGATTCCAAATTTTTTGAAAAAAATAGTTTTAGAATCAATAGACAAAATGTGATGAGACTATAGTTTGCATCATCTTTAAATTCCTCATGGTTTAGCCAATATAGGTGCTCGAATGTGAAGATTTAGTTAAAAATAATAATTTCAGTGTCGAGTTTGGCCAAAAATTGTAAACCACTATTGTGGGATCACCATATATGAGGGTTTTGAAATAAGAGGACTAAGTGAGTGGTTCTTAGGCTAAAATTTGTGGATTTGGAGGTTTGATAGAATATTGAAGGACTATCCATAGGTATTTGGGGTTGAAAGATTTTTTAGAGGAGAGTTGCTTGGTAAATTAGGCCTATTTGGCCTAAGGGGACAACGTAGAAGCATTTGGTCGAGGGATTTGGTCTAAAACAACCTATTTCTCCTTTGAGATATGTTAAAGAAGACAGTAATGGGTGCTTGAAAAGATAGATGCTTTGATGGTTTGTAAAGAATTTTGCAAGATATGTCTAGGAAACTAGGTCTACAGACGTACAAGGGAAATTGAATGGAATTGTGAAGAGTTGAAGGGATAGGTTTTATAGGGTTGCAAAGTTTTTTCAAAAGTCTTGAATTCGGTTTTTTTAACTGAAAGCCTCCTTGATCTACATTAGTTGGTATCAGAGCATAGGTATCAAATTATTTGAGGGTGAAAAGTGAGAAGTTGAAGAGACAAGATGCCTTCTAAGGGTAACAATATGGCTAGGAAGATGCAAGAAATGGAAGAGAATAATGAGAGAGAGATTAGGAAGTCGAAGGAAAAGAAAAATAGATTGGTGGAAAGGTTGGAAAGTGTTGAAATGTATGTCAGAAAAGAGGTGTGGTTGTAGGTGATGAAAGTGACTCTAAAGAGGAAAATGATGAAGAGTATGAATATGTGGATGAAGAATTGTATCTTGAAGAGAAAAAGATGGAAAGGCTACTGAAGGAAGTTAAAGGAGATAAACATGAGGTAAAAATTGATTTTTTTATGTATGAAGGTAACCTTAATGATGAGGAATTGCTAGATTGGATTGCAGCCTTGGACAACTACTTTGAATGTGAGGATGTACCTGATGAACAAAAGGTTAAGATAGAAAAACCCAAATTGAAAGGCCATGCACTAGTATGGTGGGATTATGAACAAGTTGAAAGGAGAAGGAAAGGTAAGTCAAGAATTGTTTCTTGGGATAGAATGGTGGCCAAATTGAAAGGTAAATTCTTAACAAGTGATTATGCAATTCAAACATCTAAGAAGCTTCAAGATTTGAAACAAAGGGAAATGGATGTTAAAAATTATACTAATGAGTTTTATAAGTTGATCATAAGAGCAGGTCACATGGTTGATGATGTAGAAAAGGTGGCTAAATATCTTAATGGGCTAAGGTTTAACATCCAGGATGAGTTGAGTTTGCACAATCCAAGGACAATTAAAGAGTGCTACCAAATAGAGATAAGGGTTGAGAAGAAACTCATAAGAAGGAAAGACAAACAAATAAGAGGTAGAGGTAAAAATTCAAGAGGAAGAGGCACATTTACCACTCCAAGGAAGTCACAAGAAATTCAAGAAAACTCAAGAAAGGTGCATGAACAAGTTGCTAGTAAAAGGGGTGGATTCAGAGGTTCCAAAGGAAGATTTGGTGGAGGTAGATGCTCAAATACATTTTCAGGAAGATGTTACAATTGTAACCAGTTTGGGCATCCAACATTTAAGTGTCCTGAAAGATAAGGATCTACTTCAAGTGGAGGTGAAAGAAGGAATTAGTTCATGCACAAGGATGATTGTGAAAGTGTAAACTCTCCTATGCACATTGCTACTCTAGAAGTTGGGAAAACTTTGATGGTGAGAAGACAACTACTTCAAGCATCCAAGGAGAAGGAGATGACACAAAGAAGACAATTGATCAAGACCACCTGCAGATGCAAAGGAAAGGTATGTAAGGTAGTGATAGATTATGGTTCTACTGATAACATGGTGTCAATTGATATGGTAGATAAACTAAAGTTAGAAAGAATACCTCATGAAACACGGGTATGTGCAGAATCATGATGAGCCAAAAAGTGGTGATATGATGGGTATGCACATAGGGTATGTGGATGACGACTCCTTTTTACCCAAAATTGATGAAATTAAAAGGGTTTTTAAAGGATATTCTCATCTTTCCACCAATATAAATTATGATTTACTTTTAATTTAATAAATAATTATTATTCATTTTCTATTTGAAATATGACTAAAGTCTTGATTGATAGGCCGATTGAAAACATCTATAGCTTTCAAATGGTATCACATTTTTTGAATTTGAAACATGTGTCATGTATTCTATGTTTTGTATACTATAAGATTAAAAAAAATTGAACTTCATGAAGTTTTGACCAAGTTAAGGTGGTCACGCATACAAGTTTTTTTATATATTTTAAAAAATTTGTAATAAAAAAATCATAATTAATTATTTACTTGGAAAAAAATACAAAAAAAAATGCATCACATCGGGACATGAGTACTCTACTTATATCTAAAATATTATAAAAAAATATTATCATTTTATTGTGGTTAGGGTGGTCAAACAGACACCTACTTCTTATTTTTCCCTAAAATTTAAGTACTACTGCATTGAAATTTCAAATTTTCACCAAATAGATTTAAAAAAAATAAAAATAAATCTAGTATATTAGAAACTACATTCATTTTGCTACATATTCTATTCTTACATATTTTTGAAATAATATCGATAACTTACTCAATTTTTTTGCACTTAAGGGCCTATTTTTTCCATGATGATCCTGCACATACCCACACCATATAAAGCATTTTGTGTGAATGATAATTAGTCAATTTTGGTTAATGAACAAGCATTAGTTGAGTTTAGTATTGGTGTCTATAAGGATAGGGTTCTTTGTGATGTTTCACCAATGGATTGTTGTCATTTACTACTTGGAAGGCCATGACAATTTGATAAGAATTCAATTTATGATGGGAGAAAAAACACCTATCAGATTGAAAGGGATGGTATCACTTTCACTCTAACACCATTGCAGGAGCATAATAAATCAAAGGGTAAGGCAGCAAAAGTGATAATGGTTGGAAAGAAAGAGTTTGTGAACATAGAGGAAGAAAGGCATGAAAAGATGGCAGCCAATTCAAGGCTTGAAGGTACTGAGATGGCAGGGGTAAAGAGTAATTTAACTTTGATGAGAAAAGAAGATGAAAAGTTGACAAAGACAGTCCAAGAGAAGGTCAAGGATGAATTGATTGTGAAGGTACAAGATTGCTTCGAAAAGTTTGATGGGATTGTGGTAGGGACAATGATATGTCCATGTAGAGAAAAAGAGGTGAAGGGGAAATCTAGTACTATCAAAATAGAGGTTGATAAGTTTGATAGGACAATGGTTTAAAGAATAGAGAACTCAAGGACAATGATGAAGACAAAAAGTGGAATGAAACAAGATGAATGGAAAGGAAAAGTGAATGAGTTTGCGCATGTATCAAGAATGGAAGAGTGGAAACTAAAGAATAGAGTTGGAATTGGTAAGTTGGAAGATAGAAAGGCTAGTTTAGCATCAACATTAGATGAGATAAAAGCCAGGGAATATGCATCAAGACAGTTTACAAAGATGGAGCACTATACAAGTGGAAACAAGTTCAAGGACAATGCACATCAGTATTATTTGAATCAGTGGCAAGGTGTGACTGATGAAAGAGATTTAAGAGGTTAGAGGAATGGAGTATTATGAGGTGGACAAGACACAACACAATTTCCAAGGGACTTGGAAAATTTTCAAGGCCGGGTGTATGGTGCAGGGGCACCAAATGCATTTTATGTAAATGTTGTCAAATAAGGCCATTTGGTAGATTTTAGGTTGTTTTGAGTATTTTTTAGTCAATAATTTCATATTAGACCATTTCATATTGTATTAGGCTTATTGGATTCATGTTGGTCAAAAGTTGCAAATATTGTTAAAATGTTGGCATGCAAAAAATGCAAAATTGTAAAAATTGTGGAATACCAATGGTTAGTAGTCTAAAATTCAATTGGAGGTCATTGTTTTTTTATGGAAACAAGTTTAAAAGGTCCTGAGAAGGCTCGAGGAAAGATTATAATGTTGATTTCTTGAAGACAAAGCAATATAATCCCCTAATTTCATTAAAATTTTGTGTTATTTTCATTTACAGTGTTGTTGTAGGGTATTGTACGATTTCGTACTGAAGGAAATTGATTGAAAATGTTTTGAAATAAATAGAGGAATGTATTAAGAGAATTTTGGATTTTGTGGGATTGAAATCCATTAAGTTTTAAGTGTTTGGTGATTGATTTTCTATCAACGAGTCTGTTTAGTCAATTTTAAGATTTTGAAGACATAAAATGTGATTATGGCCTATTCCATTGACTATAAATCTTGTAGCTAAGTGGAATGGGACCAATAAGGTATGATTAGGTGATTGAGATAGTTTTGTGAGCAGGGGAGGTCATTTGGGGGTTTTGGAATGATGCCCTAGTTGTCAAAATTGAGTGTTTTGGGTGAAAAGTGTTGGTTAAGAGTAGGAAATTGAGGAAAACTCTTGGGGCAGAAAAATATAAGGGTTTATTAAGCATAGGAATACCTAATGGAGCATGTTTTCTACATTGGAAAGGTGAGTTAAGGTGTGGAGATAATATTTTCAATAAACCCTATCTAAAATAAGCATAAATGAGGGTTTTACAATAAGAGGACTAAGTGAGCAGTTCTCAATCTAAAAGTTGTGGATTTGGAGGTTTCATAGACTATTGAAAGACTATCCATAGGTATTTGGGGTTGGAAGATTCTTTAGAGGAGGGTTGCTTTGTAAATTAGGCCTATTTGGCTTAAGGGGACAACATAGAAGCATTTGGTTGAGGGATTTCGTCTAAAACAACCTATTTCCCCTTTGAGATATGTTAAAGAAGACAATAAAGGGTGCTTGAAAAGATAGATGGTTTGAGGGTTTGTAAATAATTTTGCAAGACATTTCTAGGAAACTAGGTCTGCAGACACATAAGAGAAATTGAATGGAATTGTGAAGAGTTGAAGAGATAGGTTTTATAGGGTTGCAAAGTTGTTTCAAAAGACTTGAATTGTGTTTGTTAACTGAAAGCCTCCTTGATTTGCATCAGATGAGGAGGAGGGGAATCCAATGATTAAGGGTGGTGAGGTAGTAGATGAGGATCCAATAGGTCATGAGTGGGGAGAGCCATCTCCCATTCATGTTACTAGATCACGAGCAACAACTATAGCAGGAACTAGTACCCACAACCATGGAGAGGCTAGCATATCCTCCATGCCCCTTGCACATGATGAGGTTGATTTCACATAGCTAGCTAGAGAGATAGGTGATGAATTTTGATTTACTGTTATGCTTTGTGCTTATTCTTATGTTTTATGTTGTAAGTTTATGTATACATATATATATCATGGTTTTTACTAATTGTGTTTATGGTTTCTATCATGCAAGGTCTATGAGATATCTTCATGATCTTTATCGTTAGGTGGCTACAAAGATAGTTCCCCCATCATTCAACAAGGATGCCACTGACTCAGAGTATGTGCCCCCGCCCATCGTGGAGCAAGACCCAGAGTTGTTTAGGCAATACGCCATACTATGGGAAATGTATGAGAGTCTTAGGACGCATGTCCATTGAGCCAACATTACCCCAGATGTATAGTCATCTTGGACCCTAATAGATTTTGATAGACTATAGTTAGAGGTAGCCATGCTTCATGAAAAGAGAGATTAGATAGCAGGGGAGCGTTAGGAGGCCCTTGGACAGGTATGAGGTTTCAAGTTTTTCTTAGTATACTCAATGGATTGCAACCATGATCACATACCATCATCTCCTGACAGAACACCACTAGAAAAATGCGAGCACTAGGTCTCGAGGTATCTAGCAATCACAGACATGAGTAGCATTATATATATTAATGACATGTACACAAAACTTATATATATAAGCATTTGATGTTTTATTACTTGTAAGATTATTTAATGAATGTCTCATGATTTAACATGTTTTATGTGATCTAATTAAAACTCAATCTAGTTTCTCTTAGATGCAACATTGTGATTAAGTATGTTATGCTAAATTAAGTGCAACTATGATCTAATTAAGGAACATTAAATGCATATAAGGATCTAACCTAACACAACATCTAAAACCTAAAGTAATCATTTAAATAATCACAATAGTATTCAAGACACACAATTTTTTTTTGTCAAGAATGAAGCAACGCGAGAGCATATGTAATATTATCCACTAACGCTAGCACCATTGCTTTATCATTCACACTATTCAAGAGAATTAGACATAATACCAACACAAATGTGTGGAATTAATAGGGTCTTTGAGAGGTGTTTCATCAATTTGGATTAATGTATAAGCTCTAGATCCATAGTTTTCATTTATGATATATTGTCCTAACCAATTAGGACTGAATTTTCCTTTTTCAGTCTGCTCGACATTGTCATTGCATTGATTTTCACATAACACCAAATGCCCTTAATTAAAGGAACGAGGGATTATATTATCATTGTAACTATGCTGCATTCTTTTAGAATAAGCTTGAAGGTGCTCAAGAGCATTGATGCACTGTTCGTCAAGCATTTTAAGTTGATGCAACCATTATTCTCTATATGCATCATCATCAATAATCCCTTGAATAGCAATTCTCAATGAATGGATCTCTAACTCCAAGGGCATTATTTCCTTAGTTCCATATACAAGGTTATAAGGGGTATGTCCAGTTGATGATCTAACATTCGTATGATAGGCCCATAATGTGTATGTTAGTTCTGTGTGCCAATCTTTATTATTTTTGTTGATTGTTTTCTTTAGGATTTTCTCAAGTGTTCTATTTGTTGGATCTTCTTGACCATTAGATTGTGGGTAATATGGTGTTCAAAAGTGATCCTCTATGTTGAATATTTCTATAAAAAAATTTCACATCCTTTTTCTTAAATGGTGTCCTATTGTTAAAAAATAAGGTGGAAGGGATTCTGAAATGAGCAATAATGTGTTCCAATATAAAAAATTTGACATATTACATCAACAATTGTTGAACGAAGGATTATTGTTTCCACCCACTTTGTGAAATAATCTATTGTAGTGATTATGAATGTATGTCCAACAAAGGAAGGGGGTGAAGTTTTTCCAATGATGTCCAGGGCCCACATCGAAAAAGGCCAAATAGGGACTCATGCGCGAAGCTCGGAAGGAAGAGCATGAATCAGTCTACTACGTTCTTGATATTTGTGACATTTCTTAGCATATGCAAAGAAGTCTTGTTCCATGTTTCGCCAATAGTAGCCTATACAAATTAGCTTTTGTACTAGCGATCTTCCTCCAAATTGTCCTCCACAAGCACCTGAATGAGCTTCTTCGAGTGCTATAGGGATTTCAGATTGTTTAAGGCATCTAAGAAGGAGACCATCAAAAGACCTTTGATACAATACATCAAGAAGAATTATATACTTGGATGTAAGTCTCCAAAGGTGTCATCGAGTATTCCTAGTTGTAGATTTAGGGTAGGTACTAGTCTTTAGATAATCAAATATCATCGCATACCATTTGCTAGAATGCTTTATGGTGATTGCTAATAATTCATCTGTTTTATGCTCGAACAAAGGTTTCACAATTGTATAGATGAAAAATGTGAATTCTTTTGAGGGATCATGGTGGGATATTAGAGAAGTTACTCTTGCCATTAGATCTGCATGCCTATTATCTTTTTGTGGGATGCTATCAATGGTAAAAAAATCATACTTTTCTAATACAGTCATTGTAAGGTCTTTGTATTTCAACAACTTGTCATGTTTTGCTTGATATGTTTTATTTTTATTTTTAATAATTAATCACCAAATATTTTGATGTCTTGGGCTCCTAGAGTTCTTGCGACACATAATCCAACAATTAACACTTCATATTCTGTGATGTTGGTTGTGCATATAGAATTCAATCGATATGATAGGGTATAGGTTTTCCTCTAAGTGGAGCAACTATAACTCCCGTACAAGATCCTGTTCTACACTTTGATCCATCAAAATATAATTCCCATTCATTTTCATACTCTTGAATTTTCAACACATTCTCATTAGGGAATGTTTCTTGATTAGGTGATGCTACGGGGGAGGGAGTGACAACTAATTGGTTAGTCAAGCTTTATCCTTTTATTACTTTTTGTGAGACAAAATTAAGGTCAAACTTAGTCAATAACATAACCCATTTAGCTAATCGTCCTGATAAATCCATTTTACTGAAAATATTTTTTATAGGATCAAACTTCATCATCACATGCATTTTTTCATTTAGTAAGTAATGTCACAACTTACTAGTAGCAAATACAAGGGCCAAACATTGTTTCTCTATCGGTGTGTATCACTTCTCATAATCTATCAAGGTTCAACTAATGTAGTAAACAAGGTGTTTCTTACCACTTTCATCTTGTTGAGCCAACAATTTTGTGAGAGCATGGGCTGATGTTGTTGTATATAGGATGAATGGTTTGTCTTGCATAATAGGTTATAGATCAAGGGGAGTAGTGAGATAGTCTTTCAAATTCTCAAAAGCTTGTTTACAATCTATATTCCAATTAAATTGAACTTCTTTCTTAAGGAGATGTGTGAAAGGTAACATTCGATCTGCTAAAGATGCCATGAAATGACAAATAGCTTGAATTATTCCTTGTAAGGTACGTAACTCAAAGATGTTTCTAGGAGGTGGCATGTTAACTATAACATCAATTTTCTTTGTGTCCACCTCAATGCCTTTGTGAGATATCATAAAACCTATAAGTTTTCCACTATCTACACCAAACACACACTTTTTTGGGCTCAATCTCATGTTGTATTGCCGCATTTGCTCAAATATTTTTCAAAGGATAATTATATTGTCTTGTCTTCTTAAAAATGTGGAAAGGATATCATTAACATAATCTTCCAAAATATTATGTATACATCATTAAATATCAATTTCATTGCTCATTGATATGTCGCACCGACATTCTTCAATCCAAAAGGCATCATTACCCAAGAAAATGTTCCCCAAGCTGTTGTAAATTCTATTTTATATTGATCTTGAGGGTTGATAAAGATTTGATTGTATCCAGAAAATCCATCTATGAATGACAACAAAGCATGTCCTGCAGTCGAGTCTACTATCATGTCGATATTAGGAAAGGGAAAGTAATCTTTTAAGGATGCTTTAATATTCAAGTCATAAAAGTCCATGCACATCCTAATATGATTATCTAGTTTGGTAACTGCAACAATGTTTGAGATCCAAGGAGAATAATCTATAGGTGTGATAAAACTGGCTTCAAGGAGCTTTTCAATCTTGGTCTTAATCAGTAAATCTATCTTAGGGTTCATTTTATGAATCTTTTGTCTAATGGGATTAGCATTTCCAGCAAGAACCATATTGTGTGTTACAATCTTAGGATCAATACCAAGCATATCTGAATAGGTCCAAGAGAACAGTTCAGGGAATTCATAAAGTAAAGTTGCATGGTCCTCTTGTTCTTCATTATCGAAGCATTTCCCTATCTTAATCACCTTGTTTGCATTGTTAATATCCTTTTGAATGTCCACTGTATCTCCTAAATGAAGTGCATTTTTTCTTCAGAAATTCAAGGTTGTATTTTACTTTGCTCATGTTAAATTTTCCACTTTCTTCTTCGCCATAATTTGTTTGCTTGGAACTAATCATAGTAGATGTAACCCATTTATTATTAGTGACTAGTTTGTCTTAAACTCCAAGCATACTTTTCAAAATTTCATCATCTTCAAAATACTCTAGTGATTCTTCATAATTTAAGTCAATCAATTCTGGATGCTTCAATGTGAGAGTTCTTTTAGGATTACACATGATGGTGTTGATGTTTAATGATGGTCTCTTTGTTGCTTGTGTAATCTTAGAAGGGAAATATCCCAAACTAGTTTTTATCTCTTCTGAGTTCTTTGTGGACATTACCATTAGTTGTTTTTGCTTCTCGTCTTCTTTATTTGGAATTATGTACTCCCCCAAAAATGAGGTTGTAAAATCCAAGGAACCCTAATCATCATCTAATAATTTTGATACATTTTGAATTTCATGTTTTTCCTCCCTCATGGATTCTATGAGTGATGTTGGAATTAATGTTCTTAGAGGACTTGTCATTCCTTTTTCAACTTGTAAAAAACTCTCACGCTCGGGGTCTATTTCAACTTGGTATAACTTATTGTTATAGACATATTTCATGATACAATGAAGAGTTGAAGACAACACATGCATCTCATGAATCCAAGGTCTTTCTAAAAGGAGATTTTATGAAAGGTCATGAGGCATGACATGAATAGGAAATTGTAAAGTAGCCTTTCTAACTGTAATAGGTAAAGTAATCACACCGAGCAGTTGCTTTCCTACATTACCAAATCCTCAAATCGATAAGGAGTCAGGTTCCATTTTTGATTTATCCACACACAATCTATCTAAAAGTTTCATACTACACACATTAAGGGTTGATCCATTATCAACAAGGGTTCTTTTTATTCTTGTTTTATTGTATTAGGCTGCTAACCTCAATGGAAGAGCCAAAATGGTGGATCAATTGGGTTTTGGTTCATTCTTTGGGGTGATGAGGATTTGCTATTGATTAAGGACTAATTTGATTTGATTATGAAAATTTATTTTTGGGTCAAATGTGAAGCTAATACAAACTAATATGAATACAAAAAAATATATATTTGAATAAAAAACTAGCAACAAAGTGTAGGGATAGAGGAACTTGGCATAGAAATTAGGGTTTATATTGCTTGGATAGAGGGGTTGCTACCGTAGTCTTGAGAATGTAGATCTCAGAAATCATTGACCAGATCCTAGATGGTTGTAGTATGTAGGCTATTCCCTCATGGACTCAATTCCAAAACTTCATATGTTGGTGATTAATTCCACTTTCCTTAATTTGTTGAAGTATGGGGCTTGGGTGCTTTTGATCTTGCAATTAGGTCTTCAATATTCTCCCAAATCCACTTCATATCTGCCACTTGAACATAAGAGAGTGGAGAAAGAGTTGTGTTGTATAGGGGCTTACCTTTAAGTCAAACCCCATTCCAAAAATAGGGCAGACAATGGTAATACCCACATCATCCAGACCAATTTTGGGGCTTTTGTTACTATTTTATAAGCATTAAATATTATTTCTAATTTTATTTAAATGATTTATTGAAAAGTGACCATAAAAAGGGAAATTTGAGAGCATAATGAGGTCCAAGCATATATGAGGGAGCTAAACCTAGTGTGAAATTGCCAAGGTGATAATTTGTGATGCTACAATGATTGTTCTTCATGCTCCATTTTATTTTGTTTTAATTTGACACTAGATTGAATACTTTTGATCAAAATTTGAATACATAATCTAGGGATTCATCATTTTCTATGGAATATGTATAGAATTTAGAAAGAACACACTTTTTCCTACATATTCTTGTCTAAAATGGGAAGATATCTTACATATATATGTGGTTTTATTTCTTCCCAATGGGAGAAACATTGTTCAACAATCATGGATCATCTTCAACATCTAATGTTGAGCATCTACCAACACTATAGGGGGAATTTTGAGGGGAGGCTACATATTTTCTCTTCTCATTTTAATCTTCAGAGGGAGTATTTTCTCACACAAGGTTCTTTCCTTCTCATTTTTTCTGTAGGTCACATAAACCTTCTAGTTTTTCTCTCATATGGGGGGGAAATTTACTGTATGTTTTTTTAGAAGTAGTCCTTGGGGGCTCATGATAAGTCCTCCTTTCTTCTTCACAACTCATAATAAGTACTCCATTCTTCTTCACTTGTACATTTTTTCATGCATCTTATTGGTTTTGGAGAAGATTTTTATTTTCCATCAATTTTTCTCCTTACATTATTTATAAAAAATTGTACTTGGGTACCTAACATGGTCTAGTAACTAGGATCTATCATTATTGCACTTATCTCTCCATAAGTTGCACTTAAGTGGTAATGTTGGTGTAAATAGTGACATTGTCAAACTAGTCATCTTTTATCTTTTCCTAGTCAAAGATATATTCACACTAGTTAATTGCTTACTTTTTATCTCACTTCATGTGGTTGTGATTCATTAAATTTCCTTTGAGACACCTAATACATGTGCATATGGCATATATATCACACTTGTGTTATGTACACATGACATATCATCAACACATGTCCTACACATATGGAGGTGGTTAGAGTCCTCAATTTCCTTCTCATATTACACTTTTTCTATATAATCAATGGGTTATCATGTAATTGTAAGTTTCTTATGATTTCAAACATATTATGTGAATTATCATTACATTTTGACTCATTTGTAATGACTTGTAAAATGTTTTTTATCATTTTGTAGGATCTACTGGGCTATGGAGATCAAATATCTAAGTCTAACCTTATGATAATATTTAAGATGTTGAAAAATTAATTTGTAAACTATGAACATAAATATGTTGTAATTCTCATATACCTACCTCGAATATAATTTTCCAGAATGAATCATAAATTATTTTTATTATTAATTCTAGTTAAAACTCTTTTAAGTTTCCACAAGAATATAATATCAATAAATAATTTTTCAATTTAAATTTCATATTACATGTTTCTAACTAAAGTGTTTACTAATTGAAAAGTATCATAGTCATAAATTAAACCCTAATACTCAAGATAATGACATTTTTTGTTCCCTTGAACTTCATCCTAAGGTTCTTGAGGCTAAAGTACCCAAAGAGTAAGAACCAACTTAATTGTGTAATTTGATGCTTCCACTAAATTTGTGATCTATCTGGGCATTTTGGTTATTCAATAGCATGATTACCACTTCACTAAAGGAATGAAATTATATTGGAGGTCAAGTTGCGTTAACTATTTTATTATCATTGGTTATATTTATTGATTTATATTAAATATTAATGTTATTCCATGAGATATCACATATTTTAACAAATGTCTTATCTACTTCTTACATGAGAATTCTAAGAGAAATAATAATATGAAGGAAAAAATGATCACATATCTAATGCATAACACCTTGATATATAAATTATTCTGGTTTAATAATTGTACTATCAATTCATTGGATATCCAAATGTAATAATGTAATGTTAGATCCACAAAGGATAGACAAATATGAAAAACTAGAAAATTATAGACTCATGTTTAGTGTTAAATCAAACTTGATCGAATAAAGATAATCCTCGAATTATGAGTCTAATAGATCTAGATTGTTCCCACTAGAGGTGGAAGATTGAGATTATCTAATAGATCTAGATTGTTCCCACTAGAGGTGGAAGATTGAGATTATCATAAAAATTTACTCTAGGTATTTTAGAAAATTTAAATATGGCAACTCATCAAACCATTGTAATGTTTTTCGAATTAAAATTTTCCTAAACATATTTAAATGAATTTTCATGTAAATACACACAATGAATTAATGAAACACATATTTAACATATCATAAAGAAGCTTCATATCCATCATATACAAGCATCTTAAGTTCTCTAATAACATGATCATCATAAAAGCATGAATTAATCTATTATTAGATAATGAAGCATTAATTCCATGCGTTGAAGTGTTAGAAGGTTTAGAGGAAAGACTATCATGAGTTTGATGATGTACACCATCATCATTAAAGGTGGAGAAATATGATGAGTAATTGAAGGATATGTATCCTTATCACATGAGCCATCGTCATTGATTTCAATGCTAAATATATCAATGCAAGAGAGGGATCATGTACTTAGAGCTATGCTAGTATCACATTCCATGAAAAAGGTATCATAATCATGAGATACATGAAAAAATGAAGCATTTCTATAATGAATGAGGGTGTATTTACAATCTCTATTAAAAGTGACATAAAATAGTTTGATAGCTGAATGATCTATCATAATATATTTGGAATGAGGGATGACCATGGGAAAATTTCCAAGTAGGGAACTTAAATGTCAAGGCTCACCATAAACCCTAGGATACACTATCTCCTACATAATACAACAATCTAGGTCTATATAATTGATACAACAATAGTAAATATAAAAATAGATAGAAATCAATGAGATAAAAATTGAATAGCTATGGAGGGATAAGAGTAGCCATTTTATTTTTATGTTGCACCATGGCAATATTAATTCTTGATTTATGACATTTCAAGTTACAATTAGTCAAAATATAGATAAGATAAGGTTTCAGTGCCTAGATGGCCTAGTTTTAATTGTGTGGTTTAGTCCTATGCTTAATGCGACCTTGCGTCTATTGTGTGGTCTAGTATTATTTTGATATGACTTGTGGAATCTATTGTGTTTTTGTTGTTTGACATGTTAATAAAAGTTAAATATGTTGAAAAGCATAACAAAGCTTGATTTAAAGGTAAGAGATGATGACCTAAGCTTGTCATAATTGCACATAAATCCCTTTGATTATTGATGCACAAGATTGTAATCATACTACATGTGATATAAAATGCAATGATCTAGTATACTGATTTAATAGTGTTTATTTGACACTTCAAGATGTCAATCGGCTAGGAGATGCTTTTAAATATTTGCTCTAATTTACTGCATTGAAGGATATTTATGAGTAAGATGACAAGATAGTAGCTACATTTCATAAGGGCTAGTCTCAAGTATGTAATTTTTAATTTTAAGTAAGGGGGACTACTTCACATTGTGCAACCTAGTCCAAGGGCTAGGTCATGCAAGGTAGGAAGAATCTAAGAATGCTAATTGGTAAAGGTTATAGTAACTGATAGTGATAGTTGCTTCATAGGTTGTAGAATAAAAGCTAGTTAATATGCCAAATAGGTCTAATTGAAGATTATGACTATACAAATAGTATTTCATAGACCACAATAATAAGATACTTCAATAAAGAAACGAATGTTCAAAATGGATGGTTGTATAAATATTTTTCTTAGTTAAAAATGTGATACATTTACAAAATATTCATTTGGGCACCATTTCTCTTAATTTATAATTTTAAAATAATTATTATCTTATATTTAAGTTTACTTCGAAAAATTATTGATATAATTGATATCTATTTTTTAAATCTACTAATATAAACAACAATTCATTAAAATAATTGTAATATATGTGCATTTTAAACATGATAATTATGAAAGTTCAAAATTTCCTTAGAGATTATTTAGAAACAACAATTTTAGCTCAAAATTCTAAAAAAAGAGTCAAGCCAATCAATAAGTAACTAAAATACTAATGGGTGTACACTTTATTTCCAAATTACTAGTCGTTCGAGTCAATATGTGTCCAAAATAGATGTTTTTTCAAAGTGAACAAATTATTTAGGTGTTGACAACCTAGTTGAAATGTTTATAAACATTTGAAGAATTGTCATTTAATTGATTGAGTTCTATTGATAACAAGAATGATATGTTATTTCATTATATCATTGTTTAAACTTCAAAATTTTCAAATGTATAATTGAACCAAATTCAATCGTTAAATGATTTTGACACACTAATTTCCCTTATAACAACTTAAACAAAAACTTATAACTTCTTCAAAAATGACATCTTAATTACACCGAAGGCGTCCTACGGTGAGCTTTTCCAAGCTCTTTTGAAGCCGAACGGTGCAGATTCCAATGTCCTACGATGTAGCGAATCTCAGCCATTCGTCAATTTTAGGCCATTTTCCCCACCGTGGAAAAGCATAGAGAGCCCTGGCAAGTAGGTTGAAAGGTTGGCAATCGTCGATACTTTTCGCTGAGGAGATGACATGTCTTGTCATGCTGGTACCGCACTTGAATATCTTGTCCTGTAAGTTACCAACCTCACCATTCATTTCTTTTGTCGTTAGTAGGAAGATTAATGTGTCTCCTATTTTCGTCAGGAGGAAGAGAAACAATGCTTTAGTGCTTTCTCACAGTGGATTCATCAGCAAATTGATTGACATGAAGTATCCCATACCAATCCATGTCCCCATTGACTTTATTCTCCGCTGCAATGTGGAGCTCCAAAGCAGCCATCATCTCGGGAAGAAAAAACAAAACAAAGGATTGTTGGCGGGAGTATAGCAGAGCACAGAGCAGAGGAGCCTTCAATGGCTTCACAGATCCGTCGTATTAAACGGTGTCTCCCAGCATGAGCTTCCGATCTGGAATGGGGACTCCTGGCTCGTCGATTAATACCCCGCCACATCCAATGATGGCTGATGCATGGGAGAATCTCAGGAAATCTCTCCTATATTTTCGTGGGAAGCCTGTGCGTACCATAGCTGCACTGGATTCTACAGAAGATGCCTTAAACTATAATCAGGTGTGCTAGAACTTCCATTTTTAAATTTTGAAAAAATAAAAAAATCATTGCATATGAATACTCTCCACAGTTTTAATCACTTGGGCTTGTGCGTTTGGGAAATGCCTTTTTGTTTTTTGAGAGGACCTTGTTCACCATTCACACACACGAATATGTAGTTCTTTTTTACATCAAAATATAGAATAATGATAAAAAATTTAAACCCAAAATGTCAACTATACCAAGATGAATGCTAATTAATCCAAAGCCATAATTTTAGATATTCAATGCAAAAATGAGAAGCATATTGAAAACAACATAGAAAACACATAGAAAATAGTGAATCTGAAAGAAGACTAAAAGAAGATTGAGTCTATTAAATTGGTCATTTCTGCATTGTACAAAAATGAAAGTAGAGTTATGACAGAGAATACTTTTATCCATGACTTGAAATCTTAAAGTCCATAAAATTTTTGAACAGGAATTTGTCACAAGTAATAAATATTGTAATTTATATATATTGTAATTTATATATTGTAATAAATATTGTAATTTATTACTTGTGAATATTTGAACTCATATAGGAAGGCACGCACTAATGCATCTTACCCTGTCACCTTACAAGAAAATCTAGAATACTTATATGCTCAAGTAGACACACATTGCAATGTATTGGTTTTAATATTTATGACTTGAGCCCAAATTGATGAAATCCTGTGTAGGAGAACAAGCTAAATTGATGGAAGGATTGTGAACATCTTATTAAGCTTCTCACTGTGTGTTTGTTTGTGTTTGATTGATATACCTAATAGGAGTCGTAATTTCATTTACATGTGCTCTAATATGAATATTTTGATCCAAATGTGCATGTGAAACATTGCATACATAGAATATTGCCTGAAGAATATTTAAACTCTGCTGTATATTCTGGATGAAGTAAGACTGCATTTGGGTTTCCTCTTGTTTTCTAGACATCATTGTTTCCTTATGAAGCAAACAACATTCTTGTTTGGGAAAATTTAATATACGCTTAGGGGTTTAAGTCAGGCGAACTTACAATTTTGCACACTTGTTTTTTCACGAATTCTATGTTCCTTTTTTCTCTTGTCATCATAGTTTATTGTTTTTTTAAAAAAATTAATTAGATGCAGGAATATATTGGTCCCTCTGCCCAAAAACATAAGGTTTGGGTGCCTCTAATCTGGATGCCATGCTTACAAATTCCTTCAAGGTGCATTTGCATCTCGTGCTTTCTAGTGATGTTGGGATTTCAAACAGAGGATGCATCCCTCCTTTGGTGCCTGTTGTTCCTTTTTTTTCCATTCCCAATGGTGCATCTACGGCTTTTGTTGCAACTTGTTGGTAGTCCTTTGCAAATGTTGCAGGCATTGAAGGTACTACTCGCCCTTTGAGGGAGAAAATGTGACCTATCCCTTGTGCCAAATCCTCCCCAGTGGTGATTTGTTGCTGGGATGTGGAAAGGAGGACTTCTAACAGTGTAGGGGTTTGGTGTGTAGATTCTACAATCTTTGGCTTTCTTTGCTTGACCCATCACAAATGGGTCTTGGATTCCTTGAGACCTCTTGTTAAGGGTAAGATCAAGCTCTTTCCCTGTGCAAAGTTTTTCTTCATTGCTTCTTTTGCTTCTTCAAAGGACAAATTTGGTGCTTGATGGTAAACTATGGTATTGGAAATAGCACTTTCTCTCCATCAAACCTTGGTCAACTTCTTTTAACCCCCTTACTGAGCCTTTAAAAGTGTGACCTATGTGTGTTAGACTTCAAATCTCCATCTCCTAGCGCAAAGGAATGATTACATGGTGGAAGAATGCCGATAAAGATCGCTGGACTATTCCTGCCCTGAATCCCCAGCGAATGGTTCCTCTCAAGATGATGAGTCTTCTCAATAGAATGCCTTTTGTTAGGATAATGCCTTGTTTCTCCTCATTGATACTGGACTCAACAGTATGTTATGTATCCATTGCATGGAGTTCTTTCTAATGATAGCACTTCCCTTCGTTTCGAGGTGCATATTTTCTGCTATGGACTTCACTACAAAATACCATCCAATGGATTCTCCAAACATGTGGTATGACATGGTAAGTTACTTGAGAAATTCGTGACTCTTCTTTACAAATTTCTAAAGATATTGTCTTCGGCGTACCTATTGCACACGAAGGTGCGATTACTAGTATATACTCACTCAAACATATTATAATCCACTCTAAAAAGACAAGCCACCTATATCTATATTCACAATGTCAACTACATGCGAAATGGTGTGGCCGTACATGCACTACATTCACATCTTACCCTTCACAAATCCAAGAGTTGGATAGATATCATATTCTCACATCATTTTGACATTGTCAACCCTCATATGACGACGACGCTTCCACAAATAACGTGCACACAACGACGCTAAAACCTTGTCTTGCTTTATATGACAGGGCTTGGTATCTGCTACGTACTTAATGAACGTGTCCGGCTTTTTATGGTAAAGCTTGGTATTTGCTAGTTAGTGAATTAGCGTGAAACAGATGGCATACAAATGAATGAAATGCACCCTCTTTTTCCTACACAATCCAATCTCTTTACCTTTCACATGACGTTTTTGACTTGTGTATTTGGACGGAACCTTTCTTTCCTCCAATATGTTATTGACAAGAGCGGCTTTTCCATTTGCCGACCTTATTTGTTAAATATATATATAGTGTGCGTGCTTTAATTGTCGTCGATGCTCCAGCATACACGTAAACTTTCTATGTATTCTGTTTATTTTCTCAGATTTGCGCCTTGAAATGTTTCAGAACATCCATTACAGGAAAGGCAGACGTTTTGAGTCCTTCTGAAAGTCTACTGCTTGCACTAAGGTGAATAAGCTGGCATTTGTTTAATGGGTAATTGTGTCTACAAAAGTTCAGATAGAAATAAAGTTGAGAGAAATGTTTCGACAAGGAAAGAGATGCGTAGGAATAGAACAAAGTTTAAAGTCGCCAGGAATTTAAGAGTCCCTCCCAGGAATAAAGAAACAAAGAAATCCCGTGGAGGTTACAGAGAGAAAAAGACAAAGCATGTAATAGCTCCAGATACAGAAGCTTTTGTTGACAAGAGAACTCTCTGCGAGGAGGAGACGGAGGCTGAAAACAAATCTGGTTGGCTGTTGAACGGAGGATCGGATCTTTGCCTCTATATTGTCACCTGGAATATGAATGGCAAGGTATGATAGATGAGTTTTAAAATCCTTTAGGCCAAAGATAGCATATCAAGTTTTTAAGATTCGTATGATTTATATTGAATTCTCTCGACTTTGTTTGATCGTCTTGGTTTATGAATTTATTGAATGGTTCATTAGATGCAATAATTGTTATAAGGTTCTGTAAATAAGTATAAGTTAACTGGATTTGATTTGGAGGAAAATTTCATGGTTAAGTTAGAAGAGTAGTAATTGAACTGAATGGCTCTCCGCGTAATTCTGATAGTTTCATTCTTATGGATCTATTATTTAGATGCAACGAGTGCTGAATATATTATTTATATATATATATATGAAATATGAGTTTAAGTAAATCACTAGTCAAAATGAATTTGATAAAAACTACACAATTAAATTTAGATTAGAACATCATAACTTTATGATAACTTATTTTTTATGGAAAGGATAGCCCATCAACAATTTCACTATGCAGTTTATACATTTTGGTTCCCAATTAAGCAGGACCACGAGTCTTTTGAGTCTAGCAATTGTTTTTGACTGTTGGGTATTTATTTAACCCGAAATCTCTATTACATTTGCTGATTGAGGCTCTGTCTCTACCAGGTTGCTTGTCATGACCTTCTTAATCTTCTAGGAAGAAAAAGAGAGAGATTTGATTTTTATGTGGTGGGATTACAAGAAGCTCCGCATGGAGATATTGCTTCTATCATTCAAAAGACCCTCGGTCGTGATTACAGGTTGTTCAATGTGTTTAATATACTTTTTTCCACAGTACAAAGCTGCATCTTTTTACAAATCTTTGCTTGACAAGCCATAGTAGAATCTTGATGACTTGTTGGATGTTTTAATTTAGTATGGTTAAGGCAGCCATAATGCAATCGTTGCAACTTTACATTTTTGGAAGAAAGTCTTGGGACCCCTTAATCAGAGGTAAGATTCTATGTTTGTTCATCTTGATGCATTTGATGTAATTACAGTTATAAGTTCACAAAACTTAAGGAATTGTGGGTTGATGTAGATGTAAGAGTGGATAAAATTAGAAGCAGTGGCTTAGGTGGCGTAGTGGGACGACAAAAAGGCGCTGTAGCCATTTCCTTCGACTTCATACATACTTCTTTCATCTTTATATCCTGTCATCTTGCTGGTAAGTATATTTTGATTAAATACAAACTTTAGAGGTATTATTGATTGAAAATAAGATTAAGATTAATTGTTTAAGTGTTAAATTGATTAATATTTGATTAAATAATGATTACAACTTATAATCAAGTGAAATGTTTTATCTATTGATCAATTAAACAAAATTAAAAACATAATTATATTTAATCCACTAAATCATTTTTTTAAAAATTTAAACAAAAGATATTATATATTTAGTTATTTAAAATAAAATATGTTAAATTCTTTGATATTTAATTAAATAATGATTACACCATATAATTAAGTGAATTGTTTTATTTATTGATTGATTAAACACAATTAAAATAAAATTTATATTTAATTTACTAAACCAATTTTTGTTTAAATTTAAATAAAATATGTTATAATTTTATTACACACTTTTTTCATCATTAATTAAAATATAATTAAAAATAAAAAACAATCATTGAGTGAGCTTTGACCTTTCTTTTTTAAATTGTTCAAATAAGTACAATAAAATTTGAGAAGAAATATATATTTTTTTGATGAGTAAGTGCCAATTACTATTAATTAAAGATAATAATACACATTCACAAAAATAGGTGGGTGGTAAGAAGGTACACTCCAAAAATTCACATGGGCTTAGTCTAGAAACAAGAAATACAAAAATAAAGTTGCTTAAATGACAAGAGTAGTGTAGCAATGGGAGGAGGTTCCTTATCATCTGATTTACCCCTTACATCAGCGGGGTCTAAAGTGACCTCAGGAGGATCCCATTTGTCATCATCCTTGTCTTTTTTGTCGAGTGAAAGAGATCACCAAATCCAAACGTGACAATCACTTAGAAGAATCATCATTTCATCTTTACATCTATATTCACCTGACATTTTGTGCAGTGGCTAATTTGGTCACTTGATTGTGACATTAAAATTGACCTTACCTTTCATTGAGCTAAGACAAAATAACGTATGACTGAGTAATACTTTTGAAAGAAATTATTATCTTTTGACAAGTTTGCTTAATAATGAGCATAACAAGGCAATATCATGGGTATTTTCTTGGATTCACTCGAAAAATCATAATTATGGAAAGAAATATAACAAAGCGTTTGAAATTTATAATAGATAAGGATTGGGGCTTGAGTTTCTTTTCATGTATTTAGTTAATTTATGTAGAATAATCTTTATATTTCTATTTGCTCTATTTCTTTATTACTATTACTTTTCTTTGGTAAAATTCTCACACGGTTGTAAACTGTACAACTGTATTTGAGTGCAGCCCATGAGAGCAATGTAGAGAAACGCAATTCTCAATACCAATGTATTAGCCAAACTATCTTTTCAGACTCAAGGAGAAGAATGCACACAAATCCCATTGCCACAAAAAGAGAAAGCAAAGCCATAACTCTAACCTCTCTTGAAACATCTGATGTAGTGGTGTGGTTGGGAGATCTCAACTACCGAGTCGAGGGATCCAGAAAATCAGTTGGGTTTCTCATCAACCAAAATTTGCAACAGGTATAACTAATCATGGTGGCAATAACAATTTTTTTTAGTTAGAAATTAAACAAATAATAAATAATCTTTACCTAGGCAATTTGAAACGCCCTAATTCATTTCCAATGGTATAATAATGAAGAAAAATAAAACCATGTAATGGTTGCAGCTGCAAGCAAAAGACCAACTTTCTCGAGAAGCAAAAAAGGGAGAAATTTTTCATGGTTTCTCCGAAGGGCCACTGTCATTTCGACCCACTTACAAATATGACATTGGTACAGATGACTATGACACAAGCACAAAGGTGCATAACTGTGCCATAAAATGTATTAATTAATGATGTTTTTTTGTATATTAATGTATGTGATAATTTATAAGAAATTAACTATTCAATTGCATGCAGAGGAGAGTCCCATCTTGGACAGACAGAATTCTATACAAAATAAATTCACAAGCTGATATCAAAGCCCACGTGGAGGAGTATGACTGTATTTTCTCGATCAAGGGGTCTGATCACAGACCTGTAAAAGCAGAACTCTATATCAAAATTTAGGCGGCCACTCGTAAACCGCCTCCAAATTACGACGTCCTGCTCATGCATGCATTAAATGGAGCCGTTTCTCAGATAACATATTCACTGTTTGAAAATAGTTTGTTTGTATTTCCTGAAAGAAAAGAATTTGTTTACGTTACTGCACTAGAAGTTGACCTTGCGAGGAGAGAACTCAGGGATGTAAATGTAAACAAGGAGTTTCTAAACTTTTGTTCTAGTCGAAATTATAAAATTTGATTTGGAGAACTTTGGCAATTAATTAAATACATTGATTTGTTTTTTTCTAAACAAAAAGATACTCAAGAGCCGAAAAAAGTGCAATGGAAATTCAGATTCCAGTAGTCGACAAATTCAGTGATCCATCTTGACAGATACACCAATACAATATGTTTATTTTCCATTACCATTACAGTGGATCCATCCTGACAGTTACACCAATACAATATGTTTATTTTCTATTACGATTACCTTTGTCTACCTCAATAAGGAGAGCTATTGAGAAAACAGCCCAATCATAGCTCCATAACCAGAAAATATTAAGTATATTTATATTATTCTATTACTTTGATCAAATATTAACATACAACCCATATACACCAAAACACAAGAAAATCTTACAATCCAACAATTAATGAGGGAGGAAAACTTACCATTGCCCTCCCTACACCAATCTCATAAATAGCGTAATATGTTCTACATATGTGGGGAGGTAGGAAATTACACAACCCCTCTTAAAGCCCCCAAAACACAATTACATTTCTTAATGTCCTCATTTATAATAGGATATAGATTTTGACAAGATTGTCCCCATCTTCCTCATCATAGTAGCAAAATATAATATTAAATTTACCCTTAGTAGATAAATTTACCTTCAAGGGCCACTAGCTAGCTTTATGATTGCTCAATGAAGCTCGCACAAATTCTTTCTTAGGCCATGTAAGTGTCACAATTGGCAATTGAAAATTCCTCCATTTGATCTCCACTCCTTTGCTATTATAATAGAACAAGTAGATCTATGCAATCATGGAGGGTAAGGATGCACAACTTAAGGACTACATGGCGTCAAACATATTGCACCTACCCATTGGCTAGCTTGGGTCCAATAGCGAACTTTTCCATAGCCACCATAATTTTCACACATAAGGATACATCCATATATTTTGTGAGCTCTTGTATTCACAAGACCCATGTCCTCATATTTTGATTTGTGATCTCCCTCTCCAAGTAAGCCATAAAATCACTTATCATCACCTCTCCATTGAAATTACTCCTTCCACTACCTAAATTCAACTCCAAAATTACTACATATCTCCATTAACTTTCCTTTTTCTTACTACCATCTAAAGAAGAAGTCATATTCCACATGACTCTTGCACAAGAACTAACACTAGATGTTTTACCTCATTAGTCAAGGCTTCAATTTCCTTCTCCCTAAGCTCCTTAGTCAAAATCTCTCTAGTAATCTCTCATTCAATTATTCCCAAATGCTCTACCTCATTTTTCTTATTGAATATATCACCAAATTCCCTCTTGTTCCATGCCATTATTTTATCCTTCACCATTCTTAGCTTCTTGTGAATGACAAATAGTTTGCAACCTAAAACTTCCCATTCCCAATAGGTCTTAAGAAATGGTTCAAACTCTAAGAGTTTAACTAACATAAAATCCATCTTGAATAGGGTTCTCAAAGGTCCACTCCTTGGGTCCAAACTAAATGAAATTGGCCAATAATATGATCCTCCAAATAGAATTACCTTTGAGGAGGTATCTAAATATTATAGAATCCAAGTTGAATTCATCATATAGTAATCAAATATACATGTATAATTCTCCTTCTTCACGCCCTCCTATTTTTCCAAGAGAATCACCCCTTTTTTGGTTTATATCCTATAAGGATAGGTCCATACACAAATTTTTGAGGGAAACTAACACAACTACTACCTTGTTGGATCCTAGATCCTATTTAGGACTCCAAATTATATTAAACTCCCCACCAATTAACCAATCTTCTTCACTATGAATAGATCAAAATGTTCTTAAATCCTCCCATGATAGCCTTATCTTTAGCTCATATTTGGTCCAATATATGTTTGGAGAAAATAAATTAATGACATCCTTGATTCTAGAAAAACTTAGATGGAGGGTCTGAGTTGCAAAAATCCTAGAACATGTCAATCTTCTATCATCCTAAAGAACTGCTAAGCCCCTAATTATCCATACAAAATCCACCATCTACCCATTTCTACCAATCTAGATACCTTTCAGCATATCTTTTAGATCCTCTGTAATACTCCCATGTTGATTGGCTCATTAGCTACTTTGATACTTTTGATACTGTGGTCACTCTGTGATATTCTGTGTGGTGGATTCATATTTGATTGTGTGTGGTTCCTTGGTTAATTTGGTTACTGCTCTTACATTACATGTGTAGCAATTGATGATATTTTATGCATGCATGATTTGATTTGATTTACTATGTAATGATAAGTTCTCAATTTATATGCGTTAATGGTACTATGTTTACGAGGACATGTTAGTATATAATGGTGGAAGGATGAAGTCATATCACTCGCTTGCGAGTGCCCTATTACCCCGCTATTTCCTTTCACCATGTGTTTTGCAATGGAGATTATATGTTATTTGATGTTTAATTGTTTGCAGGGATTGCAGGATTAAAAGCCTCGACTCCACCTGCTTCAGCAGGACAGGGCGAGCAAAAATCAAACCCAATGGGTACGATGTGGTTAAAAGGAGTTGTAAGGAAGGGTTTCCCGACCCAAGTCCATCATTTGTATGAGTTTTGAGTCATATGTTAATCCGATTTTGCCTTGTTATTTCAATTGCTTTGTGTTAGATGATTTAATTAATTTATTATTTTGGTGATGGTTAATTTAATTATTTTAGAATTAAAAATTTTGAGTAAGAAGTATTGAGGGTTAGTCATATTTTAATTGAAAGTTAATTATTAATAAACATTTGTTTTAAATCAAATTAACTAGAAGTAAGTTTTAAAACGAAAGGAATCGTTGTTAAAAAGTAAATAAACAAATAATTAAAACTTGCTTAAATTAAATTAGGCAAAGAAATAAATAAGAAGGATTAATTAAAATTAAAAAAAAAAAAAAATCTTGCGGGAGTTATTCAGAAAATTGGTTATTTGGGTAAATCTTCCACGGGAACGGAAGAGGAAAAGAAAAGCTGGGCGGTTGTAAAGGTGATTGGGAGTATTTTTTTAAAAGGAGGTAAAATGTTGAAGGAGGGTTGGTAACAATTTTTAGGAGAAAGGGAGCGGGAGGAAAGGTGCTGAAGAAAAGAAGAAAAAAAAACGCTGGTGTTGGATTCAGCCGCTGAACGCCAGGTTCTTTTCGGATTTCTGTTCTTGTTGCTATATGCTTGGCCTTGCTTTACATTGTTTTGCTGTATTATTTGGTGAATGATAATCTCTAGTTGGATTGAGTCTTGTAGCTTAAAGAAAATTCCTGTCTGTGGAAATTTTGTAGATCTCTCTTAAAATCCTAGGTTAATGTTGTTTAGAATTATTCAATGCAAATTATTGTACATTCATGGTTGATAAAAGAATTACTGCTTGAGAGTCGACCCTGATTTAGAATTATCATCGTACAGGATAATTATTGGATTTCTGTTTGAATTGGGTTTAGGTTAGAGTAGTTTTTTTTTGAGTAAATATATGGTTAGTTTATGCATTTGTATTGGTTTAAAAGTGATGCAATTTTTCTGGTTTCGTTTTCTGGTGAACACTGTCACGTCCATACCCCGAGTGATATATTTACTTCTAGGGCTGAAAATATTATCTTGTTACCCATTCTGGTTTCCTGTTCCGCAAGTTGAGGGGATCGGGCTGATATCCGTGGTAGTCATTTAATCCTTGTGTGTTCTGTCCACTCCGCCTGATACTTGACTTATCGTTTAATTATATGTCCATTGGATAAATTCCTCTCTTCCTTATTTCAAACACGGATTCTGAGTTAATTAATACCGTATTAGAGTGTGGGGTACCCCAAGTCTGTTCTGAAGTTGCATATGGTGATTGCTTTATGGGATTTTGGTTACCCCAGTATGGCCGTCTTCCTTCTTGCGTTGATGCTCTTGTTCCGGTCCAGGTTCCTGTGTGTAAAGAAGAATAAGGTTGGTGGTGATCAGTTTTTTCCCCCCGTTTCCTCCCTTCCAGCAACTGCGTATGCCAAACTTTCTTTGTTTCTGTCTTTGTCTTGAGCGCCGTATCAAATGCCAGGTCTCTTTCCTTCCGCCGTCGGTTGTGTTCACTATCTTGTGGTTATTGCATCCGTTATTAATCTTTCCTTGTGCCTCTGATTTATAGGTGCTTATATTTTGGTTTGTTTGAAAGCCATCCTTCTGCGCCATACTTCATTAGCATACATTCTGGAATCTTGGTATGTGTCGAATTCGATAAGTTGAAGTTTGTTTGTTTTGGATCTTGCCTTGTGTGTAGTCAGTATTTGAACAATTCGAATGCCTTGTATTGTGTCAAATGAATTCTGTTGCCTCTCACTCTGTGCCTGGTATTTCGGTGGTTTTGGGTCCAGAATACCGTTGAGGGAATGCTGTTTTGCCTGTTTCGGCCTTTGATATAGTTATTCAATCCTTGGAGGGCTCATTTTCGTAACTGTATTGTGGCGTTTGTTTCTTTAGCGCTGCCTGTTGGTTTGTAGTAGTGTGTACTGTGCATAGTAGGCTATTTTAATTCTTTTTCTTTTCGTTTTGGGTGTTGTGATTAATCTGGAATGCAATTTCGGTTATATTCTGTCATACTTGATATAGGTATAGGTATTGAGTTAAAATTTAATATTAATGTTAATACTGCATAGCTATATGCGTAGATTTGTACATGTGAAAATTGTGACTTAACGGTAGGATAGTTTTAGATTTTATAGTGTCATAGAAGATCGGTTGCAAATAGGTTTAAGTCGTAGACCACTAATCAGGAACACCATTATAATTACATTTATCCGCATAGATGTAAATATATGTGAATTGTAAATTACTTGTAGGGCAGTTTTAATTTGATTACTGTTTCTTTAAGTATATATATAATCATTGGGTTAATTTGGTGTTTATATTAATGTTAAAAAAATAAAAAATTAATGCTTTGTATATTGATCTATGTGTATTGATTTTATATATATATATGAATTGTACGTAATTTTAGATTAGTTTTAAATTGATAATAACATGATGGGTTGCAAGTAGTTTTATTCAATGTGTGATAAGTATTTCAATGGAGAATTATAACGTGGAATTAAATGTCTAAATTAAAAGGAATTTTTTTATGCATTGAGTTATGATTGGAGCAATTCATTTCATGTATCAAGGCGTGTCTTATTATATTGTTGTTTATGAATTCTCTTGCGTAATATTATTTCATGAATGATAAAAAAAAAAAAAAAATCTTTTTTGGGGAACCCTTAGAAGTGTATCATTTTGGTTAGGAACCGACGTAATTCCAGAGGTGGGGTATTATAGTCCTTTTGATTCTGGTTGAAATTTGGAAACTGTGACATTTATGATTTGGTTTTGTCGTTGGGTTGTACCAGAATGTGGAAATGCTTCCTTGTGGTTAGTGAGATGATTGTGCCTCACATTTGATTGTCCTTTGATGAAATTATTTTATCTTGTACAATCCTTGTCGTTATTGTGCTGTGATTGAATGATTAGAGGGAGTGGCTCTAAGTGGGTGGTCGGCGCACAAAGGGGCGCCAGGATAGCCCTCGTCAGAGTAGATTTAATAAGTGATAATTAAAATAATTAACTAGGATTGGGTAGTAACACACTAAAAAGATAACTATTGCCTCATCCGCCTTTGAGTGCTATCATAGACTAAAGGGGATTGAGAAGGCCGTGGTTGGCATGTTCGTTGCCTTGTCTTCGCGAAGGGTAATGGATCCGCATGAGCAGCCCTATGGAGCGGCGCCTTGAGATAGGTAGCCTGGATAACCATAGATGGAGGCGGCTCCTAGTGCTCTAGTGCCTGGATAATCCGTTAGTAGATGGAGGCGGCGCCTTGCGGTAGGGATGCCTGGAGAATCCATGTAAGCCATGCGATGACACTCTCCTCTAACATTCATGTTTATGTTGCCTTTTTGGAAATCCTCTGGAATCGGTCATTTGCTTCATTTTGCTGTTCGAATTTGAATGCTCTTATGTGTTGTGAAATTTTATTTTGTTGATTGTGAACTTGTGTTTTGTTGGTCTTGGTCGGGAACCTCTTCCTTTGCAACTCCTAGCACGGGGGTGGTCGGGTGGTTCGTGTTTTCACACCCCATTGGGATTTTCTCTTTTATTGCAGGTCCATTTGACAGTGTTGGGTTGCAGTTTCAGTGGATTTGTTCGTGGGTTCCGGATCTATGCATTTATGTGATTCTTTTATTGATGTATCATTCCTACCTACTTGGGGAAGTTTTGTATAATTTTGCACATGGTGCTATTGTAATGTAATCATATGATGATGTAATGTACTGTAATTGTAACGTTAGTTTTGAGGAGGATTCATAGTGATGTTATGACTTTGGTTATTATTTTATCATGTTTCCTATTTTGTTGTTATTGATGTAATTACTTTTATGGACGGTTAAAAATTGAATCATGTAATGATTAGTTAATTATGTATGTTAAGTAGCGACCTCGTGTTCCTCAAGGGAATTAAGTTATGCAAATTGATTTGTGATTATGTTATGTTAATTATTACTCTCTTAAAAACAAAAAAAAAAAAACAAAAAAAAATGGTTGCATTTTACTTAATTCCTTTGGGGTTGCGTGGCGGGGCGTTACATCCTCAACCTTAACCTTGATCTCTTATAACATCAATATGCCTAGTTTACTCTCCTAAACTAATTGTTTTACAAAATGACCTTCTTTAGGAGCATTAATCTTTTGATCAATCAAATTAAGGATTTTCATAGTTTCTTAGGGTGGGAGGTGTTTTCTTCCATAATTTGGGGTGTAACAATTGAGCTTAATTAGCCCCTTTAATTCAAATTTAATCCTTATTAATTACACTTTTCGAAGGATCTATCTCAACACCCATTAATGATATTGCATGACATCTAATTTGGAAAATTTGGTGTCCTAGAAAATTATGCTAGGACCCATTCGCCACTATTGGAAAATAGGTCCTTCTCGCATAAGACATGCGTTTCTTAGCATTTTTGAAATGGGTTTTTGATGTTATTTCATCCACTTGAAGCATGGTCCTAGAAAGTTGTGTTAGGACCCATTTTCCCTAGGTGGCAAATGGGTCCTCCTCACAAAGGAAACCCCTTTTTGAATTTAATTGTAGTGGGATTTTAATGATTTTCAATCCTAGATCTGATGTCAGCTTGGATTATTTTAATTTCGGGGTTAACCCTTAGATTTAGTATAAATATAAGGTTAATTCACATAGTTTCACCTAAGCAATCATAAGAATTATTGTGGAAGCATCCTAAGCGTTCACAAGAGAATTTTAGAGCATTCAAGAGCATTTCAAGGGAATTCAAGGGCAGATTATTAAAGTTTTATTGCGACAATTCAAGATCATATCATCATGTTAAAGGCATAGTGCATCAAGCATGTTGTTGAGCTAATGTGTGTTGATGTTGCATTGAAGATCCATTTGCAAGCATTGTTTCACATCTAATTTTAGATCAAGCTCTACATCCTTCATGGCCACTTCATGTTAGTTTGTAGATTTTCATTCCAAGACATCATCCAAGGTATCATTGTTTCATGATTCATGTCCTTATTTCATTGTTTCATCATTTGGTTTAATTACCTAAAAGGGGTTTGACTGAGGAAAAATCCTATTCACTAACAATCAACAAGTTTTCTTCTCCCCTTTGATGTGTGCTTGCAGGATTTTAGGTTGAAGATCAAGTGGAGAACAAGAATGGAGAAAAAATGTCAAAGTTGTCATCTTTGTTGCAAGAACACAAAAACAAGGCTACAAAATTCGTTTCAAGTTTTCAGAGTTGAGCACCAAGGAGATGGAAGTACGAAAATCAAGGAAAAAAACCTAGATCTCATTTTTCAAAACCCTAACATGGACCCATTCGCTAATAAAGGCGAATGAGTCCTCTGTGACCTAAAAACAACAAGTTTTCAACAAGGTACACATTGTTTTAACCTCTCAAAACTTCCAGTATTGTTGCTATAATAGTTAGGATTAGTTTTTGATTGTTATTTAAGCAATTTGGCCATCATAATTGAATGAAACAACCCTAAAAATGAAAAAACAATAGTTGGTTTACCACCTTGATCCATTCATCTTGGTGGTAAAACTCCATTTTTTCTTTGTTTTAGTTTCTTGTATTCTTGTGACCCTACTAAGGATGCATTCCCGTTAACTAACTTTCATTGTATTTTTGTGTTTTATATTAGTTTTTGAATAATAAGTTTTTGTAGGTTCTTGGGAGGTCTTTGAAAATCAAAAATTTAAGGGGTCCTCTTGGTGTAAAATGGAGCTCACAAGTGCATCTAAAGTGGCCAATAGAATAATTTTTACATATAACAATAAGTATTTTTCTCACAAGGGTATTTTGTTTTTTGCAGGGTCCCTTGATTCTCACAAGTATAGAATTCCATATGATTGTAAAAAACTTGTACAAATATAAAAATGATGTCATTGCAAGGTCAAGATACATAATGCATATACATAGTTATTTAGATAAAAGAAAAAATATTGAATATTATTTGAGAGGTGGAAAAATGTGGTTGTTACTTAAGGTTTAGGACATAGAACAACATATTTCACCAATCGTTTCATTCAAGGATAACCCAAGAGATCTCAATACAAAGGGGAAAGAGATCTTTCTATAGGGTTGTCTTAGGATCTAATTACAAACTAATGAGGGGTTCACGACCAAGCTAGGGCTTGGAAAGACAAATGAAATGCAACTTGTAATGCTTAGGTCTAGTGCAATGCAATCTTTCACTAAATGACCTAGAAAAGCATGTAAAATAGAATAAAAAATTGCAAGATGAAATGTGTACACTTGGAAATCTAAAGATGACTGGATGAAGCTTTGAAATGATAAAAACACCCATTTTAAAGCCTGCTAGGACTCATATGTAGGTCTAGGTGATTTATTCCTAGATCTAAAATTTTATGCAAAAACTGGAATCTAGCAAATGGGCATCTAAAACTACAGAAACCTAAAAAATGACCTAAATTGGGACTCATATGCCAGAAACAGCGTATCAATCCAGTTAAGGTTTTTAGGAGCTTCAAAGCTTGATCATGGTCTTCTCTATCTGCTATGTCCTTTCCAATTGATTTTCGGATCTGAACCTCCAATATGCAACTTGTAGGTGTTCTCCAATGGTCTTCAATGCAAGGAGACAACTTTGACAACTTTGAATGCTTGATATCTTTCTCCAAATTTTCTCTTCAATATGCCTTAAATCTATATCTATAAATCACACACTAAAGAGGGAAAAATGTTGTTTTGTTAGTAGAAAGGGGTTTGCCTTTGTCAAACCCTGTTTTGGTAATCAAACCTTGAAATTAAATCAAATAAGATAAAGGGATAATGAATGAACAAATAATCAATGTTGTAAATCACCAAACCCTAGCAATAGGTGCTGAAAACATGTATGAGATGGCTCCAATGGATGTAGATCTTGACTCTTGCTTGAATATGATAGATCCTGAATGGAATGCTAGCTTGAATCATGAAACCCTACATCACAATTGTTAGCTCGAAAATAAACATGATGCATGAATACTTTTCCATGATGCTTGATTCTTGAAGAATTCTCTAAAATGCTTGATAATCTACTCTTGAAGACTCTTGAATTCTATTTGAATTCAAGTGTAAACTCTTGAATACTTCCTTGATCAAAAATTTTCTATAATGAATGCTCTCACAAAAGTATTAGGTGAAAATGAGTGAAAGCACCTTGTATTTATACTTAATTATGCCAAATTCCTCAAAATTACAACACTACAAGCCAGTGTCAAATATAGGAAAATAAAATCATACCAAGAATTTGAATTAATTTTGATTTTGGGTCACACAGGACTCATACACTAGAAGTGGCGTATGAGTCTCATTAGGCATAATTTACAGGACCAATTTCAAAAATTCTTACAAAGGTATAAAATCTAGATCGAGACCCAAAACTCTAGGTGGGACTCATACACCCAAGGTAGTGTATGAGTCCCAAATCACTAAATCTAGGCCACACAAGCTAAAAGAGCTTGAATAATGATTAGATGTTGATTTATGTTGGGATTATCCTAAAAAATATGCATTAATTAAGGCATAAAGAAGCCCAATTATTAAATAGAACCTTAGAAAAGTGTGAAAGTGTGTTACAACATTTTACAATACTATAAACAAGGCATCATTAAGGTACATTTTGGTTAAAAATAGGTTCATTAGGCTCAATTAATTAATAAGACCTTAGAAAAGTATGAAAGTGTGTTACAACACTTTACAACACCTTAGCAAGGTAAAATTTAAGTTCATTTAGTTTACAAGGGCCCAAGACCTAATGTGAATGTGTTAAACACATTACAACACTAAATCAAGGTGACATTTAGGCTTAATTCAATAAGGAGGACTAAACAAGTGTGAAAATGTCATGGGCTAAAATTTTTGACACTACATTTAGTCCCCACTTTAGTGAGAAGATGAAATTGCTTCAAACTCACACTAAATTAGACCAACATGGATCAAGAGGGATCCAAATGTGCTAGTTCTAGTAAGATAGGATGACAACAATCAAGAGGGGTGATAAAGCCCCCAGGATCAGGATCCCATGACAAACCAACATAGGCACAAAAGAAAAAACATGAATAAGATATAAAGAGCATCATCAAGGCACAATCATACACTGCCAAAGACAAAGAGAAAAAAAAAGGAAAGAAGGATCAAGCTTTGACTGTTTATCCATTGCAATCTATATCAGATCTAGGCTATTTTTCTGAAAAATGCACACTCACTTTGAGGCAATGAAAATTTAGACTATCCGTTGGGTGAGTAATCCAAAGAGGTGAGAAACATACACACATGGCCAATATGTGCTCACACTCATATGTGAGTGGCTATGGGAAAGTCATTCTTTGGTTGGACTTCTCATCAAACCATACCAAAGTTATACCTCCCGGCAACTTTGATAAGGCACCATGGAAAAATGACCTTCAAGCTTCACAAGGAAAGAAAAAATTTGTATGCTTGGAACTCATGAACAATGAACTTCAAGCTTCACGAGCTTCAAGAGGCAAGAAAAACTTCATATGCATGGAACTCATGAACAAACAAGATGGCTCCATAGGCATGCAATATTTGTTATGCAAGGTGGCCATATAACTGAAAATGCAAATGCAAGAATAGGGAACGTTCAAAGGAGTCTTGCTTAATTCATGCGAGGTCTCTAACCTAAGGGACATTGTGCCTAATATCTCCAAAAGAGGACCAATCAAAGAATAGAAGATTTACAACTTAGGGGATACAGTGTGTCGAATCAAGCCACTAAGAGGAATATAATATGCTAAGAGAGATCACGCTCTTGAAGGACATCACAATTTATTTCACCACAAAGTGAAAAACAAATCACATGAAGTAAGAAGACTAGACCATGAAACATGAAAGAAAGAAAAAATGAAAAAGGATAATGCCAATGTATGCCCCCAGTTTAAAGAGATTGCTAAACACTATGTTGTGAGAAATTAACTTAAAGTAGAAAATGATACGTGCTAATAAATAAGACACGGGAGCTAACTTGGAAAGCCCTATTCCAAGTCATATGTTTCCAAATAAAGCTACGTCATGAAAAAGGAAAGAAATGTGTTGTCCCAAAATAAAACTCCAAATACACATAAGGGATCTATGGATTTGGGGTTAGTATGTTCTTGCTAAAATGTTTTTCAGAGAGCTCGAAACTATCATCATTCTCCAATTACTCATAGAACTAGAAGAATGACACAAAGAGAGCGAAAATAAAGAAAAAGTATTTTAGGTCAACAAGGAAGAGACATGAATGCCTTGACACCTTGATTCATCCCCAAAAGGAAAAAAACAAGACAAAGAAAAGATAGAGGAAAATATTTTAGGTCAACATGAAAGAGAGAAATGTCTCAATGCCTTGCATCATCCCCAATTTAAGGAAAACAAAAGATAGAGAAAAGATAAAAACAAATCTTTTGGGTCAATATGGAAGAGACATGAATGTCTCAACGCCTTGCGTCATCCCCAAAAGGAAAACACAAGACAAAGAAAAAGATAAAGGAAAATTTTTTGGGTCAACATGGAAGAGACATGAATGTCTCAACACCTTGTGTCATACCCAAGAGGAAAACACAAGGAAAATAAAAGATAGACGAAAAAGATCAAATATTTATGACATGGAGAAGAATGTAAGTACAAATAGAGGAATGTCACAAAGAGGAAGAAACACCAACATAACAACATAGGGGATCACATTGCGCAGATGCAATCATAAAATAAAAATGAAAAATAAAATAATGTGAAAGACTAGTAAGGCATATGCGAGTCAACCTATTAGTAGGTCATCCACATCCATATCATGTTCATTGTATGTAGAAGGTGGACAACTAGACAAAGGGACAATAGCAAGTGCCTGTAAACTAGGGTCATCATCAATTTCAACACTCTTATTAGGTGAATCATCATTTAAGTTCATAGAGGAGGAAAACAATGAGTTCAATTCATTATGCACTTCCTCATTGATTTTATCAATCTCATCATCGTTATCCAAGTTTATCACAACAGGAGGTCAAAGGATAATGTCCATGAAAGGTTCTTGTTTATGTTGCAGTGAGGATATAGAGTCATCATGTATAGATTCAATCAAGTTTAGATTTTTATTTTCTTTGTTTATTTCTTCATTGAACTTTCAAGCAAGGCCACGACGTCTACACCTATGCTCTCTAGCATCTCTATTTCTTTTAGTTGGTTTTCAAGTTACGTTTATGCAAGAGCATTTTGATCAACCGTATGTTTTTGTTTTTACCTAAGGGGAGGAATGAAAGGAACCACAGGGAGTTGTTCAACCACTTTCTCTTTAACTCTAGGAGGTGAAGAAGTATTAGTTTCATTATCTCTTGGTCTTTTGGAAGATGTCGTAGGAGAAGTTTTTATAGGTTGATCATGATTTTGTGTTGTGTCTTTAGGTTCAATCATGGTTTCGTCAAGGATTGTAGGCTCACCTGTAGGCATGTTTTGAAGGGATAATTATGCTATTTTCTTTTCCTTGAACTTTTGATAAGTTATGAAAAATAAGTCCTCTTAGGGCCTAATAGGTACCATAGGCTTGGGCCAAAATAAATCTAATGAAAAGTTTCCATAGTTAGACAAGGGGTTAAAGCCACTATGATGCATAGTAAAAATTTCATTGTCAAAGGGAAAATTTAAGCATTTATGCACAACCAACAGGATGACATCCATGGAGTGAAGCCATGGATAATCCAACTTCACGCGAAATTGGTCTGACTATAGGATGATGGAGAATGAGACATCTAATTCTTTAGGTCATATTTTTAAAGGAAAGGTGATCAATCCTATCATAGGGAAAGTGAAACCATTATGCGTCTTGATCCATGCTTTTAGTTTATCATATATTTATTGGTAGAGATCATACAAAAGTAAGAATTCTTTGATGATGACAAATATCTCCATAGACAGGATCTATTAATATCCCATTAGTGGGCTTATCATAGGTGTAGATGGCTATGTAAAGAGGACCATTAGGCACATGTTTAAGTATATTTTGTGAGGAGAAAGAAATTTCAAGAGGATTTTTAGTTCAACCCTTACGATGTTGTGTTTCAATCAATGCAACCAAACCATCAATAAGATTTTGTTCTTCTTGATTAGTATCCATAGGAATTTGTTGAATTGTATCAATGTTCTCATCTTACGTGTCAACATTCATCACATCAGTCTTTATAGTTTCACTAGCTTTGAAAAATAAAGTATTATGTTTTGGCATGGGGTTGGTAAATATTTGCAATTTTTGGTTAGGAGGGGAAACAAAATTATTTCCCTTATCATTAATACCACCAACGGAAAGCCAACCAGAATCAATGAGGTCTTGCACAAGGTGTTTAAGATGCTTGCAATTTTTTGTATTGTGTCCCTTTTTTTGGTGATAATGGCAATAAGCATTTGATCTAAAGTTTGGAATTAGGATCGAATGTTTTAATGGGAGGAAAGGTAATCATTTTTTGTTCTAGAATTTGCATCATTATGTTATGAAGGGTATCGGGTAAGGGAGTGAATTTTCTTTTCGGGTCCCCATAGCTAAAGGGTATTGTTGCTTTAACGGTAGCTATTTGGTTATTAACATGTTGAGTTGTTTGTTGAGTGGGATTTAGTTGAAGGAAACCTTTATTCTACTTCCTAAAAGGCTGGTAATTGTTTTGGTTTGCGGACTCAAACTTCTCAGTTCAGCTAGGGGTGGACTTTGCATCACGACTACTAACTAATTTCTGATAATCATGGAGGGTAGTACATAAGTGCATGAAAGAGGGTAATTTCATCATGGTTAGCTTATTTTGTATCTTAATTTTCAAGTTCTCTATGAACATCTTTTGAAGGTGAGGATCAGGAACCTTAACATCGATTTTGGAATAAAGCTATTGATATTGTGAGATAAAGTTAGTAATCTTTTTTTCTTCTTTCGTCTTACATCTCATCAAACCAGCCAAGGTCATCTTAGGGGTCATATGCACTTGGAAATGGTTTATAAATGCCTCAACAAGTTCATTGAATGAATGAAATGAGATGTTCGGTAATGAAGAGAATCATTGTAAGGCAGTATCCTTCAAGGAACTAGGGAAAAGCTTAGCCAACAGTTTATGATCAAGGACAAAGTCACTACATAAGGTAGTATAGGTGGCAACATGGTTAGAAGGATCACCCTTCCCCCCAAATTTCTTGAATCTAGGCACATCTACACCTTGTGATATCGGTGTCTACAATATCTACAAGGATAATGGACTACTTTTGACATAATATGTAGGTGGGCCATTTTGATTTTGATTGATGGTGGAAAATTTCTTTTGAAGGGATGAAATAGTTTACAAGAGTTGGTTTATGAGAGGGTCATTGCTTGTATTGTGAGAGGGAGGTGAATAAGGTGGAGGGGTGCATGTGTTCGAGGGACAAGTGACTGGAATGCTTATAGGTGGTAAGGTGGTAGGAGATATGATGTGTGATATCACAAAGATACTAGGGATGCTAATAGAAATACCTAAGAAAGTAATCACATTACTAGTCGATTGCATTGTTATTATGACTTGAGAGTTGGTATGGGTAGGAATAGAGACAATTGTTGTGAGGAGAGGAGTTTGAGTTCCTGCTCAGATTTGGACATGTTGTTTGTAGGTTGATAACCACTAGTGGTTGAGGTGAGATGTTTTCCAAAGATTTGAACTATATTTCTCACAAGGTCAAGTATGTCTTCTCTTTCAACCATATGATGAATGTTATCTATGGTAGAGAGAGCCGTAGTTGAAATATTATCAGTTTGCACTTGATATTGTAGGTTTTCTAAGTCTTCATGGATTTGAATTGTTTTTTCTTGCGGAACACTATCAACCCTTGTTTTAGCATGCATCACACTACTTGAAGGAAAAGAGTTGTTAAGAGTATGGTCCATGGGATTACATGAAACTTGAACTTTGTCTCACTATAGTATTAGCAATAGGAAACCAAGTAGAAATGCTCATGGAAGGGATACTAAATGCAAGATGCAATGAAATGAATATAACAAAAACTCTATAAACTGAAACATAAAGTTAACCACAACAAACAAGAGCACAAAACAAGAGTTTTAAATTTTGGAAAATGCAGTTTTAGATAAGCACTGGGAATAAATTTCCTAGAGGGGTGTATGAGTCCCAATGATGGATTTTTTCACAATTTTTAGAAAATTTCATGTGATTTTTATGCTTTTTAGTTTGTATGATTTGTAACCTAAGTGAAAATGCATATTTTATGTCATTTTCAATGATTTGAGATGTAGAAATATAAGCTATGTGCACTTTCACTAATGGAAGATTTTGAAACCCTAGAATTCCAATTAACTAGTACAAACCCTAATGCAAAGCTAATGCGAGCAAGATCTAGGATGATGATGCACTTAAAATAAGAAAATGAAGTGTTCTATATGCAAGTTCATGAAAATGAAAGGTGGAAAAATGTGGTTGTTTCTTATGGTTTAGGAACACATTTCACCAACTATTTCATTCAAGGATAACCCTAGAGATCTCAATGCAAAGGGGAAAGAGATCTTGCTATAGGGTTGTCCTAGGATCTAATTACAAACTAATGAGGGGTTCACCACCAAGCTAGAGCTTGGAAAGAAAAATTAAATGCAAGTTGTAATGCTTAAGCCTAGTGTAATGAATCCTTTCACTAAATGACCTAGAAAAGCATGTAAACTAGAAAAAAACTACAAGATGAAATGTGTGCAACTAGAAATCTAAAGATGACTGGATGAAGCTTTGAAATGCTAAAAACACTAATTTTAAAGCCTACTGGGACACATATGCCAGTCAGAGATTTATCCTTAGATCTAGATTTCTATGCAGAAAATGGAATCTAGAAAATGGGTATTTGAAACTACAGAAACCTGAAAAAATGACCTAAATTGGGACTCATATGCTAGAACTGGCATATTAGTCTAGTTAGGGTTTTCAAGAGCTTCAAATCCTGATCCTGCTCTTCTATATCTACTATGTCCTTCCTAATTGATTTCTAGATCTGAATCTCCAATATACAACCTATAGGTGTTCTCCAATGGTCTTCAATGCAAGGTATAACTTTGACAATTTTGAATACTTGACAACTTTCTCCAAACTTTCTCTTCAATATTTCTTCAATATAGATCTAGAAATCACACACTAAAGAGAGGGGGAAATGCTATTTTGTTAGTAGAAAGGGGTTTTCCTTGGTCAAACCCCATTTTGGTAATCAAACCTTAAAATGAAATCAAATAAGATAAAGGAATGATGAATGAGAAAATAATCAATGTTGCAACTCACCAAACCCTAGCAATAGGTGTTGCAAACATGTATGATATGGATCCAATGGATGTAGATCTTGAATGGAATGCTAGCTTGAATCATGAAACTATACATCACAATTGTTTGTTAAAAAAAAAAAAATGATGCATGAATACTTTGACATGATGCTTGATGCTTATATAATGATCTAAAATTCTTGATAATCTACTCTTGAAGATTCTTGAATGCTCTTGTGAACTCTTGTAAACTATTGAATTCTTCGTTGATCACATATTTTCTATTATGAATTTTCTCACAAAAGTCTTAGGTGAAAATGAGTGAAAAAACCTTGTATTTATACTTAATTATGCCAAATTCCTTGAAATTACAACACTACAAGTTGACATCAGATCTAGGAGAATAAAATCCCACCAAGAATTTGAATTAATTTTGATTTTGGGCCACATAGGACTCATATGCCAGAATTGGTGTATGAGTCTAAACCAAATATTTTTGGATAGGAGGCTCTCTTACACTTCTAGGGTTTTGCACCTAAAAGGAGAGAGGTATCCAAAAACCTTGATGGCCCACTCAAGAATATGCCCTTGAGATTCCAATGCAAATGAGGTTGAAATTTTTCAAAGGGGAATGTCCTAGATGTTGAAAACTAATTAAAGGGGTTCACCACTAATACAAAACTTAGGAAATGCAATCTTTTTGAAAACATAGTGTAGCATGCAAACATATACTAAATGACCTAGAAATGCAAACAAAACTAAACAAAAAGATGTGAAATAGAAAGTTTGCACCTAGAAGCTTGTAGAGGCTGGAATGAAGGCTGGAAATGCTATTGATTCTGGAATTTTGATGTACTAGGACTCATACGCAAATCTGGACGACTTAGTCCTAGATCTAAAAAACTATTCTAGAGCCCATTTCAGCCAAATGGGTATCCAAATATGCAAAAATATCTGTTAAAAAGGTACAATGGGAATCATATGCCACTAATGGTGTATGAGTTCACTTTGGCTTTTCTGAAAATCTGAAAGTGGAAACAAAAGCTCTTGGTCTACTCTTTTTTCTCCTCTAGTTGTCCAAATCTAAAACTACGTTTTTTAACACTATAAGTGACTTTTTATGGATATTTTGACCTAGACAATAAGGAGGTGACTTCAAAAAGTTTGCAATTTATTCTTCAATGATCTCCAAGCCTTCAAAGTACCTAAATTTGCAACCACACAAAGAAAGAGAGATAAATGTTGAATGTTAGGGAATAGGGGTTTGCCTTGGTCAAACCCCTTTTAGGTAATTAAACCAAATGAAGAAATGAGATGAAGCATAAACATGAAATGAAGGAATTAGAAACTTGCCATGATGATAGATCTTGAATTTCTACAACAATGGATAAGAATCAAACCTTGAATGCTCTCTAAATGACCTAACCCTAGCTTACTTGACTTGAGATGGAGAATGAAAGATGAATGAATTATGAATTAGGTTTTAGAAGCTTGTTTATATAGGCAATCCACCTAAAATGCCCTTTAATTTGATCTCCAAGGCTGACATGGAGGAAAATTAAACTTAAAACCCAATATTTCTCACTCAAACCTCAAAAATAGCGCAAATGGGACTAATTCACCACTTTGGGTGACTTAGTCCCACCTAGATAGGACTCATTTTCCCAAAGTGGTGACTAGGTCGCATAGGGGCTCTTTTGCCAGCTGGGATGTCAAGGAATGAAGAAATTAGGTTTATATGTTGATTTTATCAAGTCTTTAATCAAAATAAGCCTTAGGATGCACAATATGGGGTCATAGGGGCCTATTAATGATTATGTAAAGGATAATTAGGGATACAGACACAAATTTCAAAGTGAAAGTGTGATTAAATACACTTTACAACACTAAAATGAGGTCCACACAGCCTAGAAAGGCACAACATCCAATGTGAATGTGTGAAACACATTACAACACTAGATTAAAACTAAGTTTAATTTACAAGCCTTCTAGATTAATGTGAGAATACAATCAAATACATTTTATAACATTGAATTAGGGAAAAAATAGGTCCATTAGACTTAAATGCTTAATAAAAGTCTAGAAAAGTGTGAAAGTCATTCACAACACTTTACAACACCTTTACAAGACATCAATAAATGCATTTTATTTAGTTTGCAAGGGTCCAAGACCTAATGTGGATGTGTAAAACACCTCACAACACTAGACCAAGGTGATATTAAGTCTATTTTATCATTAATTATTCCCATATCAAGCAATAAGTACTTTTTTCTACGCTACATTTAGCCCTCACTTTAGTGAGAGGATGAACTTACTTCAAACTCACACTAAAGTAGACATTGAAGAGTGTTCCAAGTGTACCAATGTAGATGGTCTAGGATAAAAAAGATGAATGAGATAACCAAGCCCCCAAGATCCAAGATCCTAAGTCAAACCAACATGAGCACAAAAGAACAAGCACAAGGTGACTGATTTGCAACAGAACAAGATACACGATCATGCAATGTCAATGAATAGAAGGAAGAGAAGTATAAATGAGCCGAGATAAAAAGATGGATCAAGCTTCGACCATTTTTCCAACACGATGTGGATAAAATCTAGTTTTTTTGTTCAAAAATGCATACTCACTATGAGGCAACTAAACTCCTGGCTATCCGTTGGGTGAGAAGTCCTAAAAGGTGAGAAACATACACTCATGGCTGGTATGCACTCACACACATGCAAGTGGCTATGGGGAAAGTCATGCCTCAGATTGGGCTTCCCGCTCAACCATACCAAAGTTATATCTCCTGATAACTTCGATAAGGAACCACACAAAAATGCTCTCTGAGCTCTATGAGGTAAGCAAAACTTCATATGCTTGACACTCATAGACCTTGTAAATGGTGTAAGGAATTTTCAAATGGATTTTGCTTATTTCGTGCAAGGTCTAATCTTAGGGAACATCATGCTTAATGTTTCCAGGAGAGGAAAAGTGCAAATGGTCTCATCTTGTTTCCAAGAGAGGACAAGTGCAAGGTCTCATCCTGGGCAACATTGTACTTAATGTTTCCAAGAGAGGAAATCACAAGAAAAAGAAAATCACACAATGAAATGTGAGTGTCAATGTATTCCCCCACTTTAAAGCAGTTGCTAACACCAGTACTGTGAGCAATTGCTTTAAAGTAGAAGAGGATATGAGAGCTTATTCAAAAATCCCTATGCCAAGTCATATGTTTCTGATAAGCTATGTCATGAAAAAGATAGTATATCATGTGCGAGCCAACTTAAGGCATTTTTTCCACATCCCAAGCTTGCTATTATATGTTCATGAAAGGTGATCAACTAGTCAAAAGAAACAATGACAAGTGACATATGAGGACAAGGCTAACTAACCCATTTCCCCCACTTAGTGTAGGAAAATGATGAGGCGAAATGATTGATAAGATGCATGGTAGAGTGAAAATCAGTATCAATTAGAGGAATTAGGTACCCCCACATAAGGGAGAGCACCAAAATCCTTAAGATGTTGGATTTTACTACTCAAATACTTACATTCATTATTAGAATGATCGTGAATTTTGTGATAGGCACAAAATGAAGTCTTGTAATAGATTTTCTTTCGAGTTCTTGGAGGAAAGGGATATCAAGTGATCTTGGAGGAGTCTTGACAAGACACTGTCTTGATCAATGGTAGAAGGTGTGTCTGTGGTTTGTAGAATAGATACCTCTTGCTTAATACAAGATGCCATACCTATACAAGATTTCTTAGATTACAATATTTTTTTTTTTGCTTTACAGGAGGGTGTAAAATATAAAAAACGTAAATCATTAGTTTTTTGCGAGATGACATTGATGTTAAGCGAAGCTTTCTTTGTCTGTTTCATTTCTTGCAAAGGATAACTTTCAAGATCACTAGTGTTTATCCATTCAGGATGCAGTACTATTAAAGTCAACTAAGAAGAATTGTTTGTGAGAGTGTTGATATTGAGTGAAGGATTTTTTATTTCTATCGAAGGAAAATAACCAAGACCATGAGTTGTTTCTTTCATGTTGGATTTGATGGGGACACAAATACCTTGTTCTCTAGCACCACATCCTTTTCCACTATTCCCAAGTTGTTTCATAAGTCTATAACCTTTTCCATAAATCTTTTTCATTGCTTTTGGATCGGGTGGTTGTTCGTTGTTGAGTTTGTCAAAGTTTGTTGTGTAATCTATTGTATTTTGTTCTAAAGTGGTTGAGGTGGATGCTTTCGAAGGGTCTTCTAAGTTTTGTGTTGACATGACTTATTTTTCATTCCCCTTGTCAGAGTCCTTGTTTATGATCTTGTACTCACCCATGAATGTATGTTCAAAATCTAAGGAACCCCAATCGTCTTCTAATAGCTTTGTGACTTCTTCAATTTGTTTTTCTTTGTTTTTATGGAACACAGGTTCAACTTGCATAGTTGGTGTTAGGGTTTTCAAGGGGTTCTCTTTGTTTTTCTCAAGTTATAAGACACTATAAGGTTCATGATCAGTTTCAAGTGTGTACACTTTGTTGTTGTAAATGTATTTCATTTTACAATGAAGAGTAGAAGGCAACCCATTCATTGCATGAATCCACGGTCTGCTTAAGAGAATATTATATGAAATTTCATGAGGCATAACATGAATTTGTGTTTTCAATGTGGCCTTCCCAACTGTAATAGGTGAAGTAATCGCACCGAGCGGTTTTTTCTGACATTGTCAAATCCCTTAAGAGATAAAGAATTAGGTTGAATTTTTGATTTATCCACACGAAGCCTATCCAAGAGGTTTATGCTACACACATTAAGGGAAGAGCCATTGTCAACAAGGGTTTAGTTTATCCCTATTTTTTTGTATTGAGATAGTATTATGAAAGTATCATTTTGTTTTTGCACTTCCAAAGGGGGGAGTTCACTTTGGTGGAAAAAAATGTAAGCATTTATTCCTTGAATCATAGCTACGATCTCATATGGTTGCACATTAGAAAGGATAGGAACTTTTTGCAAGGAATTTTGAATCATGTTATGATAGTGAGGGGATGCTTGAATTAGGTCCCACAGTGATATCTTAGCAGGAGTATTCTTAAGTTGTTCAACAAGATCATAATCCTTCCCACTATGCAAAGGAAAATGAGGAGGGGAGGGTAAGATGAGATTAAGCAAAGGTAAGGTTGTTAGGGTTGGTGACTTGGTTGCAGATTGTTTCTAGTGTTATATGCATGAACAATGGTATTATGAATCGATTGTTGCGATACAATATTCTTAGGTGGATAAATGTTATTTTGATTAATTAATGCATTAAATAAATTGGGTATGTGTAGGATCATCATAGAAAAAATAGGCCCTTAAGTGGGAAAAAATTCAAAAAAATCAGAGTTAGGCAACTTGTCAAATTTTGAATAAGTTATCTATATTATTTCAAAAATATGTAAGAATAGAATCTGTAGAAAATTGAATGTAGTTTGTAAACTACTAGGTTTATTTATATAAAAAAAAATCTATTCAAATGGTGAAAATTTGAAATTTCAACGCAGTACTAAAATTTCAAGGAAAAAATAAGTAGGTGTCTGTCTGACCATCCTAACCACAATAAAATGATAATATTTTAGATATAAGTAGAGGACTCATGTTCGGATGTGATGCATATTTTTTTGTAATTTTTTTCTAAGTGAATAATTAATTATGATTTTTTTATTAAAACTTTTTAAAAATATAAAAAATCATATGTCTAACTACCTTAACTTGGTCAAAACTTCATGAAATTCATTTTTTTTTTTAATCCTATAGTATGTGAAGCATAGAATGTGACACATGCTTTGGATTCAAAAAATGTGATACTATTTTAAAGCTATAGATTTTTTTTCAATTAGCCTATCAATCAGGACCTTAGTCATAATTCAAATAGAAAATGAATAATAATTATTTATTAAATTCAAAGTAAAGCATAATTTATATTGGTGGAAAGCTGAGAATATCCTTTAAAAACCCTTTTTGATTCATCAATTTTGGGTTAAAAAAAATCGTCATCCACATACCCTACACATACCATCATATCGCCCCTTTTTGGCCCATCATGATCTTCGACATACCCAATTATAAATTAAATGGGCACTTGGATAATTAAACATAAATATATTTATTAAAAAATTAAAGTTTATTAAAAATTTAAAAGTGAAATGAAATGCTAAAATAATATAAAAATTAGAATGGAATGTTGCAATTAATAAATAATAAAAATAATTAAAAAGATAGAAAAATATTTTATGGAACACATGCACAGTTTTGTATTGATTATCGAAAAAGGAAATTGGTCATCTATTGGAGATTTTTGAGTTTTATTAAATTTTTGTTTTTGAAAATAAAACAACTTTCCTTATTGCAAATAATTATGATTTTTCGAAAGATATTCAAGATGATTGATTTTTATTTCCAGGGAAAGAAAAAAAATTGACTGGAAGAAATTTCTATAAAATAATTACATTTCATTGTTGATGTTGAAAAGTTTGGATTGGGGGGGAAAATATTGGAAAATTGATTGAGGATTTTGAAGAAGTGGTTGTTGTTGTAGAACATTGATCTCGACATCAGATTTCCTTCTCAGCCAATGCTGGAATCCAAGTTGGCCTTATCTTTGTTCTTTGTTTTATTTTCTCCATTAAATGCAACCAAATTATTCATCTCTTGTCTATTGGAAATGAAAATTTGTTTATTTGAAGTGCTTGGAAATGCGATAATCATCTATTTTATTTCCATATTGAAACCATTAAATATGCATTTTATCTATATATACTACAATCATTGCATTCTTGTAAATTGTCTCTCCTCTCGCTATTTGCATTATGGAAAATTCTTGCACCCATTTGTATCTTGTTTGAAAGTTTCATGGACATCCAACACATCTTTCATTTCTTGTCCTTCTTGGCTTATTGTTAATGATCTAAAAACATTTGCATTTTAGCTATGAATTGATTTATTTTTGCATTGAGTCTTCTGTAGATTATCAACTTCTTTATTCTACTTTGAATGGGGACACTTCCCATGTTTATAACTATTTTTGATTCCATGTATGATAGGCGAATTGGATAAATGTATATTTGTGAATTTCTTCCTGAGTGTAATTTCCAAACTATATACTTCAAATCCTTGTCAATTTCTACCTGGTGTGATTTAATCTTCCCGAGGGTTATCTCCCAATCATATTAAATGGTTATATTTTATAGTTGCTAGAAATTTTCTTTAGCCAAATTAGTAGCCACCCAACATAGCCTATTTTCCTCACATCTGTGCGCCACTCCTTCCTTTTGGTTGTTGCTTGCAACTTTCTATCTACTTATGCTTGTGAATTATCTTGTATTTCATATAAAAGTTGTTTTCGATAGTTATCAATGTTAGATTTCATAGTCAAATGGTTTTATTTAAGTTTGAAACTAGATTTATATATATTCATGGGATATGTGCTTTATATGATGCATTTTATTTACTGTGTTCATGCTGTTGAAAACTCCCCTACATGGAAGATTCAACATATATATATATTTACCTTGTTGGTTTCGATAGAATACTTCATTCTTGGGTTCAATTTAATTGGATTGGATATGATATTCGATGGAGGAATGTCTTATTTAGAATTTCAATGGGGATAAATAGCATGCTTGTTGTTCATTGCATGCCATTTTGATGTATATATTATAATTTTTATATTCGATTTACATACGACTTATATATATATAATATATATATATATGTATATATGTATATTTATGTATGTATATATATGTATAATAATATGTTTGTAATTCGCATTATAAATTTTTATTGAAATGAAAATTGTATTTTGTATGATATATAAACATATTTGCATTTATGTATGTATGTGTATATATATATGTAATATGTATATGTGCATAGATTTATACTATGGTTCTAGAGAATGAATAAAATCTCCATGGTGTTAAAATGATTTGTAGAAAATTGAATTGGAAAACTACATAAGAAAAGAACTTGAAATTGATTTAATTGTGTTTAGGTAATTGAAGGATTTAGTTAAAAGAATGAATTGATAATCGTTTAAAATTTTGATTTCTTTCATATTCAGTACTGGTTGGTATGTAGATTCTTTACATAATAGTTATTGAGATTTTATTATTGTATTTAATTTTTGAAATGGAGATGATTGTGGTAAATGTTTTATATGGGAGTCCTATTGTGATAAGTGGTTAATGGTAGTCTTCTAGAGGATTAGGGGGAGTATCTTGTATGTTGGGTTTTATGATTGTTTCATTTTGAAGTGGTTGGTAATGAACTTGAGATGTGTGCAAGAGGGTCTTTTCCTTGCACTGTTTATACTTTCTTGTGTTTGGGACATGTGAGCGAGAGGGTCAACGCCTTGTTGTGTATGTATGATTCATGTGAAATTGTTAAGTGTGCAATATGGTTTTATAATGGTTCTAATGAAAGATGAGTGGTTAAGCCCATCAATATCAAGAATAAGATGAAGCTTCTATGCTCTTAATATCTACTTACATTGTATTATTTTCATAGTTTCCCACTCAAGAGGTATATATTTTAGAAATTTCCACTACTCTAGTATATTGATAAAAATCTTCCATGCTTTTTCATAACTACAATGAAATGGATTACATTTAGTATTTTATGGTTAGATTTTTCTAACATAATTTTGCTTATGATGATTTCAAGATATTTGAGACAATCTGCATGATTCCACCAACAATGATTATATTTTCCTCACATATTTTAAACATTCTCCTTCTTTACAAGATAATTCCTACAATTCACATATTATCTTTAATATTTTGATCAATTATATAGTTAATTCCTCTCTTTTCTCATGTTTACATGATTATCATGTGCATTCTATTGTACTTGGATTCTATAAATTTACACAAACATAATTGCCTCATATTATGTTTATCATAATTGTATCTAACACTCACAACATATATATTTTTTGATCTGCATGACAATACCTCACCTCTCCTAGATCTTACAAGATAACTCTACTTAGCACTTCATGGACATATTTCTTGCCTTGTTAGAACCATTGTTAGGGGCATATTGTTGCCTATCATTGTAAAATGATTTCATAAGAATAACATAAACATCTTAATTATAGTATTACAGGATGATTTTTATAAATTTTAATTTCCTTTCCTTAAATCTATTCACATTACTTATATGTGACCAATTATAGGGCTCCAACATTCTAAAGCATAGATTTTTGGCACTCAAGGACTCCCTAACTCTTTTAGGGTTTTTCACCTAAAAGGAGAGAATGGGGCCAAAAATTCTAAGGGGTTCATTCAAATTATGTTATGTATGATGTTGTTTATGTTGGAGTTAAAATGACACTGAGAGGGGGGGGCGAATTAGTGACTTAATATATTTGACCAATTTTCAAAAATTCAAAAAAATAGCTCATATTTGATCTCAATATTACTCTAATTAATTTATTCATGAGTTGAATGTAATCATTCATAAACAAAATTGAGAAAAGTAATAATCCCAACAGTGAACTAAAACAACAACAACACAGTAAAGCAGTGAGAACTCAGAAGAACCAAGAGACACAAGATTTTTCCGAGTGGAAAACCCTCCTGGGGTATAAAAATCACTCCCGAAATGCCTTGTAGGATTAACTTTTAAACAACTATTCACAATGCCTTATAGGCTAATTTTTGAGCACCCACTCAAGGAGCACCAGCCCCTCATTTAGAGATATCTATCTCAAGGAGTACCAACCCCTCAAATTATGTTTTGAACAATAATAATAACTCAGAGGATTTATCTATTTTTAGTTAAGCTCATAACTCTCTGTTTTCTCGTCTACAGAATACCCTAAGGATTCAATAATTGAATCCTTAAAATATTACATAGAAAAGAATATTATAATATATCTCTGCATCTTTGTTTTTTAGATTTTTAATACAAAGTATTTCAATACATTTTTGATACAGCCAAAGAATAATCTTTCAGAATTACAGCCAGAGAGTCTACACTGTTTTCAACATTGGTTTTTATATACGTTTCTAGTATGTCTGTCATGAAGAAGTCTTCAAAAATGTATTTTTCACATGAAACTGAAACTCACTTGCCAATTTTAGAATATGAAGCTGAATAATGACAATCTGTAGATGATGGTAAAAATCAAGAGTAATGCTTGTCCAAAGAGCTTTAATTTCTGTGTTGAATCAAGAGATTTCAAATTATAACTGATAGATTTTCATCAAAACCACGACTGCCCACCAGCTGAGAACCATAACTTCCCAATTCTCAGAGAATATTTTGCCATGTAACTGTTCTAAGATTCGATGCCAACCAATGATGTCGGCCTGCAACTATATAAAGAAATTCACATGTTGGCCTTAGTGACAGAGTTTGTTAATCATTTGCCAAGACATCTAGATATTCCTGCCGAAGGCAATTAAATCGTTAGACATTCCCCTTAGTTATCACTTTCTCCATGACCCATTAGAGTCAGGAATACCTCTCATAGACCACTTTATGTTTCATTGAAAGCCCTTTTATCTCTTATGTGTCGCTGTGGCATTCTGCTATCGAGGAGACGTTTCGTAGATGATGCTTTGTTTTACCGAAAGTCATCCTTTCATCCGGTGTTGCTGAGATAATCCATAATCAGGGAGACATTTTGTAGATTTCATTTTGTTTCACCGAAAGACTTAAACCTTAACCATTTTGAGTTGCTGTGACAAAAACAACACTCTCGCTGAGATGTGTTCTTCATCTAGCTTTGCTAAGACAATGCATAGTCGGGGTGACATCTCGTAGAGCATCCTGTGTCTTGCTGAAAGCCCACGTGATCATTCCTGTTCGCTGAGACAAATCAATGCCTATGCCGACAAGGTCCATATGTATTCCATCAGTGAGACCCACAGGGTTCGCTATTACATTATATCGATGTCGCCACTCTTGCTGATGTGTTCCCATTCAACCTCTAGTCAATGAGACATAACAATCACGCTGTGACCTCATACTGATGGTATAACTCCTTCCGATAAGGATCACCCTCTATCGCCGAAACAAAGGAGAAGTCCTGTCGAAAGCTTCCTGTGAAACTCCATGTGTAATTTCAGCGAGACCGAAGGTCACTCGCCAATACCTCACTTCAATAACCCTAACTCTTACCGATATGTATCTTCCCGCCACCGATTGGTGTAACAATGTACAATCGCTATGACTTGACATCGAAAGCAATATGTCTAGCTGAAGTGAATCTTTAATGTGCTAGTCAGTTGATGTAACAAGTCAATCTTGCCAAGACACAATGCCGATGAAGGATCACTTACGCCAATGAACCACCTCATGTATTAGTCGGTGAGACCCGACTCATTCAGAAAGACCTCTCCTTGGTGAAAAATACTCATGCCGATAGACATTTCCTTTATCACCAAAACCACATGAATGTCATGCTGATAGATACCCAAAGGTGAATTTTGTCATCAAGGACAAACCAATCAGAACACAATTGAGAACCAACAAACTCCCCCTTTTTCCTTGATGGAAAAACACAAATTTCTCTCCCCCTTTTTGCCTCAATGACAAAGGATAGAAGAGAAGAATGTGCAATGCCAGGAAACACAACTGAGAAGCCAACCAAAAGTATCATGAGAAACAACTACAAAAAAGAGTAACAGTGCAACAACCAAGATTGTAGGAGAGTTGTAAGTGAATCAAAATATATAACATGCTCCCCCTAAGCTGAAGCTTGGTGAATTAGAGAAGTAACGATTGAGAGATAACTCCCAATTGAAGTCTCAACCTTTCAAATAACTCTTTTGCTAAGGGCTTAGTAAAAATATCAACCACCTGATCTTGTGATCCAACAAAATGTAAACATACTTCATTAGCTAGTACCTTTTCTCGCAGAAAATGAAACTTGATAGCAATATGTTTAGTTCGAGAGTGCATAACAGGATTTTTGGAGATATTTATCGCACTTGTGTTATCACAGAGAATTGAAATAGGTTTAGGAACTTCAATACCCATATCAGATAGAGTTTGGCTCATCTAAAGAACTTGAGTACAGCATGAAGTGGCAGCAATTTATTTTGCTTCAGCAGTAGAAAGAGAAACAAATACTTGTTTCTTGCTGTGCCATGCCACTAAACAATCACCAAGAAATAATGTAGCACCACTAGTGCTTTTCTTATCATCCAAACAACTAGCCCAGTCAGCATCAGTATAAGCAATCAAAGAGAAATCATTGCTTCTAGGATACCAAAGACCATAATCAAGAGTGCCCTAAATGTATTTAAAGATCCTTTTAATAGTAGTGACATGAGATTCTTTAGGTGATGCTTGAAACCATGCAACAGTGCAAACTTCCTGCATGATGTCAGGTCGAGAAGCAGTTAAATATAATAGACTGCCAATCATTGATCTATATTCAGTTTGAATTGTATCAGGAGAATCATCAACCTTAGTAAGTTTTCATCCAATAACCATTGGAGTGCTAATTGGATGGCATTCATCCATCTAAAATTTGTTAAGCATCTCTCTAGCATACTTGGTTTGAGAAAGAAATATTCCATTTTCACATTGAGAGATTTGAAGACCCAAGAAGAAATTTAATTATCCTAATACTAACATTTCAAATTCAAATTCCATTAGTTGAGAGAATTTTTTACTCAAAGTAACATTGTTGCAGCCAAAGATAGTGTCATCAATGTAAATTTTAACAACCAAAATATCAGAACCTTCAGTTTTAACATAAAGATTGTTGTCTACACCTCTTCTAACAAAACCATTTGAAAGAAAATGACTGTCCAGCCTAGAGTACCAAGCTCTAGGTGCTTGTTTTAAGCCATAGAGGGCCTTTTTCAATTTGTAAACATGATCAGGCTTATCTTTGCAAATAAATCCTTTAGGCTATTCAACATATAGATCTTGATCTAAATAGCCATTTAAAAAGGCAGTTTTGACATCCATTTAATAAGCCAAGAATATTCTGATAGATTCTAATCTAGCAACAGGTGCAAAGGTTTCACTAAAATCAATACCTTCTTCTTGAGCATAGCCTTTGCAGACAAATCTTGATTTGTTTCGAATAACATTACCATTTTCATCAACCTTGTTTCTGTATATCCATTTTCCTCCAATGGCATTCTTGTCATCTGGTCTTGGGACTAACTCCCAAGTTTGATTTTTCTCAATCTGATCAATTTCTTCCTGCATAGAATTAATCCAACATGAATCTGTGAGAGCTTCATAAAAAATTTTAGGCTCAAACTGAGTAACTAAACAAAAAGCTATTTGAGCCTTTTCATCAGATTCAACAACCTTTTTCCTAGTTTGAACTCCTGCATTTTCATCCCCAATAATCTGATCTTTGGGGTGATATATAGCTAGAGTTTTCGAAGGAGCTTTTGATACAACCTTTTCAGGACTTGCTTTTTCATTTTTAGGGCTTGCTGATTTAGCAAAAGACTTTGTTGTTTTAGCTTCTTCTGAATTTGATTCAAGTTCAAGCCATTATTCCTCATTATCCTGTAAGATTTCAGCATCTAAATGTAATCTTTCATCAAACTTTACATTCACAACCTCAACAATCTTGTTAAGCCTTTTGTTAAGGCATTTATAAGCTTTGTTGTGAGTTGAGTATCCCAAAAAGACACCCTCATCTCTCTTTGATTGAAAGGTCCCAAGGTTATCATCATCTTTCTTGATAAAACACTTACTTCCAAAAATTTTAAAATATTTGACAGAAGTAGTTTTTCCATACCAAAGTTCATAAGAAGCATGTTTAGATTTCACCCTAAGCTGCACTCTATTCAAAATGTATACAGCTGTATGAATAGCTTCTTTCCAATACATATCAGACAACTTAGCTTCATCTAGCATGGTTCTAGCCATTTCTTTTACAGTTCTATTCTTATGTTCAACTACCTCATTTTGTTGAGGTGTTTTTGTTGCAGCAAGTAGTCTTTTAATGCCATGTTGTTCACAGTAATCAATAAACTCTTGAGAGGTGAACTCACCTTCTTTGCCAGATCATAGAAATTTAAGTTTCAGATCAGATTCCTTTTCAACCATTTTACAAAAAATTATGAACCTTCCAAAGGCTTCTGATTTGTGCTTAAGAAATGTGATCCATATCATTCTAGTATAATCATCCACAAACAACATAAAGTACCTTTCACCATTAATAGACCTTGTTCTGGTTGGTCCACATAAATCAGTATGCACAAGCTGTAAAGGTTTTGAAGAAGAATGTTATTTTGTTTTGAAGCTGATTTTAGTATGTTTACCACTTAAACATTCTTTGCACATAGAGTTTTCTGGCTTGCTAAGAACTGGTAGACCTCTAACATTCTGATTTTTACTGATTCTAACTAGATTTTCAAAGTTTATGTGTCCTAATCTTTTATGCCATAAACAATTTTCTTCAATTTGGCCCATTAGACACATACCTTGATTATTGTCATTGCTTGATGTGTCAAGAATATTGTACACATTTCCTTTTGTCCTCCTTCTAGCTGCAATAGCCTTTCCAAGTTTGTTCTTAATCTCACATCCCTACGACAGTGAAAAGAACATGATAACCACTATCACAAATTTGACTAAAACTTAGAAGATTGTGCTTAAGACCTTCCACATAGTACACATTATAGATAGGAGTGTCTTCATTCAGAAGAAGTGAACCTCTACCTTTAATTTGAATACTAGAGTTATCACCAAACTTAACATATCCACCTACATAATCTTCAAGATTTATAAGGGTATGTGTAGGATCATGATGGGCCAAAAAGTGGCAATATTATGGGTATTTGTAGGGTATGTGGCTGATGACTTTTTTTTTGCCCAAAATTGATGAAATGAAAAGGGTTTTAGAGGAGATTCTCGGCTTTCCACCAATATAAATTATGTTTTAATTTGAATTTAATAAATAATTATTATTCATTTTCTATTAGAATTATGACTAAAGTCCTGATCGATAGGTTGGTGAAAAACATCTATAACTTTCAAATGGTATCACATTTTTGAATCCAAAACATGCATCACATTCTATGCTTTGTATACTATAGGATTAAAAAAGATTTTTTTTATGAAGTTTTGACCAAGTTAAGGTGGTCAGACATACAATTTTTTTTATTTTCTAAAAGTTGTAATAAAAAAATCATAATTAATTATTTACTTAGAAAAAAATTACAAAAAAATATGCATCACATCCGGACATGAGTCCTCTACTTATTTTTTCCCTGAAATTTAAGTACTACTACATTGAAATTTCAAATTTTCACCAAATAGATTTTATTTATTTTTAAATAAACCTAGTAGTTTAGAAACTACATTCAAATTTCTAAAGATTTTATTCTTACATATTTTTGAAATAATATAGATAATTTATTCAAATTTTTATGTCAAGTTTCTTAACACTGATTTTTCTAAATTTTTTGCCACTTAAGGGCTTGTTTTTTCCATGATGATCCTACACATACCCATAAACTTATCCTTGTCGCCAGTCATATGGTTAGAACATCTACTGTCCAGGACCCATAAGCCCTTTTTCTTGGAATGAAAAGCAGTTTGAACTAACATAGTTTGCTCAATGTTGTTAACAGTCTTCAATTCTTTTAGCTTCTTCAAGCTGAGTTTTTAGAGAGACCATTTCTTGATCTGGTTTATGTTCTTGAGCAAGAACTTGTTTTTTGAGTTTTCTAACCTCTTGTAAAGCACATTTCAGCTCACTTTCAAGATCTACTTCACCTTCTTCAACATCAATAGTGTTTGAATCATTTTGCTGAGTAATTTCAGCCATGAACAAAGTTTCATCTTCTTCAACTGATGAATCTTTAGACTCAATATTAGATTCATCCTTACTAAACAGACTTTTCTTCTTTTTGAAATTGAATTTTCGTGTAGGTTTGAAGGCCTTCTTCTTAGGCTATTTTTTAGTTGTCTCATTGTCATAGATTTGATCATCATAGGGACACTTTGCAGCAAAGTGACCTATTTTTCCACAGTTAAAACATTTAAAGGGAAGTTTTCCCTTATATTTTCCTGATCCCTTTTTAAATCTTCTAACAAAATGGGATTCTTTAGAATCAGACAACTCTAATTCACTGACTTCGACTTTTTCTTTCTTTTCATTGTTAAAGGTAGTTTCTTTTCATGTTGAATTGTTTTTGCTAGTTCTCATTTCATAGGCAGTAAGTATTCCTTGTAGGCTGTCTAAGGTAAGCTTATCAAAGTGTTTCTTTTCTTCTAGGGCTGAAACCTTAGATTCAAATTTGGATGGTAAGGTTCTAACAACCTTTGTGACCACATCAAATTCATTAACCTCTTGACCTAGACCTTTCATTGCATTGACAACTTCATCAACTCTTAGGAAATATTCAGCCACTTTTTCATCATCCTTCATTTTCAACTCCTCAAACTGATGTTTGAGTGTAATGATTTTTGACAGTTTAACTTTCTCATTCCCTTGATATATAGTTTCAAGTTTTTCCCAAATTTCATGAGCAGATATGCAATGCATGACTTTAATGAACATATCTTTAGTTAAGCCACACAAGATGGCATGCTTAGCTCTAGCATTTGTTTCATACCTCTTTTTTTCAGCAAGATCAGTGGGAATAGAGGCTGGTACATTGTAATCATTTATAACAATGCTCCAAACATCAACATCAAAAGAAATAAGAAAAACTTCCATTCTGATTTTCCAGAACACATAATCTATTCCATCAAATAATGGAGCTCTAGTTACAGAGGCATTGTCTTGAGAGTGTGCCATTAAAACAAACTCCAAGACCAAGATCAATCCAAGGTGATTAAAACCTATCAAAGGACCCTATGCTCTGATACCAATTGTTAGAGTTAAAATGACACTAAGAGGGGGGGGGGGTGAATCAGTGACTTAATAGATTTGACCAATTTTCAAAAATTCAAAAACATAGCTCAGATTTGATCTCAATATTACTCTGATTAATGCATTCATGAGTTGAATGTAATCATTCATAAACAAAATTAAGAAAAATAATAATCCCAATAGTGAACTGAAACAACAACAACACAGTAAAGCAGTGAGAACTTAGAAGAACAAATAGACACAAGATTTTTCCAAGTGGAAAACCCTCCTGGGGTATAAAAACCACTCTCGAAATGCCTTGCAGGCTTAACTTTTAAACAATTGTTCACAATGCCTTATAGGCTGATTTTTGAGCACCCACTCAAGGAGCACCAACCCCTAATTTAGAGATATCTATCTCAAGGAGTACCAACCCCTCAAATTATGTTTTGAACAATAATAATAACTCAGAGGATTTCTCTATTTTTTAGTTAAGCTCATAACTCTCTATTTTCTCATCTACAAAATACCCTAAGGATTCAATAATTGAATCCTTAAAATATTACATAGAAAAGAATATTACAATATATCTCTGCATCTTTGTTTTTTAGATTTTTAATAAAGAGTATTTCAATACATTTTTGATATAGCTAAAGAACAATCTTTCAAAATTACAACCAGAGAGTCTACACTATTTTCAACACTGGTTTTTATATATGTTTCAAGTATGTCTGTCATGAAGAAGTCTTCAAAAATGCATTTTTCACACGAAACTGAAACTCACTTGCCAATTTTAGAATACAAAGCTGAATAATGACAATCTGTAGATGATGGTAAAAATCAAGAGTAACGCCTCTCCAAAGAGCTATAATTTCTACGCTGAATCAAAAGATTTCAAATTGTAACTAATAGATTTTCATCAAAACCATGACTGCCCACGAACTGAGAACCATTCTCAGAGAATATTTTTCCATGTAACCGTTCTGAGATTCGATGCCAACCAATGATGTCAGCCTGCAACTATATAAAGAAATTCACATGTCGGCCTCAGTTGCAGAGTTTGTTAATCATTCATTGAGACATCCAGATAGTCCTGCCAAAGGAAATTAAATTGCTAGACATTCCCCTTAGTTATCAATTTCGCCATGACCCATCAGAGTCGGGAAGACCTCTCGCATAACACATTATGTTTCACCGAAATCCCTTTTATCTCTTGTGTCGTTGTGGCATTCTGCTATCGGGGAGACGTTTTGTAGATGATGCTTTGTTTTACCGAAAGTCATCCTTTCATCTGGTGTCACTGAGACAATCCATAATCAGGGAGACATTTTGTAGATTTCATTGTGTTTCACTGAAAGACTTAAACCTTATCCATTCTAAGCCGCTGTGACAAAAACAACACTCTCGCCGAGATGTGTCCTTCATCCAGCTTCGCTAAGACAATGCATAGTGAGGGTGACATCTCGTAGAGCATCCTATGTCTTGCTGAAAGCCCATGTGATCATTCCTGTTCGTCGAGACAAATCAATGCCTATGCCGACAAGGTCCATATGTATTCCATCGGTGAGACCCATAGGGTTCGCTATGACATTATATCGATGCCGCCACTCTTGCCGATGTGTTCCCATTCAACCTCTAGTTGGTGAGACATAACAATCTCGCTATGACCTCATATTGACGATATAACTCCTACCGATAAGGATCACCCTCTGTCGCCAAAAGAAAGGAGAAGTCTTGTCGAAAGCTGCTTGTGAAACTCCATGTGTAATGTCGGCGAGACCGAAGGTCACTTGCCAAGACCTCACTTCAATAACCCTAACTCTTATCGATATGTATCTTCCTGCCACCAGTCGATGTGACAATGTACAATTGGTATGACTTCACACCAAAAGAAATATGTCTAGCCGAAGTGAATCTTTAATGTGCCAATCAGTCGATGTAACAAGTCAAACTCGCCAAGACACAATGCCGATGAAGGATCACTTATGCCAATGAACCACCTCATGTATTAGTCAGTGAGACCTGACTCATTCAGAAAGACCTCTCCTCGGTGAAAAATACTCATGCTGATAGACCTTTCCTTTGTCACCAAAACCATGTGAATGTCATGCCGATAGATACCCAAAGGTGAATTTTGTCATCAAGGACAAACCAATCAGAACACAACTGAGAACCAATAGTTTAAGCTAAATGAATTGAACTAAATGCAATTAAGTGATCTATATGACTGATTATGAATGCAAAACTAAGATTTAGGCTATGTTGGAAAACACAATGTGATATGCAAACAATGAAGTAAGAATGAATAATATGCAAAACAAAAAGAGAGGATTAATTAGAGTGCACTTGGGCAAGATTTGACGAATCCAGAATGCTCTGAATGTTGTCTAAAATTATTGAAAATCAACAATTGCGGGACACATTTGCCCAAGGTGGTGAATTAGTCCTGCTACTGGTGAAAAAACTATCGAAAACAAGTTTCTTACTGATGGGATCCAAAATCTAACAAAACCTAGATTTTTAGTCTTAAGGTGGGACTCATTTTCCACTGGTGGTGAATTAGTCCTCTCCCAAAATTTTGAGAAATCAGTAGACAACTTTGCAACACTAGATCTGGAAATGTTTGCTTGTCAGGTTGCCAAAGTCAATTATGCAAGAAACAGATAGAATACCTTCTCTAAGCTTGAAATATGATTGATTTGACTTGAAGCACATAGTTAACTTGTTGATCAATCTTCAATCACTTAAATTCTTGTTAAATCTGCATACATAGGTCTACAAACACACATGCAAGAGGGGAAAAATTGTTGAGGGTTAGAAAATAGGGGTTTCCCTTGGTCAAACCCCACTTCAAAAGGTAATCAAACCCTTAATGAAATAATGAAATACAAGAGAATGATAAACAAGTAACATGCAAATGCTATCAACTTACCAAACCTTTGTTGATGAAAATATGAAGATATGTCAATGGATGCTCTTGAGTGCTTGATTTATGCTTGATTTGATGTTGTAAAGTACTTGAATGCTTGAATGTGATGTGTGATTGTAGGAGATTGAATGCTTGAATGAATGGGGGTTGAAATGGATGTAAAAACACTTATTTATACATTTTTGTGCCTTAGTAACCTATTAATACCTCATCATAGGCCAACATCAAGTGATTTTGAATAAAAACCTGAAAGGGAATTTAAAATATTTTGAATTTGGAGCCAAGGGGGACTCATTTGCCACCCATGGTGAATGGGTCCCACCTACGACCTGAAAATGGTTGTTGGGAATTATCTTGTATTTAATGTTGTTTGTCGGGCTTACATTAAAAAATGCACTTAATTAAGGCTTATAAGGGCGTAAAAGGGTCAAATAAAGCATAAGAAAGGTGTAAATAGTGAAGTTGTGCCTAGAAAAGCATGAAATCTTATTACAAGACTTTATAACACTTCAAAATAGGACTTGATTAGTGATGAAAAGGTGATTTTTAGGTGAACTGTAATGAATAGAGTCTAGAAGAGTGTAGAAATGTCTTACAACACTTCACAAAACCTTCACAAGACATCATGATTTGAATTTTAGTACCTAAATATGCATGTTCAAGCCATGTTAGGACATAAAATTAGAGAAAAATAGAACAAACATTATGAAGAAAGGCCTAAAAGACCATGAAAATGATAAGGGTCCATTTTTATATGGTGCATTTAGCCCCCACATTAGTGAGAGGATGAACTTGCTTCAAACTCAAACTAAAGTAGCCATGAACATTGAGAGGAGGGTTCAAATGTACTTATGTTAGCAATATGGAATGACAACGATCAAGAGGGATGATCAAGCCCCCAAGATGAAGATCCCATGGAAAAATAAGCATAAGAACAAAGGAACACACAAGTGTTGAAATGAGAGAATCAAATGAAGCTTCAATCATCTATCCACCTAGTTGTGAATTAGATCTAGGCTTTTTGTGAGAAAAAGAATGTATACTCACTCTAGGGTGACATAACTCATGGTGGTCTGCCAGGTGAGAAAACCCAAAAGATGAGAAACATATTCTAGTTGGTATGCACTCACAAACACATAGGTGGATATGGAGAAATTCATGCCACTGAATGGGCTTCCTGCTCAACCATATCAAAGTTATACCTCCTGATAACTTTAACAAGGTGCCACAAAGGAAAATGAGTTTTGTAAATGTTTTGAATGTCATGTCAAAATTTTGTTAAAGGTGATTTTGCTTTGTTCATGCAAGGTATTCTTCTTAGGGAGCATTGTTCCTAATGTCTCCAAGAGAGGACAAATCAGGGTTGTCCAATCATTATCCATGGGATGCATCATTCGCATCAGGCCACTTCAATTGATCATACACTCTTGAAAGACATCAAACCCAATGAAACCACCAAGGAGAGGAAATGTCACAAGAAAAATTAAATCATGCCACAAAATTTGAAAAAAATATGTTCTCTATGTCTACCCCCCACTTTAAAGCAATTGTGAGAACCCGTACTATGAGCAATTGCTTTAAAGTAGAAGAAGAGGACATGCGAGCTTACCCAAAAATCCCTATGCCAAGTCATATGTTTCTGATAAGTTGTTTCATGAAGAAAGAGAGTATGTCACATGTGAGTCAATCTTAAGACATGTTGTCCACATACCAAGCTTTCTCTTATACGCTCATGAAAGGTTAACAACTAGGTCAAAAGAGATAGTGACAAGTGACATACAAGGACAAGGCTATTGAAACCCTTGCCCCCCACTTGGTTTCAGACAAAGGTGAGCCTAGAATAGATGAAAGGAAGTATCAAGTATAAGAATTAGGTGCTTCCACACAAGGAAGAGCACCCCAATCCTTAAGAGTTTGAATTTTATTATTGTGTAAAGTCTTTGATCAAAGGGGAAATAAGGGAGATACCTCTAGATCTTTCCTGAAAGATTATGATATGTCAGTTTTGTTCATGTGTTCATTGCATCCATGTGTAGGAGGAAGGTTGTAATCGATACCATAACAATCTTCCAAGTTAGATGAAGGGGGTGTGTGTTTGTGAGAAGGATTGGTTTTTGTACAAGAACATAAATCCTTGTTAGTGTTATTTGTCATTGCTTCATGAGGGATGGGAGTTATATTGCCCCCATCACCACCATGGGGTGATTTGTTAGAATGAAGTTGAGCAAATGGAACACAAGGTTGTTTGGGTGGAGATTGGGATAGTGCGCACCCTCCCTTAAAGGTAAGTGTGAAATTCCAATCACTACTAGAACTTGTGTCTGAAAATGAATCATTTGTATATGACTCTTTTGACCATGAGGGTGAGATTTTGGAAATGTTATGGAAAGGAGGTGTAGAATCTAATGACCCCCGATTATTGCGAATTTTTTTTGTTGTAGGTGAAGAGTTAGGACCAACTTGTATATGTTCAAGTTTTGATCTAGGAATGAAAGGATTAGGGGATTGGGAAGTGTTGTGATCAGTTGATGCATAGCCTCACTCATTTGCATCAATCATGTATATCTTGTTATTGAATTCAAATTTCATTACACAGTGAAGGGTGGAGGGGTCTCTTTTCATAAAATGAATCCATGGTCTCCCTAGGAGAAGATTGTATGGAAGGGGCCCTTGCATGATATGAATAGAGGTGGGCAACACTACAGGTCTGACCTCAATAGGTAAGGTGATAATCCCAAGTGGTTGCCTATAAACATTGTCAAAGCCATGAATATGAACATCATTAAGTTGAGTGAGGTTTTTGTCCATGCCAAGTTTGTGTAGGTCCATGCTACAAACATTAATTTCTGCTCCATTGTCAATAAGAGTGTGCCTAACTAAAGTTTCATTAATGATCACCTTTATGATCATTCTTTTTTTGAATCTCAAGTGAGGGTAATTCATGTTTAGCAAATGTGATTTTTAACTGGGTGGCTTGCATTGGATGAGAGAAGGATGTTACATTATTCAATTTGATATAAGATTGGATTTCTTCCTTCTATACCTTCTATATTTGCAACATTTTGTGAAAAAGAAGTTTGATTGTCGGTGATAGTTGAATGAGTTCCCTTACATATATGTTAGCAGGTGTATTTTTAAGATCTCCAACACTATGCGCTTTTTGAGGAAAAGGTAATGGTGTAGGAGTGTTGTGTGGTCCCCTAGATGTTTGAGTCACTAAGTTACAAATTAGCAGTTGCAAAACATTGGTATAAATAGATTGCATCATGGATTTCAAGACATCTTTGAATTGTATGTATGATTCACTAATGGAAGATGACTTAGGAAGCTCACTAATTAAAGGAGATCCCACTTGTGTTGTCATAACCTGAATTTTTTTGTCTTTATTGGCATGATATGTGGGTGAAGAGAATTTGAATGTCACTTGATTATCATCACCTAGGGAAGGTTTAGTAGTTGAAGGAGATGTGTCAATGTCCATACAATTTTTCACCATGAGATTCTCTCTAGGAGGAGAGGTTTTAGGAGAACAAGCAGCCAAATGTTGTTGAGATTCATAGGTTGGTTCTTCCAAAAGGACTTCATCGCAAGTAGGGGAATGATCAATGGTGTAATATTGTTTTTCAAGAGGGGTTTCCCTAGGTGAAGGGGGACAACTAAGATATTCATGACCTTCATCGATTATGCTGTCAAACATCAAAGCATCTACTACACAACTAGGAGAGATACTAGAAGAAGAACAAATGTTGTTGTCATGATGATCTATGGTTGGATTGTCATGTTTATCAATGTCTTTTCCACTAAGAGAGGTAAGAGGAGAGAAAAAAATAGGATTCTCAAAAATCTCATTAATTGATTCTTCTACTAAAATATCTTCGTCACCAAGAGGAGAGATATTATGAGAAGAACAAGTATGATCATTAGGAATGGCCCAAGTTGTAGTCTCTCTCACAAAAAAAACTCTCATAGGGAGGGGATAGGAAATATTTCTTAACATGTCTACATATGTAAGGTACTAGCATTGTTTGAATAAGAATGAAAAGCACATGTAACCATGCCATGCAAAGTTTCACTAATATGAACAATGTATATGCAAAGGTACAAAACATTCTTATCCAATATATGCAATATTTGAAAAATGCAAACAATGTACATGCAAGAATGAAAAGCACTTTTAGAAAACTTATGAAAAGTTTTATGAATAGAAATATTGTATATGCAAAATTGCAGAAATGGAAGCATTTCCGGATGTAAGGATTGTGCAAATGAAGTGATTTGAAGAATGAGTAATCTAAAATGATGTTTATGAGCTAGATGCATAAAAAAATGCTCTAGAAACATTCTAGAATTATACTATATGATACTAGGAGGATTAGGAAGTACATAAATGAGGTTTCTGATGCTAGAACAAACAGTTAAAAATCTAGATAGGGACTAATTCACCTAGCATGGTGAATGAGTCCGAGTATTGGTTTTTTTTGAAATTTTTTCAGAAATTTTGAATGGTTTTCAATGTGTTTGATGTTGTATGATGCAGACCTAAGATGGAGATGTAGAATTTCAGAAATTTTTAAGGAAATTTTATGCAAAAATGTAAGCTAAATGCACTTTTTTCTAATGCAAAAATTTGAAACCCTAGATGCAAATGAACTAATGCAACTCTAATGCAGATTCAATGCAAGCTAGGATTAGGATGAAAATGGAATCCAAAGGAGAAAAGAAAGTGATCTAAAAGAAGGTTCACCAAAATGAACCATAGATTTTTGGCACTCAAGGACTCCCTAACTCTTCTAGGGTTTTTCACCTAAAAGGAGAGAGTGGGGCCAAAAATACTAAGGGGTTCATTCAAATTATGTTATGTATGATGTTTTTTAAGCTAAATGAAGTGAAATAAATGAAATTAAGTGATCTATATGACTGATTATGAAAGAAAAACTAAGATTTAGGCTATGTTGGAAAACATAATGTGATATGCAAACAATGAACTAAGAATGAATAAAATGCAAAACAAAAGAATAAAGGCTAAATCAGAGTGCACATGGGAAAGATTTGAGGAATTTGGGATGGTCTGAATGCTATCTGAAATTACAGAAAATCAACAGTTGGACTCATTCGCCCAAGGTGGTGAATTAGTCCTACTATTGGTGAAAAACTGGCGGAAACAAATTTTTGATTGATGGGATCCAAAATTTGACAAAACCTAGATTTTTAGTGTTAAGGTGGGACTCATTCACCACTGGTGGTGAATTAGTCCTCTCCCAAAATTTTGAAAAATCAGGAGACAACTTTGCAACACCAGATCTGGAAATGTCTGCTTGTCAGGTTGCCGAAGTCAATTTTATAGGAAATAGACAAAATACCTTCTCCAAGCTTGAAATATGATTGATTTGACCTGAAGCACCTCATTGAATTGTTGACCGATCTCCAATCACCTAAATGCTTGCTAAATCTACATATATAGGTCTACAAACACACATGCAAGAGGGAAAAAATGGTTGAGGGTTAGCAAATAGGGGTTTGCCTTGGTGAAACCCCACTTTGGTAACCCTTAATGAAATAATGAAATAAAAGAGAATGATAAAAAAATAACATGCAAATGCTATCAACTTACCAAACCCTTGTTAATGAAAATATGAAGATATGTCAATGGATGCTCTTGAGTGCTTGATTTATGCTTGATTTCATGTTGTAAAGTGCTTGAATGCTTGAATGTGATGTGTGATTGTAGCAGATTGAATGCTTGAAAGAATGGGGGTTGAAATGGATGTAAAAACACTTATTTATACATTATTGTGCCTTAGTAACCCGTTAATACCTAATCATAGGCCGACATCAAGTGATTTTGAATAAAAACCCAAAAGGGAATTTAAAATATTTTGAATTTGGAGCCAAGGGGGACTCATTCGCCACCCATGGTGAATGGGTCCCACATACGAACTAAAAATGGGTGTCAGTAATTATCTTGTATTTATTGTCGTTTGTTGGGCTTACATTAAAAAATGCACTTAATTAAGGCTTATAAGTTCTTAAAGGGGTCAAATAAAGCATAAGAAAGGTGTAAATAGTGAAATTGTGCCTAGAAAAGCATGAAATCTTGTCACAAGACTTTACAACACTTCAAAGTAGGACTTGATTAGTGATGAAAAGGTGATTTTTAGGTGAATTGTAATCAATAGAGTTTAGAAGAGTGTAGAAATGACTTACAACACTTCACAAAACCTTCACAAGATGTAATTATTTGAATTTTAGTACCTAAATATGCATGTTCAAGCCATGTTACGACATGAAATCAGAGCAAAATAGACCAAACATCATGAAGCAAGGTCTAAAAGACCATGAAAATGACAAGGGTACGGTTCACATTCCTCATTAATAGTTTTCTTTTAAGCGAAACATATCTATCCCAACTTGATTTCTTTTCTCCTTTTCTTCTCATTGATTATGTACAATACAATGCAATTTTAAATTTCATACCTATGTCTTTGTCCCTTATGTTTTTAGTCCACTTTAATAAAAGTGATTTTTTAATCAAATAATGTGGATTAAAATGACACATATTCAATTTAAAGCAAGCACACAACTAATTGTTTTTTATTTCTATGTACATTGTTTCCTAAATAAGATTCCTACCTTTTAAAAATTATTTCAATGACTCCTACACTCCAAAAATGGCCAACTTTCAAAATACAAATTGAAATGTATGGTTAAATTTAGCCTCCCCTATTACCATTGCATGCCATATCAAAAACCATTAGCATTTCATTTTCCTGACAAAACAAACTAAAAGTTCTTAGAATTCTCCTCCATTGCATATAAGATCCAATTTTGGCTAGTTAAAGATTCAAAAATACAATTCAACTAGAGAAAAAATAAATGCCCATCACATGTTACAATAGCTACATGCCTTTTGGGCAGGGGCCCTAGCTCGGTTGGCTAAGTAATTCCGTTGCGGCTCTGCTGGTCACGAGTTCTAGTCTCCCCTGTCCCATGGTACCGGAGGGCGTGTCGCGCCAGTGCCGCCGGTCACGTTAAAAAGTTTACCAGGCGCACTGCAGTTTATAGGGGGTCGTGCTACCCGATTCCTGCAGTCTAAAAATAAAAAATAAAAAAATAAAATAGCTACATGCCTTTTATAAATTTAATAAGCATAATTACCTAGAATGTATGTCCTCTATCCATTAAATTATTTAACTAGAAAATTTATAATAAAACAATACCACCTTATTCTAAATTACATGCACATCAGACTAAAGTGAGATGTTCTTCCAAAGTGAAGATTAAATTATCGGTTAAATTGGTAGTTGATGTGAATTATTTTTTTTTTAAATTGTAATGGGGCAGATTTTATATATTAATGAATCTATTTTATTTATATTAAATTTATTAAATGATATTTACTATTTAATTAATTTAAATAAAATATATTTCCCAAAAATATTAAAATTGGTAAAATTTAAAATTATTATCTATAAAAAATAATACATCAAATTAGTTAACTCTTTATCAAAATAGTTAATAATCTTAAACAACCAAGTTAACTCAATCTTCAAAAGAGAAAAAATAATTAGCAAATCAACATGAAATTAATTAACTATTTGATCAAAATAACTAAATAAATCCAACTAATGCATAAATAAAAAAATTGACTAATAAAAGCCACCACATCTCCATACCCCCTCTATTTTTCATGGAATAAAATTTTGATCTAAAATAGAATCTAAACTATTTATCCATCCCCACAAAATTCCATAAATTGAGATAAACTTCAATTTAAGTTTGGACAGTAGATGCTTGAGAATTTTAGATCAATTTCAATTTAATTTTGGATAGTAGATGTTTGTTCAATGAGGAAGTATCAAAATAAAAAGAACATATCATTTTTCACTTGATTAGATTTGCATGGTGTTAGAATAAATAATTTTAGATATTTTTTAAAATTCTTATTTATATTTTAATTCTCCTGCTTATAGTTTTGTTTATGAAATATGTAGGAAGCTCTCTTTTTGTATGAAGATACTTATATGTGAGCACTGAAGAACATGGTATGAACAAGTAATTAAAAAATATCAATTTATACCTCTTGCATATTTAAAATGCATTTTAGAAGAAGTAAAATCATAGTTAGTTGCAGGTCTTTAAAAATGGGTATTACACAAGTAAAATATATTGAGATAAATAGTGAGATATGACGTAGCCTCCCTAAAGAATTATTAATGCAAATTCTAGCTTATCTTTCCATTCTAAGATGTGGGAGATTTAGGGTTGTTTGTAAACAATGTGAGCATCTTATTACACCACAAAACACCTCAATCCAATCAATTTCAGTAGCTGTCCCTGTTTGCTCCTCTCTTGCTTTCCTCTTTGGGTGCTCTAGATCCTCATACGACATCAGACACCCACTTAAATATTTGTATCTACTCAACTAGAATCCACTTACCCTATGTACAAAATTTCATTAGAATTTTCATAACATGGGAGGGTCGATATATTGAATTTCTACAAGAGCCTCCTTTGTTGTTTTAAGGAGATCATATTTATTAGAAATAGAGTATCCTTTTCTCTTTACATTTGCAAACTTGTTACTAGAACATGGATAAACCCCCCCACTCATAACCAACTTGTTGGATATGATTTCACTTGATTGGATTTTGACAGCTCCACAAGGTTCTACACCTTGGTCATAGCCAATAGCATAGATATGGCTATAGAGATCTATGATTCAGGGACTAATGGAAGGGTTATATTGGAGATAATTTATTTACCCATGTCATTTCTTCCCACTGAGGGAAGGGTGTATTCTAGAGGAAAATTTTATTGGGTTAGTAAGAGGTCATCTAATGTGTCATTTAATATTGTAGAGGGGTAAAAGTACAAAGCTGTGTCACACTTTATATTTAGGAAACAACCAACACTTATCCAACTTGTAAAATTGAATCACTAAAAAGTGGCATATATTTTTTGAATTTTGAAATGATGTAAACTAATAAAATGCATATTTTTTAGTATATTTTATGTTTTTTATTTTTTGAAAAAATTAAAAAATTATTTAAATATATCTTTTTATAAAATTACACTAAAATTTTGGTGCTTATAAAATGCTAAAAAAGGAAGTTAGATGAGGCATCAAGCTTTATATAGTAAATTTATTATTTTTCCTTCAAAATTTTTGTGTGTATTTATAACTTGAAACTTTAGTGCATGGATATTTTTCTTTTCAATTTTAATATATATATATTTTCCATAAATTTTAAAATGTGTGTGTACTGAAACATAGTTTTTTCCATTGGACATCAAATTTTATATTGATTATTTATCTAAAATAGAAAAAAAATTATACCATCTTGATATAGATTATTTTATCTAGCGCATCATATTTTTTTCAATTTTTTTTAATAAGTTTTAGTATTTTTATTTACATGGTAATTAACATAATATTTTTGTGTTGATAACCTACATTTAGTAGAAATAAAATATAAATACTAGTTAAAATATTTAAATATATATTTTTGAAAACTACACTTATGGATCTACAAAAGGGTATTTTTATATGTTTCAAAAAATGTTATTTACATGACTATGAGTTCTTAAAACATCAAGTTTTTCAAATAATCTATTTTTTTTAGTAAATTGGCTTCAAAGTGGTGCTACATATGCATTTATCTAACAATTTTAGTTGGAAAATTTGTGGACATATATAACTTAGCTAGAATGTATCTTACTAGATCATATGTTTGACCAAAATTATTTTTTTGTTAGAAATACTTAAATTCAATTGTGTTGATAAGTAGGCCAAAAGTGTGACACGGCTTTGTACTTTTACCTAAAGAGAAGTTGGGATGGTATTAAACTACCATGGAGATTAAACTTTGCTTATGATTGGGAATTAAGTGGGTGTGATGGAAATGTTGTTTTGGTACATACAATAAGGAGCTCTCATTATGGAAGTTGATTAAAGATGAAGATGAAGGGAAAATGAAATGTAGATGGTTATAATTGTAGCTAATTCCAAGGAGTCTATGCAATGAAACTTTGCATGGTCTAACCCTAAATGATGATTGGATTTATCCACAGGTAGTAAATTAATAGTTGTGGGTGGTTTTCCATATATGTACCTAGAAGTAAGTTGGTTTTGTTTGGAGGGAAGAATGATGCATAGCATTATTGGTGGATTTTTGATAGTATTTGAATGGTTAGATTTTATACCAATGCATTCTTATGAGCTTAAAAATATTTTCTGGCCTTCTTAATCCATGTCTCATATTCTCCATGAATTCAACAATATCTTGTTTCATTGGTATAGTTTGTTATTTTTTTTCTAAAAGTTTTCCATAACTTCTAAATTCTATAAAATATTCTAGAATAAGTAGCATTTTATCACCATATTCCCGAAAGTATGAATTCTTAATTTCTAGAGGATAAATATTCCATGGATTTTCCAATTTATCTATTGATGTGTATTGGATAATATTTTACAATATAATACTAATAAGTTAAGATTTAAAATATTGAACACAATTTTTAGAGTTTTTAGAAGAAACCATTTAAATTTTAATGATTAACAATTCTTCAAATAGAAAATTAGACTTACATTTTAAAACTATTTCATTCAATGGCATGTCAATTTAAGCTTACGCTCGAAACTTTTTATGTTCATGGAGAAGATACTTGTTAGAGTTTTTTTTTTTGAGCTTTTCACTTCCTCTCGATCATTCAATTCAAATTTATATTCAAGCTCATATTTAAAATTTCTAAATCACATTCATATGAAGAAACAATCTATTGTCAATTCATTGATAATACATCACTTGATACTCATATTTTGAATAGTGTTTTACACATTGTAAAAACAATCGACATAGCCACTAGATGTATGATGATGATATTAAGTTTATGTCATAACAATATTTCAAGCTTGTGTTTAATTAAAAAAATTTAGTCCTCTATACATTATTTTTTTATACAAAAAAAATTATGTTTATTTTAAAAATATGTTAATTTATATAAGCTTATATACATATAGAGATTATAAAATTATAAAAAATATTTCAATTAATTTGTATGCTTAAAAAGAATTATCAAAGTCTTATATATAATTACATTTATATCAATTCAAATTTTCTTTCTTTTGTTTTATCCAATTGATCCTTATAATTAAATAGGCTTAAAATAGGTTATATATTTAGTTTAGACCTATTTTATTTATTTTTATTTTTCTATATTGCTTCACTCATAATGAGTCCCTTTTAATCTTATCTAGTCTTGTGTTTCTTCTTTGATAACTCATAATTATCTCTTTGTGGTTGGTCTTGACATTGTCAATTTTTTTGGCTTTTAATTATTTTCTAAAATTATTATCTTTATCCTTGAACCATATGCAACATTCCCCCTCTTTCCTCTCTCTTTTCAGCTTATTTTGTTATGTAACAAACCATTTTTGTTCTCTATCTCCCTATTACTTTGATGGTGGATATTGGAGTGTGATCGAAAATATTAATTAAAAAAATACAAGACAAATGAATCTAAAAAATAATAAAGAACACCACTATATATCATCCATGATTTTCAAAATAACATTATAAGATTAAAAAAATTGAAACCTATATAATAAAATTTATTATCTATTTATTTCCACTTTAATATCTCCAATAATGGGATTTTTATTAAATAGAAGAATTAATCCTTTTTGATGAGTGCATCTTCCTAGTGAAAATTATTGAAGATCAATTTTCATGGAGCTAGAGTAATCAAAGAGAGATTAGATTTGGAGGAGTGCTATGAGATTGAATAAGAAGTGCAATGCTAATTTACTCCAAAGCCTTTAACCATTCTATAGTCATTTTTCTAAAAGAGAAAACCTTATTTTGATAATTCCAATTGGTGATTGAAAGAGATTTTGAATATACAATTAAAATGGATTCAATGTTAGCACTCAATGCAATGAATAAATCTTATTAGAATAAGAAATTGAATCAAAATATTTTCTAACATTAGGATGTTGATAGATAAATCTCACAATGTGTACCTCCAAAATCCTTCACATACATTTTAAATGAAATCTATCTATTAGTCATATTTGTAATCTATGGGTTAATTTCTCCATTAGTGGGGATCTTATAGTCTTTCTAGGTTCATTTTCAAAGGGTCCATAGCCTTATTTCCCTTCTAATTAGGTATTAAAACCATGCTAAAGGATTATCGAGTGGGGTTAGGGAAAAACAAGTTCATCTCACTACAACAGTGCTTCCCTTGTTTTTAATTCAATTTTCCATTTGTAAGATATTAAAGATTGTTGCATTGTTAGTTTAATATTTTATGTTAGAAAAAAGTTATGATTGACTAAGTAGCATATATTTGATTCAATTTTAATTCAACTTGTATATATAAATATTTTCATTAATGATCAAGAATAATGAGTTTTGATTATATATATTTTTTTGTGTCTTGATGATTTGCATATCATCATAGAGTTTTTAAAATTGATTAGTAGCTTCAATTGGTACCAAAGTACTAGAAAGGAGGAGAAAAGTGAGGATAATTCGGTCACTATTCAAATCAATAAGGATAGAATAATTCCTATGTAAAGGATTAAATCTTGATCATAAAATTAAGAGAATACTTTATATTCTATTCATAAGGGTATAATCAAAATCACTTAGATTTATTGAGAGAAAATTGGTTTTCTTGGATGTTGGTACTCACATATCACATAGAGTAGTCATAGTTTGTGACAAGAAGTCAAGAGTCACTATTTATATACATATTAACATCACTTGATGTGAGGTAGCAATGAGGATCTATTTGGGAGAGAGGAATATCATCATGAATAAATCATCTTGTCATGTGATAGAAAGGTACACTTTACTTATGCATTCCCTCCAAGCATATGAAGAATATGATTGTTGGATTTTCAATACATATGATGAGGCACATTAGAAAAAATCTAGTCATAGGAAGTTTTGAAGGACATAGGTTTTGCATAATTTTACTTTTTTTGAGAAAAGATTATGTTTGTAGTAATTTTAAAAGATATATAAATAATACATATGAAAAAAATAGTTAGTATGAAGGGAAAGTGTGGTTTAGAAATTTTGATAGAAACTGTTAAAAAAAACTAAGATTAATTCATATTTGGAAATTGATAGGAGAAGTTAACTTATATTTTGTAAAGTAATATATTATATTTGTTTTGAGATAGAAAATCTTGTAAGTACATCAAGACTATTGAGTCTTATTATTGATGAAACTATAATTTCTTACTAGAGTAAATGTATGCAATCTTTATTAAAATCTAAGGATTTGTGGAAGTTTGTTAGTAAAAGGTGTGAGGAATCTAAGGACATTAATTTATTAAACAACCAATAGAAAAGGAAACTTAAGAAAAATGAACAAAAGGATAATTAATTTTTGTTTCTAATTCATGGTGCACTCATTCAATCAATCTTTCCTAAGATAATTGGTTTTGTACATTCAAAAAAAGCATGATGTATTCTTGTAATGCAGATCAAGGTGCTTATATATCTAAATTAAAAGCAATAAGAAATTCTTTTGAAAATATTAAAATGAGTCCAAATGAATCAGTAAATGATTTTTTCACAAAAGTTGAATGGACCATGATAAATCAAAGGATATTTTTAGAAGATATTTGATTGATCAATTTTTTATTGAGAAAATTTTAAGAAGTTTTCCTCCAAATTTTGATAATGTTAAACATTCCTAGTAGAAATTTTAAAGGAACATACATATATGTAAATTTATTAATTAAGTGGTATTAAATTCAATGCAAAATAATAAATAAAAAATAGTGAAGAATCTTTAGAATAAGAATTTGTATCTAAGGAAACCATTAGAGGTAAAAATAATAATTTCTCTAAGGTTTATAAAAAATTGAAAATGGAAATAACTATTGTCCCGAAGATGAGGATAGAGGCGAGTCTAGTCACAAAACAGAGATAGGGGTTTTTATCAAAGACAAGGTTTTGGTTTCTAGGTAAGAAGTAATAATTATAGGGGTAGGTTTAGGTAGAGGTAAGGATATTAGTATAGAAGAAAGACACATTTACCATTTTTATTATAATAAAATTTGTCATTATGAGTCTAAATATTAGTATTCCTAATTATGTAGCCAACATTTAACAAACTTTGATTACTGTATGAGGCTCTATGAAAATTTAATTTGAATTCTCTAATCAGTAGTAGAAATCCATTTTATAATGTCTCTAATGGAAGATGGGTGGTCAAGCCCATGAATTTTATGAACATGAGAGAGCATCTATGCTCTTAATATCTACTTGCATTGTATTATTTCCGTATTTTCATAACAAACGTCCATACTTTGCTATAATTATTATGAAAATGATTAAATTTATTATTTTATGATGACATGTTTCTAGCATAATCTTTCTTAAAATGATTATAAAATATTTGACACAATCCACATGATTTCACTAATAATGATAACATTTTCCTTACATGTTTCTAAACTTCCTCTTTCTTTACAAGATACTCCCTACAATTCACATATTGACTAACATTTTTAACATCTATTATTAAATTCTCTATTTTCCCATGTTTACATTATTATCATGTCTATTGTGCTAGCTTGAAGAAGTTTACAAAAACTAAATTGATTCATGTTATGTTTATCATTATACAAAAACTAAATTGATTCATGTTATGTTTATCATACTTGTATCTAACACTCACAAGAATAAAAAAATTATGATCTAAATGGAAATACCTCGCATTCCCTATATCTTACAAGATGACTCTACTTAGCACTACATGCCTATATTTCTTGTCCTATTGGCACCATCGTTACAGGCATATCGTTGCTTATCATTGCCATGCACTTTCACGAGAATAACATAAATATCTTATTTATGGTATGCATGATATTTTTTTGCATATTTTTATCTTATCTCCTTCCATCTATTCATATTCCTTATATGTGAGCAATTGTAGGGCCTCAACATTTCTCATTGAATATTTTTCTTTAAGGGAAACATCTTTATCCCATCTTAATAACCTTTTTTATTTTTCTTCTTATTGGTTGCGGATAATATAATACTATTTTAAATTACATATGTATACCTTTATGCCAATGTTTTTAGTCTAGTACATATTCAGCTTAAAGAAAGCACACAACTAAAGCATTATCAATTCTTGTCTACATTATTTCCAAAAAATGAACTTGATATTTTAGCTTATCCACTTGTTTACCATAAGTCAAATCTATGATTACAAAAAAGATTTCAATCATTTATTACAATCCAAAAATGACCAATTTTCAAAATTCAAATTTAATTTTATTGCTAAATTTACCCTCCCCTATCATCATTACTTGCTAATTCAAAAAGCGTAACCATTTCTATTTTTATAGACATAGTGGGACATAACTAAGATAAGAATAATTTAATAAATGACAATCCATCTAACATTATTGGTTGAGATTTGGAGGTTTTGTACTCTATGTATATGTCTATATGCTTGACATTATTTTGATAATGTCTTCCTCAAGAGGTATATCTTTTGAGAGTGATCACTACCATATGAATAACAAACTTAAGTATTTTTAATATGATTTGATAATTCTGATATTTGTAAAATATTCTATATAATTCTCATTAATTAGTCTTACTGTATTACATACCTTTGAAAATATTGAAACACACTCAAAGAAACTAACAATATATTATATCATTTAATCTTAATGTATTAAATACAACAGTACTGCATTATATAGATACTTCAGCTATATAAGACTGCAACAGCTTGATAAAAACGAGAGAAAACGACATTGAAATAAAATAGGATTGAACTGTGATATTTCTTCAATACCAAGATTCACATATAAATGTTGAAATAAAATAAAATGTACACTTAAAGACCATCTAGTCGTATATTATCGGTATAACAAATAGAAGCCGAGAAAACAGGCATCAATTTCACTTCTAGGCCGACGAGGGGGGAGAAATGGCGGACTAATGTGAGGAGGAAGAAGTGGCGGGCGACGAGGGGGGAGGAGTGGCGAGCCACGAGGAGAGAGAAGTGGCGGGTGACGAGGAGGGAGAAGCGCGGGGCAACGAGGGGGGAGAAGGGGCGGGCACCGAGGGGGTAGAAGCGCCGTTAGTTGGCTGCAGGGCTGGATGAATGTGGGGCACCACACCCCGTTGGGGAACGATCACATTTCTGAAAACTTGCCTCAACTCGTCATCATGCACCACACCGCTTTGGGGAATGATCACATTTCTAAAAACTTGCCTCAGCTCCTCATCATGCTTCACAGCTAATAAAATATGCCGAGGAATTATCATCCTCTTCTTCAGCTGCAACGTCGCATGCCCGGCTAACTCTAACACCTGCACACCCACAATAAATGAATACGTCGACTCTAAAAGTCAGAATGGGAAGCAACGAGAAAGGCTGTTAAAAATATACCTCAGCTGCGAGGTACTCCATGGTGGCGGCGAGATAGACGGCAGCGTTCCATCCCACCCGCTCTGCATATCTGCCCTTCCTCAAATACCTTCCAATTCTACTGACGGGAAATTTAAGCTCGGCCCTCTCGCTCTTGGACACCCTCCTCCTCCTAACGCCTTGCCTCCTTCCTCCCATTGACGACTCCATTCTCTCAATTGCAGAATAAGTCAGATGCTTATTTTCAAACAAATTTCGATGTTACGGCTGAGCAAGGATTGACCTGATTTATACTAAAATGAGCAAAGAGTGACTTGATTCATTCTAAAATTTCTGACCAATAGAATGTCATCTGCATAAAATTTCCTTTTTTTTAAGAGAGGGAATCTCTAACATTCTATTCATGAATTCTACCAATCATTATCCTTCTAATATTTGAACAAAGTTATTTTGCAGAGGTGTTAATAGATAAATGTTTATCTGGGATTGTTAGTATGATATTTTGGTCTCTTCTTAGTCTATATAAAATAGGATATTAAACTAGTATAGATATTTTAAATATAGTTATTTAAAAATGTTGAGAGCTACTAATTTAAAATTATTTTATTTATTTAAAGGTATTTTTTATTTTATTTTTAAGCTATTTCATTTATTATATATGGAGACACAAATTTAGTGTATCATATATTTTGTAAATATTATGTGCATTTATTAAATCTAATATTTTGATGTCTAAATGAGTATTAAATTTAAGGTAAATGGTAAGAGTTTTTGTTAACACACTCACCCATTACACTTTGTTGCTTGCTCCATTGCGTAATGCCTCTTGAAATGAATTTATATATAGATCTATTTTGTTTGACAACAATAATTTAATGAAAAATCTAGATTTAATATATAATATTTTAAATAATAATTATATATAAATAATTATGATATGTATATATGTATTATATATACGCGCACACACACACACACACACACACACACACACACACATATATGTATATAAATATATATATATATGTATATAAATAAATAAATATATATACACATACACACACACACACACACACACACACACACACATATATATATATGAAAATTCAAATGATATAGCTCATCTAGAAAATTGAATGTTGATGCGATCATTTGATTATCTAAAAATCTTTCATAATCAAATTTTGAACATAGATATGAAATCTAGATTATGAATTCTATAATAGATATGCATTTACTGTTGACTTTGCTTCAAGTGTGATTGCGCATATTTTTATTATGCTTTAGCGCCTATCTCCTTGTTCGTCAACCTGCAAAGCCTCCACTCTTACATTGCTATCTAACTTAGTGTCAGTATAATTTAATGATTCTATTTCAATTGTTTTGTGCTAGGCTTGATGTGTGGAACCTTCATAGTCCTTAGTTGAATTTTTAGTGTGGAATTCACAAGAATTAAAACTTCAAAAGACATGGGAATGCAAGATACCTAGACTCTAGAATAGACTCACATGATGTAAATTGCTATCAAGTGGTCTAATATTCTTTGATTATTTTCAATGATGAGAAGGTCTATGAGATTATATCCAAATATGATGTTTTTGAAAAGAGGATAAACAGGTTTTGAATGGACCCGAAACCATTAGGTTTTAAGGGGAATTGAAACCCAAACCAAGAAGAACAAGCTGCCCATAAGAAAGAATAAAAAACATCTAGCAGCGAAACAAGGACCCAACAAGTCGACAACTAGCCAAAAGCCAGCAGGCTGCCTAGAAAAGAACCAAGATTCTACATGAATCTTGACTTTATTGGTTTTGACGGGACCAACAACCCATAACTAGGTTTTGGCAGGGACCTTAAACCCAAGAGAGAAGCCTGTAAAAACCAGACTATAACAAGCCAACCACCCAAGTAGAATGGTCTCACCATACTACTGGCAGAAACAACTAAGTCATAGGTCTATAGAAGCAGAGCCCCAAAAGTAGACAAAACCTTTCCCAACAACAAACCCTCCCCCCCTCTATAGGAGAGATCATCACAAGAACACAAGGCTCCAATCGTTTTCCATAAAAGACAATTGCTCTCTCCACTTCTATAGGAGACAAAACCCAGCTCAACCAACCCACCACATTCACAACACTCCTGCAAACCACCATTCCACCTCAATAGAAAAGGGAACCCCCTCAATGGGAAAAACAGGAAGAGACCTTCAACCACAAAACGCACCTCAACCCGAGAGGGAAAGGACTCCACCTCCAAAGGAGAGATCTTCACCTCAAAAGAAGACCTAGTATTCAGAGAGAAGGAAGGGACTAGATTGAGAAGGAGAACCAAAGCAAGCAACAACAGAAATAACAGTTGGGTCTTCAAAACTATCTCTAAAAACCACCCAACCCTCAAAACCTTCAGCACAAAATACAACTGATCCAGCACCAACTCCATACCCATAGAATGGTCCGTCTAAGGCATCAACTCCCAAACACCACCAAAGAACAACAAGGCACATGGGGGGAAAACCATGAACAAGGGTTTAAGAAAGACACCTGCTCTCATCATGAAAAACTCCTGGTAATGCCAACGCAGGTCCACACAAAACCCAGTAGAGCACATGGAAGAAAACATCCAAATTTGAGCAGCATAACCACTCCACCAAATGGGCCAACATCCCAAAGCAGTCTCCAAACTAGGAAAATAGGCAATGAAATCCACCTACCATTTGGAAGCCACAACCATGCTGGGAAAACCCCCAAAGGAGAGCCACCAATCAGAGAAAGCGCAGAAGTTAAGAACACCCGAGAAAAAATGAGAAGAAGAAATGGCCAACAAATAAAGCCCCCAAGCCATCCTACTACACCAAGTATAACCAAAAATAAGCCCCTTCTTCAACCCAAAAACTCTAAGGAAGCCCAAGAAAACCCACACTCCCAGCCAAAAGGAAGCCACAACCCTGCTGACAAGCCACCAAACAGTGAATGCATGGAAGCAACGAATATCCAAATATGATGTTATTGTGGGCTTAAATTTATTTTAAATATGACATCTTAAATCCTAACTCAAATAGTTTACTATAAAATATGATTGACAATAATCTAATTTTGGGAAGGAACCATCTTGGATAGTAAAAGGTGAATTTGAGTAAAAGGGAAATGGTCATGAGAATGTTTTTTCTTAGGGGACATAATTGCATCTATAATTTAGACTACGATGGAAAAAATTAATATTAGTTGGAATTTGAATGAACCATTAGGGATGTAGTAGATACAAGTTGAGGAATTTGTTGAATTTTTTAACTTATAAACAAAACCTATTGAATTGAACACCATAATGAGTGATCTCAAGGAAAAACTATACTAGTAGATATAGGATGAAGAATGCACTTTTCTCCTCTATAATAGAAAAACTTTAAATAACAATTCCATGAATGAAATTCAAGTTAGATATTGGGATAAAAATCATCTTATCAAAAGGTTACATCATTCTTCAATAATTTGATTAGGAGAGCCTACAAGTTTAAGGCCCATCTTTTGAATAGTCTACAACATTAATGATATCAAGTTTCAACAATCCATGAATAATGTTGAGCTAATTTGTAGATTTGACTGTGTGATATTTTTTTGCATTAACATTTTGGATCACACTTTGTGATCCATCATCACGATGATAGCATAGACCTTAAGGGAAAAAAATCACACAATCAAATCCATAAATCAGCTCAACAGTCTACAACATGTTATTGAAATAATATAGATTATTAAAATTTATCTTTCCTTGACCATGGAGATTTGCACTAGTAGAAAACATACAGGATGTCACATAATAATATCATTATTGCATTTTCAAGTATTTTTAAATGGATTTTAACTTGAAGATTTAATCCTACACTTGTTTCACTTAATGAGAAAATTTTTCTCTTTCCTTAAGAGTATCTTACATCAAGTTTGAGATAGAATCCATGTGGAAAATTGCACATTAGAGTAAACATCTTAGACTACATCTCCTAATAGAGAGCATGAGTAATTAAATAATTTTTAATATACTATTATATTTTAAATTATTAATAAGAACATATCTTATTGATAATAAAATACCATTCCTACTAGTCTTGAAGCCCAAAAAATATGTTCCAAAACATGTTTCTAACAAATATGAAAGTGAGATAATTATTGGTGCCTTTCTAAGGTCACATGAAAAATTTCCATTCTCAAACATGATCTTTTGCATATTCTAGGAGAGAGTACAATAGATGTCAAAGGGGCTATTTAGTTAATTCAATTCTTTCCTCAAGCACTACAAGTTTGGAGTAGATAATTTTTCACACAAGAACTTGAGAGTTCGCATCAACTATTAATTTCCATAATCACTTGTTGAGATTAGACCATAAGATATTACTAATAGTTTTTAAGAGAGAAGAAAGAGAAGTATCTACAAGAAGTATAATTCTAGCTAGAGGATGTTATGATGGGTTAGTAGGGATAGATATTAATACACAAATTACAAATAATAATTGTAAGATAATCACAAACACTTGCTTATCTATTTAGAAAAATAATAAACAAGGAATGATTGTGGTCTCATGAGTTCTAAGTGCTTATAGAGATGCACCAAATATCATTTAATTATTCAAAATATTTATAAAATAGGTAGTAAGTAGCTAGATTAATAGAAAAGGTCTATGGATTAATGCCAAGGTGGATAAATTTATTCTACCAAATGAAGGTGAAGAAAGTGAGATAATGTTTAAGGAGGAATCTCTCTAGTTTAGAAACTTGGAAACTCAAGAATGCAACTAGAAGAAGTTTTTCTTTCCATTTTAGTATGTAATAGATACCCTTGGTAGAGGGTAGAGCCACTCTATGTCAAACTCTTCACCTTAAATAGCTCTAGCTATCTATTTGGAGATAATACATATTCCTTGAATTTTAGGATATATGTATGCCCATCCTCCTCAAATATTATGTTGAATCCAATAAAGCCATTATGAGATTTGGAATAAGTTGTATCATCCCACTTGAGGAATTTATTGATGATTAAATACTAATCTAAATTATTATGGTATCAAATATTGAAATTGATCTTGATTCCCAAAAAATCTCCCATTTATTGAGGCTCCTAATTGTTCATTAGCATATTCTTTATGTAACTTAAATTCTTCCTTTTGTATGGAACTTTCAGTTGTTGTTTTAGCTAATTCTATTATTTCTTTTGTGCCTTTATAGGTAGGTCAAAACTACCACTTTAATTTATAACATAGGTACAAATTTTTTGTGGTAGTGAGACATGATAGCTATTTTTTTTATATGTTGTAGTAATTGTTGATCATCAAAGCTTGCGCCTCTCCAAAATTCTTATGGGAAATTCAGTGAGTGGGGGACCAATTTATGTCTCACTAAATAACTCTGATATTTTTATAGAAAGTCGACTCTTCTTTGGGGCTTGGAGAAAAGGGTAGAAGGAAATGTAAATTTTAAACATAAAAATGGCAATGCGCCAACACTTTTACAACATTTCAAACCCTACCATTCCTATGATTGATATAATTAGACACAGAATGCCACAATCCTTCATTGTTGGAGAGAGAATGAACAACAAAGGCTAACAACAAGCATAGTGCAAACTTTCAAATCTCTCCACAGATAGTGTTCATTAAGGTCTGATCAAACATAAAGATTTCAAAGGGTAACATGAAAAACATTTAGAAATTGCATAAGCTCTTTCTCCTTATACAACAATAATATAACAAAAAAACAACCTTTTGAAAAAATAGAGAAGTCCAATGACATAATCCAATTTTCAAAAGTTATTATTCAACTATACGAGCATACAACATGGAAATCAACTACTTAAACCATTCAAATTCAGCTTGCAAGACACAGTGTTTCATTCAAAATGAAATTATAAAGAAAGAAAGATTGATAAAGGCCATACATTCATGGTCTCAATGATTTCTTCTCAATAATTCATATTTTAAATATCAAATGAACTTTAAAATAAAGGTTGGATGCCAATCCGACAATATTTTAAGCCTTAAAAGATATAACATGCTAGAGAAAAGTAGTTCTGCAACTTTACTTCTGAAAATAGTTCTATATCCTAAGAAAACTAAAAAAAGTTTTCCTTGTCAAAGGAAACTAGAACTTGGAATCCAACCCTTTCAACTGTCATCATCTCCCTTATATAGCTATAGAAAGAAGTAAATGTCACCACTACACAATAGTTATTACTACCAGGTGTAAGCTTCTTATAGCACACAATCTGATCATAGATCTTTGTTTAGGTCACAACAGTCTTTTCTCATCAATTCTCAGCTACCGCATTAATGCTTTTCAGATATTTTAGCAAAGATAGAGGCCTGTAAATGATCAAATCCTAGAAACAAAACCTAGCAAAAAGGTCCAGTTGACCAATCACATCACCCAAAGGAACCAACTCAAAGCTTCCACCCCAAAAACCAAGAAAATAAAAAGGCCAGCAAGATCCAACAAACTCCCAAAAGATATCATTTCATAAGAAGCACAATCTTCTTGTAGTGAAGAGATGACATGTCAAACAGGTGGAAACTTTCGAGCTCATGAATATAGCTCTTTAGAAAATCTATTACAAGCCAACATGTGTCCTGACTCTCTCTCAAAAGGAAGGTGAAAACCAAAAGTTGCACAACCACCATGTGGCACATTGTGCACCTTTTCGATAACTCTACTTGAGTGTGGCCACATCTGAAACTGATAACATTAAACAAGTGGAAAATAAAAAATATCAAGGCAAAAACGCTTCATAGTTCTAGTGACTCATCTAGGGGGTCTTCGCTTGTGGAGGAACGAACCTAGGGCTCTAGTAATTCTTGGTGTTTGAAAAAAGTAGAATGTTGTGTCTCCCAGTCTGCATCAATTGGTAGGATGATAGTATGGATATGTTGATATGCTTTCTCTAGCTCAAAAACCTCTTTGAAAGAAACAAATCCCCATCTGGAAGAGACTGCTACAAGGTGATAACATAGTCGAGAAAGAGGATAAATCTTGCACTCAATATCATTAGTCATGGGCATTGTATTTGGATCTGGGAGTTTCACAAAGGTCTATATCTTGTGTTGGATTGCATCTATGACCTGCTCAACTATCAACACATCTTCATCTGGTGAAAGAAGAGGAGGTAGCCCAAAGTTAACCAAGACACCGAAGTCCTTCTTGATCTCGATGACCCACTTGTTCAACATCGTCTGACACTCTTTACACTTTGCCGCAACCTTGTGACATTTGATGATCTCATTAGCTTTGATAGAGGTGACCTACCAATCAGGAATCCCCACACTTCTCAGAGCTTTGTCAATGGCTATGCATAACTTGGAAATGAAGCTGTGTGATTCTACCACTTGGGGTGAGCATTTGTGCATGAAGTGATCGGCCATTGGGCCAACCTTACCATTCAATTCCTAAACATCTCTTAAGAATTACAAAGCAGGCCCAAGGATGGTAACACCAACTGTGATCCGCTCCCAATGAGTGGTTACCAACTTCATTATCGGGAGGGCTCCAGATTCTTATGCATCAGCTAGCTCCTAGTTAAACTAAGCCTCTCTTGCTCTCATGCTTTCCTCCATTTGACTTCTCTCTCTAAGGGCATTTGTTAATTTTGAGCTCAACCTTCTGATCTTTTGATTTGATTCTTCTACTTCCGTTTGGGCTTTCCAAAGATCATCGAAAGTTCGGGATCAGACATTGTCCAACTCTCTTTTTATATTATCAATTTCAACACGAAGCTGAAATTGTTCACTTTGAGCTTCAGCAAGCATAGATGCTTCTCCTTGTTGGTCTTGAATTTTCCTTACATGAGTCATTTGAGCTTCTCAGGCTTGAATCTTGTTGTGAAGTCAGCTCATTGTTTCTTTCACATTTTCCAACTCTACCTCGTGCTTCTTTAATTTCTTGCCTAGCCTTTCATAGTTAGTGCTTACCACCTTTTGAGTGGCCTTAGCTAGGACCACTTTGTTGTGTGGGTGAGTTTTGTTCAAGTCTAGGCCCAAGGCATGAATGTTGTAGTCCTCCATCTACATTTTCCCTTCAGGCTTGGAAATGAGTGGCTTCATGGTATTGTTCAGCAGAGAGTTATGCTCTTCATTGAAGCAGGCTTCAATTTTCTTAGTAGCGAGCATCGTGGCATTTTTTAACAATATTTTTTCCTTTTTTTCATGTCAGGCTTTCTTTGTAGCATCAAAATAGCCTTGAAGAGTCTGAGGGACATCGATGCTTTGTGCTACAATGGAAGAACTAGGAGGCAGTCTGAAAAGGGTGACATAAGGGGAAACCTCAGATGTATGAGCATGTAGGGATGCAAAAGGTAGCATTATCATGGAAAGAGGTGGGATACCAAATTGAGTAGGCAAAAAACCAGTTGGGGTGAACAAGGAAACAAGCTGATGGAGAGGTTCTTTCCCAATAGTAGATGGGATAGGAGTGATGGGTAAAGTTTAGGTCTCAACTATTTCAATGGGGGCCCTTGATAGGGCGATTAAGGAATCAATAACGGTCACAATGGATGATGCTCCTTCAACACGTGGGGTAGCTATAGAAGATTCATTGAAAATGATAGGGGGTGTAGTTAGGATTATCAACTCTAGGTCTGGGGGTGAAGGATTCCTTTCCACGCGAGGAGGTAGAGGATTAACCAAAGGTGCAAAAATAGGAAGAAGAGGAGGAGCAAAACTTACCTAATTCGTAGTAGTCAGAACACTTCATAGGACAAACTCTGCTTCTTCTTCTTATCAGGCCGATATATCAGGGGCACCGAGATCTTGGATTTGTCTTCTCATTGCATGACCAAAACTAGTACGTCTCGATCCTCTGGCAACCAATCCTTTTGAAATCCTTCTAAAACTTGGCCTTTGACAACTGCAACAGATCCTCTTGGAGACCGTCGGGTCTGTTTCCCTTTATTTTAGGCACTAGGAGAGGACAGGGCTTGTGAATCCTTTCGCTTCAAGTCTCTCCAACTATCAGATTCATGAGGCTGAGAAGTCTAACGTAGAACTTGTTCTTCATTAATTTCGTGGCTCGTCTTTGGATTATTGTTGTTGGTATCAACCTCTTTATCATATATTTCCTCGAATTCATCATCAAGTGGCTAAAATTTATTGAACGGGGCTCCTTGACATCTCATCTCCTGTCAAAATCTCTAGAAGTCTATGTTTTATTGTTCCAACCATCCCTTGCACTTTAGCTATGTGTTGAGGGATTTTTCCATCGGGAGGTTCCTCTAATACTCCGCTTGCAGTTCATAGAAATTTAAACATTTTGGTCACTGAAATGGAATGTGAGCCAAATAAATATACACCTCTGCACTTTCTTGAGTTAGTTCCTCCTTCTCTTGAAATATTCCTGAATTTGATGCTTCATACTATAAACCCTATCTAGGTTATAGTCCCACTTGCCACAATTGAGGACCAAGCCTAAGACCACTAGTAAATTCATGATTTTTTCCTTGGCCTTTTGCTTATTCAATATTACCTAACTTTTAGAAATTATGAGGGGAAGCAAATATATATTTGTTTTGTTTCTCCCAACACCATAGATCTTGTCAACAATGATTGCCTAATGGAAAGCCTCCAACGAAATTTTTTTTTTTGTTACAAATCTAGAAAGTTGGAAAGGCTCCCTAGAAAAACCATGATATTTGATGAATTTGTGAAATCTTCACCTAGGAAATAATCCATCGGGTTTGGCGGATCTTTAATCCATTGAATGATCTCTTGAGAGAAATGGCCGATAGGGCCAGGCAACACATGTTGATACACTCACGTTAGAAAATTATCCACAAACCAATAATAATCCCCTATTCTTAAAAGCACATTCTACACAAAAAATGGTTAGAGACAACCCCTTTCATATAACCTAGACACTAGTACATTCCTCCCTAGCCACTCAAATTTTTTATGCAAAATCAAATGAGCCAAGACAATAGAATACCTAAATTTAGACTCAGTACCATAATTCTATTGGTATTTTTGTCGTTGCACCAAAAGATCAACCCATCAACACCCACTACAAACACTAAACTTACCCAAATCCATGGGAGGTGGTTAAGCCATGTCACAAACCCCAAAGGGGGACACTAGCGATTAGTCCAACAATCCCCTCTTAACGTTACATGAGGGGATTCAAACTCGTGACCCAAGGCTTTGATACCAATTGTTGTTATGTTTTTCATTGCGCCAAAATATCGACCCATCAACGCCCACTACAAACACTAGACTTACCTAGATCCACGGGAAGCAGTTAAGCCATGTCACGAACCCTAAAGGGGGACATTGGCGATTAGTCCAACAAATTCTTCAGTTTTTCCAGCATGTTTCTAGCTATCACTTTAGCAAAATCATAGTACTTCTGGCTCCCTTTCCTTTTTAGTGCATAGGCTAGGCAAAACTAAAAAGGTTTGACATGCCCATCGTTATCGAGACTGAAAACCTAGGCCAACATTGAGAATACAAACTGTGTGTCCTTGAATTTTTTGCATGAAAGAGGAAAGAGGAGACCTCTCTCTTTCCTTCCCTTTACCTCGCCCTCATAAAAAAAGAATTCCTTGCCATTTCCTCCCCAAAGGTTTCCATCTGTTCTTCATCAAAAAGTTCAGCACCCCAGGTCATAGGGATACACAACATATTCTGTATAGATTTAGCAGAAACGGTAATCTTGACCCCTCTGCCCTCAATAGCTTTTGTTTTTTTATTGAATCTTTTGGCACGTTTCGACCATCTTCAAGCATGGATGTACGAAAGGCAATATAAACTGGGGCAAACCACAATTCTAGAGCTGAAACGTAAAACCCTCTGATGGTTCGTGCTCCACCATTTTCAGAAATGCACCTTCCCTAAAAATTTTAGGGTTAGCTGACAACTTAGGTTTTAAGACATTGTCAGTGATATCTTGTACCACCTCTCTTGGGATGCGTTTATTAGGCAACACCTTCCTACAGAGTTTGAAAGGTTGTTCCTCGACTGTTGGGGCATTGGCGAATGAGTTCTACCCCAAAAAAGGATTAAACTAGGCCTCTTGCTGAAAACTATAGATTTTCTACTAGAGATTGGTGCTTCTATCATGGATGTATGAAAAAGTTGTAGAGAGTTTCCTTGACGACGATGACCACTTGTCTTTTACTTCTTTGGATAAATCTACTTTTGAGTGCACTTAATTCACTCATTCGTACATGTAGTTAAGGCTATGCCATTACCGTTGGTCCATTAAATATTGCCACTGAGGTGATACGTGTGGATTGGAGATCCGTATCCCTTGGGAATTCCAAAAATTCCATGAGAATAGAATTAGTACATTCCCTCCATCGCCTTTTTATCAAATAAACTCATTAAATTAAGAAACGCGCTTTTCGCTTATGTGAAATGTGCTGAGGTGATGCAAGGTACCCTTGAAAAGATGTGACCATTAATTTGTTAGAGCTTAGCATGTTAATCCATGTCTTTTCTCATTAGTAAGCTAGATGGTGTTGATGATGGCAAAGGATAGATGTCAACAATCGACATACAATAGCATTTACTCCCAACACCCAAATTTATTTCTAAAGACATTTTGTTAGATCCTCCATGGGATTTATCTACCATTATTCATTTTTCCTTGATATTTTCCCATTGTCACCTGACCAAAAATAGACCTTCCGTTGGTTGGGTTTGTTGGCTTCACTTTCTATATATAGCTATGCCACTTTATGCCATATTCATTCAAAAATATAGCTTCTTAAGTTTAGCAAGATTTCTGCTGTCTCCATTCCACCATAGTTCGTTGCTCTCTTAGAATGTCTACTAGCTTGAGGACTCCAATTCGGCTCCTCCCATAGAGGCCACAATACTGCTTCATGGGAGAGGCATTAGTGACCGAATTAAGCATCTGGTGAAGAAATGTGACTACCTTTCCATGGTTGCGTTTAAGTGGGTAGTCAGCCTGGACTTTATCAATGATGAAAACCAGCTTCAGAACAAATACACCATCCTTTCCCACTTTGTGGCCTCACTGCTTGACCTGAACATGGCCAAGCCTATGAAAATTGAGTTGTGCCACCAGATCTTCGATGCTTCATTGATGGAAGGGCTTGACAAGATAGTGCAAGTGGTCATCCCTGATGTTGGTATCTGGAGCACCATGGATCTCCATAGGAACATGGAATTTGGAATAGACGTACCTTGGTTTCCCTTCCTTTCTGACTTCTGCACTATGGACCTGGAGATGTACCACTGCTCTTCTCAACCAGTGGCCAACTATCTACTGTGAGAGTACAACATGCAGCCCGTTCAGGGACTCACTTGGAGGAAGCACTTCTACTTTTTGGTGCAGAGTTGTGGTGACTAGGCCTTGGGTCTGCACTATGTGGAGCCTACATGTGTTGTGTGTTCAACCCCTTTTTGCACCTGTCAAATAAGAAGAAGAAGAAGAAGAACTCGATAGTAAGCCCTTTTTCTTCATTGACAATGGTCGAAGGCTTAACTTTACTATTTTTTGAACATTGCCTCCTTTTTGCTTCTTTTTATTTTGCTACTCTTTTTGGCTTTGCTCGAGAGAGCCTCATGTTTAAATATGAGCCTCGGGCCTTGCATTATATTGTAATTTTTTTATGAATATAATATAATACAACTTTTCATTTCTGAACAATGTTATTCAAGGATGGTTTATTCTCAAAAATAGAATGTATTTACAAATTTTTTATATATGGTTACACATAACTGTTAAAAGTTTAAATAACTATGTATTTTACTGGAATAACTTTAGATAAATATCATTCACCGATATATCTAAAGCATTTCCTTCCATATCTTCAAATTCATATGCATTCTTCTCCTTACATGAGCTAATTTAGAAGGGTCCCTTCCATAGCGCTTCAAATCTTGTGTGTTGCCCTGGTTTGCAGTACGTTCATCATACTTTAGCACTAAAATCCCCTCTTTGAATTTTGGGTTAGAATTCTTTTTGTCGAACCACCGCTTTACCATTTTTTGATGGGTGATCATGGCTTCATATGCTTTTTCTCTATCTTCTTATAGCTTGAGGAGTTCTGCTATCCGTACTTCCATTATGTTATTCTCTTCAATTTCTAGGGATTTCAGTAGTTGTAGGGCATGAATCTCTATGGAAGTGGGTAAAACTACCTCTTTTCCCTACAACAATTCATAAGGGGAAGTCTTCAGAATTTGCTTAGGAGTAATTTAGTCCACCCACAAAGCAGCTCACAGATGTTTGATGCAATCCATTTGTGGTTCCATTCTTATGCACTTGATTAACCTAATTAGGTTTTTGTTGCTTGATTCTCCTAACCTGTTTCCTTGTGGGTAGTAATTTGATGAATTTTTAAGGAAAATACCATGTCTAATAGCAAAATATAACATCCTTGATCCTACAAAATGTTGGGCATTGTCAGATATGATGGTTTTGGGCGGGTCGAATTTGGCTACTAGCTCTTTAAGGAAATTGACAATTTCCCCCTCTGTGGCATTTTTTAGGGCTACGACCTCCATCCACCTTGTGAAGTAGTTGGTTTCCATGAGGATCCATTTGTGTCCAACACTAGAAATAGGATTTATCATTCCAATAAAATCCAAACCCCATTGAGCAAAGGGTTCCTCGGTTATGATTGGGCTTAGGGGCAAAGCAACATTATTTCTCTTTCCAACAAAATATTCACATTGGGTACACTTCTACACCAAATGGTGTGCTTTGAAAAACATAGAGGGCCAATAATATCCTACTCACATGATCTTTAAAGTGGTAGTCTTCGCAGAGAAATGTCCACCCTCAGGACTGTGATGGAATTCATTGAGGACTTTTTCTACCTATAGCTTGTCTAGAAATTAGAGTAGTACACCATCATAATTTATTTTGAATAATATACCCTCAACTAATACGTACCTAGTGCCCTACAATCGGTAGTATTACCTTTTATGAAACGAAAGGCTGGTTGGGTAGTAATCCTTTTGCATATATTGTGTTCAATCAACCACCCAAGATTCTTTAGACTTGAATTGGTTTGAGTTGACCTCATCGATCTCTTTTTCAGCTTTGTGACTTGATTCCTATGTGATGTATTCACACAAACGTTTTCCCTGAATCATATTGGTTGGTCTAATGTTCACATCATATTCTAGGATCTTGGTGATCGAATTTTCCCTCTTTTCTATTATCGCACCTTCAGTAATATATTCTCGCACACTGGGATGCGCTACAAGAATAGTGATCTTGTTGGCTGACACCAAGTGTCAAAACTTCTATAGACTTTTAACAATGGAAAAACCTTACTTTACTACAAAATTATACCTAGCTTTGTAACCTTTCAAGGTCCTTGAATGGAATGTGATAGGATGCTCCCCATTATCTTCCTCGCACTTTTGAGTGAGCACCAAAGCTATACTATGTTGGACACTGTACACATAGAGTAGAAAGTATTTGGAAAAATCCAAGTTAACCAACATTAGGGCCACATAGATGGCCATCTTTAGCTAGTCAAAAAATACCTTTCCTTCAGGGGTCCATTTGAAAAGCAGGTTCTTCTTAAGCATCAGTATAATTGGTCTCACAATGCCTATGAAATCTTATATGAATCTACTGACAAAACTGATCTTTCCTAGAAAACATTGCAGTCCCTTTTGGTTTACTGGTAGAGGTAATTCCATTATAGATCTAACCCTTTCAAGGTTTATTGCTATTCCACTCCTTTCATACTACAAAGCCAAGGAGTTTACCTTGAGGGACTCCAAAGACACATTTTTTGGGATTTAAACAAATCCTAAACTGTTGGAATTTTTGGAAAACCTTCTCTAGATGATCAAAGTGATCATCTTTTGATTTTGAAAAGATTGTTAGGTCATCTAGATATATTAGGATAATTAGGTTGATCAATCCCTTGAAAGCAATATCCATTTCTCGTTGAAAATTCACACTAGCATTGTAGAGTCTAAATGGAATCTTTGAGTATGCAAATGTTCTCCATTTTGTGGTAAACATTGTCTTATGTTGGTTGGCTTCCTTCACATAGAATTGATTATATCCTAAGAAACCATCTAGCAAAGTGAACATCTCTGATCCGGCCATAGTCTGCAAGATCTGCTCCATCAGTGGCAAGGGGTAATGGTCTTTTAATGAGTCTTTATTCAAGTCATGGAAATCGACACAAATCCGAATATCACCATTCTTTTTGCAAATTGGAACCAGATTCGACACCTAGGTAGAATTTTTGATAGGGTATATGATTTTTGACTCGACCAGTTTGTTTAGTTGTTGTGTCATCAATGCTTCAACCTTTGGGTTGACCAACTAGTTTGAGCAACCTTTTCTTCTTCCAGATGGGCTTGGATCCTTTTTCCAAAACAATGGTTTGGGTATGTCCAAGATCATCATGGAAAAAATAGGCCCTTAAGTGGCAAAAAATTCAGAAAAATTAGAGTTAGGAAACTTGACATAAAAATTTGAATATGTTATCTATATTATTTCAAAAATATGTAAGAATAAAATATGTAACAAATTGAATGTAGTTTCTAAACTACTAGGTTAATTTTTTTAAAAAAATCTATTTGGTGAAAATTTGAAATTTCAATGCAGTAGCACTTAAATCTTAGAGAAAAAATAAGTAGGTGTCTGTCTGACCACCCTAACCACAATAAAATGATAATGTTTTTTTATAATATTTGAGATATATGTAGAGGACTCATCTCCTCATGCGATACATTTTTTTTGTAAATTTTTTTAAAGTAAATAATTAATTATGAATTATATATTTATATAAATATATAGGCTTTATGCCTCTTATCCAAAAAAAAAAACAAATAACTATGAATTTTTTATTACAACTTTTAAAGAATATAAAAACTTGTATGTCTAACCACCTTAACTTGGTCAAAAATTTATGAAATTCATTTTTTTTTAATCCTATAGTATGCAAAACATAGAATGTGACACATGTTTCAGATTCAAAAAATGTGATACCATTTGAAAGCTATATATGTTTTTTCAATCAGCCTATCTCTCAAGACTTTAGTCATAATTCAAATAGAAAATGAATAATAATTATTTATTAAATTCAAAGTAAAGAATAATTTATATTGGTCGAAAGTTGAGAATCTCCTTTAAAAACCCTTTTCATTTCATCAATTTTGGGTAAAATAAAGTCGTCAGCCACATACCCATCATATCGCCACTTTTTGGCCCATCATGATCCTGCACATACCCATATACTAAATTATACCTGGGTCATAACCTCATAGATCATTATAGGTCTAGGAAATAACCCCATCATATTTGAAACATAGATCTTTCAGTCTCTTCTTGCCCTTGTGAGGAATTTCCTTCCCTACTTTCCACTTTCTATCATTTCTGACATCAAGCTCTTCATAATCCCTCGCATCTAAAGTGAATCTCTATTTTCCATTTCTTGCATCTTCACAATCAAAAATATTTTTGAGGGAAATTAATCCTCAGGGAAGCTTATTCCCTTTCAATTGGATGACTTGCTCTTCAGGAAATTCTATTCCTAATGGTGAATAGTCAGAAGTTGTCCCTGATTTCTGTATGAAGGAAGCAATTTGGATGTCTTCATCGAAGCCTTGCCAGTTTTGATCATTGTTGGGAGTTGAGGGTCGAACAATGACTTGAACCACACTCTACTTGGTTAGATCAGAAATTGGTTCAAATTGCGAACCGACAGAATCCATCTGATCAACAACATTGTTTTGCGATCAGGGAATAAGTTGTATATTGAAAGCTTCAATGCTCTTGATAAGATATCAAACTTACTATCTATATGACTTCATTCTTGTGTTTTTTGTAGTTTCTTGTCCACGCACCTAGCTCACCACTAGCTTTGAATCTTCGAAAGCTTGTATTCTCCTTGTTCCTATCCACTTTGCAAGAATCAACCCATGAACCAAGGCTTCATATTCAGCGTCATTGTTGAAACATGAGAACTAAAAAATGATAAGCTTTGAGGGTTTCTGATCCTATCAGAGATATTAGTTGGACACCCACTCTAGAGCCAGCTTTGCACTTGATGCTATTAAAATACAAGGGTCATAGATGGTTATCATGCAAATCGTCACATTCCTCTTGATCCTTCATTAATTTTAGAAATACTTGATCATCATTGAAAATCACATAGGTGCCTAGCCCTGTTGCATGGAAGTTGTTGAATGAATTTGAGTCAATGAATTGGTTGAGTAGCACCTCCTCTTTAGGAGTCTGATCACTTGTATCGTCTTTGTCCTCTAGCATTCCTACACAATATCTTTCTTGCTAAGAGATGGAGGTATGCACTGCTTCAAAGTGTAGGACTGCATTGTCCGCAATGTGTTCGAGATGCAAATATTTAGATAGAATCTTCATCTTCTCCCTGTGCTTAGTTCTCAATATTAGATGGGACCAATCGAGTGCCAAGTATCCACCAAGCTTTGCAGTGAAATCTCTTGAAAGACACATTTTGAAGACATGGGAAATGTCTATCACTACTATTTCTTGCGTGACTATTTGGCTTGGACATGAGAAGAGGGTTAGAGATAGATCCTTTATCTAATTTACAATTGGAACCTTCTTCCCATCTAGTTGCATGATTCATTTTTCAAGGGGCTCATACCTAAGTTTCAAGGCATCGACCACTTGCTTTGGCATGATAGTTATGCTAGCCCCCAAATCAATCATATTATTATGCAAAATCTTATCTCCCACAATAAGCATTAAAATGAAAAGTGTAGTAGTTGACTTGCTTACCTCTTTCTCTTTTGCAATGTTCACATCATTCATATAAGCTACTACTTTTGGAGCTTGAGGGGGTGACACAGATCCTTTGTCTCTGTTTCAGTTGCACAACTGAGTTGCATCTACTTGTGAGATTTTTTCTTCTTTCTTTAATGCTTCCTGAAGCAATGTATTTTGTTTGGGAATACATATGACATCCCACAATGATACATTGGCAGGCACCTTCTTCAATTGTTCCACAAAATTGAGCATTCCAACTAGTTGAGTCTTAGGATTGTATGGTGGTATTTCTCTTGTTTCCAGAAGAAAATGTTCCATCATGATGGGGCTTGGCATCTTGTTCTCTCCCTTATCTACCAGTGGCGGGTCATGCGGCTACAAAAAAGGCCAGATGATAAGCGATGGAACCTGCTTTTCCTATGGGGGATGTTGTCAGGGTTGAGGTCGTGGCTGAGCTTGTTGTACGTATTCTCCCATGATCCTTCTTTTAGATCTCGTTTTGTAATTTGACTACACCTGTGGAATGCTATTCACCAGGGCTTCATTTGTGAAGACTGCATCTTCTTCTTCCATCCATGAAAATAGATCTTGGTCAGGCGTAATATCTAGTTCTTGCTCCAAGGACATTCCTTGCGTTTGTGCTCTGAAAGGAGCATTCTCCATTTTAGAAGATTAGTATTCATCTGTATTCGGGGGAACAACTTTTCTCCTTTGTTCCACTATCGTTTGTTGCATATCCCCCCTTAGACAATTTCGGGGCATATGGATATTGTTGCACAGGAAGTTCCATACATTCTCATCTTCTGCCAAATTCTTCTAGCCTAGAATCAATTCTTTACTCAGGATACCTTTGACCATTTGTAGTGGCATGGTGACCAGAACTATCTGGTTTGTAGATGTTGCATGTTGACTTCCTCCTCTGGAGGATCCTTGGTATAGATTCTACTAATAAGATGACTTTCCTCTGCCATAGCTTGGGTGGTCTGCTTTGGAGGAGTTGCTTGCTGTATTTTGATAATGACCAACTAATTAGGAAAAGTATGTATGAGACTCTTGGTGTTGCAGATATTTGCTGCGATTAAGGAAGAACTTGATGAGCTTGTTTAAGCAGCAAGGTACATGTACATAGACTATGGTGTGACTAACATTGATTGCATAGAAAAAGTTCTTGGAGTAGCTTCTTCCTGAAGGCCACCAGAGATTTCTACAAATATCGACATCGGAGGTCGAGGAGGAAGTTTCCTGACATCAATTAAACTATTCTCTATGGACACAACCACCTCATATGCATCGAGCAAGATATCCCCTCTCATGGAGGTTATCATAACTATGATGTTTGAATTGAGAGCCCTCAGATAGAATATGAACATCATCACAACTAGGGGTTGAGCATTCACAGGTATCCTTTGCTAGGTCTTGTGAAACCTAGTGTTAAAATCACTCATGGCCTCTTGTAGAGTTCTCTTAATGGTGATTAGTTGTTAAAGCAACGAAGAGCAGTCTCCTTTCTTTGAGAAGCATTTGAACATCCATTCTCCGAGCTGATCCCAGGAGATGATAGAGTCCAAGGCCAAAGATTGATACCAATCTTGGGCCTTTCCTTTGAAAGATGCATCTAACAGCCTCAAAGCAATGTTCTCCTCCATTATGTTATGTACCCTTTATACCTCTGCTATATCCTGAAGGTGTTTAGAAGGGGTTTTGAAGTCTTCTCTAGAGAATTTTGGAATAGCCTTGAGGGAATTAGTAGGTATAGTAGGCCATACATCTAGGGGTTTCGGTGGACGTAGCAGACTACCACTATCCCAAGTTATGAAATTTCTAGGAGTAGGGGGAGGTACACGATCCACAGAGAAAAGATTCTTATGAATCAAGTATACAAGTATTCTAATTTGGAAGGTTGAGCCTACAGGTGGATTAGATAAGGCTCTGGATACTAGGCTCTCACTTCTTTCTCTATTGCTTCTTATAGGTGATATAGAGTTTGTAAGTCTCGCCCTAGGTCTCAAGGAAAGTAACTAAGAGTACTAGAAATGTCCTCTTGAAGATGCTCATGTTTGGAATTTGGGAATGGAACTTCCAGTTTCTTTCCTTAGCCTGATTCAAGAAATATTTTTGACTTTTAATCAGGCATTCAAAAAACTTCATGTCCCACTGGGCATGCCAGAAAAATAACTATTGATCATCGAAGCTTGTGCCTCTATGACAGTCTTATGGAAAATTCGATGAGTGGGGGACCAATTTGTGCCTCACTGAATACCTCTGGGATTTTTATAGAAAGTTAGCTCTTCTTTGGGGCTTGGAGAAAACAATAGAAGGAAATATAAATTAAAACATAAAAATGGAAATGTGCCAATGTTTTTTCAACATTTCAAACCCAACCATTTGTATGATTGATATAATTAGACATAGAATGTCACAACCCTTCATTGTTGGAAAGAGAATGAATAACAAAGGCTAACAACAAGAATAGTGCAGACTTTTAAATCTCTCCATAAGTAGTGTTCATTAAGGTTCGATCAAACATAAATATTTTAAAGGGTAACATGAAAAATATTCAGAAATTGCATAAACTCTTCTAATACAACATAATGTAACAAAACAACCTTTCAAAAAAATAGATAAGTCCAATGACATAATCCAATTTTCAAAAGTTATTATTCTACTATACGATCATACAACATGAAAATCAACTACTTAAACCATTTGAATTCAAATTCAACTTGAAAGAAAGCTTGATAAAGACCATACATGCACAGTCTCAATGATTTCTTATCAATAATTCATACTTTAAATATTTCATGAACTTTCAAACAGAGGTCGGATGCCAGTGTGACAATAGTTTAAGCCTTAAAAGATATAACATGCCAGAGAAAAGTAGTTCTACAACTTTACTCCTGAAAATAGTTCTATATATCCTAAGAAAACTAAAGAAAAATTTTCTTGACAAAGGAAACTATAACTTGGAATCCAACCCTTTCAACTATCGCTGTCTCCCTTATATAGCTGGAGAAAGAAGAAAACATTGCCACTACATAATAGTTATTAGTGCAAGTGTAGACTTTTGATTTCACACAATCAGATCGTAGATCTTTGTTTAGGTCACAATGATCTTTTCTCATCAATTCTCAGCTATTGTATTAATGTTTTTCAAATATTTTAGCAAAGATAGAGGCCTATAGACGATCAAATCCTAGAAACACAATCTAGAAAAAATTTCTAGTTGATTGGTCACATCACCCAAAGGCACCGACTAAAAGCCTCCATCCCAAAAACCAAGAAAATAAAAAGGCTAGCAAGCTCCGAAAAGACTCCCGAAAGATATCGCTTCATAAGAAGCACAATCCGCTCGTAGCGAAGAGATGATGTGTCAAACAGGAAAAAACTTTCAAGCTCATGAATATAGCTCCTTCAAAAATATTTGACGATCTAACACATGTCTCAACTCTCTTCCAAAAGGAAGGTGGAAAACAAAAGCTGTGCAACCACCACGTGGTGCATTGCGCACCTTTCTGATAACTCTACTTCAGTGCAGGCACATCTGAAACTAAAAACATTAAACAAGCCAAAAAAAAAAAGATCAAGGAAAAAATGCTTCACAGTGATATCATAAGCATCACAATTATTCCAAATTTCCTAACTAATAAATTTGATGGTTTCACCCAATTGATAAAAAAATTAATTTGAGGCTTCACACTTCAAAATTTCATTATTATTCTTGTTTAAGAATTTCATTTTCTACCATGCTTTGACAAGTATTTTTTTATTTCTATCCCACTTATCCTTTTTATTAATACATTAGAAAAATTTCTAAAGGATTTTTATGGTAATTTAGATTTAATTTATCCATTTTCATTTGTACATGTCGGTTTCTTGGAATAAAAATATGAATGTACGTTTTAGTTTCTTATTAGATCTGTATAGCTTTCTCTATTACTCCACCAAAAAATTTCCCACTTTATTATATGATGAACATATTTTTGCATATATGATTCTGTTGAGGTTTTTGAGGACTCTAAATCATAGTCCAAGGGTTATGAAACTAATATTGATTTGAAGGAAGTCATGGTGCCTTCAATGAAGAAGAATGCGAAGGGGAAGAAAAAATAACCTAGGAGAGAGAAGCATGTTGTGAAGCACATGGTGGATGATTCTAGACCTATAGATGAGCCCCTTGTTCTTGATGTCAAACATGTCCCGAGCATTGGAAAGTCAAGTGTTATGAATTTTTCCTTTGTTTCAGATGATATGCAGGTCTTGGGTATTGGCCTTCTTAGGTTCGAGCATCCTATGGAGGATATTAAGTAGGTGAATGAGGGATTGGTATGTTCCAAAGGGATTGGCCCTAACCAGACTAATTTAGATCCTCGTATTGGTGTTGAGAAGGTTAAGGGGAGTGTTCTAAAGGTGGAGCAGAAGGAAATTATGGTGCAGTTGGCAAATATGCTAGATAATCGGGTGAAAGTGGAGGTGATTGAAGTTGAGGATTCCCCTACTGAGGAGGATTTGGAGGGAAGAGAGGGGGCTTGGGGGAATCCTATATAGAATTTTTGGTATCAAGTTGTGCCACTGGTAATTTGGGATGATGTTAATATGGGATTATTCTATAGAATGGTAGGGGATGAAACTCACAACTTTCTTTTGCTGGTGAAGTGGCTTTTTTCAAAAGTGAAGCAGCTCAACATACAACTTAAAAACTGGAAAGATGTATGTGTTGCACTTGTGCATAGCAACCAGAAGGAATGGTTGATCAAAGGTAAGGTTAAGACTATGAATGTAATGCTTGATAGACTTGTTGTTGTTGCTAATCACCTTGGTATCTATTAGATTTGTAAGAATGTCATAACACAAGAGGATGCAAGTGTAGACAATCATAACAATCATAATTGTTCTTCCCCCAATACCTCTCCTATTAGTGACGAAGGTATCTTGGTGAAAGAAGATAAAATCATCGAGAGTCTTGATTGTCCCTCTCATCCTCCCCCTTGGGAAGATATTATGACACAAGAAGATGAGATCATAGACACATTTCTAAACATCACCTTACCTGGTCTCCATTCATCCCTTGCTTGTGGGAATGTTTTAGAGGATCAAATCATAGAAAACCATGAGAGTCAAATTTTTCCTTCTCCTAATATACCTCCTTGATGCAAAGAGGATAGGTTGGTGTTAGAAGATACACTTATTGAGAGTCATGAGAATCTTGTTCCTCCCTTCCCTAATGCTCCTACCATTTGGAAAGATCTATTTGGTAGGCATGAAAATCATAGTTTCCCTTCTCTTCATGCCTCCCCTACTTGTGATGAGGCTACCTTAGAAAATCTAACCACAGAATGTTATGAAGCTTTTTCAAGCTTTCCTACTAGGGTAAATAGTATGGCACAAGACAATGAGACCTTGGAGAAAAAAGATGAAGTCATGGATAACCAAATTGATCCTTCTTTGAATATCCCTACTATTGATAAAGAAGATATTTTTACCTTTGATAACTCCCTTACTCGTGATGAAGTCATTTTAGAAGAGCAAACCTTTCAATGTTATGAACATCTAGTTTGTAGTTCTCCTAAGAACCTTCTTCTTGGGGAGGATATCATGGTGCAAGAAAAGGATAACATTGACAATAGTGATATAGTGTCCTTAGATGAAAATGATGAAGTAATATTAGACTTTCCTTCACTAAGGGACATTAATATTATTCAACCTCAACTCATCCTTTACCCACCTTCACACAAATGTCAAACTTAAAACAAACTAGAGCTTATCCTCTACCCACCTAAGAATAATGCTTCACAATAGCGAGTTATAATACTATTACTCATAGATAGTTAGAAACAATCCACCACCAAGACAAACACCTTCAACATCCCTCCCATTTCCTAACCCAATATTACCAAGTCCTCCTCATTTACCTCAAAAAGTGGAAAGGAATATGATCTCGTTGAACAACTAAGAATACTCCTGCTAAAATATCATTATGGGACCTTATTCAAGCATCCCCTCATTACCATATGTGTCACAAAAAAATGTATCTCTTTCTAGATATGGGAATAATTGATGATAAATTGGACTTAATGGGGCCTTGATTTAGTGTTGTGAGGTGTTTTACACATCCACATTAGGTCTTGGGGCCTTGCAAACTGAATAAAATGCATCTAATGATGTCTTGCAAAGGTGTTGTAAAATACTTTCACACTTTTCTAGACTAATGGACCTATTTTCCCCTTAATTCAATATTGTAAAATGTATTTAATGGCATTCTCACATTAATCAAGAAGGCTTGTAAACTAAACCTAATTGTTATCTAGTATTGTAAAGTGTTTTACACATTCACATTGGATGTTGTGCCCTTCTAGGCTAAGTGGACTACATTTTAATGTTGTAAAGTGTATTTAATAACACTTTCACATTGAAATTTGTGTCCCTAGCCCTAATTACCCTTTACATCATCATTAATAGGCCCCTATGGCCCCATATTATACATCATGAGGCTTAATTTGATCAAAGTTCTGACTAGAACAACATAAAAACTAAAATTTTCCACTGATCGACAATCTAGCTACCAAAAGAGTCCCTGTGGGACTAAGTCACCCATATCAGATAATTAGTCCCATCCAGGTGGGACTAAGTTGTTGGCATGTGGTGACTAATGATGCTATACTAACAAAAAAAAAACCTACTTTGTAGAACCCTAATTCTGGAAGCTTCTAAAAAGCTTGTTATAAGTGGTTTGGATGGGGGTTGCATTAGGGCATTATTAGTGAGATTGTAATATGTTTTACATTGGATAATAAAATAATTGGATGGTTGTAGTTTTGTGGATGTAGCATGGATTGGGTGAACTATGTTAAATTTTTTATGTTGATTTTTCTATGTGTGTTTTATTTTTTTGTTTATTGATTAAATTTACATTTAACTATTAGATATCTACCTTTTAACCCTAACAAGTGGTATCAGACAAGGGTTGTTTTTAGTTATTGTCTATAGGAAGGTCTCATGGTTGAGTGGGAGCAATGGTAGACGAGGGTAAATTGAAGGTAGATAAATTAAATGGGCAGAAATATCAGTTATGGAAGATGCAGATGGAGGATTATCTCTATTAGATGGATTTATGGAGGTCGTTGGAAGGAATAGCCCAGAAACCAACAACAATGAGTGATGAGGATTGGAATCTTCTAGACAGAAAGGCACTGGAAGCCATTTTTTTACACCTGGCACAATCAATGGCATTCAATATTACAATAGAAAAGACAACTTAAGAGTTGATGGAAACCTTGGGGAAGTTATATGAAAATCCTTCCACTTTGAATAAGGTATTTCTTATGAAGCGTTTATTTAATATGAAAATGGTAAAAGGTGGGTCAGTTGTTGATCATTTAAATGAGTTTAATATGGTTACCAGTTAATTAACTTCTATAAATGTAACCTTTGATGAAGAAGTTAGGGTTCTTTTGATTCTGTGTTCTTTTCCTGAAAGCTAGAATAACTTTGTAATGGCTATTAGCAATTCTCTTTTTGGTTCAAATACATTGAAATTTGATGATGTTGTTGGTGTTATTTTGAGCAAGGAAATTCATAGGAAAAGATCAGGTGGAACATCCACATTAGGCAGTGTTTTGAATGCAGAAAGCAGGGGCAGAACAAAGGAGAGAGGAAACAATTCTTGAAGTTGTGGGAAGTCACAAGGAAAATCAATGGAAAAAGGTCCCAATCTAGAGACAAGAGGGATTGATAGTACTGTGGTAAGCCAGGTCATTTAAAGAAAGATTGTTGGTCTCAGAAAAATAAAAGAGACAAAAAGGAAGACAATAAAGTGGAAAATGTGGTAAGTAATAAATATGATGAGGATGCTTTGATTCTTTCCCTTGATAATGCTGATGATTATTGGGTGTTAGATTCAAGGGCTTCATTTCATGCTACACCCCATAGAAGTTATTTTCTTGATTATTGCCAAGGGGATTTTTGGTTGGTTTATTTAGGAGATAACAAACCCTATCAAATTGTTAGAAAGGGAAGAATCAAGATTAAGTTGTAGAATGGGAATCATTGGCTACTACATGAGGTAAGGCATATTCCAAAGTTAAAAAGAAATTTAATTTTAGCAGGGAAACTAGATGATGGAGGCTATGTTACATTTAGTGATAAAAATTGGAAGGTTACAAAAGGTGTAAAAGTAGGCACCTTATATCTTTGTACAGGTCATATTGTTCCTTCTACTTTAGCTATTGTAAATAAAAAATCAATGTTCAGGAATAGTTATTGTAGTTCAATAGGCAGAAATTTAGAGAGTTGCTATGGATTCTGAATCAACACTATGGAATAATAGACTTGGGCATATGAGTACAAAAGGTATGAAAGTACTTCATTCAAAGAATGTTTTAATAGGTCTAAAATGTGTTAATATGGATTTCTGTAAAAGTTGCGTGTATGGAAAACAAAAGAGAGTTAGTTTTCTCAAGGATGGGAAGCAAAAGAAAGATGAGAAATTGGAGCTTGTGCATATGGATGTATGGGGAGTAGCTCAATTATCTTCTCTCGGTGGCTCTCGGTATTATGCCACTTTTATTGATGATGTATCAAGGAAGGTATGGATTTATTTCCTTAGGCAGAAATATGATGTATTTGAAACTTTTAAGAAATGGAGAAGCTTGGTTGAGAATGGGATAGGTAAAAAGATAAAATGTATTAGATCTGATAATGGTCGTGAGTATTGTAGAAAATAGTTTGAAGATTATTGTTGCTCTAATGGTATTCATAGGAAAAAAAATTTCTAAGGACTCCACAAGAAAATGGAGTGGCTAAGCAGATGAACAGAACAATAATGGAGCATGCACAGACTATGAGATTGCATGCTGGGATTCCTTCAAACATGTGGGAAGAGGGTATAAACACTATTGTTTATTTAATCAATAGAGGTCCCTTTAATCCTTTGGGTTGTGGTATTCCAGAGGAAGCATGGACAAGTAAGAAGGTGAGCTATTCTTTTCTCAAGGTACCTTTGGTTGTGAAGCATTTGCACATGTAGATTCTAAAAATAGAACCAAGCTTGATGTAAAATCAAAGAAATGTACATTTTTTGGATATAGAATTGATGAATTTGGTTATAGGCTTTGGGATTTTGAAAATAAAAAAATTATGAGAAGTAGGGATGTCATATTCAATGAGAAAGTGTTGTACAAAGATCTCCTGCAGCAACATGAGAAGAAAGAAAATTATTATGTAGTAATGGATGATACACCAAACAATGATGTTTCAGTGGTTCCTCATGCTCCGAAACAACAACAACAACAAATACCACAAACTCCAGTGAATGTTAGATGATCTTCAAGGATAAGTATACCTCTAGAAAGATTTTCTCCCTCTTTGTATTATATTTTACTAACTAACGCTAGTGAACCAAAATTTTATGATGAAGCTATGTAGGTGGATACCATGGTTTAGTGGGAGCATGGAATGGAAGAAGAAATGAAGTCCTTGCTAGAGAAACTTGGGAATTTTTCAAGTTTCCTGTAGGTAAAATGGCTTTACCAAACAAATGGTTTTATAGGATGAAAGAGGAGGATGGAGGTAAGAAAAGATTTAAAGCCAGATTAGTTGTAAAAGGATTTGCAAAGAAAAAGGGTATTGATTTTGATGAAATATTTTCTCTAGTTAAAATGACTTCTATTCATATTATTTTAAGTATTTTGGTTGCTGAAGATTTGCATTTAGAACAGCTTGATGTTACCAGAACCTTTCTCCATGGTGATTTGGAAGAAGAAATATACATGGAACAACCACAAGGATTTGAGGTCAAAGGTTAGGAGAAATTGGTGTGTAGATTGAAGAAAATTTTATATGGGTTGAAGCTCAAGCACCTCGGCAATGGTATATTAAATTTGATATTTTTATGGCTTTAAAGCAAGGCTAAAGTCGGTGTAATTTAGACCATTGTGTTTATTTTAAGAGGTTAGATGATGATAGTTACATAATTTTCTATGAAGGATTTGGGGGTAGCAATATAAATCCTTGGTATGAATATTACAAGAGATAGAAAAAATAGAAAATTATTTTTATCTCAGGCTGATTATGTTGAAAAGGTGTTGCAGAGATTTCATATGGAGAATGCAAAAGTTGTCAACATACCTTTGCCTAGTCATGTTAAATTGACTAAGGATATGTGTCCAAAGACACAAGAGGAGGTAGAAAAAATGTCCAAGGTACCATATGCTTAAGTTGTAGGGAGTTTAATGTATGCCATGGTATGCACAAGACCAAATATTACACATGTCATAGGAGTTGTTAGCAGGTATATGAGTCATCCTAGAATTGAGCATTGGAATGTGGTAAAATGGATTCTCAAGTATTCGAGACGTACATCCAATAAATGCTTATGTTTTGGGGGCTCTAATGCTGATTTAAAAGGCTATGTTGGCAGGAAATGTAGATGCTAGGTGGAGTACCATAGGTTATGTATTTACAGTTGGTGGGATAGCAATAAGTTGGATTTATCGATTGCAAAATGTGGTTGCTTTATCAACCACAAAGGTAGAGTATGTTGTTACAACATAGGCGACAAAGGAGATGATATGGCTACAAATTTTCATGGAAGAGTTCGGAAAACAACATGCTGAAAATTACTTGTTTATATACAACCAGAGTGCTATAGATCTTGCAAAGAAATTTTCCTTGCACTCTAAAACCAAACACATATAGTTGAGATATCATTTCATTCAGTCAGTGTTGGAGGATGGACATGTAAAGCTAGAAAATATACATATAGATGGCAATCCAATGGATATATTTACAAAGGAAGTGACAAGGGAGAAGTTGAACTCCTCTTTAGCTTCGGTTTGCCTTCAAGGTTGAATTCAAGTATAACAGAGCAACAGGGTCCAAGGTGCTTATTTCTAGTGGGAGCTGTAAGTTTTGCAGTGTTGTCTAGGATCAATCTCCAAGTGGGAGATTTTTTTGGTGTGGAGCCTAATTAGTCTCCAAGTGGGAGATTGTTGGTATGTGGTAATTGATCATGCTATATTGTACACTCTTCATTTTTTCCATTTTTTCACTTCGTCATCGACAAAAGAAAAAATAAAGTTTAATTATGGAAGCTTCTAAAAATCTTGTTATAAGTGGTTTGGATGGGGGTTGTAGCAGGGCATTATTAGCGAGATTGTAATATGTTTTACAATGGATAATAAAATCACTGTATGGCTACAATTTTTTGGATGTAACCTGGATTAGGTGAACCGCATTAAATTCTTTGTGTTAATTTTTTTATGTGTGTTTTATTTCTTTGTTTATTGATTGAATCTACATTTAACTATTAAATATCTACCTTCTAACCCTAACATAAGTAACCCAACTTGGAAACTTAGTCCCATTTGGGCTATTTTTGAGGTTTGAGCAGGAAAAATTAGATTTTAAGTTTATTTTTCCTTCATGTCAACCTTGGGGATCAAATTAACAAAAATTCTAGGAGGATTTCCTATATAAACAAGACTTTAAACCCTAATTCATAACTCATTCATTATTCATTCATCATTCATCATCTATCTCAAGTCAAGCAAGTTAGGGTTTTAGCATTCTAAGTCATCAAGATAGCTTTCTAAGGCATTCAAGGGTAGATTCTTCATCTATTTTTGTAGAAATTCAAGATCAATCATCATGGAAAGTTTCTAATCCATTCATTTCATGTTCATGCTTCATATTATTTCCTCATTTGGTTTAATTACCTAAAAGGGGTTTGACCAAGGAAAACCCCTATCCCCTAACATTCAATATTTTCTCTCCTTCTTTGTGTGTTTGTAGATTTAGGTATCTTGAAGAAATAGAAATCATTGAAGAATAAGTTGCAAAGTTGTTTAAGAAATCTCCTTATTGGCTAGGTTAAGATATCCAAAAAAAGTCACTTTCAGTGTCAAAAATCAAAGTTTCATAATTGGACACCTAGAGGAACAAAAAGTGTAGACCGAGGAAATCCGTTTCCACTTTTGAATTTTCAAAAAAGCCAAAGTGGACTAAGTCACCAATAGTGGTGACTTAGTCCCATTGTACATTTTTTTCAAAAGTTTTTGTAGATCTGGATACCCATTTGGCTTAAACGGGCTCTAGAGCAGTTTTCTAGATCTAGGACTAAGCTGCCCAAAATGGTGTAAGTGGCCCAGTAGGAAAAATTTTTAGGATTAGCAACGCTTCTAGTATCTATTCTAGTGTGCAACACATTTCCAGGTGCACATATTCAATTTTACAATTTTCTATTTTGTTTCATTTCGATTTCTAGGTCATTTAGTTTATGACTACATACTACACTATGTTTTCAAACACCTTGCATTTCCTTATTTTTCATTCATTAGTCAACATATTTTATCCTTTATTTGCATCTAGGACATTCTATTTAGAAATATTTCATCCATATTTCATTATTTTTGAGTGGGGACATTGCCCATTTTGGCCTAGCTCTCTCCTTTTAGGTGAAAAACCCTAGAAGTGTTAGAGAGCCTTGTGGTGCCAAAATATTAGTCCACACAATAATATGACAAAAAATTCTTTAAAACAAGTTCCTATCCCTTCTACTATGCAACCAAATGACATAGTAGCCATTTTTCAAGGAATAAATGTTGACATTGCTTTCCACCAAAGTGAGCTCCCTCCTTTAGAAGTGCAAAAACAAAATGAACCTTTCATGATAATAGCTATACATAATAATTTGGGGATAAAGAGAACCCTTGCTGACAATGGATCTTCCCTGAATGTGTATAGTGTGACCCTTTTAGATAAACTTGGCATGGATAAATAAAATATTCAACCTGACTCTTTATCTATTAAGGGATTTGACAATGTAGGAAAACAACCGCTTGATGTGATCACTTTTCCTATTACAGCTAGAAAGGCCACATTAGAAACACTGATCCATGTTATGTCTCATGATCTTTCATACAATCTCCTTTTAGGAAGGCCATGGATTCATGCAATGAATGGGGTGCCTTCTACCCTTCATCGTGAAATGAAATACATCTACAATAACAAAGTGTATACACTCGAAGTCGACCCTGAACCAAATAGTTGTTTGAACATTGACAAAGGTAAGGAAAATCCTTTGAAAACATTGACACCAACTACACAAGTAGAACACATGCAATAGAAAGACAAAGATTCAAAACACATTGAGGAAGTCATGAAGCTATTACAAGATGATTGGGGTTCCTTATACTTCGAACCAACATTCATGGGCGAATACAAGATCATAAACAAAGATTTTGAAAAGGGAAAAGATAAAGCAATAATGTCAAAAAAAAAATTGGAAGACCCTTCAAAATCATCCATCTCAACCACTTTAGAAAACAAAACAAATTACACAACAAACTTTGATGAAATTGATTATCAACAGTCACCGAATCCTAAAGAAATGAAAAAGAATTATGGAAGAGGTTATGAACTTATGAAGCAACTTGGATATAGTGGAAAAGGATGTGGTGCTAGAGAACAAGGTATTTGTGTCCCTATAGAGCCTAACATGCAAGAAAATACTAGCAGTCTCATTTATTTTCCCTTGAACAAAACAAAAAATTCTTCACTCAATATTAACACTCTTACAAAATATTCCTCTAAGCCAACTTTAAAATTAGTGTATCTTGAACTGATAAAAACTAGTGGTCTTGACTATTATCCTTTGCAAGAAGAAAAATAAATAAAGATATCTTCACTTAATGTCAATGTCATCACACAAAACACTAATGATTGGAGTTCGCTAGATTTAATACCTCCCTGTTAAGGAGAGAACAAAATATCACAATCTAAAGAGTCTTGTGTAAGTATGACACCTAACACTAAGCAAGAGATATATTTGTCACAAAATAAAGGAACATCTTCTACTTTTGATCAAGAGAGTATCTTATTGAGACTCCTCCAAGATTGTTTGATATCTCTCCCTCCAACAACATGAATTTTTTTTTACTACAAGACTTCATTTTGTGCATATCATAGAGTTCATGGTCATTCTACTAATGAATGTAAGGATTTGAGTAAAAAAATTCAACATCTTAAGGATTTTGGTTCTCTTCCCCGTGGGTATGTGCAGGATCATCATGGAAAAAATAGGCCTTTAAGTGGTGAAAAATTCAAAACAATTAGAGTTAGGCAACTTGATGTAAAAAATTGAATAAGTTATCTCATTATTTCAAAAATATGTAAGAATAGAATCTGTAGAAAATTGAATATAGTTTCTAAACTTCTAGGTTCATTTTAAAAAAGGTCTATTTGGTGAAAATTTGAAATTTCAGTGCAGTAGTACTTAAATTTGAGGGAAAAAATAAGAAGTAGGTGTTTGTCTGATCACCGTAACCACAATAAAATGATAATATTTTTTTATAATTTTTCCAAGCAAATAATTAATTATGATTTTTTTATTACAAATTTTAAAAAATATAAAAACTTGTATGTTTGACCACCTTAACTTCATCAAAACTTCATGAGATTCAATTTTTTTTAATCCTATAGTATGCAAAGCATAGAATGTGATGCATGTTTCAGATTCAAAAAATGTGATATTGTTTTAAAGCTATAAATATTTTTCAATTAGCCTATCAATCAGGACTTTAGTCACAATTCAAATAGAAAATGAATAATAATAATTTATCAAATTCAAAGTAAATCATAATTTATACTGGTGAAAAGTTGAGAATATTCTTTAAAAAACCTTTTCATTTCATCAATTTTGGGTAAAAAAAAGTCATCAGCCACATAACCTACACATACCCATCATATCACAACTTTTTGGCCCATCATGATCTTCCACATACCCTCGTGTCAAAGCACCTAGATTCTCTAGTTGATACTGACTTTGAAACCTCTCAACTCATCCTTTTCTTGCACTAAGTGGGGGCAAGGGGTTAGGAAGCCTTGTCCTTGTATGTCACTTGTCGTCTCTTGTGGCTAGTTGACCGCCTTTCATGTAGATATAAGAGAAAGCTTGGGATGTGGATGACATGCCTTAAGTTTTCTTGCATGTGACATACTTATTCATGATGTAGCTTATTGAAAACATATGACTTGACATAGGGATTTCTGAGTAAGCTCTCATGTCTTAGACTTCTACTTTAAAGCAATTGCTCACATCAATGGTGCAACTGCTTTAAAGTGGGGGCATATATCAAAACTCATGTTTCATTATGCAACTTTCTTTATTCTTGTGATGCATCCTTTTCTTGGTGGTTTCATTTGTCTTGATATCCTTCAAGAGCATGATACCTCTTTGATTTGTCCTCTCTTGGAGGAATTAAGTACGATGTTCCCTAAGAAGTGACCTTACATGAACTAAGAAAAATCCATTTGAGCATACCTTACACTATCTCACATTTACAATAACCACTATATCGCCACCTTGCATAACACACTTTTATTTCCTATGGTACCATCTTGTTTATCCGTGAGTTTCAAGCATATAAATATTTTCTTACCTCATGGAGCTCAAATTTTATTATTTTGTGGCACCTTTCCAAATTTATTAGGAGGTATAGCTTTGGTATGGTTAGTGTATGATGAGAAGCCTAAACATGAGCATCACTTTCTCAGTATATGATGAGAAGCTAATACAGAGGTATGAATTTCTCACTAAGCCACCCTTTTTAGATTACTCACCTAGCGAACAACCCAATGTTCTATTTCCTCAGAGTGAGTGTGCATTTTTGGGAAAAAAAGCCTAGATTTGATCCATATCATGTTGGAAAAATGGTTGAGGCTTGATCTGCCTCTTTTTATTTTTTCTTGGTTTTGTTTTCCTTTCTTTTAATCTTCAAAATTGCAAGTTCATGTATCTTTTTTTGTTGCATATTGTACACCTTGTGCGTTTCCCTTCATGCTTATGTTAGTTTGACAAAGGATCTTGGATCCTAGGGGCTTGCACAATCTCCTTTGATATTTTTCATCCTTTGGCATTCATATTGGTACATCATGACCCCTCTTGAATGCCTACTATAGAGTGAGTTTGAATTGAGTTCCTCCTCTCACTAAAGTGGGGGCTAAATCTAGTGTATAAAAATAATGCCATTCACATTTTCACACTTAATTTGGAGATGATTAATGTTAAAATGAACTTGGTGCCACCTTGATCTAGTGGTGTAATGTGTTTAACACATTCACATTAGGTCTTTGGCCCTTTTTAAGCTAAATAAACCTATATTTTCTGTAATTTAGTGTTGTAAAGTGTATTCATTTACACCTTCACATTAAATTTAGGGCCCTTGGACCTAATGTTGCCTTAATCTAGTGTTGTAATATGTTGTACACATTCACATTGGATTTAGGGCCCTTTTAATCGAAATAGACCTAATTTTTCCTTAATTTAATACTGTAAAGTATATTTATTTACACTTTCACATTGAGTTTTGGGCCATATTACATTAATTACCTTTATATCATAATTAATAGGCCCCTAAGACCCTATATTATTTATCCCGAGGCTTATTTTAACCAGAACCTTGACATAGACATCAAATAAACATAATTTCTCAACTCCCTAAGATTTTCTCTCTTCAAAAAGGTCTTGTGGGACCCATATGCCACCTTGGGAATATTAGTCCCATTTGGCCCCTTTCTAGGGTTTTGAGAGAGAAATATAGGTTTTAAGTTCAAATTTCTTAAATGTTAACCTCTGGGATCTAATAAAAGGTAACTTGGATGGATTACCTATATAAACAAGGTCTCAAATCATTATTTCATTAATATTTGATGATATCAAGTCAAGAAATGAAGAGTTAAGTATTCCATGACTTCACAAGAGCATCAAGAGAGCATACAAGAGCATTTCTAAGACATTCAAGGGAAGGTTTCTTTATCAATTGTTGCAGCAATTCAAGATTCATCATCATGCCAAGATCATCAATCATCAAGCACGTTGTTGAGCTACTATTTTGATGTAGCATCCAAGATCGAGGATCAAGCATTGTTTCATATCCATATTCAAGATCTAGATCTACATTCTTCATGTGGCCATTGCATGTTAGATTGTAGATTTACAAGATAGATCATTCAAGGTATCATTGTTCATGTTTCATGTTTCATGTCCTTATTTCATTATCTCATCATTTGGTTTAATTACCTCAAAGGGGTTTTACCAAGGCAAACCCCCATTCCCTAACAATCAATAAGTTTTTCTCCTCTTGACATGTGTGATTGCAGATAGATAGGTTTCTTGGAGCATGAAGTATCTTTGAAGATTAGGTTACAAGCTTGAACAAATTTTTTGGAGTTGTCTCCTCACTTGCAAGGTCATGAAAAGTCTTCTACAAGTCTAAAATCAGAGTCAGATATGGAAAGAAAATGTGGTAGAGAGAAGTGATTGGAAAGCATAATCATATCTTAACCCTGCAAAAAAGCCTACTAGGAATGATACACCCCTTAGGAATATGAGTCCTAGTACGACCAATTTTTAGGGTTTCAATAGGTTTAGAATAAGTACTGTCAGATTCCAATTTTGGTGCAAAAAACCTAGTCTAGGACTACATCACCTAGACTAGCATGTGAGTCCTACTCAACATTAAAATAAGCATAAATTGTTGCATTTTCAGTCCTCATTCAAGCCTCTACATGTTACCTAGTGCACACCTTTCATCTTTTAGCTTTCTGTTTTGTTTTACATTCTTTTCTTGGTCATTTAGTGACGTATTGCATTGCATTAGGTTTTAACATTAATACTTTCATTTCATTATTCTTTCCAAGACCTAGCTTGGTGGTGAACCCCTCTTTATTTTACAATCAAACCCTAGGCCAACCCTATTGCAAGATCTCTTTCTTCCTTGCATACATTAGATTGAGATCTCTAGGGTTTTTCTTGAATAAGAGTGTGGAAGATTGTTGTTCTATGTCCCAAGCATAGAAACACATACAATTTTCCACCTTTCAACATCAATGAAAAACAACAATAATATGAATCCTCAATTTTAAGAGAAGATTTTGATAGTATTGCTAAATATATAAATACTAATTTAAATAATATTATGAGTTCTCCTTTCTTATATATTAATGGGTGATTCCTTGAATATGAATTGTGTGAATCCATATATGTTTTCTACTATCAATATTGGATAAGAAAACAACCATCAGATATTTATAACAAGAAAAAGATCTTGATAGACTATTTTTTATAAATTTAAAATTCATAATACAACATATTAAAAAAATTATACATAAATCTAACCTTTCAAATAAATTAGCTTGTTTCCTAGCATCAATGATGGAATAATTCAAACTCATGGATAGTTCCTTACAACATAGATTGGTAATAAAAATTTGAGAAAACTTTGGTTTGAGAAAAGTTATTACACAATTCAATATTGTAATTTTTATTTTTTTTATGTAATTCAAAAAATGATATTGACGTTTGTGGATGATTATCAATGTTTTAAAGCATTAAGATAATTCAAATAAAAGATAAGAAATATAATTTATAATAATTTATACAAAGGATATTTTCTATGATAATAAATTCATTGATAGATAAAGTAGGCCATGCAATTAATGATCAGGGGTCTCATATAGCTTTAGAGAGTTGTTGAACCAATTTATTAAAAAAGGTTGCAAAGATGAGTAGGCCCACATCTATATGATATCCATCCAAAGGCCCATTACCAAAATGTAATAATTTATTAACAAATACTATGATTTTGAAGCACCAAATATATCATGTAATCTTGAAACCATCATTCTAGGTGGAGCATTATCATATTCTATACAAAAACAATTTCATTAACCCTAGTCTTTCCTCTCTCTTCTCATTATTGATTGAATGTTAAATTTAGTTTTCATTTATTATAATCATCTTGAAGATATGATTAAATTATTTCTTTTTTTTATTCTATACTTTTTAACAGACCATGCATGTTAAAGAATAGTCCTACATGATGAGATTTAGATGATTACATTACTTTAGATTGAGCAGATATTGGTTAAAATATTTGTCACTATCAAAATTTGTGAAGAAATACTCTAAAATGTGCAATTTATAATGAAAATCATACAAAAAGTTGGAGAAGTTGTTTTTGATAAATAAATTCCTTTAAATTTTAGAGGTAGATCTCCATCTTATGAAGAATTTTAGTTTTAGGATGTTCTTTTAATTAAAAATAAAGAAAGGTGAATATAAGAAAATAATTTTTTGTTTTTAAGTACAAGAGACTACTCAAAACACCATACAAAGAAAATAAACTCAAAGGTTAATTCCTTCCTATATATATATATATATAGTCCAAGAATAATTTTTTTAGATAATAATAGGTTCATAGACCAATAAATTACCTTCCAAAAAAACTATGTCTATTTCAAAATAAATCAACTATCATACAATGCATAATATCAAACACTTAAAAATAAATATTACACATCATATGAATAATAATATAGAAATTGGTTGACAACAGATGAACTCAAAAAAAAAAACTTTATTTCAAATTTTCTAAAATTTGCAAAGTTCATAGACTTACAATATTCTTATAAAATAAAATAAAAATTATCTCTAACTACTCTATTCTAACATTAAACTATTATCAAAAAAAATTATTTACAAAACCCATTGATTACTTATAAATAAATTTTTTGGATGTAAGTAATATTTTAATTAACCATTAAATAAAGGTTAAAAGAGTCCATAAAATTTCATAAAATTTCAAAACATTAATTCTTTAATAACTTAAAGTCTTTAGAAAGAAAATGATATAAAAATTCAAATTTTGTGTTGTCGTGACCTTGTCTCTCCATCTACATCATCTTTGTCTTCCATAAGAGCTTGAGGGATCTTCGCAAAAATCTTGTCCTTGTAAACTTGAAATTCCTTAATAACATGAGCTAGCACATTATGCCAAGGAATGATGATTATGTTGGTTCTTAGTCTCCAAATTTCCTTGATGCTTAAGATAGCCTCTAACTTATTTCAAATGGAATGTGGTGAGATGATAGGGTTGTGTTAATGTTTCTTAACTTATTCATCATAAATAACTTTTCAATAATTATTACGAAGATTTCCTTAATACTTTGAGTATTGATGACCTGTGAATCATCCCTCACTCAAATATTTGAATGATGGACAATAAATCAATTAAAACATCCATTTTAATTTGGTCACGTTATTTTAATGACTTTGTCTTTCCTTGGATTTTTTTTTGAGAGATAAAAATCTCCATCCAATTATTTTCCTTCATAAAAGAACATATTATTAGCAGCATTTTGGAGGATCTTCTATGTAATTATCTTATCATTACCCATATCAACCATCTCATTTTTTAGGATTAGGTGTCATCCACCTTCTAAATCCTATGTCATATTTCATGGTTCCAACATCCTTGGAAAGTATCTCTAAGCACTTAGCATGTATTGGAAAATATATTGTAATATTAATTCTCATCATAATATATTCATAAGGGGTAATGGGTCCACTAGTAGTGGTAGCAGTGATTTAGGGGCATAAATATTTAATATTATTTTCTCCACTCATGGATGCCTAAAATGGGATAATAAATGAGTGATTGTTTGTATTCTCCAAGTGGGAGCTTGGAAAGAGGCAACATGTGTCTCTTGGTATTCCGCCATTTATTGTATTTAATTTAATGCTTATCTCTCATGTTTGGGTTCCCAAGGTGGAGGGAAAGTATTGGAGCCAAAATTGGTGTTCTTTCACAATTCAAGGAGGTATTCCAAGGATTAAGGACATTTGGAATGAAGGGTCATCTTTGGGAGCCTTGTTTGGGGCTTAAGCTGTTTTCACAAATCTATAAATTCAACCTCTTGGATGTAGAATTATGAGCCATAGTTGAATGCAGTGTTACTCTTCAGGAACAAGGAGATGTTGAGCCATAAGGAGGTTTTTCATAGGTACACAAGTGCTTCCATGGTGGAGGAAAAGAAAAGAATAGAATTGATTGTATTGTAATCTCATTTATTTGATGATAATGCATACTTGCCCTCTCTTCTTTGTGGAGTTTTTTCCTACAAGGGTTTCTCTATGTAAATTTTATGTGATGATACTATGTTTCTTATTTATGCCTCATTGCTGCTAGCTGGTGATTTTATTATTTACATATTATTGTTATAAGTTCACATAAGGAAGTGATTATAAGCATGTTAAGTTGGCTAACTTTTAGCATCATAAAGAAGATGGATCTAATCATGCTATTTTGAAATAAAGGCAACATAATTTTAAGATTTACATATAAGTTTCAGATTTTCATGTTGTTGTAATATGAGCATTGCGTCCCATCAATTCAAGTTAGTTTTAGATAGATATTTAATTTCTCAATAATCAGTATTGAACTTGTTTATTTCTCATCATTCGGTATAAGAGCTTAAGGTTAACTAGGTTTTGGGTATTCCTTTTTAATTATTTCTTATATTATAAATCTTGTGGGAATTTGTTAGAAGGAATTGAAGGTTATTGGAAGGTTTAGGACTACAAATAATCTTCTTGAGTTAACTTTCTCTTACAGATTTGTGAGATTGGAAATCCACAAATATTATCAATGTGATCTATATTGGGTATTGGAATCTCATGATTATGGATCTTTATGGAGATGGTTATGTTCTGGTAACTTGGGGCTCTTGTTTGACAATATGTGTATATCCTCTTGTTTGGTGCTTTTTTTCCTTTATCTAGTGGCCATGTGGAGTGAGAACCTGGTATTCATGTTGGATGGGTAGAGACATCCTAGTCACTACATGGAGAAAGATCCTTGATTTGGACTGCATAATGGAGTGTTTATGTTAGATTCATGGTTTTATCAAATTTTTACATGAAAGAACTAGAAGATAAGCCACTAACCTCTTTATGAGTTGTGGAGATGATATGTTTCATATGTTATAAGCTCGATAAAAAAATGGTTTTTCGTATTGGGTTGTAGTTTACTCTTGTTTTCAATTGTGGGTGTGTAGATATGTGCTTATTCCTTTATTTAGATGAAATGTTTGATGTGAATTTCTATATTTTTAAATCGATTTCATATTCTAGAGATGGTTTTGCATTTTTACATGCTAACTAAAATATGTGGTATGTAGATCTATGATCAAATTGTTTCTAGGGTATTTTGGATGAAGATAGTTATAGGTTGGAATGGTTTCTTGGAGGGTTTGTATTGATCTATGGTTACTCCTATGTGAGTTTGTTTGGAAAGTCAATTCTAGCATTGATTCTAATGTTTGATTATTTTAAATCCACATGGTATACCTAAAAATATCTATTTTGCATGACACTAATGTAGGGTTGAATTTGGTTTTTAGTTATTTAAGATTAGAGCACTGATTACATATTTCTCCTTTGAGATGTTTTGTATGCAAAAATATTATAAATCATTTGTTGTGGATTATATTTGGTATTAATTATTGGTCACTATTATTACATTGGTATGATTATTGTAGTGAGAGATTCTTATTGGGAATATGAAATATAGTTGTTCATTTAAATCTATACCAATATTTTATGATGTATGAGAATATTTTTTCACTTTTAGTAGTGTGTTGGCAATGATATTGGTCACGGTTCCATGTATAACTTGGTATTACTTCCAGTGAGAGTTTATGCAATTACATTATGTGTTTTATCTTCTCTATTTCAAAATTTTGGTTATAAGTTGTTATTAATGTGTGTAGTGAGCCATGGATAATAATTTATTAGAAGATGGATGGTATTTTGCAATGGTTGTTGGTGTCATTAGGAGCTCTTGGATTCTTCTTTCAAATTCTAGTGAGAGTTTAATGACATATTTGGTTCTATTGAAAAACAATGTGTAGGAATATCTTCTTGATTTGGAGATTATAGTTTTACTTTATCATTTGGGAGCTAATGGTGTTGAGTTATTTCATTGTATTGGGGCCATGGAGGATATTCAATTAGGATATGGTTTCCATGATGCTTGGAGAGCTTGGTTACATAGCTCAGTGAGAGCTTTCGTAGTGTTGTTGATTCATCATTTGATGATGGCTAGTTATTTTCATGTGATCGCATATGATGGTATATTAGATCATGATTTCTTGATATGTTCCTCATTATATAGTTAGAATTTTGATAATGGTCTTGTTTGGTTCTCTTTGGTTTTGAATATTAATCATTTTCTTGGAGCTTCATGATTTTTTTGGGTTACATTTGAAGTTGGCATGGATTGATTTGTGGATGCTAATGGATACTAGAGAGACTTGGGAGAGGCTAACAAATATCTTAATTATGGGATCATATTATGAGATGGTTACTCTTTGATGGTGATTTCAAGAGAAATAATGAGGAGCCTACACCTAATTATGGATGTGAATCCATTATGGACATGGAGAGAAGATTACCATTTCTTAGTGTTGTGTATATAGGAAAATATTGTATCCCACTCTTAGTCTACTCAACAAGTGAATTATCTAAGAGGTATTACCCACCTAAATATCAGATACATTCTTCATTTTTTATCTTGTCTTCTCATATGAGTTAGTATTAAATATAAAAATTATAAAGACTTGTTAAGAAGAATATGCATGGCTTATGAATTTTCATTTTTCTCCTCATTTTGATCTTGAGCAATGGATCTAGTTTTGACGAATTATTTGGACAAGTATAGGAAATGGTTTGTGTCTTTAGCCATATTCCCTTTATTCTGGGAATGATTAGTTGGTTTGATCTACCTTTGATATGAGAGGTTAACATCTAATTTTGACATTTTTTCATTTGATTTGAATGTTAGTTATTGATATCCTTTCAGTTTGAGAATAGTGAAGGAGATCTTAAATTACACAACTTGGTACATGTTAGTGTGGAACAAAGATATTTTTTTATTACAGGTTCCCTTTGTGGTCATGGTATTTTTCTTGGATTTTTTTTAACATGGTTGAGTGTGAGGAATTTTGAAGAGCTATGGAGACTAGTGGTGAGAATTTTATTGTAGCATATTTGTTTGTAGGATTTGTATATCATTGTATGTTTTCTTGACACTATATAATAAAGGAATTAGCCACATCCTCTATGTGTAGTATTATAGGTAGACTTGGTATTCCTTGATCTATTTTTAGATTTGACATTTCTCATGTAATGAGAGTTTCTCGATATATGTCTAGTTATCCTCTATGATATCTTGGTTTGTTGGTTACTGATGTGATGATAAGTTTGCATGTTTCATTGGATTGGGATCTATTATTTATGTAATTTGTAGGTGTGTAAAACCTATTAGTTATAGTGGGATGACTCAAATGTGGAATTTCTATATCCACAATATTTTTTTAGTGTTTATGTAGAATTTTTAAGTAACCTTGTCTATGGTCATTTATTCATTGGTATGTTGCATTGATATAGGAGGATGGATATACAAAGATGATTATAGATTATAGGTTGATATGTTTATGGAATGAAGTCATATCTATGTTTTGTATAGCCTAGTTTGAGGTATGGTTAGATTGGATGTGTTGCAATTTTTTGTGGTTTCTATTCTAAATTTTATGATTAAGGAATCTACCCAGAGTCTTTGTTATCATTTTAATTTCATGCTTGTGTTCATGTAAAGATTGGTGCAAGTTGCAGTGATATTTGATATGTTTCACCTTCCATATTCCTTTTTCTTCCATAGGTGGCATGTTGGAGGATGTGAGGGATTTTTTTTTTTGATGGTGGTTATCATAGTTTCTTTTGTAGGTATCTTGTTGGAGCATGAGAGCATGGTGAAGATTTAGATGGTACATGTTTGGCTAACATATATTTTTCCCTTATTTTTGATTCATATGGATTTATTCACAATGTTGATTTCAAGTGTGAGAATGCTAGGATTAGGTGTCATTCACCCTATAAATCCTCTATAATATTTCATGGTTCCAACATCCTTGGAAAATGTCTCTAAGAACTTAGGGTGTATTGAAAAATATTTTGTAATATTAATTCTCACCATTGTTTGTAATTTATATTCATAAGAGGTGAAGGGTCCAATAGTAGCTATAAAAGAGATTGTGGACATAAATATTCAATATTATTTTCCCCAGATGTGGATCCATAAAATGGGATAATAAATGATAAGAAAAATAATAAATTATTGGTCGTTGGTATTCTCCAAGTGGGATCTTGGAAAGAGGCAACATGTGTCTCTTGGTATTTTACTATTAATTATGTTTAATGTGATGTTTATCTCTCATGTTTGGGTGCCCAAGTTGGACAGAAAGTATTGGAGCCAAAACTAGCACGTCCTTTCACATCCCAATGAGCCAAGGTTTGGGGATGTTTGGAATGAAGGTTCATCTTTGGGAGCCTTGTTTTGGGCTTAAGATGTCTTCATGCATCTATATATTCAGCCTCTTGGATCTAGAATTATGAGACACAATTGAATGTAGTGTTACTTTGCATGACCAAGAAATGTTAGAAAGAAGAACAATGAACAAAAGAAGACTAGAGATAAGAAGAGAAATGGTAGAAAGATCTAGAACCAGAAGAAAGATTTCAAGAGACCACCTATTATACAATTGGCTGCACAAAGGTATCCATATTTTAATGATTGATGTTATTCTTGCAATAAATTTGGATATAAAGCAGTAGAATATAAAAGTAGAATAAATCAGAATGGTCAATCATTTCTCATTTAGTGTTATACATGCAATAGATTTGGTCATAAGGCTAGTGAATGCATAAATCAGATGATGAATGATTACAAAAATGGTATGATGTTATAATTTTTCAATGGTTATTGTTATGCATGTAATGTATTTGAGCATAATATTTCTGAATACAAATCTAGAATGGAAAGAAGTAAGTTTTTTCAAAAAAAAGTTTCATATGTCATAAATGTAATAAATGAGGACACATAGCTAAGTTTTGTAGAAGAAAGAATGTGAAACCCTCTGCTTCACAAAAGAAGGTTGATATAGTAAAGAAGGTTGATCTAGAAAGACGAAAAAGGAAATGAAAAAGATTTATAAGAATAAATAAGAGGGTGAAATGAAGAGCAAGTCTATGCCAACTCCTAGTGAAGAAGTTTCCTTCGAAAACTAGATAAAGAGCTTTTCCTTTCTGGGAGTTTTAAACAAAAATCTATCCAACCCCCTGTCAAAAAAATGATGTTGATGCCTTGAACACTCTGATACATGTATTGGGTGATATTATTGACCTATTGATGGAATCTCTAATAAAAAATATTTTGGCGTAGAGATTTGTAGAGTGATTGAAAGTACCTATGACAACAAAGTTAGGGTTTACCATAGTTTTTACCTAACTTTTTCTGATGTGTTCAATACATACTAGGTCATCAAAAAAGGTTTATATTTCATTTTTTTCATAATAAAAAGGAATTTGTAATTGAGAAATTGAAGTGGAGAGTAGAGAAAAGGTGATTTGAAGCATTTTTAAAGCTTTGTGCAAAACTTTAACTCGTGAAGAATTCCAAAGGTATTTATTGATTCCTACATAACCTAGTTTTGTGAACATTCTAAATGTTTACTCCTCGAGTTGTTGATGTATTGGAACTGCACCATAGAAAAATGCCCCCTTGTCATTTCCATGGCCTTTTAGGTCTTTTTTCATGGTTTTTGATCTATTTTTCTCTGATTTTATGTTGTAACATGGCTTGAACATGCATATTTAGGTACTAAAATTCAAATAATGACATCTTGTGAGGGTTTTGTGAAGTGTTGTAAGACAATTCTACATTCTTCTAGACTCTATCTATTAAAATTTACCTAAAAATCACTATTTCATCATTAAACAAGTCCTATTTTGAACTGTTGTAAAGTCTTGTAACAAGATTTCAGACTTTTCTAGGCACAATTTCACTATTTATCACTTGCTCATGCTTTATTTGGTCCCTTTATGCCCTCATATGTCTTAATTAAGTGTATTTTTTAATGTAAGCTAGACAAATAAAATTAAATACAACTTAATTCCTGACACCAATTTTTAGGTCCTAGGTGGGACCCATTCACCATGGGTGGCGAATGAGTTCCCCTTGGCTCCAAATTCAAATTTTTTAAATTTTCCTTTCGGTATTTTATTTAAAATCACTTGATGTCAGCCTGTGATGAGGTATGAATGGTTAACTAAGGCGCAATATTGTATAAATAAGTGTTTTTGCATCCATTTCAACCCCAATTCCATTCACCCATCAACATTAAATCATTCATTTACTAATTCAAGCATTTACATCATAAAATCAAGCATAAATCAGACTTCTTGGAGCAGCCATTCACATCACTTTAGATTTCTCCAACAAGGGTTTGGTGAGTATTTACATTTTCACGTTGTGTATTCATCATTCTCTTTCCATTTCATTTCTATTTCTATTTAAAGGTGTTTGATTACCAAAGTGGGGTTTGATCAAGGCAAACCCCTATATGCTAACCCTCAACACTTTTCCCCCATTGCATGTGTTTGTGTATACATATTTTATCAAATGGAAAGGTGAGAAAAGGTTTCCATATCCCATCAAATTCATTCAAGGTGTCTCAAGCCCTATTTCAAGCTTGGAAAGAGTCTATAGGTTGAGTTTTGCAGATTCGGATATGAGGAATCTTCAGAAACAGAATTGCAGATCATAAGCCACAAAATACTGTCCAAAATTCTCTATTTTCCAGAAGAGGAATCATTCACCATTGATGGTGAATCAGTCTCATTTCTAGGCTTGCACTGTGATTTCTATAGATTTGGATACCTAATTCCTCAAAACTAGTTCCGACACTTTCTAGCAAAAATATGACTCATTTTCCTAGAATGGCGAATCAGTCCCAGTTAGCATTTTTGGTGTCTTCTACAAGTGTTCAAAATATCATTTCACTCTCTTTTAACTTCTAGGTACATATCTCCAATTGGGTTATTTTCTATTACATTTTGTATTTCTTGTCAAATAATTTGAATACACATTGTGTTTTCCAAAACTTTTACATTAGATTAAAATTACATTCGTTAGTTTCCATTTTCATTAGGTTTTCAGCATTTAAATACATCCACATAGACTCTTCACACCGATTTTCCCATTTCTTCTAATGAGAGCATAAGCATTTTTGGCCCACCTTCCACCTTCTAGGTGAAAAACCCTATGAGTGATAGAAAGCAAGTAGGTTCCAAAAATCTATGTTTCATTTTGGTGAATCTACATTTTGAACACTTTTCATTTATGATTTGATTTGCATATTGCATCCTAGATTAATTTTGCATCAACATTCAATTAGGACATTATTTTGTTCTTACATTCTAGGACTTTTCATATTGCATTAGTGAAAACTTCATTTAGGTTTCATTTTTGCATTGCATCTCATTGAAAAAACTAAAATTCTGCATTTTGCATCTTTGATTGCATTCTGTAGAGAATTAAAATCACATTCAAATTGATGAAAAACACAAAAAAAATATCATATTGGGACTCATTTGCCACCCTAGGCGAATCAGTCCCTCTGCACATTTTACACAACATTTTTGGCATTTTTCTTGCATTTTCCTACATTTCTATTTTCTATAGCTAGATCTCTATTATGGTTAGCAACATTTCTGTTATTTGCATATTAGGCATCTTAGATTACCTTGCATTTTCATTTACCTCTCTTTTGTGGTACTTATATGAGTGTTTGGTGCCCCATTGATAATACTTTAGTGAGAAGAAGTTCTAGACTCATGGCTTCCCATGATAGCACTTTCCTTGTGGACCTTGGGATCTCACAAGCTCCTACAACTAGTATGGAAAATGGTGCATTAGGCACTGAAAATACCACTTTTATGCCTTCATCTTTCCATCTAATGAATGTTGACACCCAAAACAATTCCCTCCCGCAAGAAAAGGTCATACCCTCCACTGCCATACCTACCATTCACAATCTTCATTATTTGATTGAAAGTGATGATTGCTTGCAAGTGATGAAGAGAATTGTTGACATTTACACTAAACATGCCTCTTCTAATACTCAATCTGTAAACATTCATGTATGCCAAGGAGGACTTCAAGTTCCTCCACCTTCAACCATAGCATCTATACCAACTTATAGCAATCCACAAGTCCACACAACTATGCAATAGGTTAATTATGGGGCTACTTGTTTCTCGAGTCCACCTAGCATTCCTACTTCTCTTGTGGCATCGCAAGTCCCCTCCACCACCTTCACACATCATAGTATTCCTTTCACTTCACCTAACATCACTTACACTCCATCACATTTTTCTCTTCCACCCCAATCCACTTACCCCAATCATGTTGTTAAACAACTCCTTAATAATGTTTCATTTATGCAACACCAACTTTCCACCATTAGCCAAGATCAATCTGCTCCAACCACATATCATGTCCATAGCAGCCCCTTATCCTTAGAAATCTTAAGTAACCCGATGACACAAGGGATAGAAATGCCCCGGTTTGAGAAATATGGAGGTAAAGGAGATCCTGTCAACCATGTTAATGCTTATATAGCTTTTTATAGTGAATTTTTCCTTGATGATAAATTACTATCCAAACTGTTTCCAAGGACCTTGAAAGATACTACATTAGAATGGTTTTCCAACTTGCCCAATCATTCCATCCATTCATTCAATGAATTGGTGGATGCTTTCATTAGTCACTTTCAAGTTTACATGACACCTAAAAAGACAATGGCTGACCTCATGTGATGTAGAAAAAACACAGATGAAAAAGTAATTGATTTTATCTCACAATACCAATCCTTGTATGCTTAAATTGATGTCAAAATTCCTGATGCACATCTACAAAATATGTTTATCAAAAAATTGCACACACACCATCAGGATAAGCTAACAATGATAGTATTCCCTTTGTTTATGCATTTATGCACAACCTTGTGTGAATACCATAACTCGGTTTCAAGTTGTGATTAAAAATCCACTTCTAACTGCGCTGAAAAACTTGAACGCAACAATCAAAACCAAAATAACACACAAAAATTTTGCAAACAAAATAGAGGCTTTTTATAGTTCAATCTGCCTCCTCAATCACAACCGCAACCAACCCAACCAGCTCAAACTCAAGTGGTAGCTGTTAAATCAGCAATGCCTTATAACTATGGGGACCCAAAGAGACAATTTACTCCCTTACCCTATACACTCCATAAAACAATGAACCAATTAATCCAACAACATATGCTTACTTTGCCACCCGTCAGACCACTTGATCCAAGTCAACCCTTACCACCCACTTTCAAACCTCATGCTTATTCTCCTTTTCATCTCTAGAAAGGACATGACACTACAAGCGTCTAAAACATTTAGTTCAAGACTTCATTGATTCAGGCCACTTGTCCATTGTGGGTGTTAATGATCAAGGCAATAAGTCTATTGTATCCCCTAACCAGAACTTATAAATTTTCACCAATCCTATGCCTAAACACTCTACTTCATTTGTCAAGGCTAGTGAACCTTCAAACATTGATGTAATGACTATTGATACACACAATGAATTACATGATACATCTCCACCTATTACCGAAGATGGTCCTATGGATCAACTTGTGGCTATGATAGATGTTATCCCTCGTAAGGGCCAAACCACTAAATTTCTTGATATCACTTTTTCTACTAAAGACATACTACAAAATCTCCCTGATGGTCCTCTCTACATAGCTGGTAGAATCTATGATAGGCCCACTAACGGGATATTAATAGATCCTGCTTGTGGTGAGAATGTGATCACAAAGGATTTTCTAGTATTACATGAGCTATATCAAGATGATTATAATAAACCAACTGCATGGATTAGGTGTATGTTTGACCACCCTAACCACAATAAAATGATAATATTTTTTTATAAGATTTTAGATATAAGTAGAGGACTCATGTCCCGATGTGATGCATATTTTTGTAATTTTTTCCAAGTAAATAATTAATTATGAATTTTTTATTACAAATTGTTAAAAATTCATGAAATTCAATTTTTCTTTTTTTAATCCTATAGTATGTGAAGCATAGAGTGTGACACATATTTTGGATTCAAAAAATGTGATACCATTTGAAAGCTATAGATGTTTTTCAATCAGCCTATCAATTAGGACTTTAGTTGTAATTTGAATAGAAAATGAATAATAATTACTTATTAAATTTAAAGTAAAGCATAATTTATATTGGTGGAAAGCTGAGAATCTCCTTTAAAAACCCTTTTCATTTTATCAATTTTGGTAAAAAAAAGTCGTCAGCCACATACCCATCATATTGCCACTTTTTGGCCCATCATGATCCTGCACATACTCACCTCCTATCATAAATGAAACCATGCTTCAACCTGACTCTGACATCGAGAAAACCATACAACCTCCTGAACAACCATCCCTAGATACTTCCCAGCCATCGTTTAAACAACCAAGGGTAAATGAAACAACTTCTGTCATGCCTCCTCACATTAAACAAGTGTATAAAGTAAAAGAGAAAGTGGTTGATCCATCCTCTTCAGTTTCTTCTGTTCTTCCCTCTTTAGAAGTAGAAGACCCTATGATGCCTCAATCTATTCTTACACCTCAAAAAATCCAAAATAGAATTAAATGAAACCGCGGTGCTAGGGAACATAGGCATCATCGTCGTCTCCTTGCTCATCAATCTCACTTGGAAGAAGATAAAGAGAATCAAGATTTACCTTTGACAAAAGTAATAGATGACCATCCTCTTTCTCTTAACCTTCCACATGACAGTCCAGTGCAACAATCCCAAAAAAATGAACCAATCCAACAACCTCAGTTTTTGATACATCCATCCTTAGATATCACCCTTCATCCTCCCATTGTCATTAATCTTGATGATGATGATGATGCGACAATAGAAAAAATAGATGAAGAAGTGCATAATGATTTAAACTCTTTATTTTACTCTACAATGAGCTTAAATGATAAATCCTCTCCACTAAGAGAAGAACTTGGTATGACTCCTAGTTCAGCACTTGCAATTCTTCCTTTGGACAGTTAAGCACCCTCGCATTACATTGAACATGATTGGGAGGTGGATCATTTCTTAGATGGTTGACTTGCATTCACCTAACTAGCCTTTTTTATTTTCTCTTTTATTTTTCCCTTTTGTTTTCCTTTTTGTGTGTATCATGTTCCCCCGTATCATGCATTTGATGTTTCCCTCTCTTCGTACACTTCTTCTATTTGTATCTCTATTCTTCTATATGTTGTACATTGTGTTTTTTGCTTTTGTTTTTTGTTTCTCCTTTTGGAGATGACGCAGAGTGTAGAGATGCCCTATGTCTCTTCCATGTTGACCCAAAAGGTCCTTGTCTTTTTTCGCTTTTTTTTTCTATTCTCCATTTGGGTATGATGCAAAGCATTGAGACCACAATGTCTCCTTCATGTTGACCCAAAAGCTTTTTTTTCATTTTCTTTCACCTTTTTGTTTTCTTTCAGTTTTCTTGTGTTTTCCTTTTCGTGATGATGCAAAGCATTGAGACTACAATGTTTCTTCCATGTTGACCCAAAATGGACTTTATTTTTCCTTTGTTTTCATTCTTTTTGTGTCATTCTTCAAGTTTTATGTGCTTTGGGAAATGATGATAGTTCCGAGCTCTTTCATGAACACATTGCAACAACGAACATACTGACCCAAAATCCATAGATCCCTTATGTGTTTGGTGTGATTTCTTTTCTGGGGGGCAACTCCCTTTTCTTTATTTTTCCTTGACATGACACAACCTCACTTTGAAACATATAACTTGGCATAGGGCTTTCCAAGTTGGCTCTCATGTCTTGTTTTCTGTTTGCATTTTCTTTCCTTCTCTACTTTAAAGTAATTGCTCACAGACTGATGTGTACCAATTCCTTGAAAGTGGAGGGCATAAATTACCATAATTCATTTTCATTCTTGGTTCCTAGTTTAGCCTTGTCATTTATGTGATGTGTTTGTCACTTTGTGGATGACATTGGGTGTGATTTCCTTCATAATTGTGATCTATCTTAGCATATTACATTCCTCTTGGTGGCCTGATGTGATGCACTGCATCCCCTAAGTTGTGAATATCTTATTATTTGATTGATCCTCTCTTGGAGACATTAGACACAATGTTCCCTAAGTGACTAACCTTACATGAATTGAACAAGACTCCTTCGAACATTTTACGCTTAACATCTTTACAATTTTACATTTTTTCATTTTGCATCTTTTTCCACCTTGCATGCTTGTGGTACCTTTCTTTTTTTTCATGAAATTTTTCCTTGTGGTTCCTTATTAAATTTATCAAGACATATAACTTTATTGTGGTTGAGAAGGAAGCCCACCTAGCGGCATGACTTTTCCCCATAGCCACCTTTGTGTTTATGAGTGCATACCAACTAGTGTATGTATCTTACCTTTTTGGGCTTTCTCACCCGACGGACAGCTAGAAGTTTTGTCTCCAGAGTGAGTACATTTGGGCCTTCTCACCTGATGTACCATTATGTGTTTTGTCATCCCATAGTGAGTACACATTCTCTTTTAGCCTAGATCTAATCCACAACTAGTTGGATTGATGATCGAAGCTTCATCTAATTCATTTCAACACTTGTGTGTTCCTTTGTTCTTATGCTTAGTCTGGCATGGGATCTTCATCCTAGGAGCTTGATCATCCCTCTTGATCATTTCCATTCCATCTTGCTAACATAAGAGCATTTGAACCCTCCTCTCGATGTTCATGGCCACTTTAGTGTGAGTTTGAAGTACATTCATCCTCTCACTAAAGTGGGGGCTAAATGTGCCATAGAAAAATGGGCCCTTGTCATTTTCATGGCCTTTTAGGTCTTTTTTCATGGTGTTTGATCTATTTTGCTCTGATTTTATGCTATAAAATGGCCCAAACATGCATATTTAGGTACTAAAATTCAAACAATGATGTCTTGTGAAGGTGTTATGAAGTGTCATAAGACATTGCTACATTCTTCTAGACTCTATCTATTACAATTTACCTAAAAATAACTATTGCATCATTAAACAAGTCCTATTTTGAACTGTTGTAAAGTCTTGTAACAAGATTTCACGCTTTTCTAGGCATAATTTCACTATTTATCCCTTTCTCATGCTTTATTTGGTCCCTTTACGCCCTCATATGTCTTAATTAAGTGTATTTTTTAATGTAAGCTTGAAAAATAACATTATAAACAACTTAATTCCTGACACCTATGTTAAGGTCCTAGGTGGGACCCATTCGCCATGGGTGGCGAATGAGTCCCCCTTTGCTCCAAATTCAAAAATTTTAAATTTTCCTTTCAAGTTTTTATTCAAAATCACTTGATGTCAGCCTATGATGAGGTATGAATGGTTAACTAAGGTACAAGATTGAATAAATAAGTGTTTTTACATCCATTTCAACCCCAATTCCATTCACCCATCAACATAAAATCATTCATTTACTAATTCAAGCATTTACATCATCAAATCAAACATAAATCAGACTTCTTGGAGCAGCCATTGATATCACTTCAGATTTCTCCAACAAGGGTTTGGTGAGTATTTACATTTGCATGTTGTGTATTCATAATTCTCTTTCCATTTCATTTTATTTCCATGTCAAGGTGTTTGATTACCAAAGTGGGGTTTGACCAATGCAAACCCCTATATCGTAACCTTCAACACTTTTTCCCCTTTGCATGTGTTTGTGTATGCATATTTTATCAAATGGAAAGGTGAGAAAAGGTGTCCATATCCCATAAAATTTATTCAAGGTGTCTCAAGCATTGTTTCAAGCTTGGAGAGAGTCTACAGGTTGAGTTTTGCAGATTTGGATATGGGGAATCTTCAGAAACAGAATTGTAGATCATAAGCCATAGAATCCTGTCCAGAATTCTCTATTTTCTAGAAGAGGACTCATTCACCATTGATGGTGAATGAGTCCCATTTCTAGGCTTGAACAGTGATTTCTGTAGATTTGGATACCCAATTCCCCAAAACTAGTTGTGACACTTTCTGGAAAAAATAGGACTCATTTGCCTAGAATGGTGAATAAGTCCTAGTGAGCATTTTCAGTGTTTTCTACAAGTTTTTAGAGTCTCATTTCACTCTCTTCCAACTTCTAGGTACATATCTCCAATTAGTTTATTTTATGTTATAATTTGTTTGCATTTCTTGTCAAATAATTTGAATACACATTATGTTTTCCAACACTTTTACATTAGATTAAAATTACTTTCCTTAGTCTGCATTTTCATTAGGTTTTTAGCATTTAAATACATCCAAACACACCCTTCTCACCCATTTTTCTATTTCTTCTAATGAGAACATAAGCATTTTTGGTCCACCTTTCTTCTTCTAGGTGAAAAACCCTAGGAGTGATAGAAAGCAAGTAGGTGCCAAAAATCTATGTTTCAGAAACTACCAGAACCTAAGTTTAAGAAGCACCCTTTCAAATCCACGAAAATGGATCTAAAAGGTACATTTTATAAGGTTTCATATGATGTAATGCATACAGAGGATGTGAGAATGTACATCCACTCAAAGATGGAAGAGTATGACCATACTAAATAATTGGCAGAATATAGGTATAATGTTCTTGTGCTGGAGATAATTTAAAGCTAAAACTTGAGTACACTAGCTTGGTAGGAAAGAATTTGGAGGTGTTGAATGATTTCCCTAATTTCTTCTATGAGGATGAACGAGTTAAGTATGTGCTCAACATAATTTATGACAAGTTCATTTGGTTGGACTAGCAGCACATGTTAAAAAAGGATGCAATTAGGTTTGTGACAAGATTGTGCTCTAATGAACCAATTCTGTCAGTGAAGTATGTGAAGAACAATGTGGTAATGAAGCTTACCGGTGAAAATTTTGATAAAAATTCCATAACTATAAATGATATTAAAGATTTGGAATTGAGATATGCTTCCATGATGATTGGATATAAGATCTACTTTACAAATAGAGAGAATTTTTTTTCTACTACCGTAATATATTTTGCATACCAGATGGTGGAGGAAGGTCAAAAAAGTAGTTTGTGGAAGCTACTGAGACTACAGTTGATGGAGAATATACATAAGACAAAAGATTCCAAATACCCCTTTTGGTATGGTACTCTTATCATTTTTTTACTGTATTAATTTCTTACAGAGTTTCTTCGAGCAAAGAACATTATGTGGTTAGACAATATACTTGTGGCTAGACAAATAAGGGGTCATTTGAAAAAAATTCTAGATTTTGAGTGTAGGAAACAAGCTTTGTGAGGGTTTTTCAAGTAATCTCAAGAGAAGATGAAAGCAAGAGAAAGAATCCCTAAAAGTGTTGTTGATAAATATAAGAATGATTTCACTTTTATGGTCAATAGATATTTTTGTTATATGGAAGCAGTTGAACCTAGGACTGTTTGGATTCTAGAGCTACGCTATGAGATAGCATAAGATGAGGCTATCAGTCTTGCAGAAATCATGCTAAGCAAAAAAAGAGACAGATTAGAGGATAGGTTTGGGAAATATGAAGAAAATTCAAGTGCAGTACATATGTAATAGAAGAAAAAGGAGATTCAAAAGAAGGTTGAGAAGATGAAAACTCAAGTGGAGGAGATGATAAGTACACACAAGAGTCCTACAAAAAAATCCAAAGGTAAATCTACTCCTCTAGGTGCTACCCCAAGCATGAGAAGGTCAATTAAGACCTTTTCCCCCTCTCCTTCTGTTACTAAGTCATCGAGAACAAATACTTTAGGGATTTCAAAGAAGTGAACTATAGATTTTTGGCACTCTAGGACTTCTCTAACTCTTCTAGGGTTTTTCACCTAAAAGGAGATAGGGACAAAAATGCTAAGGGTTCATTCAAATTTATGTTATGTATGATGTTTCCTAAGCTAAATGAAGTAAATTAAATGCAATTGAGTGCTCTAAATGAATGAATATGAATGCAAAACTTAAGATTTTAACTATGTTTGAAAACACGCTCGGATATGCAAACAATGAACTAAATGAAGAAATAATGCAAAACATAAAGAAATAGGATGAAAAAAAGTGCACCTAGGAAATGTTTGATGAATCTAGAATGTTGTGGATGCTGACTAAAATCACTAAAATTTCATAGTGGGACTCATTCACCCAGGGTGATGAATTAGTCCTCCTACTGGTGAAAAACTGTCAGAAACTAGTTTCTAACTATCGAGACCCAAAATTTGAAAAAAATTAGATTTTCAGTCCTAAGGTGGGAGTCATTCACCATTGGTGGTTAATCAATCCTCTCCCAAAATTCTGGAAAACTGGGAGACAAATCTGTAACACCAGATCTAGAAATCTCTGATTGTTGGGTTGCCGAAGTCAAATCTACAAGAAACAGACAAAAAACCTTCTACAAGCTTGGAATATGAATGATTTTACTTGAGGCACCTATTTGACTTATTTACCAATCTTCAACACCAAAAATATTGTTAAATCTGCATACCTAGGTCTGCAAACACACATGTTATAGGAGAAAAATATTTGAGGGTTAGCAAATAAGGGTTTGCCTTGGTCAAACCTCACTTTTGGTAATCAAACCCTTAATGAAACAATGAAATGAAAGAGAGTGATAAACTAACAACATGCAATTTCTATCAACTTACCAAACCCTTGATGATGCAAATTTGAAGTAATGTGAATGGATGCTCCAAAGTGCTTGAGTAATGCTTGAATTAATGTTATAAGATGCTTGAATGCTTGAGATTGCTTGAATATGATGTGTGAATGTTGGAGGATGTAAAATGAGGTGAAAATAACTTATTTATACAATCTTCTGCTTTAGTTACCTGTTCATACCTCATCACAAGCCGAGATCAAGTGTTTTTGAATAAAAACCTAAGAGGAAATTTTAAAAAAAATCAATTTGGAGCCAAGGGGGACTCATTCGCCATCCATGGTGAATGGGTCCCACCTAGGACCTGAAAATGGGTGTTAGGAATTAAGTTTTATTTAATGTTGTTTGGCAGGTTAACATTCAAAAATAGACTTAATTAAGACATATGAGGGCATAAAGGGACCAAATAAAGCATGAGAAAGGGATAAATAGTGAAGTTGTGCCTAGAAAAGTGTGAAATATTGTTACAAGACTTTACAACACTTCAAAATAGGACTTGATTAATGATGAAAAGGTGATTTTTAGGTGAATTGTAATGAATAGAGTCTAGAAGAATGTAGAAATGTCTTACAAAACTTCACAACACCTTCACAAGATGCCATTATTTGAATTTTAGTACCTATATATGCATGTTCAAGCCATGTTACAACATAAAATCAAAGAAAAATAGACCAAACATCATGAAACAAGACCTAAAAGGCCATGAAATTGACAAGGGGCCATTTTTCTACAACACATTTAGCCCCCACTTTAGTGAGAGGATGAACCTACTTCAAATTCACACTAAAGTAGCCATGAACATGGAAAGGAGGGTTCAAATGTACTTACATTAGCAAGATGGAATGAAAATGATCAAGAGGGATGATCAAGCCCCCAGGATGAAGATCCCATTTCAAACTAAGCATAAGAAAAAATGACACACAAGTGTTGAGAAGAATTAGATGAAGCTTTGATCATCTATCCAACTAGTTGTGGATTAGATCTAGGCTGTTTGTCTAAAAAAGAGAATGTGTACTCACTCTGGGGTGACAGAACACATGAAGATTTGTTGGGTGAGAAGGCCTGAATGTACTCACCCTGGGGCCATGAAACTTATGGTTTTCCACGAGACGAGAAATCCCAAACAGGTAAGATACATATGCTAGTTGGTATGCACTCACAAACACAAAGGTGGCTATGGGGAGAAGTCATGCTGCTAGGTGGGCTTCCCACTCAACCATATTAAAGTTATACCTCCTCATAACTTTAACAAGGTGCCACAAAGAAAAATGTCATGAACAAAAAGAAAGGTACCACAATCGTGTAAGTTGCATTATGCAAGGTGGCAAAAAGGTGCAAAATGTAAAAATGTAAAATGTAAAAATGTAAAGTGTAAAATGTGAAAGATGTTCAAAGGAGTCTTGTTCAATTCATGCAAGGTCAATCACCTAGGGAACATTGTGTCTAGTGTCTTGAAGAGGGGACCAATCAAATAATAGTATATTCACAACTTAGGGGATATAGTTCATCGCACCAAGCCACCAAGAGGAATATAATATGCTAAGATAGATCACACTTATGAAGGATATCACACCCAATGTCCTCCACAAAGTGACAAACTCATCACATAAATGACAAGGCTACACTAGGAACCAATAATGCAAATGAATTAAAAGTAATGTATTCCCCCCACTTTAAAGGAATTTCTACACATCGTTCTATGAGCAATTACTTTAAAGTAGCGAAGGAAAGAAAAAGAAGAAAGAAAACAAGACATGAGATCCAACTTGGAAATCCCTATGCCAAGTCATATGTTTCAAAGTTTGGCTACGTCATGTCATGGAAAATGAAAAACAAAGAAGGGGAGTTGCCCCACAGAAAAGAGCACACCAAACACATAAGGGATCTATGGATTTGGGGTTAGTATGTTCATTGCTGCAATGTGTTTATGAAAGAGCGTGGAACTATCATCATTCCCCAAAGCACATAAAACTAGAAGAATGACACAAAGAGAGCAAAAACAAAGAAAAAAATAAAGTCTGTTTTGAGTCAACATGAAAGAGACATTGCGGTCTCAATGCCTTGCATCATCTCGAAAAGGAAAATGCAAGCGAAAAGAAAGAAATAAAAAAGGTGAAAGAAAATGAAAAATATTTTGGGTCAACATGAAGGAGAAATTTCGGTCTCAATTCCTTGCATCATCCCCAAAAGGAAAACATAAGAAAAAGACAAAAAGAAAAGGGACCATTTGGGTCAACATGGAAGAGACATAGGGCATCTCTACGCTTTGTGTCATCTCCAAAAGGAAAACACAAAACAAAAAGTGAAAAATACAAGGACCCTTTGGGTCAACATGGAAGAGACATAGGACGTCTCTATGCTTTGTGTCATCCCCAAATAGAAAACACAAAACAAAAAGCGAAAAAGACAAGGAAATTTTGGGTCAACATGGAAGATGCATAGGGTGTCTCTATGCTTTGTGTCATCCCCAAAGGGAAAACACAAAACAAAAAGCAAAAAATACAATGCACAAAAAATAGAAGAATAAAGGGACAAATAGAAGAAGTGTACAAAGAGAGATAACATCAATAAAACGATATGGGGGAACATGATACGCACATGAAAAGGAAAAAATAAAAAGAGAAAAGCAAAAGGGCTAGTTAGGAAAATGCAAGTCAATCATCTATCAAGTCATTCGCCTCCCAACCATGTTCAGTATAATGCGAGGGTGGTTGACTGTCCAAAGGAATAATTGCAAGCGCCAAACTAGGAGTCATACCAAGTTCTACACTTGGTTGAGAGGATTTATCATGTAAGCTCATTGTAGATGAAAATAAAGAGTTTAAATCATTATGAACTTCTTCATCTATTTTTTCTATCATCGCATCATCATCATCATCATCATCAAGATTAATGACAACGGGAGGACGAAGGGTGATTTCTAAGGATGGATGTATCAAGAGTTGTGGTTGTTGGATGGGTTCATTTTGTTGTGATTGTTGCACTGGAATATCTTATGGCAGGTCAGGAGATGGAGGGTGTTCATCTATTACTTCTTTCAAAGGTGGAGGTTGATTTTTCTGTATTTTCTTCCATGTGAGATTGACGAGCAAAGAGATGATGATGACACCTACATTCCCTAGCGCCACAATTTTGTTTAATTTAGTTTTGGAGTTGTTGAGGTGTAAGAGTGGATTGAGCCATCATAGGTTCTACTTCCTAAGAGGGAAGAACAGAAGAAACCAAAGAGGACGGGTCAAACACTTTCTCTTTTGCTTTATTCACTTGTTTAAAATGAGGAGGCATAATAGGAGTTGTTTCATTTTCCCTTGGTCATTTAAATGATGGTTGGGAAGTATCTAGGGGTGGTTTTTTAGTAGGTTGTATGGTTTGCTCAATGCTAGACTTAGGTTGAAGCATGGTTTCATCTATGATCGGAGGTGTGGAAGTGGATGGGGATGTGTTATGAAGAGACAATTTGGCTATTGTTTTGGCTTTGAACTTTTGATAAGTTATGAAAAGAGAGTCCTTTTGAGGGGTGATGGGTTCCATGGGTTCAGGTCAAAAGAAGGAAAAGCTACCTTTAGACGATAAGGGATTAAAGCCACTATGGTGTATGGTAAATATCTCATTGCCATGTGGAAACTTCAAACACTTGTGAACAACTTATGGGACCACTTTCATTGAGTGAAGCCAACGGTGGCCTAGCCACAAATGAAATTGGTTGGATTGTGGAATAATTGAAAATGTTACATCCAAAGTTGTAGGTCCAAACTGTAAGGGGAGTACAAGTGATCCAATCGTAGGGCATGCAAAACCAGTATTTGTTTTAATCCATGTAGTTGGTTTATTATAAGAATGGTGATATAACTCATGTAATACTAGAAACTCCTCTGTCATCACATTCTCACCACAAGTGGGATCTATGAATATCCCATTAGTGGGATTATTATAGATTATACTAGCTATGTAAAGAGGACCATCAGGAAGCTTTTCTAGTATGTCTTTAGTAGAAAAAATTAAAATCAAGAGATTTAGTGGTTTGGACCTTATGAGGGATAACATCTATTGTATCCAAAAGTTGATCCATATGACTATATTCAGTAATAGGTGGAGGTATATCATGTTGTTCATTGTTTGTATCAACAGTCATTACATCAGGGTTTGAAGGTTTGCTAGCCTTGACAAATGAAGTAGTGTTTTTAGGCATAGGATTGGTGAAAATTTGTAAGTTCTAGTTAGGGGGTACAATGGACTTATTGCCTTGATCATTAACACCCATAATGGAAAAATGGCCTGAATCAATGAGGTCTTGAACTAAATGTTTTAGACGCTTGCAGTGTTTAGTTTCATGTCCTTTTTGGTGATGAAAATGAAAATAAGCATTAGGTTTGAAGGTGGGTGGTAAGGGCTAATTTGAATCAAGTGGTCAGACGGGTGGAAAAGTGAGCATGTGTTGCTGAATTAATTGGTTCATTGTGTTATGGAGGGTATCGGGTAAGGGAGTAAATTTTCTCTTCAGGTCAGACCCATAGGTATAAGTCACCACTAATTTAATAGCTGCCACTTGAGTTTGAATTGGTTGAGTTGGTTGTGGTTGTGAAGGAGGATTGAACTGTAAGAAGCCTCTATTTGGTTTGCAAAATTTTTGTGTGTTATTTTGGTTTTGATTGTTTTGTTTAGGTTTTTCAACTCGGTTAGAAGTGGATTTTGAATCACAACTTGAAACTAGGTTATGGTATTCACACAAGGTTGTGCATAAATGCATGAACAAAGGGAATTTCATCATAGTTAGCAAATCCTTAAGGTTTGTGTGCAATTTTTTGATAAAATCTTTTGTAGATGTGCATCAGGAATCTTGACATCAATTTGAGCATACAAGGATTGGTATTGTGAGATAAAATCAATTACTTTTTCATCTATGTTTTTTCTACATCGCATGAGGTCAGCCATTGTCTTTTTAGGTGTCATGTGCACTTGAAAGTGACTTATGAAAGAATCCACCAATTCATTAAAAGAACAGATGGAATGATTAGGCAAGTTGGAAAACTATTCTAAGGAAGTGTCTTTCAAGGTCCTTAGAAACAGTTTGGCTAACAGTTTATCATCAAGGAAAACATCAATACACAAACCTATATAAGCATTAACATGGTTGATAGGGTCTCCTTTACCTCTGTATTTCTCAAACCAAGGAATTTCTATCCCTTGTGGCATCGGGGTATGTAATATTTTTAAGGCTAAGAGGTTGCTACAGACATGATATGTGGGTGGAGTAGTTTGACCTTGGCTAATGGTGGAAAGTTGATGCTGCATGGAAGAAACAGTGTGAAGGATTCATGTAGGAATAGGGTTAGGGTAAGTGGATTTAGGTGGAAGAGAAAAGGGTGATGGAGTGTAGGTGATGTTAGGGGAAGTGAAAGGAATACTATGGGGTGTGAAGGTGGTGGAGGGTATTTGTGATGCCACAAGAGAAGTAGGAATGTTGGGTGGAATCTAGAAAGAAGTAGCAACATAATTAACTTGATGCATAGTTGTGTGGACTTGCAGATTGGTATTAGTTGGTATGGATGCTATGGTTGAAGGGGGAGGAACTTGAGGTCCTCCTTGGCTTACATGAATGTTTGCAGATTGGGTATTAGAAGAGGCATCCTTATTGTAAATCTTGTCAATTCTCTTCATCACTTGCAAGCCATCATCACTTTCAATCAAATGATGAAGATTGTCAATGGCAGGTATGGCAGTGGTGGAAATGTTTTCAAGTGACAAATCTTGTTGTAAATGTGAAAAATCCTCATGAATATTAATGGAATTTTCTTGTAGGAGGTGATTTTTTTGGGTGTCAACATTCATTGGATGGAAAGGTGAAGGCATAGAAGTTGTATTGTCAGTGCCTAGTTCACCGTTGTCCATACTAGGAGTAGGAGCTCGTGAGATCCCAAGGTCCACAACAAAAGTTCTATCGCAGGAGGCCATGAGTCTAGAACTTATTCTCACTAAAGTATTATCAATGAGGCACCAAAAACTCATACAAGTACCACAAAGGAGGGGGTGAAATTAAATGCAAGGTAATCTAAGATGTCTAAAATGCCAGTTACAAAAATTCTGCTAATTGTAATAGAGAACTAACTACATAAAATAGAAATGCAAGAAAATGATACAAAAATGCCAGAAATGTTGTTTAAAAAGTGTAGAGGGACTAATTCGCCTAGGGTGGTGAATGACTCACAGTAAGATGTTTTTTTTGTGTATTTCAAAAAAAATAATGTGATTTTAATGCTCTACAAAATGCAATCAAGGATGTAGAATGTAGATTTTCAATTTTTTGAATGAGATGCAATGCAAAAATGAAATCTAAATGAAGTTTTCACTAATGCAATATGAAAATTCCTAGAATGAAAAAAAAAAAACAATTTCCTAATTGAATATTAATGCAAATGTAATCTAGGATGCAATATGCAAATGAAATCAGAAAAGCAAAGTGTTCAAAATGTAGGTTCACCAAAATGAACCGTAGATTTTTGGCACTCTAGGACCTAGCTAAATGAAGTAAATTAAATGCAATTGAGTGACCTAAATGAATGAATATGAATGCAAAACTTAAGATTTTAATTATGTTTGAAAACACGTTGTGATATGCAAACAATGAACTAAATGAATATATAATGCAAAATAGAAAGAAATAGGATGAAATAGAGTGCACCTAGGAAATGTTTGATGAATCTGGAATGTTGTGGATGCTGAATGAAATCACTAAAATTTCACAGTGGGACTCATTCACCCAGGGTGACAAATTAGTCCTCCTATTGGTGAAAAAGTGTCAAAAACTGGTTTCTGACTATTGGGATCAAGAATTTGGCAAAATTTATATTTTCAGTCCTAAGGTGGGACTCATTCACTACTAGTGAAAAATCAGTCCTCTCCCAAAATTATGAAAAATCAGGAGACAACTCTGCAACACCAAATATGGAAATCTCTGATTGTCGGGTTGTTGAAGTCAAATCTATAGGAAATAGACAAAAAAAACTTCTCCAAGCTTGAAATATGAATGAGTTTACTTGAAGCACCTAGTTGACTTGTTTACGAATCTTCAAAACCAAAAATCTTGTTAAGTATGCATACCTAGGTCTACAAACACACATGCAATAGGAGAAAAATGGTTGAGGGTTAGCAAATAAGGTTTTTCCTTGGTCAAACCCCACTTTTGGTAATCAAACCCTTAATGAAACAATGAAATGAAAGAGAATGATAAACTAACAACATGCAATTTCTATCAACTTACCAAACCCTTGATGATGTAAATATGAAGTAATGTCAATGGATGCTCCAAAGTGCTTGAGTAATGCTTGAATTGATGTTGTAAGATTGCTTAAATATGATATGTGAATGTTGGAGGATGTAAAATGAGGTGAAAATAACTTATTTATACAATCTTGTTCCTTAGTTACCCATTCATACCTCATCACAGGCCGACATCAAGTGTTTTTGAATAAAAACCCAAAAGGAAATTTTAAAAATTTTGAATTTGGAGCCAAGGGGGACTCATTTGCCACCCATGGTGAATGGGTCCCACCTAGGACCTGAAAATGGGTGTCGGGGATTAAGTTTTATTTAATGATGTTTGTCTGGTTAACATTCAAAAATACACTTAATTAAGACATATGAGGGCATAAAGGGACCAAATAAAGCATGAGGAAGTGATAAATAATGAAGTTGTGCCTAGAAAAGCATGAAATCTTGTTACAAGACTTTACAACACTTCAAAATAGGACTTGATTAATGATGAAAAGGTGATTTTTAGGTGAATTGTAATGAATAGAGTCTAGAAGAATGTAGAAATGTCTTACAACACTTCACAACACCTTCACAAGATGTCATTATTTGAATTTTAGTACCTAAATATGCATGTTCAAGCCATGTTACAACATGAAATCAAATAAGAATGGACCAAACATCATGAAACAAGACCTAAAAGGCCATGAAAATGACAAGGGGTTATTTTTCTACGACACAAGAAGAAAGAAACATTTGGCACCGCTATATAGCTATGCAATGATCTAAAGATGAGAAGAAAAGAAAATGATACAAGAGAATGATATCTCAGTTATGATGAAGAAGAAGAGGAAGAGGAAGGACCTCAATTGGTCCAAAAATGGAAGTTTGGTGTCTCTTAGGTAGAGACTAGTGCAAAAAGAATAAGGATTAATGTGGTAGACACTGAAAGTTAAGTAGAAAAGAAAAAGAGAGATTTTATTATTCAAAGAAGAGAAAAGAGTTCAATAGAAAAATGAAAATCTCCTAAAGTTATGGGAAAAAAGAAAGAGAAGACCCCTCCAGCTAGGAAGTATAGCCATCTAAAGCTAGAAGATTTATTTAGTAGTATTACAAAGTATGGGATATTGAATGAAACAACTACATTGTACCCCGATGTAGATGATACATACAAGGAAAACATAGAAGAGGCCATTGTAAAGTACATGGTAACATTTTATGTTGGCATGAAAGGTATTGAGGATCAATTTCCTAATGATTTAAAAGGTGTTTTATATGCGAGGATACAAGAGGCTATTGATCAAGATGCAAAGTTTAAGACTTTTCCCTTGTAGAATATTGGTTCTTCTCTTACATATGAAGATGGAGCTACGTTATCTAAGTTGTATAACAAATAATTCAAGACAAAATAGAGAGTTAGCACACTCGTGACTAGAGACAAGGACTATATTGAGATATTAAAGAAAGAGACACTACATAAGGTTGATGAACTTGCTAAAGAGATGGAAATATCTCTAGATGTTGTTGCAGATGAGGAAACTATTCCTCTGGAGATTCAATACACTAATGTAGATGATATGATGTAGAAAGATGCTTCCATCCTAGAAAGAAATTAACCTATCAATGAAACACGTGATCATGTACCTGAGTATGAGAATGCACAAGAAGATATGGTGACTAATAACACTCCTCCAATGGTGGATAATGTTGTTGGTGAAGAGAAGGAATGTGATAAGTAGGACATCCCAGGGAAGGATGAAGCTCAAAATGAAAAAAACTCCCCTCTGGATATGGAGGAAGATGTTGACCAAAGAGAATAAGATAAAAAATATGTCTCAAAGAAGACTGAGGAAAAAAAATAAAACACTTCACCTCCTCTGAAAGTAGAGAAGAATGTAGAAGGATGCTCTAGCAGTGAAGATAAAGAGAAGAGTGAGAAGAAGGAATAATAATGCACCCTAATAGGTGGTGAATCCTCCAAAACTTCTGGAGATTCATTAAAAAGTATTTTGTACATGTAGTTATAGTTCCAACCAATGGTGTCTGCATAGTTCTTGCAAATTTGTATGCAACAAGGTCAAGTGGACCTGAATAAAATTTATCCCCTCCACAAATTGTAGCTTATTGATGTATTTCAAACATATGCAATGAAGGAGATTATTCAAACACACCAAAAGAGCACATGGATTTGGTAGATGAATCTATGAAATTATTGCAGGAAGGTCCACTTAGAATGTGTCTATTGATAATTATTTATCTAGTGTGTAACAATTAAAGATATTGTTAGATTCTTTGAAGGATTATTCTGCTAGTTTGGAAGAAGATTTCGAAAAGGAAATGACAAAGAAGGTCAATGATAAAAGGGTAGTACATGTATTTGATAAGTGTGTTGTTTCACATGGAAAGTTGCAAGGAAACTTGGAGAATTTTCAGAAATATTGGGAAGAAGCAAAATTTTTATTTTAGTATTGTTTGAAAAGTCCTATTTCTACAAGGAGCATAAAAGATCAAATGAACTCTATTAAGTCACAAATTTATTAGGCCTCTGGTGCATATGATTTGGTAAGTGATATAGATGGTGAAACAAGAGCAATAATTGAGAACTTGTATGGTCAATTATTTCTATTGCAAGTAAAAAAAGAGAAAATCATAATGCAGTAAAGTCAACTCCAAGATTGGTAAGTGCAAGGCTTACATCCTTAACTGGAGTTTTAGAAAGTCCTGAGAAGGTGGTGATAATGGATCCGACGCCAAGTTCTCTGAATGAAGGAGAAGATGTACATGTGCAATATGAGAGTAAGAATTCCTTGATTTCCTTTTCCAAGAAGGGGTGGGAGGTTGTAAAGAAGGATTGGGAGGGAAATATTATAAAATTGAAGGTGTCATATATGGGTATTCTACCCTCTTCTAGTTGAGATGTATATTTTTTTGCTTTGTATATGCAATTTTTCTATTTTCAATGTACATATGCAGAAGTAGTTGAAGGTGTTGCAATACAAGTTTTATCATTTTTGCAATGGATAACGTTGTTAGGGGGAGTTAAATTGATGTAAATATATTAGTAAGGGGAGTAAAGAAAGAAATATCTTTTTGGTACCATTTTCCCTTGATGTCAAAGGGGGAGTATTTTTAGCTAAGTGTGTTGCCATCAATGACAAATGGGGAGATTGTTGGAAGTTTATTGGCAACATGAGCATGCTAGTGTATGGATGGAATATGTTGTTTTCATTGAGGTCAAACCATTGATTTCAAACCATTGTAGAAATGTAGAAGTGTTGGTCCAAAGAAGACCAAACTTTTGAGATAATTGGATAATTCCTAGTGTGCATACTCTATGTTTAGTAGAACAGTTTTGTGGTCCGCATTGCTCTACTATGCAAAATATTGTCATGCAGTTTTGAGGTGTTCATGGTGCATGTTATAAGTGTTAAGATCCAAAGGTTCAAGGTTGTATTTATTCTGTATTTGAAGATATTGTTGATAAGAGTATCAACTAAGTTGTGATAGAGTTACAGGTGTAGAGTGAAAGTTGGAATGCTCCGTATTCCACCACAGATGATTATTTTTCTTAGTGGTTTTGAGGAAGTGTTGGATAATGTTAGATTTGTGTACACTCCAAGTGGCAACATTTGTCATAGTTCGAAGTTCTTCAATAGCACTAGCCTTAACTTTGTAAGAATCAGGTAAAGATCTAAGCACTTTAGCAACAATCTTTGATTCACCTATGTGTCCACCAACACATCTGATACCACACACAAAGTTCAATTACTCTTTTCATGAGAGTTTTCATCATCACCCACCTTCAAATTTTCATATTTTCCTTTCAAACTATGTAGCTTAGCAATCTTCACATTTGCATCACCTTCATACAAGGTCTCCAATTTCTTCCAAATCTCATAAGCAGTCTTTAGATCCATCACATTTGTCATCTCACTATCAGTCAAAGCACTCAAAAATGCCTTCTTAGCCCTAATATTATATTCAGCTTCCCTGATCTTAGTAGAAGTAGTAGGACCATTCTATGGAATAACATATATATATATTTAATGCTTCAGTAGGGTTCAATAATGCATGTCAGATGGCACTCCATTCAAGCTTTCCATAAAGAATAATTTTTTCCATCAAATCTAGGACTATCCTTCTTATAAGTCACCATCCCGGATCATCTCAAGCTGTTAAACTTCTTCCAAGGAACCACAAGCTCTGATACCAATTGTTGACAACTCAAGGGCAGACAACTGAGAGGGGGGTGAATTAGTTGTCACCGAATCTCAAACTTATTCAACTTATTAACCATATGTTACAATCTAATCATTAATCATGAAAGCATAAAAGAACAATGCATCAGAAGCACACATAACACCAAGATTTTTACATGGAAACCCTGTTAGGGGAAAAACCACAGTGGAGGTAAATCCACAAGATTATACCCTGTTAAAAGTATAAGGAAATATGAATGGGGAATGCACATGCATTTAGGCACACTGCCTAGAGCTCACTACTCAAATAAAGCAAGGCTAACTACCCAAGGAAGATACATTATATTACAGAAAGATTCTGATTAAAACCATTCAGAGTTGAACTGAGAAAATAACATCTGCTAATGCCTGGTTAGAGTTTCAGTTAAGCACATGAACACTTCTTCACTCTTCTTCACTCTTCTTCACTCTATGATTTTCCTTTGCATGATCTACACTTTATTCGCACACAAGACTCATACACATCACATTCACTCCTCTTCCACACTTCAAACAATCTCTCTTATATATTTTCAACAAGAAATTACATCACTATAAGTTGGCCACAAAAAGATAATAAAATAATTACAAGCAGTCAGCCTAAAATAAATAAATATTATTCATGCAAATCAACCAAGGTTAGCCATAACATAGTGAAGACCAAAAACAACATCTCCAACATGAAAAAACGTAAATTAATTTATCCTCAAAGATCCACAACACACTCCAACACCTTGTTAGCCAAGAACATAAAAAACATGAACACACAAGAGAAAATCTTGGATCACTAGCACAACCATCAATGCAGACATGCCACAAAAATAGAGAAAAAACAAGAAACATCCACAAGCATCCTGAAGCACTAGAGAAGCATCCACAACAATTGAACTTACTGAAATCACATAATCTTCAATTAGGAACACTAACTGAAGTGATAGAAAAACTGTCAGAATGAAAATCACCATAACTCGATCAACTCTTAATGTTGATCTTTGAAATTCAACGTGGATAAACTAGACATACTCAACAAGAAATCCTTTAGTCCATAACCTCAGAATAGCAATGTACTAAACACACTGACAAAAAGAACTTCACTTCATGGTATGTGCAAGATCATCATGGAAAAAACAGGCCCTTAAGTGGCAAAACAATTAGAAAAAATAGAGTTAGGCAACTTGATGTAAAAATTTGAATAAGTTATCTATATTATTTCAAAAATATGTAAGAATAGAATTTGTATAAAATTGAATGTAGTTTCTAAACTACTAGAGGTTTCTTTAAAAAAAGTAAATCTATTTGGTGAAAATTTGAAATTTCAATCCATTAGTACTTAAACTTCAGGGAAAAAATAAGAAGTATGTGTCCGTCTGACCACCCTAACCACAATAAAATGATAATTATTTTTATAATATTTTAGATATAAGTAGAGGACTCATGTCCAGATGTGATGTATATTGTTTGTAATTTTTTTTCAAGTAAATAATTAATTATCAATTTTTTATTACAACTTTAAAAAAATATAAAAACTCGTATGTTTGACCACCTTAACTTGCTCAAAAATTCATGAAATTATTATTTTTTGTTTTAATCATATAGTATGCGAAGCATAGAATGTGGTGCATGTTTTGGAGTCAAAAACTATGATACTGTTTGAAAGCTATAGATGTTTTTCAATCAGCCTATCAATCAGGACTTTAGTCATAATTCAAATAGAAAATAAATAATAATTATTTATTAAATTCAAAGTAAAGAATAATTTATATTGGTGGAAAGCTGAGAATCTCCTTTAAAAACCCTTTTCGTTTCATCAATTTTGGGTAAAAGAAAAGTCATCAACCACATACCCTACACATACCCATCATATCGCCACTTTTTGGCCATCATCATGATCTTGCACATACCCTTCACCAGTGACAACCTGTAGGACTTCTTATTACAATTTTCTCAATATCCTTGACATACACAACTTCTAATGCAATAATGCTAATAGTGTTGACATATATGACAACCACATATCAGCAAAACAACCACAACAACCAACAATATCCCCCTTTGACATTGATGGCAACACATGATGTGAAAAATACCATTAACACAACTACGCTTACTCTTCCTTTAAGTTCTAACTTTTCTTTCCTCACATGATCTTCTCCCCAGATAATCAACAGTTTTTTTTCTACATTATCCTTCTCCCCCTTTGACATCAATGAAAAATATCTCTTCAATACAAGCTCTAAACTACATATCTGAACTTTTGAACATCTGAACATCTGACTACTCCCCCTAAGTAGTAGCCACCACAACATCAATCCGGATCAAAATATGATAATAAAATGTGTGGATTGATGCAAAGTAATGCATGCTTAGTTCTGATTAGGAGGGTTAATCACCCCTAAATTCCCTCTGAGATACTCAAAAGTATCCTTAGGCAATGACTTTGTAAAGATATCTGCAATCTGCTCCTTAGTAGGCACATACTCCAATCTGGATTTCTTTTCACTTACCTTCTCTCTCAAAAAGTGAAATTTGATAAATATATGCTTGGTCTTTGAATGTAGCACCAGATTCTCAGAAATTTTAATAGCACTTGAGTTATCACAGAATATAATAATAGGCTTATCATACATAACTCTAATATCCTTCAACATATGTTTCAACCATAGTACTTGAGTATAATTATTAGCAACAACAATGTATTATGCCTCTATAGTAGATAAAGAAATAACATTTTGCTTCTTACTCAACCATGAAATCAATTTCTTTCCCAACAAAAATGATTCTTCACTAGTAATTTTCCTTTCATTTACATCTCCTACCCAATCAACATTAGTAAAGGCACTCAAAGTAAGATCATCATCTTTAGGATACCATAGACCAAAATCAATTGTCCCTTTAAAGTATCTGAAAATTCTCTTCACAGCAGTCACATGAGATTCTTTAGGATCAGCTTGAAATCTAGCAACAATACATACAACATTCATGATAGCAGGCCTAGTTTGAGTCAAATAAAGCAATCCACCAATCATTGATCTATATCTTGTTTGATTTTCCTTCAAAGAATCATTATCAGTCGTCAACTTGCATCCGGTCACCATGGGTGTACCAACAGGCTTTGAGTCTTTGATACCAAATTTCTTCAACAATTCCTTCACATACTTGGACTGAGATATAAAAATCCCTTTATCTAACTGAGTAATTTTCAATCCCAAGAATAATTTCATCTCTCCAATCATTGACATTTCAAATTCATTTTGCATCTCATTAGAAAACTTCATGCACAAGCTATCATCTCATCCAAATATGATATCGTCAACAAAAACTTCCACAATCAAATCTTTATCATCATTCTTGAAATACAGATTACTATCAGCAGTACCTTTGTTAAATCCAAGTTTCACCAAGTACTTATCCAATCTGGGATACCATGCTCTAGGGGCTTGCTTAAGAACATACAATGCTTTCTTTGATTGACACACCATATCTTCCTGATTAGTCAACCTAGAATCCATCAGGTTGCTCAACATATACCTCTTCTTCCAATTCACCATTTAGAAAAGCAGACTTGACATCCATTTGATAAACCTTGCAGTCTTTATAAGCAACATAAGCAAGAAACAATCTCACAGCCTCAATTATAGCAATAGGGGTAAAGGTTTCTTCAAAATCAATACCTTCCATTTGAGAATATCTCTTACAAACAAATCTTGCTTTGTTTCTAACCACTTCACCTTGTTCATTTAGTTTGTTTCTAAAGACCCATTTAGTTCCAATTACATTCTTATCCTTAGGTTTGGGAACAAGAATCCATGTATCATTCTTCTCAATTTGTTGCAGTTCTTCTTTCACTGCTTCAACCTAATGCTCATCTTTGCATGCTTCATTCACATTGTTAAGCTTAGTCTTTGAAATCAAACAATACTCTTCTACAATTTTTCTTCTAGTCTAGACACCTTTGTTCTTATCACCTATGATTTGATTCTCTGAATGATTCAATCTCACATACCTCAGAGTCTTCTTAGAATGTTCTTGAACTTTAGGCTCTTCTGATCTCTCTTCTATTCTTCCATCAGTTTCTCCTTCTTCTTGATTTTATTGATTCACCAGAATGATTTGAACTTGACTTGCAGTTGGGCCTTGCTTTCCTTTGCTTATACTATCATTCTGATCATCAAAATCATATCCATAGGTTCTAGATAGAGCAGCTACGTCTTCATCAACCTTAACATTTTCACTTTCAACCATTTTCTTCAATCTTTTGTTGTAACAACGATAGGCCTTACTTTTAGTAATGTAACCCAAAAATATTCCTTTGTCAATCCTACCATCAAACTTTCCTATATCTTCATCTCTTTTGAAATATCTAATAGTAGGCTTCCAAAGATTAAGTCCAAAGATTTTGAAATATCTAATAGTAGGATTTTGACTAGTCCATAGTTCAAAAGGAGTCTTACAAGTATCGCCTTTAATTTGTACCGGGTTAAGTGCGTACACAAAATTACTCGTAGCTTCTCTCCAATAGATATGAGGCACATTTTCTTCCAACATCATGGTTCTAGCCACATCTAGAACTATTTTGTTCCTCCTTTCCACAACTCCATTCTATTGAGGGGTCCACGGTGCAGATAACTATCTCTTTATTCCATGCTCTTCACAAAAAGAGTTAAACTCACTGGAAGTGAATTCTCCACCACTATCTGATCTTAGAAACTTAATCTTCAAACCAATCTTTGTCTCAACCATAGCCTTAAATATCTTGAACTTTCTAGAGCTTCAAATTTGTCCCTTAAGAAAGTAGCCCACATCATCCTTGAATAATCATTAATAAGAAACATGAAGTATCTGTAACCTTGAAAACTTCTAGTTCTAGCAGGACCACATAAATCAATATGCACAAGTTCCAACAATCCATTTGAATTTTGTTGTTTACTTCGAAATTAAATTCTTGTTTTCTTTCCTAACTAGCATTCTTTGCATATGGCATTAGTAGGTTTCATCAACTTAGGAAGATCTCTCACAGCTTTAGTGGAACTTATCTTGACAATACTATCAAAGTTAACATGACACATTCTCCTATGCCATAACCAAATCTCATCAACTTGAGCAATCAAACAAATTTTACTAGTAGCATTCAGATGAAAGACATTACCTTTCATTTGTGTACCTGATTCAATCACATTTCCAGAATTTCCCAATATTTTTCACTTACCATCCATGAATTGAAGATTGTATCCCTTATCAACCATTTGACCAACACTCAAAATATTATGCTTCAAGCCTTCAACATACAAGACATCACCAGTGTTATGCTTACCATCAAGAGAAATGCATCCTCTTCCATGGATCACACCAGTTGTGTTATCACAAAATCTCACAACACCACCATCATACTTCTCCAAATTCACAAACTTACTTTTATCTCATGTCATATGATGAGAACAACCACTATCAATTACCCATTCATCTTTCTCTTCAACTCGAGTAGCTAGGGATTTCTCCACATTTGTACAACTAGCAGATTCAATAGACACAAGATTATTTTCCTTGATAGAAATAAACACAAATTCATCTTCACTTGCATTTCCTCTGTCAGATTCATCATTTGTTACACCTTCATCAACATCATAGTAACACTTCTTTTTGAATTTAGGCTTGTTACATCTTGGATTGGAAACTCTCTTAGGACACCTTGATACAAAATGACCTATCTTATTGAAAGAGAGACATTTAATAGGAAACTTTCCCTTATACTTACCTTGTCCTTTGTCTTTTCTTTTCACAATCAATGCTTCAAGTTCTTCATGCTCTCTTTCTTCTTCAACCAACTATTTCATTTCATCCTCATACTTGAATTTCTTTCTTGATGAACTTTCACCCAGATCATATCTTTTTCTATCTCTTCCAGAAGTAGTAGCCTTAAATGAATATTCAACCTTAGGAAGGCCATCACCAAATTCACTCAACTCAAAAGTCGTAAGCTTACTAATCAACATATCTCTGGTAACATTTTTCATAGTTCAAAATTCTTCAATAGCACTAGCCTTGACTTTGTAAGAATCACGCAAAGATCTAAGCACTTTAGCAACAATCTTTGATTCATCTATCTATCCACCAACACATATGATACCACACACAAGTTCATTTACTCTTTGCATGAAAGTAGTAACATTTTCATCATCGCCCATCTTCAACATTTCATATTTTCCTTTCAGACTTTGTAGCTTAGAAATCTTCACATTTGCATCACCTTCATACAAGGTCTCCAATTTCTTCCAGATCTCATAAGCAATCTTTAGATCCATCACATTTGTCATCTTAGTATCAGTATAAGCATTCAACAATGCCTCCTTAGCCCTGATATTATATTTAGCATCCCTGATCTCAGTAGAAGTAGTAGGACCATTCTATGGAATAACATATATATATTTTTGTAATGCTCGAGTAGGGTTCACCAATGCATCTTATATGGCATTTCATTTGAGATTTCCACAAAGAATAATTTGTTCCATCAAATCTAGGACTATCCTTCTTATAAGTCACCATCTCAGATCACCTTAAGCTATTAAACTTCTTCCAAGGAACCACAAGCTTTGATACCAATTGTTGGAAACTCAAGGGAAAACAAATGAGAGGGGGGTGAATCAATTGTCACCGAATCTCAAACTTATTCAACTTATTAACCTTAATTTTAGATCTGATAATTAATCATGAAAGTATAAATGAACAACACATCATGAAGTACACATAACACCAATATTTTTATGTGGAAACCCTGTTAGGGGAAAATCCATGATGGAGGTCAATCCACAAGATTATACTCAATTAAAAGCATAAGGAAATATGAATGGGGAACATACATTCAGGCACACTTCCTAGAGCTCACTTCTCAAATACAACAAGCCTCACTACCCAAAGAAGACATCCTATCTTATAAAAAGATTCAAATTAAAACCATCTAGATTTGAACTAAGAACATAGCATTTGCTAATGCTTGGTTATAGTTATAGTTAAGCACATGAACACTTCTTCACTCTTCTTCACTCTTCTTCATCGTCTACTCTACCTTTGAATGATCTACACTTTATTCGCACACATGACTCATACACTTCACATTTAATCCTCTTCCACACTTCAAACAATCGCTCTTATATATCCGTAACAAGAAATTACATCGCTATAAGTCAACCACAAAAAGAGAATAAAATAATTACAATCAGTTGGCCCAAAACAAATAAAGATCATTCATGTGAATCAAACAAGGTCAGCCATAACATAATGAAGACTGAAAAAAACATCTCTAACATGAAAACACTTCAATTAATTTCTCCTCAAAGATCCACAACACACTTCAACACCTTGTTGGCCAAGAACATGAAAAACATGAACATGCAAGAGAAAATATTGGATCACGAGCACAACGATCAATGTAGACATGCCACAAAGATAGAAAATGAACTAGAAAAATCTACAAGCATCATGAAACACTAGAGAAGCATTCACATCAACTGAACTTACTGAAATCACAAAATCTTCAATCAGGAACACTAACTAAAGCGACATAAAAACTGTTATAATGAAAATCACAATAACTCGATCTACTCTTCATACAGATCTCTGAAATTCAACATGGATAAACTAGACATACTCAACAAGAAACCCTTTAGTCCAAAAGCTCAAAACAACAACGTACTAAACACACTAGAAAGAACTTCACTTCACCACTAACAACCTGTAGCACTTCTTATTATAATTTTCTCAATATCCTTGACATATACAACTTCTAATGCAATAATGCTAATAGTGTTTACAACAATGACAACCACACATCAACAACACAACCACAACATCCAACATTCATTACTTATCAAGTCCTATTTTGAAGTGTTGTGAAGTCTTGTAACAAGATTTCATGCTTTTCTAGGCATAATTTCACCATTTACACCTTTCTTATGCTTTATTTCACCCCTTTATGCCCTTATAAGGCTTAATTAAGTGTATTTTTGAATGTAAACCTGATAAATAATATTAAATGTGACTTAGTTCCCGAAACCCACTTTCAAGCCCAAGGTAGGGCCCATTCACCATGGGTGGTGAATCAATCCCTCTTGGCTTCAAATTCAATTTTTTTCAAATTTGCTTTTGGGTTTCTATTCAAAATTACTCAATGTCAGCCTATGATGAGGTATCAATGGGTTACCAAGGCACAATAATGTATAAATAAGTGTTTTTCTCCTCATTTTAAATCTCCTACAATCTCCTAACTCATTTAAGCATTCAATTAGCATTTGAGCACCTTGTATCATATAATCAATCATTAATCAAGCATCTTGGAGCATCCATTGACATATATATCCATATTTTATTCAACAAGGGTTTGGTAAGTTGATAGCATTTGCATGTTATTTGTTTATCATTCTCCTTCATTTCATTATTTCATTAAGGGTTTGATTACCAAAGTGGGATTTCAACAAGGAAAATCCCTATAACCTAACCCTTAACCATTTTTCCCTTTTTGCATGTGTGTTTGCACACCTTTGTATGCAGATTTGAAAAGCATTTAGGTGTTGAAAAGTGGACAAGAAGTCAACAAGGTGCTTCAATCCAAATAAAACTCATTTCAAGCTTGGAGAAGACATTTTGTCTGTTTTCTACAGAATTAACTTCGTCAACCCGACAAGAAAACAACCTTAGATCTGGTGCTGTAGAATTGTCCCCTGATTTCTCAAAATTTTGGGAGATGAATAATTCACCATCAGTGGTGAATGAGTCCCACCTTAAGGCTGGAAATCCATATTTTATCAGATTCCAAATCCTGACACTCAGAAACCCATTCCCAACAGTTTTGATCAAAAGTAGGATTGATTCGCCATCAGTGGCGAATGAGTGCCACTGGTGATTTTCTCTTATTTCAGACAACATTCAGAATATTTCAGATTCTCCATTCTCTGCCCAGGTGCACTCTGATTCAACCCTTTTCTTTTATGTTTTACATTTGTTCATTCATAGTTCATTGTTTGCAAACATCACTATGTTTTCCAACATTGCATAATTCTTAGGTTTTGCATATACAATCAGTCAATTAGTTCATTTAACTGCACTTCATTCATTTCATTTAGTCTAGATAATATTACACATTACATAATTTTAGTGAACCTAGCTAGAATTTTGAGTGGGGTTTATCTCTCTCCTTTTAGGTGCGACATCCTAAGAGTGCAAGAGTAGTCTATAAGCCCTACCCAAAAATCTACGGTTCATTTTGGTGAACCTACATATTGAGCACTTTGCATTTCCAATTTCAATTGCATCTTGCATATCAAACTTCATTTGCGTCAACATTCAATTAGAATATTGTTTTGTTTTTGCATCCTAGGGTTTCTTAACTTACATTAGTGAAAAACTCATTTAGATTTTATTTTTGCATTACATCTTATTGAAAAAACTAAAAATATGCATCTGTATCCTTAATTGGAATCTAAAAAGCATTAGAAGATCACATTAAAATTTTTGAAAGACACAAAAAAAACTCATATTGGGACTCATTTTCCACCCTGGGTGAATTAGTCTACTTGCACATTCTGCACAACATTTTTCAAACATTTTTTATGTATTTCCTGCATTACATATTTTTGTAGTTTGTTTCTATTTTTAATTTCCAAAATCTTTGTTTTTAGTTATTTCTTGCATCTCAGTTTACTTGCATCATGGAATTTTCATTTAATAAGTTTTGGAATTCATTAAAATCCTTCGTAGACATGTCCAATTATGCCTTTGGATGTGACCCTAATGACCTTGAGCTACCTCATGCTCCTTCAACTCCTCATGATTGTCCTCCTCATGATGTAGACATCATTGGAGAAGATGATGGTAGCATGAACAAGTTCTAAAATGAATGCCTTGATCACCTAGAAACCAATGCAGCCTTTTATCCATCCATGAAACCTCAAGATTTTCCTACTGTTGCACCTCTTGATCACTTTTCATACTTACATCCTAAAACCAATGAAGGTTCTAAGGTTCCTCCATCAAGTGGACCTAGTTCCTCTCAACAAACACATCCTCACCCATTTTATGATCACAAAGTCACAAACACTCCCATAAACCTTGAAGAAACATATGGCAAAGGTTTTACCATCCTAAGTAAACAAGGTTGTGAAACAACACATGAACATGTCATTCATTAGCTTCTTGAACAACAACCAACAAACAAAAGCACCACAGAATTAGGATATCAAGATCCTTATCATTGTGATAGACCTCTTTTTGAATATTGGAGACTTTGAGATGATGGTACAATGATCTTTGATTCTCCTCCTGACTTAAACATTCTCCTTCCACATGAACAACCATTACCCGATTCTAATGAAAAAGATGCTAGGATCCCCGTAGGTCCTCTTCCTCCTTCCATTCATGAAAAAGGAAAATCTATCAAATGAAAATGACCTTACAAATTGAAGAAACTCAAGTTTCCTACACATCCTCCACCTGAATGTGAAAGGAGACTTCAACTTCTTTTAAACAAAGGTCTTATACTTTTACCACCTATGATTAGGTTGGTCATTCGTCCTAAATATTCTAACATACCATTTTGCAAATATCATCGTGTTCTTGGACATTGGACCGAATTATGTCAGACATTGAAGAATATACTAGATAAGTATCATTTCATTGATACCGATTGCTTTCCTATTATCCCATAAATACTCCTAAATCCCTTTATCATGTCATAGTTGTAGAATTCCCTATTCTCACATCACCCACCTCGGCTTATTCTTGCCTTTACACTTTGTGTGGGGCATGAAGTTGTTAGCCTTATCCTTGTAATGCAATTGTCTTTGTCTCTTAACTATGTTATTCCTTTTCTGCTTAACTACTTAAGATTGAAAAACCAATAACTTAGTTAATGGTTGACTTACATTTGCATTACTATCCTCTTTCCATTTTTCTTGTATGTGCGTATTGTGTTCCCCCATATTGTGCATTTTATGTTTTCCCTCTCATTGTACACTTCCTCTATTTGTACCTCTATTCTTGTATATGTCATGTATTGTCTTTTTCTCTTTTTTTTTTTCTTGTGTTTTTCCTTTTGGGGACGATGGAAAGTGCAGAGATGCCCTATGTCTCTTCCATGTTGACCCAAAAGGTCCTTTTATGTTTTTCCTTTTTGTTTTGGTTTTCCTTTTGGGGATGATGCAAGGCATTGAGACTGAAATGTCTCCTTCATGTTGACCCAAAAGCTCTTTCTTTTCTTTTTCCTTTTCATTTTCTCTTCACTTGTGTTTTCTTTTTGGAGACGATGCAAGGCATTGAGACTGCAATGTATCTTCCATGTTGACTCAAAATGGACTTTTTTTTTCTTGTTTTCACTCTCTTTGTGTCATTCTACTAGTTCTATGTGCTTTTGGGAATGATGAAAAATATGAGCTCCTTAATAAAAAAATGGCAGCAATGAACATACTGACCCCAAATCCATAGATCCCTTATGTGTTTGGTGTGTTCTCTTTTCTGGTGGGAAACTCCATTTTCTTTCATTTTTTATTTTCATTTACATGAAGTAGCCTAACTGAAAATCATATGACTTGGCATAGGGATTTTTGAGTTGGCTCTCATGTCTTATTTTTATTTTTTTCATTTTCCTTCCTTTGCTACTTTAAAGTAATTGCTCACAAAATGGTGTGTAGCAATTCCTTTAAAGTGAGGGGCATACATTACCATATTTCATTTTGCATTCTCAATTCTTAGTGTAGCCTTTTCATTTCATATGATGCATTTGTCACTTTGAGGATGACATTGGGTATGATTTCCTTCATAGGTGTGATCTATCTGAGCATATTAAATTTCTCTTGGTGGCCTGATGCGACACACTGCATCCCCTAAGTTGTGAATATTTAATTATTTGATCGGTTCTCTCTTGGAGAAATTAGAAAAAATGTTCCCTAAGTGGTAGAACTTGCATAAACATAACAAGAATCCTTTGAACGTCCTTTCCATTTTATACTTTTACATTTTACATTTTTTGCATTTTACACTTTGCACTTTTTGACACCTTGCATAACACAACTTGCATGCGTATGGTACCTTGCTTTTTGTTCATGAGTTCTAAGCATATGAAGCTTTTCTTGTCTCATGAAGCATGAACTGACATTTTCCTTTGTGGCTTCTTGTTAAATTTATCAAGAGGTATAACTTTGGTATGGTTGAGCGGGAAACCTATTCAGTGGCACGAATTTCCCCATAGCCACCTCTGTGTTTCTGAGTTCATACCAACTAGCGTATGCGTCTTACCTTTTGGGTCTTCTCACTCAGCGAACCACCATCAATTTTGTCACACAAGAGTGAGTATGCATTCTCTTAAATTTCAAACAAACAACCCAGATCTAATCCACAACTAGTTGGACAAATGATCGAAGCTTCATCCTATCCCTTCTTTTCAAAATTTGTGTTCCTTTGTTCTTATGTTTAGGTTGCCATGGGATCTTCATCTTGGGGGCTTGATCATCCCTCTTGATCATTTTCATTCCATCTCACTAACATAAGTGCATTTGGAAACTCTCTCTCGATATGCATGGCTAATTTAGTGTGAGTTTGAAGCAAGCTCATCCTCTCACTAAAGTGGGGGCTAAATGTGCCATAGAAAAATGGCACCTTGTCATTTTCATGGTCTTTTAGGCCTTTCTTCATGATGTTTGGTCTATTTTTCTTTGATTTATTGATGTAATATGGCTTGAACATTCACATTAGGTCCTTAAAATTCAAATAATGGCATCTTGTGAAGGTGTTGTAAAGTGTTGTAAAACATTTCTACACTCTTCTAGACTCTCTTCATTACAATTCACCTAAAAATCACCTTTTCATCACTTATCAAGTCCTATTTTGAACTATTGTAAAGTCTTGTAACAAGATTTCACACTTTTCTAGGCATAATCTCACTATTTACACCTTTCTTATGCTTTATTTGACCCCTTTATGCCCTTATAAGGCTTAATTAAGTGTTTTTTTTAATGTAAACCTAACAAATAACATTAAATGTATGACTAAATTCCCAACACCTACATTCAAGCCCAAGGTGGGACCCATTCACCATGGGTGGCGAATGAGTCCCTCTTGGCTCGAAATTCAAAAAATTTCAAATTTCCTTTCAAGTTTTTATTCAAAATTACTTGATGTCGGCATGTGATGAGGTATCAATGGGTTACTAAAGCACAAGAATGTATAAATAAGTGTTTTTCTCCTCATTTAACATCTCCTACAATCTCCTAACTCATTTAAGAATTCAATTATCATTTGACACTTTGCATCCTATAATAAAGCATTAATCAAGCATTTTGGAGCGTCCATTGACATATCTTCAAATTTTCTTCAACAAGGGTTTGGTAAGTTGATAGCATTTGCGTGTTATTTGTTTATCATTCTCTTTCATTTCATTATTTCATTAAGGTTTTGATTACCAAAGTGGTATTTGACCAAAGAAAATCCCTATAACCTAACCCTTAACCATTTTTCCCCTTTTGCATGTGTGTTTGTAGAACTTTGTATGCAAATTTGACAAGAATTTAGGTGTTGAAAATTGGAAAAGAAGTCAACAAGGTGCTTCAAGTTAAATCAACCTCATTTCAAACTTGGAGAAGACATTATGTCTGTTTTCCGCAGAATTAACTTTGTCAACCTGACAAGAAGACAACCTCAGATTTGGTGCTATAGAATTGTCCCATGATTCCTCAAAATTTTGGGAGAGCATTGATTTTCCATCAGTGGTGAATGAGTCCCACCTTAAGGCTAGAAATCCAGATTTTGTCATATTTAGTATCCTAACACTTAGAAACCCGTTCTCGATAGTTTTCATCAGAAGCAAGAGTGATTCACCATCAGTGGTAAATGAGTCCCACAAGTGATTTTCTATGATTTCAGACAACATTTAGAAGATTCCAGATTCTTCATTCTCTGCCCAGGTGCACTTTAATTCAGCCCTTTTCTTTTCTATTTTACATTTGTCCATTCTTAGTTCATTGTTTGCAAACATCACTGTGTTTTCCAACATTACATAATTCTTAGGTTTTGCATATATAATCGGTCAATTAGCTCATTTAAATACACTTAGTTCATTTCATTTAGTCTCAATAATATCATGCATTGCATAATTTGAGTGAACCTAGCTATAATTTTGAGTAGGGTTTATCTCTCTCCTATTAGGTGCGACATCATAAGAGTGCAAGAGTAGTATATAAGCCCTACCAAAAAATCTATGGTTCATCTGTAAAGCGTGTTTGTTAGAGTTTTGAGATGACAAGCTATGTGGTGTACATTTCATCTAAATAGGCCGATCTAATTGATAATATGAGTGCTTTTTGTAGGTGTGTATATAGACAAGGTTAATTCATTTTGAAAAGGTTTAATCGAGTGTGTGGTGTGTGTGATGTGAATAAATTTAGAGTGAATATATAGTGGAGAAGTATGAAGTGTTTGAAGTCAATTTTTAGGGCTTAATTGGAACTATATTTTTATCATATTATAGATGTTTTATTAGAAATTCATCCTTGCTAGTGAGCCACCCTTTCTTCTATCTCTTTTTATTCTAGATAGTGAGTCCTTTGGGTAGTGAGCCCTTGGCAGTGAGCCTTTCTCTTTCATTTTTTGGAGAGTGAGTCCTCCAAACAATGAGTTCATCTAGTAGTGAGCCTTTTGTAATTGGTGTTGCTAATTATAATCTATTGCGAGCTAATCATCACCATGGTTTTTCCATTTTTAGGTTTTCCACATAAATATGGTGTTTTTGTGCTATAATGCATGCTTTTATTGTTCCTTTCTATTTCTGCAAGTTGAATAAGATAATTTGAAATACATTTGTAAGGTAATGAATTTTAGGGAATACTGATTCACCCCCCTCTCAATATTTTAGGTGTTCAACACCCTCTTCATTGTCTTCTAATTCTCCTCTAGCATAAAAAATAGATTATATCTCTTTTCCTTAATCGATAAGACAAGACTATGTTATTGTGATTCCAACATATGCAAAAATGGAAACAAAATTTCCTCCTCATGCTCCAAATAATTTAATAGGAAATCAACTTTCAATAATCCCATTACCACCTCATTTAAAATTGGTACTTACATATGGTTTCCAAAGAAAAATTAGAATATTCCAATATCATAGATGAATCCCACTCCAAAAGTATAATAATATTATAACAAATAGTATTTATCTTATTCCACATATATCAAGAATATTCAATGACATTATATCATTATAGAATTCAAAATGAGAAATTTAATTGAAAACCACATAATTATGTGTACCATAGAAAAATGGCGCCTTGACATTTTCATGGTCTTTTAGGCCTTTCTTCATGATGCTTGGTCCATTTTGCTTTGATTTAATGTTGCAATGTGGCTTGAACATTCACATTAGGTCCATAAAATTAAAATCATGGCATCTCCTGAAGGTGTTGTGACCTGTGTAAAACATTTCTATACTTTTCTAGACTCTATTCATTACAATTCATCTAAAAATCACCTTTTCATCACTTATCAAGTCCTATTTTGAAGTGTTGTAAAGTCTTGTGACAAGATTTCATGCTTTTCTAGGCTTAATTTCACTATTTACACCTTTATTATGCTTTATTTGACCCCTTTATTCCCTCATAAGGCATAATTAATTTTTTTTTTGAATGTAAACCCGACAAACAACATTAAATGTAGGATAATTCCCAACACCCTCTTTCAAGTCCAAGGTGGGTGATGAGTCTAGTTTATGGTTTAATTTTAGTAGAATTTATGATCTATTTTTTGAAGTTGTCATGGACGGGTATGTGCAGGATCATGATGGGCCAAAAATTGGCAATATGATGGGTATGTGGCTGACGAATTTTTTCTTACCCAAAATTGATGAAACAAAAAGGGTTTTTAAAGGAGATTCTCAACTTTCCACCAATATAAATTATGCTTTACTTTGAATTTAATAAGTAATTATTATTCATTTTCTATTCAAATTATGACTAAAATCCTAATTGATAGGTTGATTGAAAAACATCCATAGCTTTCAAACGTTATCACATTTTTTGAATCCAAAACATGCATCACATTCTATGCTTCACATACTATAGGATTAAAAAAGGAAAAAATGAATTTCATGAAGTTTTGACAAAGTTAAGGTGGTTAGACATACGATTTTTTATATTTTTTTAAATTTGTAATAAAAAAATCATAATTAATTATTTACTTGGAAAAAAATTACAAAAAAATATGCATCACATTAGGACACGAGTCCTCTACTTATATCCAAAGTCTTATAAAAAAATATTATCATTTTATTGTAGTTAGGGTGGTCAGATAGACACCTACTTCTTATTTCTTCCCTGAAATTTAAGTACTATTGCATTGAAATATCAAATTTTCACCAAATACATTTTTTTTTTAATAAAAACCTAGTTTAGAAACTACATTCAATTTGATACAAATTCTATTCTTACATATTTTTGAAATAATATAGATAACTTATTTAAATTTTTACGTCAATTTTCCTAACTCTGATTTTTCTGAATGTTTTGCCACTGAAGGGCCTCTATTTTCCATGATGATCCTGCACATACCCCGACCTTGATGTTTGAATGTTGATATTTACTCAAAACCATAGACATTGGGCCTAGTTTTATCTCTGCAAATCTTTAATGACATTGATGTCTTATATGGACTATCTATGTTAATTCTACATGTGGATTAATGAATGTTCTTTAAGATAGTTGTAAATATGCGATTATTGTGTGTACTAATATTTCCATGAAGATATGATTCGAGGCCACTAAATTGAGAAGATTCTGCCAACTATTCATTCACTGTAATGGTTGGAAAAGTGGTCATACAAAGGTCAACATGGGGAAGACTATCGGCGGTGGGATATCCTCATGCAAATTGAGTTGTAACCGCCCTGTAAATGGTGTTTATTGTTGTTGAGAAAATATAGGCATTACTGTTGTGCTAAATTTGCATTGAGGTAAGCATGTCTAACTAGATTTCACGCATGCGTAACCGCCTCTCCCCTTTTCATGATTTCCCTAAAGTGGTGTCCTCCTAATCTATTGGAGTTGACTTCCTTGCTAGGTGATTAGTTAGTTGCTTCTTTTCCTATAAATAAGACTTAGATGCTCCTTCTCAGAAGTTTGCATGATGTAATAATGTACTTGCCTTCTTAGTTTTTAGTAATACAGTTACACTGCTCTATTGTACTCATATTTTCCAATTAATAAAATGAAGTTATAAGTTTGTGCATTTGAGTTTACACTAGTTTTAGAGGATACTCATCCAAGCGGCCCACTTGGTGAGCATTCTGTCCCTTGGTTTAGTTTAGTTTAGTTATTACTTTTTGTTCAGTAATTAGTTGAGAATCTAGCACTGACTATTCCTACAGCCACTAGAATTCCATTTTGTGACTGTTCCTATAGCCAAAGCAGAGATAGCAGGTTCCTATTTGTTTGCTCAGATTTTCATTTCTATCATCCATTTCAGCTTAGCATAGTTGTTGGTTGATGTTCAATACTTCTGTTATTCCTTTCCAATCAATTTACCTTCAGCATTAAGTTTTTCTTAGTTGTGGAATGAATATGGATACTTTGGATCCTTAGTGCACATACTGTGTTGATCCATTTCAAGTTCATGTCCCTGGGTTAACAAGTTAAATGCACCTTCATGATGATTGAATTGGCTATTCAGTTTAGATGTCCAATCTCTAAATCATAGTTGTAAGGGCTTAGTTATTAGATCATTGTAGGAGGAAAATTTTTTTGGCGTCATTATCAAAGATGGTGTCAAACTAGGGAGTTCTTTGGAGTCATTGATAGCTTTCTTGTTGTAGTATTTCTGAAAGTTGTTCTTAGTATACCCCTCATTTAGGAAAGTAATGATCCACTATTCTTTTTCCAATTCTTTAAGTGAGTTGGGTAATAGTGAGTTGATACCGCATGCATAGAGGAAGGAGGAGAGATGCTCATGGGAGATTCTTTCCTAATAATCTTGATGCATTCCAACTAGTTGAATATCAGAACCTGTGAAGAGAAAAAGAAGAATATCTACACCCTTTTGTTGATGTATTTCTTGATCTGACTAGTTCTGAAATTTCCTCTTAAGGTCAAAATCAGCTTGAGAATCCCTTTTCTTTGGAACAACATCAAGCAAGCATGGGTGATGTAAATAGAAATACACCTAACCAACTATCTTTTCCTTTCCCCATTTCTCATCAAAATGAATTAGACAACCTCAAAAATATCCCTCCTTTAGTCCTTCCTAAGTTCTATGGACTTGTCATAGAAGATCCTGATACCTTCTTGTTCAAGTTTGACATACTCTGCAGGAGTTATGACTATACCACTGATGCCCATAGGCTTAAGCTATTTCCTACCACTCTGAAATAAGTTGCATTAAGATGGTTCACGAGCCTAGGTAGAAATACTGTGGAGACATGGGATGACATGAAAACAAAATTCCTTGAGAAATATAAGGAATATTGCAGGGGTAGTGACATGAGAGGAGATGAGATTTTCAAGATGTAGGAAAAGGAAGATGAGAGCCTAGAGGATTACATTGCAAGGTTTTTGTTTTTCCTACAAAAATATCCACACCATACACTCAATGAAGACTCAAAAAATATTCTTTTCCTGAGAGGAATTAATGATAGCTACACTGATGCCTTAGACTCGATGGGAGGAGGAGATATCTCCCAAGTTCCTTGGGAGGATATCAAGAAGATATTCCAAAACTACTCTAGGGCAGCTTCAAATAAAGGGAGAGCTTAAAAATATTCTATGGGTAAGTCATCTACTAGTGGAGTTTCAAGAATGAAGATTACTCATTTGTTGACATACTTCAAGCAAGACATTATAAACAATCTAGCTACTCAACTGGATATGCCTCAAGCCAAGAAGAAATAAGAGGAGGCAGAGTCAATGTTGGCAAAAATATTGCCCCCATTGCAGACAAAAGGACTACAAATGCAAGATGATAGCTAATATTGACAGCAAGCATATTGCACTCAAGTTCAAGCCAATACAGGTTGAAGAAGATCAAGTCGACTTTGTTGCACAAAGGAAGCCATGGGCTCCAAGACAAGGTATGCCACCAGATCCACTCTCTTTTGTTGGGCTATGTTTCAATTCTTATTCATCTTGTAACCAATGGAAACCCCCATATCCATCCAACTATGGAGGATATCCACCCCAACCTTAGAGTAAGCCTCAAAATACCTGGCCTAATCATCAAAACACTCCACCCTAGTGGCAACAACCTTAGGGGAATTGGCAGCAGTTTCAAGGAAATTGGTAGCCACCCCGAGGAAATTGGTAGCAAACAAATCAATGGAGGGGAGGACAACAATGACCAAACTAGCCAAATAGTTACACACAACCACCTTCTCAACCACACCAACCTGCTATAATGCCTCTTCCTGCTAGTTCAAGTTCAAATGCACCTAAACCTACTCACCGACTAGCTCAGCCCACACCCAATCCAAATAACAAACCACAACAATATCCAGTATACTCTATTGATCCAAATCAATTCCTTTCATATGTTGTGAGTGGGTATGTGCAGGATCATCATGGAAAAAATAGGCCCTTAAGTGGCAAAAAATTTAGAAAAATTAGAGTTAGGCAACTTGGCATAAAAATTTGAATAAGTTATCTATATTATTTCAAAATATGTAAGAATAGAATATGTAGGAATTCGAATGTAGTTTCTAAACTGCAAGGTTTTAAAAAAAAAAAAAAACTAGTTGTGGAAAATTTGAAATTTCAATGCAGTAGTACTTAAATTTCAGGGAAAAAATAAGAAGTAGGTGTCTGTTTGACCACCCTAACCACAATAAAATGACAATATATTTTTATAAGATTTTAGACATAAGTAGAGGACTCATGTCCAGATGTGATGCATATTTTTTTGTAATTTTTTCCATGTAAATAATTAATTATGAATTTTTATTACAACTTTTAAAAAATATAAAACTTGTATGTCGACCACCTTAACTTGGGAACATCATGAAATTCATTTTTCTTTTTTCAATCCTATAGTATGTGAAGCATAGAATGTGATGCATGTTTTGGATTTAAAAATGTGATACCGCTTTGAAAGCTATAGATGTTTTTCAATCAACCTATCAATCAAGACTTTAGTCATAATTCAAATAGAAAATGAATAATAATTATTTATTAAATTCAAAGTAAAGAATAATTTATATTGGTGGAAAGCTGAGAATCTCCTTTAAAACCCTTTTCATTTCATCAATTTTGGGTTAAAAAAGTCGTCAACCACATACCCTACAAATACCCATCATATTGCCACTTTTTGCCCCATCATGATTTAGCACAGACCCGAGTGTAAGTGACATCCACTTGCATTCAATAAATACTTTTCCAGCTCCTTCCGCACCCATTATCACTGAGCTTCATGTGGAAGAAGAGGATCCTCTAAATACCCCCATTCAGCTCAGTGCACCTAAGAATCTTGAACTGGTTCTAGTCAAGTAGACTGCACAAACACTGCCATTTCCTCAAAGGTTGGAAATTGTCCAGGACAAGGAAGAAAGGGAGGACACAAATTTTGACATTATAGATCAATTGAAGTATATATGTTTCTAGATACCCCTATTTTAGGCCATAAAAGATGTTACAATCTATGATAGGGAAATTAAGGAAACATGCCTTAAGAAGTCAGGCAGGAAGAAGAAAGACCCCACTACAGTTCATGTGGAGGGACAACTAGCTGACATCATGCTTGAGAAAGTGAATGTTCCCAAATATAATGATCAAGGGAGTCTTGCAATAAGAGTTGTTATAAATGGGATCCAAATAAAGGATGCTCTAATTGATCTAGGAGTAGCAATAAATGTAATGACCAAGGATATCTTACAACAACTAAATATTGCAAGCACGAGACCTACCCCTACTACCCTACAGCTTGTTGATAGTTCAATCGTTAAACCCAATGGTGTAGTGGAGGACCTTGTGATAACTATGGGCTCATAGGAGTACCTAACGGATTTCATGATTCTTTCTCCTAAAGCCACACTCGGTGGGTACCCTATCATTCTAGGAAGACTATGGTTAGCAAAAAAAAATGCATATATTTGGATGCAGGATAGGAGACATGACCATTTCTGATGGAAATAACACCAAAAATCTTGTTCTCTACCCTCTTGATCAACCATCCCATGATCTAGATAATTCTATATGGTCACATGTTGGTGAAGAGGTCGAGGAAGTTAATTCTATGGCACAACTTATGATGTTAGGAAGAAGCTCTTTCATGCACCTTCAAGATGAAGATGAAGTATTGGATAACATCATTTAGAATCATTGTGAAGTGGAGGAAGAATCATCTTCTCATTCTATTGTTCTAGTCAAGACACTTCTTCCAACTCTTCCCGCAATCGCTCTTCCTGCAGACATTCTTCCTACAACCGAACTTCATGCAACAATAGGTATGTCACATACATTGTTGCCACATGAACTCAAACTACCAAGCATTAGTGAAGTAGCTATGATAGAGATAACTACACAAGTGCAAGTGGTAGAAGGAAAATATCAGCACATCAACAACAAATTGAGTGAAAAACAATAGTTGTCATTGGAAACCTTATTGAAGACCCACCAACATGCATTTGCATGGGACTATCATGATATGAAAGGATTGGACCCTAAGCTTTGCACTCACATAATTTACATCAAAGATGTTGCACCCCAGTGAGACAGCCACAAAGAAGAATTAACCCTGCACTAAGAGAAATTGTAAAAGGAGAACTACATAAATTGCTAGATGCAAGATTTATCTACCCCATTTTAGATAGCCAATAGGTGTCTCCATTACTGATTTTTCCCAAGAGACAAGGGAAATGGAAAGTTTGTGTTGATTATAGGGAACTTAATTCTGCCACCAAAAAGGACCATTTCCCCTTATGTTTCATAGATCAAGTTTTGGACTCACTTGCAGGAAAGCAATACTTTTCTTTTCTACATGGATTCAGTCGCTAAAACCAAATCCAAATTGACCCTGATGATCACGAGAAGACTACCTTTACATGTCCATGGGGAACCTACACCTACTTGGTACTTCCATTTGGCTTATGCAATGCACCTACAACTTTTTAGAGGGTAGTCATTAGTATATTTTCAGATATTTCTCATGATTGCATGAAAATTTATATGGATGATTTCACCACCTATGGTGCTGATTTCAGTGGAGCATTGGAAAATCTTAGGAGAGTCCTACAAAGATGTGAAGACCACAATCTATCTCTAAATAGTGAAAAGTGTTTCATGATGGTGCAAGAAGGTGTAGTTCTTGGCCACTACATCTCTCACAAAGGAATTCAAGTAGATCCTACAAAGATTGAGGTGATCACAAATTTACCCACACCTGCAAAACAAAAAGATGTTAGGAGTTTCTTGGGACATGTAGGTTACTATAGGTAGTTCATCAAGGATTTCAGCAAAATAGCAACACCATTGTATACTCTTCTCACCAAAAATGTTGAATTTCAATGGACACAAGACTATGACAAAGCATTTTTTGATTTGAAGACATCTTTGACTCATGATTCTGTACTCAAAGGACCTAATTGGGAGTTTCCTTTTCACATCCATACAGATGCATTAGACTATGCTATAGGACCAATCTTAGGGCAAAAAGAAGGGGCTATTGAAAATTCTATTTATTTTGTCAGCAAAACTTGCAGGGAGTTGAATTCAACTATACAATGATAGAAAAAGAAATGTTGGCATTAATCTATGCCCTAAAAAAATTTAGGCACTACATAACATGCTATCAAATCTTTGTGCACCCTGATCATGCAACCATTAGATACCTCATGAATAAACCACTGATCACAGGTAGGCTGGCAAGATGGTTATTATTGATGCAGGAGTTTGACATAACCATTGTAGATAAACTAGGGAAGGCTAATGTTGTTGCGGATTTTCTTTCAAGGCTGCCTATATCAGAAGACAATCAGGTCATAGATGGCTCTTTTCCTGATGAGCATCTGGGTATGTGCAAGATCATGATGGGCCAAAAAGTGGCCATTTGATGGGTATGTGTAGGGTATGTAGCTGACAACTTTTTTTAACCTAAAATTGATGAAACAAAAAATGTTTTTAAAGGAGATTATCAGCTTTCCACCAATATAAATTATGTTTTACTTTGAATTTAATAAATAATTATTATTCACTTTCTATTTGAATTATGATTAAAGTCCTGATTGATAGGCAGATTGAAAAACATATATAGCTTTTAAACGGTATCACCTTTTTTGAATCCAAAAAATGTGTCACATTCTATGCTTTGCATACTATAAGATTAAAAAGAAATTTAATTTCATGAAGTTTTGACTAAGTTAAGGTAGTCAGACATACAAAAAAAAATTATATTTTTTAAAAGTTGTAATAAAAAATTCATAATTAATTATTTACTTGGAAAAAAATTATAAAAAAATATGCATCACATTTGGACATGAGTCCTCTACTCATATCTAAAATCTTATAAAAAATTAGTATTGTTTTATTGTGGTTAGGGTGGTCAGACAAACACCTACTTCTTATTTTTTCCCTGAAATTTAAGTACTACTACATTGAACTTTCAAATTTTCATCAAATAGATTTTTTTTTAAATAAACCTAGTAGTTTAGAAACTACATTCAATTTTCCATAGATTCTATTCTTACATATTTTTGAAATAATATAGATAACTTATTCAAATTTTTATGTGAAGTTTCCTAACTCTAATTTTCCTAATTTTTTTGCCACTTAAGGGCCTATTTTTTCCATGATGATCCTACACATACCCATCTATTTTCCATCAATGTGCAAGAACCCTGGTATGCTGACATAGCTAACTATCTAGTCCTAGGGAGAGTTCCTCCCCACTTCTCTCCAAAAGAGAGAAGGGTGCTCATTGAAAAATCATTTTCCTTTTTAATGGATTGTAGGATGTTTGTTTTACACTGCGCCAGACCATTTCATGAGGAGATGTGTGAGAGAAGATGAGACATATGATATTTTGCATGCATGCCACAATGAACCATGTGGAGGAAATTTTTTAGCCAAGAGGACAACAATGAAGATTTTGAACACAGGATATTCTTGGCCCACAATCCACAAGGATGTCGGGAGATATACAAGAAAGTGTCGTAGATGCTAGAGGATGGGCAAGCCAACCAAATCTGATGAGATGCCACTTTCCACTTGGGTAGTAATCACTCCATTTGAAAAATGGGGACTATATTTTGTAGGACCCATTGACCCTCCATCAAATGGTAAGTCTTATATCTTGGTATGCACTAATTATGTAACCAAGTGGGTAGAAGTTAAGGCCATGAAGCATGCAAGAGTTAATAAGGTTGTTGAATTTCTTGATGAAGATATTTTCACAAGGTATGGAGTTCCAAGAGAGATAGTGACTGATCAAGGGGCTCAATTCACATCAACCCTTATTGTAGCACTGGTCAATGCGTACAACATAGGACACAGGAATTCCACTCCTTATCACCCACAGTCCAATGGCCAAGTTGAGGTGACCAACTGGGAGATTGAAGCCATTCTGACCAAAACAATGGCTATTCATAAAAAGGATTGGGAAAAAAGGCTACCAAAAGCTATCTAGCCCTATAGGAAAACCTAGAAGACAACTATAGACTTCACTCCTTTTGAGTTGTTGTATGGTAAGATAGCTATGATGCCCATTGAATTTGAACATAAGACTCTTATGACTAAAGTAGACTTGGGGATGGATATCTCTGAGGCACAAAGACAAAGAATCATATAGTTGAATGCTTTGGATGAGATGAGAAGAGCAACCTTGCATCACACAAAGGTGGTGTAGAATTAGAGAATAAGGTTGCATGACAAATTCATCAAAGACAAGAAATTCTAGCTAGGTGACTGGGCACTGCTCCATGACTCAAGGTATCAAGATAATGAAATAAAATTGCAGACGAGGTCACTAGGACCATATGAGGTTGTTGAAGTCTTCCCTAATGGTATTGTTCAACTCACTACCATTGACTCTGTTAGATTCAAGCTGCTTGGCAATGGTCATCGCCTTAGATTGTATCACCAACCAACTTCCAAAGAGGAGTTCCTGTAGTAATTCACTCAGTATGCAATACCCGAGCTTCCTACAACCAAGGGAAGTGGACCTAGTGTCCCTCCTTCTGGCTAAATAAGGTATGTACCTTATCATAATAAAGAATTCAACTCCTGTGGGAGTCCACTTCACCCATCCACCTATCCACCCATTCATCTCCACATTTCTCTCTCTTCCATCACTTCACTTCATTCCACTTCACCTCATTCCACCTCATTTTCATTAATTGCTCAACTTATTTCTTAAAAGGAGACCGATACTTTCTCCATAACCTTTGCAAATGAATCTTCCATGAATCTAGGTATGTGTGCATTAATTTCTATCTCTTAATTGTCTTTAGTGCATTCATTTAATTTTTGTGATTTAATATGGACATTTACCATAGAATTTTATTATTCCCTGACCCTGTCAAATCATCATGACCACCTCGCATGCGAGGACACATGCTCAAATTTAGGTTGGCAGTGGGGGGAAGATGTGAGTACTTTTCCCACATGTCAGTCCATGCTAGTCTATGTCAGCAAAGTTTAAATCGATCCAATTCAAATTCTGAGTGAGATGATGGCTCATATATGTGAGGTGACACCAACCGCCACCACCATTTCTCTCCATCATAACATTCCTTTATTAATCCTTTACTGCCATTATTGATCTTGTCATAATATTAAGTTGTCAAAAGGTAAAACAGAAAGGGAAAATTTAGATGACTTTGGCATTGGAAATTTGGTAGTGTTGTAGGAAGAGAAAATTTGTAGAGCAATTGTTTGATTGTAGGAAACTAAACAATGGGAGGTGGGTTAATTAGGAATGAACCCACAATTCATGACATATTACTGTAGGATGCACTTTCATAGGCCAAATTCAAAAAATTTGGGTGGCTAGACTATTTCATGAAGCTGAATGGTTTTAGTGAAGAAATTGCATTAGAATTTTCCCTTACATTATCTGAAGGAAAAGCCACCGTAAAAGGGTTGTAAGTATTGGCTACTGAAGAAAATAATTGTAGAAGTTATAGGGTTTCCTGCCGACGATGACAATTACCATGCTTCCAAAGATGCCAGGTCAGCTAGGGCTGAATTTATAGAACTTGGTGACCCTCCATTGAGCATGGAAAAACAAGGTGAAAAAATAACCTCTCTGCCCGAGCCATGGAAGAAAGGAGTTTTTTATGTTATAAAATATATCACCTGTGAAGGCGCCAGTCGAATCTACATTTCGTGCACTTCAAACTATTGAATCACATGAGGCACTAGAGGAGGATGAATGTGTTTTTGATAAGTGGAAAAAATAGGTTTTGAATGGACCCAAAACCATCAGGTTTTAAGGGGACCCAAAACCCACACCAAGAAGAACATGCTGCTTGAAAGATAGACTCAAAAGCACTCAGCAGCGCAATAAGGGAACAACAAGCCAACATCCAACCAAAAGCCAGTAGCCTACCCAGAAAAGAACCAAGATTTACATAAATCTTGAACTCATTGGTTTTGATGGGACCAACAACCTACTACAACCCATTGGTTTTGATAGGACCAACAACCCACTAAAAAAAGCTCCAACAATAGAAGTTTTAGAGCCCAACAAAACACCCTTTCCACCTCTATAGGAAAGGTCACCACAAGTGCACAAGGCATCGCCAGTAAAATCCAACTACTCTCTCCACCTCTATAGGAGAGAAACCGATACTCAATCATGGCAAATGATACTCAGAAAGGTAGGGGCAATTATGTTTCAGACCATTGTTTGATTAAATTGTTAGTTGAGAAGTATTTGCATGATGTATCTGAGATGAAATGGGAAGAATTCATAAATATTGATCAAATTAGACCAGAGCATTTGTGACCTAGGGTTTTACCTCAACCTCATAGGTCTAGTAGGATATTGAGCACAGTTGAAGCCACTCCTGGTGCTTCGACCTCTGGCACATGCTCTAGTGTAAACCCTCCTGCAGTAGAACAAACCATAGAGTTTAGTTCTTCTGAGATAGAGCACTCAGAAAAAGAAAGTTCCTCTCTAGATTCTGATGATGATGTTCCTCTTGACATCCTAATGAGAACAAGGGAACAAAAAGAGAAGTAGAAATAAGAAAAGGAAAAGCTAAAAAGCAGCTGGCAGAAAAAGAAGTACCAAGCTCTAAGAAGCGGAAGGCTGACATTGTTCATCCTGCAACCAAAGAAAAATGTTAAAGCCCTCCCAAAAAATCAAGGCCATCTAGGCCAACCTTTGATATGCCTTCAAAGGAAATCCCTAAGCCTAGAGAAACATCACTGGGCTCCAATGGGGCAGGTGAATGTCGAGGAAGAAGACATATTTGAGAAAGCAACAAACATAACACTGGCATATCTTTCTAATATTGTAGAACAAGTTGAGAATCAAGGGTATGAGGAAAGTCAGGAGTTCATGCAACATGAGAAAAACAAGAACAATAGGCCTTACAACTAGAATTGGGAGAACAATCAATAACCCTCCAGCTAGAATTGGGAGAACAATCAATACCCCTATAGTCGAAATTGATTGAACAACCTGAATCCCTATAGCTAGTACCATATGAAGAGCAAGCATCAATACCAGGAAAAATGTTGGTAGGAATACATAACCCCCCTGATTTTATAGCACACCCAACAATTCTAAATTTATGGAAAGAGATGCAAAGAAGGGAAGAAGAATGGAAGGAGGAGAAAAATAGACTAAAGAAGGAAATTCAAAAGAAAGATGAGGAGATTGAAGACAAGGATGCAGAAATTGCTACTTTAAAGAAGAAGGTGGACAATATGGCATCATTCGTACCACAAATTTTAGAATGCAAGACCCCTCCAAGGGTATATGCTCTGCATTTGAAGGAGAACTATCTTTCTTTTAAGTTGGCAAGGATTTTCTCGGGTTTGAACCCTTCCATTGAGAATCATATTGAATTTTTCAATATTTATCAGATTGCTCCCCCTGAGATGAAGAATTTTTTGTGTGATTTTTATTTTCATAATTATGTTGTGACACAAGACCATGATTGGAATTCACTGTTGTATGTTCGGGATGTCTAGTTAAGGGCATTTATGTCCTGGGTACATAATGAGATCAATTGGGGACAACAATACGGGGCTTATAGGAAAATGGAATCCAACATCCCTCTGCCCATCATGGCTAAATCAAGAAACCCAAGGGACATTTATAGGGATTGGCATAGAATGCTTTGTAGACCTAGCTATGGTAATAGGTTCATGCCTTGGATAAAGCAGTTTACAGTGAATATGAGGTGGTGGAAAAAGGAAACGAGGAAACTGTGAAGAGATACTTGTCACAAAGATGGAATAGCCTAATTGATGAGCTAAAACAAGCTAAGCCCCACTCTATATAGAACTATGTTGTAGCACTTAAAAGAATTAACAAATATATATAGATTGGAAGGACAAAGGGAAGATTCTTGCTTCCACTAACTTTTCGGCCTCCCATCCTGATGTGGCCCATGCCAAATTTTAGGTTTTACCACTATGATATTGCTACAGAGAGACAAAAATGGAATAGATTGGGCAGGTAGCAAGGGTTCTATTGGGATTCTAATTCACACACAAATACTGATGTAGGAAACTTGGTAGTTTCAAATTTCAGGGCATTGACTAACTAGAAGAACAACCCTTCCCTTGCTGGAGGACCAACAAAACCTTAGACTGGGTGGGATGAGTCTAGTTTATGGTTTAATTTTGGTATAATTTATGATCTATTTGTTGAAGTTTTCATGGAACTTGATGTTTGAATGTTGATATTTCCTCAAAACCATAGACATTGGGCCTACTTTTATCTCTGCAAATCTTTAATGACATTGATATGTTATATGGACTATCTATGTTAATTCTACATGTGGATTACTAAATGTTCTTTAAGATAGTTACAAATATGCAATTATTGTGCATACTAATATTTCCATGCAGATATGATTAGAGGCCACTAAATTGAAAAGATTCTGCTAGCTGGTCATTCACCATAATGGTTAGAAAAGTGGTCATGCAAAGTGTTAGTGTAAAATTACTATTTACACTATACTTAAACTCACTTAGGTCAATATGAGGTTAGATAACTTCTTGTCTAACTGAATGTGCAATCATTGAGACCTCGAGAGGTTACCAAGTTATTTGGTAAACCTTACGAGCTACCTCTTTGAGGTTGGAAGCATCTCCATCTCACCGAAAAGGTCACTCAACACTTGGCACACAAGGTTGATGACTTGGTCATGGAGGTAGGTCACTCAACACTTGGCACACAAGGTTGATGACTTAGTCATGGAGGTTGTTGGTTTGCACACTCCAAGTGTTCAACCTATAGGACACTTGTCTACTCCTTTGTGCCACCTTATGGAACACTTGTCAATACACCTCATAGGTGGATTGCCTCATCCTTGCCTATATAAGCAAGGTATTGTACACATTACAATTGGGTCAACTAATACAATTTCATGCTTGTTCATTTCTGCTTGTCATTTCATCTCCAAGATCTCCTAATTCTAATATGGTATCAGAGCATTAGGTGGAGATAGAGCAAGTCATAGTTGAACAAAAATGTATTTTGTTTGTTTCTATTGATGTGTGCAAGTGTAGGAAGACAGTTAAATGTCTATAAACAAAATTTTCAGGTGTCGTTTGGAGTCAAACTACACACACAACAAGAAGGAATCGACCCACCCCTCTAGCATAATGTCTTCTCAAAAATTTGTGATACCTTTGTTCAAGAGGCACAATATTTGCAGACTGTCAGGGTTTATGGCAGCCTAAGGGCATCGGAGAAAGCATGTGAATTTGCCATTTATTTGGCATTTGCATAGGATGTGAAGGTGCACCTTCATCATAGGCCGAATCTTCTTCCTTGAAGGCATCACATTCTCTCACAATCTATGGGCCATCTGTTTTCCTTGTGCTACGTGAATCTCATTAGAGGTCACAAATTACATCTACGGGCCTCTTACCTCTCATTGTCAATGTGAGGTCAAGCTCGAACGGGCATGAAGAAACCACGACATAGCCAGGTGTGAAGATTGTTGAGAGGAGGCATGATTCAATTCTGCAGGCCATGGCCAAGGCTGGAAGAAACCCATGTGGGAAGGCCATTATGTTTTGCTGCTTAGAGGTGGTAAATTTTGGTATTCCAGTGGGAAGCATTTGGATGCAATCTGCATGCAACTCCAAGAACCCACCTGATCCCATCCTACACATGGAGCATATCGACCAAGTCAAAAAGGACTAGTCTACCTCTATTAGTGGCTTGCAAACTTCTCCACTAAATATTGCAAAAGATTAATTTGTTTGCTAGCTGTCATTATTTACTTTCAAAGTAATTTTTTGATTGACCACTTGGGTATACATCAAAATTTGCAAAGAGAAGTGGGGAAGTGAAATTTTTTCTAACCCTAGTTCCTTTTTGGAGGATAGTTTTTTTTTTCATTAGGTTTTCTATCTTTCACCATGATTTGTAAAAACTTACATTGTAAATGAGTACCTTATCAGGCCTTGTTGTCGGGACTCATATTTTTAGTGTTTAGCTAACTCCCTAAGTATCACTTAAGGGGGGGTGTTAGTTTAAAATTACTATTTACACTATACTTAAACTCACTTGGGTCAATATGAGGTTAGATAACTTCTTGTCTAACTGAATGTGCAATCATTGAGACCTCTAGAGGTTACCAAGTTATTTGGTAAACCTTATGAGCTACCTCTTTGAGTTTGGAAGCATTTCCATCTCACTGAAAATGTCACTCAACACTTGGCACACAAGGTTGATGACTTGGTCATGGAGGTAGGTCACTCAACACTTGGCACACAAGGTTGATGACTTAGTCATGGAGGTTGTTGGTTTGCACACTCCAAGTGTTCAACCTATAGGACACTTGTCTACTCCTTTGTGCCACCTTATGGAACACTTGTCAATACACCTCATAGGTGGATTGCCTCATCCTTGCCTATATAAGCAAGGTATTTTACACATTACAATTGGGTCAACTAATACAATTTCATGCATGAGGAATCTCCCACCATCAATAGTCTTCCCCTCGTTGACCTTTGTATTAGAATTAGGAGATCTTGGAGATGAAATGACAAGCACAAATGAACAAGCATGAAATTGTATTAGTTGACCCAATTGTAATGTGTACAATACCTTGCTTATATAGGCAAGGATGAGGCAATCCACCTATGAGGTGTATTGACAAGTGTTCCATAAGGTGGCACAAAGGAGTAGACAAGTGTCTTATAGGTTGAACACTTGGAGTGTACAAACCAACAACCTCCATGACTAAGTCATCAACCTTGTGTGCCAAGTGTTGAGTGACCTACCTCCATGACCAAGTCATCAACCTTGTGTGCCAAGTGTTGAGTGACCTTGTCGGTGAGATGGAAATGGTTCCAACCTCAAAGAGGTAGCTCATAAGGTTTACCAAATAACTTGGTAACCTCTAGAGGTCTCAATGATTGCACATTTAGTTAGACAAGAAAAATAACTTGGTAACCTCTAACCTCATATTGATGCCTAGAAAAATACTAGGTTGATGATCTGATCATGGATAAATTGCTGACATCTTTACCAAACCCTTTATAGAAATAAGGTTCATTCATCTACGAGATCTTCTTGGCGTATGGTCTACATCAGCATCATCATCATCAAGAGGGGCCAACTAAAGTCCTCTGTTTATTTTCTCTCTTTTTGGAGGAAAGTTTTTTCCCACAGGGTTTTCTTTCTTTCTCCAGTTTTTGAGAGATATTTTGTAAATGAGTACCTAAAATGGTGCACAGTCGGGACTCATGTTTCATAAACCTACCTAAGGTATGCTTAAGGGGGGGTGTTGGTGTATAACTCACATGTGTTATACCTAACTTAACCATAGTTGGCAGTTTTCCTCACATGTGGAAAGACTAATTCCACTCTATGAGTCATTAGTAGATGTGTCGTCCCATATTTGACACATCTCCCACTCTATGAGTCATTAGTAGATGTGTCACCCCATATTTGACACATCTCTGCTACATTTTAGGTTGGTTGAACCTTGAGCTATTCTCTTGGTTCTATTTTCGCCACCTTTCCTATTATCGTGGAGTATTGTTTCCCAAACTTCACCTATTTATACTTGTTCATTTGTAATACAAGTCATTCGATTTCACTTGCAATCTTGTGCTTGTTTGTTTTTCCATGATCTTGGTTGTTTCCACATGGTATTGTACACATTACAATTGGGTCAACTAATACATTTTGTGCTTTGTTCACTTGTGCTTGTAAATGAGTACCTTATCAGGCCTTGTTGTCGGGACTCATATATTTAGTGTTTAGCTTACTCCCTAAGTATCACTTAAGGGGGGGTGTTAGTTTAAAATTACTATTTACACTATACTTAAACTCACTTAGGTCAATATGAGGTTAGATAACTTCTTGTCTAACTAAATGTGCAATCATTGAGACCTCTAGAGGTTACCAAGTTATTTGGTTAACCTTATGAGCTACCTCTTTGAGGTTGGAAGGATTTCCATCTCACTGAAAAGGTCACTCAACACTTGGCACACAAGGTTGATGACTTGGTCATGGAGGTAGGTCACTCAACACTTGGCACACAAGGTTGATGACTTAGTCATGGAGGTTGTTGGTTTGCACACTCCAAGTGTTCAACCTATAGGACACTTGTCTACTCCTTTGTGCCACCTTATGGAACACTTGTCAATACACCTCATAGGTGGATTGCCTCATCCTTTCCTATATAAGCAAGGTATTGTACACATTACAATTGGGTCAACTAATACAATTTCATGCTTGTTCATTTGTGCTTGTCATTCCATCTCCAAGATCTCCTAATTCTAATACAAAGGTCAACGAGGGGAAGACTATTGATGGTGGGAGATTCCTCATGCAAATTGAGTTGTTACCACCTTGTAAATGGTCTTTATTGCTATTGAGAGAATATAGGCATTACTATTGTGCTAAATATTCATTAGGGCAAGCATGTCTGACCAGATTTCGCACATGCGTAACTGCCTCTCCACTTTTCATGCTTTCCCTAAAGTGGCATCCTCTTGATCTGTTGCAGTTGACCGCCTTACTAGGTGATTAGTTAGGAGCTTCTTTTCCTATAAATATGACTCAAATGCTCCTTCTCAAAAGGTTGCGTGATTTGATGATGTAATTGCATTCTTAGTTTTCAGTAATACAATTACACTGCTCTATTGTACTCATGTTTTCCAATGAATAAAATGAAGTTATAAGTTCGTGCATCTAAGTTTACATTAGTTTTAGAGGATACTTGTCCACGGAGGCCCACTTGGTGAGAATTGTGTCCCTTAGTTTAGTTATTACTTTTTGTTTAGTAATTAGTTAAGAACCTGGCACTGACTATTCCTACAGCCACTAGAATTCCATTTTTTGACTATTCCTGTAGCCAAAGCAGACATAGTAGGTTTCTGTTTGTTTGCTCAAATTTTCATTTTTGACATGCATTTTAGCTTAGTATAGTTTTTTATTGATGTTTAGTATTTATGTTATTCCTTTCCAAGAAATTTACCTTTAGCATTATGCTTTTCCTAGTTGTAGAATGAATATGGCTACTTTGGATCCTTAGTGCACATACTATGCTGACCCATTTGAAGTTCACGTCATTGGGTTGACAAGTTAAATGCACCTTCATGATGATTGAAATGGCTATTTAGTTAAGATGTCCAATCTCTGAATCATAGTTGTAAGGGCTTAGTTGTTAGATTATTGTAGGAGGCCAATAGTGGGATGCATTCACCATGTGTGGCGAATGAGTCCCTCTTGGCTCAAAATTCAAAATATTTCATATTTTCTTTTAGGTTTTTATTTAAAATCACCTTATGTTAGCCTGTGATGAGGTATCATTAGGTTACTAAGGCACAAGTGTGTATAAATAATTGTTTTTCTTCTCATTTTAACCCCCATTCATCAAGTTCTTTTATTCACACATTCATTCAAGCATTCAAGCACTTTGCATCACTTAATCAAGTATTTTGGAACAACCATTGTTATATCTTCAAATTTATTCAATAAGGATTTGGTAAGTTGATATCATTTGCATGTTATTTTTTTATCATTATCTTCCATTCCATTTATTCATTAAGGGTTTGATTACCAAAGTGGGATTTGACCAAGGAAAATCCCTATAACCTAACCCTTAACCATTTTTCCCCTTTGCATGTGTGTTTGTAGACTTGTGTATGTAGATTTGATAAGCTATTAGGTGTTGAAAAGTGGACAAGAAGTCAATAAAGTGTTTCAAATCAACTACAACCTATTTCAAGCTTGGAGAATACATTCTATCTATTTTCTGTAGATTTGACTCCGTCAACCCGACAAGCAGACAACCTCAAATCTGGTGCTATAGGATTGATCCCTAATTTCACAAAATTTTGGGAGAGGACTAATTTTGCATCTGTGGATAATGAGTCCCACCTTAAGGCTAGAAATCCAGATTTTGTCAGATTCTAGATCCCGACACTCAGAAACATGTTCTTAGATGTTTTCATCAGAAGCATGACTGATTCACCATCAGTGGAAAATGAGTCTCACTGGTGATTTTCAGTGATTTTTTTCAGCATTCAAGACACTCCATATTCTCTATTCTCTACCTAGGTACACTCTGATTTAGCCTTCTTCTTTTTTGTTTTGCACTTTTTATACTTTAGTTCATGTTTGTATATCACATTATGTTTTCCAAAATTGCATAATTCTTAGGTTTTGCATTCATAATCAGTCAAATAGTTCATTTAATTGCACTTATATCATTCCATTTAGCCTTAATCACATAATACACATCTTAATTTGAGTGAACCACCTAGACTTTTAAGTGGGGTTTATCTTTCTCCTTATAGGCAAAACACCCTAAGAGTGCAAGAGTAGCCTATAAATCCTCCCCAAAAAATGTCCGGTTCATTTTGGTGAACCTGCATATTGAGCGCTTTACATTTCTGATTTCCATTGCATCATGCATCCTAGATTTCATTTGCATCAGCATTAAATTAGTTTTTGTTTTTGCATCCTAGGGTTTCTCAAATTGCATTAGTGAAAGACTTATTTAGATTTCATTTTTGCATATCATCTCATTCAAAAATTGAAAATATGCATTTGCATCCTTAGTTTGCATTTGAAAAGCAATAAAATCATTTTAAATTTTCTGAAAAACACAAAAAAATCTCATAATTGGACCCATTCGTCACCTGCATGTTTTAGACTGCATTTTCAAGCATTTCCTAGGCATTTACTGGATTTATGTTCTTTGTTGTTATTTCTCTATTTCAATTTATGAAATTCCTGTTATTTGCATTTTGCACTCCTAGATTACATTGCATTTACATTCACCCCATCTTTTGTGCTACTTGTATGAGTGTTTGGTGCCCCATTGATAATACTTTAGTGAGACGAAGTTCTAGACTCATGGCTTCCTACGATATCACTTTCATTGTGGACCTTGGGATCTCAAGAGCTCCTACTCTTAGTATGGACAATGGTGCATTAGGCATGGACAATACCACTACTATTCCTTCACCTTTACATCCAATGAATGTTGACACACAAAACAATTCCATTCCACAAGAAAAGTCATTAGTATTCATTAGGATTTTGCACATTTACAACAAGATTTATCCCTTGAAAACATTTCCACCACTACCATACCTACAATAGAAAACCTTCATCATTTTGTTGAAAGTGATGATGGCTTGCAAGTTATGAAGAGAATAGATGAGATATACAATAAACATGTGGAGGATCATCATGGAAAAAACAGGCCCTTAAGTGGCGAAAAATTTAGAAAAATTAGAGTTAGGCAACTTGACATAAAAATTTGAATAAGTTATCTATATTATTTCAAAAATATGTAAGAATAGAATCTGTAGAAAATTGAATGTAGTTTCTAAACTACTAGGTTTATTTTTAAAAAAAATCTATTTAGTGAAAATTTGAAATTTTAATGCAGTAGTACTTAAATTTCAGGGAAAAAATAAGTAGTTGTCTGTCTGACCACCCTAACCACAATAAAATGATAATATTTTTTTATAAGATTTTAGATATAAGTAGAGGAATCATGTACCGAGGTGATGCATATTTTTTCATAATTTTTTTCCAAGTAGATAATTAATTATGATTTTTTTATTACATCTTTTAAAAAATATAAAAACTTGTATGTCTGACCACCTTAACTTGGTCAAAACTTCATGATTTTTTTTTTAATATTATAGTATGCAAAGCATAGAATCTGATGCATGTTTTGGATTCAAAAATTGTGATACTATTTGAAAGTTATAGATGTTTTTCAATTAGCCTATTAATCAGGACTTTAGTCATAATTCAAATAGAAAATGAATAATAATTATCTATTAAATTCAAATTAAAGTATAATTTATATTGGTGGAAATCTGAGAATCTCCTTTAAAAGCCCTTTTCGTTTCATCAATTTTGGGTAAAACAAAAGTCGCCAACCACATACCCTACACATACCCATCATATCGCCACTTTTTGGCCCATCATGATCCTGCACATACCCTTCTACTTCCTAGTCAGAAAACATAGTTGCAAGCGAAGGAGGACCTCATAATCCTCCTCCAATCATAACATCCATACCAACTTATACCACTCCTCAGGTTACAACAACTACGCAATAGGTTAATTATGTGGCTCCTTCTTTTGCAATTCCAACTAGCATTCCTAGTTCTTTTGTGGCATCACATATTCCTTCTTCCACCTTCACCCCTCTTAGTTTCCCTTTCACTTCCCCTAATATTAAATACACTCCATCACCGTTTTCCTTTCCACCTCATACCACTTACACCGATCCCATCATTACACAACTCTTTAACACAGTTTCATGCATGCAACAACAAATTTCCACCATTAGGAAAAGTCAAATGCTCTACCTACATACCATGTTTATAATAGTCCATTGTCCTTAGAAATCTTATGCACATAGATGGAACAAGGAATTGAAATTCCTATGTTAGAGAAATAAAGAGGTAAAGGAGACCCTACTAATCATGTCAATGCTTATACAACCTTATGTAGTGACTTTGTCCTTGATGATAAGATGTTAGCCAAAAAATTTCCTAGAACCTTGAAGGACACTACTTTGGAGTGGTTTTCCAATTTACCCAATCATTCAATCTGATTGTTCAATGAACTTGTGGATTCCTTTATAAGCCATTTCCAGGTCCATATGAATCCTATAAAGAAAATGGTTGATTTAAGGCAATGTAGACAAAATACTGATGAAAAGGTCACTGATTTCATTTCACTATATCAGTCATTGTATGCTCAAATTGATGTTAAGATCCCTGATTCACATCTGCAGAAGATGTTTGTCAAAAACTTGCACACTCACCTTCAGGATAAGTTGACTATGATGAAATTCCCATCATTCATGCATTTATGTATGACCCTTTGTGATTATTGTAACTCAGTTTCTAGTCGTGATTCAAAGTCCACTTCTAACTGAGTTGAGAAGTCTGAGAAAAACAACCAAAACAATGCACAAAACTTTAGAAAACTGAACAAAGGCTTTTTATAGTTTAACCTACCTTCTTTGCAACCAACCCAACCTGTTCAAAGTCAAGTGGCAGTTGTTAAAGCAATGGTGCCTTATACCTATGGGGACCCGAAGAGACAATTTACTCCCTTACCCGATACCCTCAATACTACAATGAACCAATTGGTCCAACAACAAATGATCACTTTTACTACCATTAAACCACTTGATACCACCAAGCCTTTACCACCCACCTTTAAACCTAATGCTTATTTTCATTTTCATTTCCAAAATGGACATGAAATCGAACAATGTAAGCATCTCAAATACTTAGTTCAAGACCTCATTGATTCTGGTCGTTTGTCCATTGTCGCTGTCAATGATCAAGACAATAAGTCTGTTGCACCCCCTAACCATAATTTAAAAATCTTTACAAATCCCATGCCTAAACACAATGTTTCATTTGTCAAGGATAGTGAACCTTAAAACCCTCAAGTAATGAACATTGATACAAATAATGAACAACATGATATAACTCCAAATTTTACCCAAGTTACTCCTATGAATGAACTTGTGGGTGCAATAGATGTTATCCCTCATAAGGGTCCAATCAAAAAATCTCTTGATATCACTTTTTCTTCCAAAGATATACTAAAAAACCTTCCTGATGGTCCTATTTAAATAGCTGGCCGAATCTATGATAAGCCCACTAATGGGATATTAATAGATCTTGCTTGTGGTGAGAATGTGATCATAGAAGATTTTTTAGTATTACATGAGTTGTATCAAGATGATTATAATAAACCCATTGCATGGATTAAAACACATATTGGTTTTGTGTGCCCTATGATTGAATCAATTGTACTCCCATTACAAGTAGGACCTAAAACTTTGGATGTTACAACATTTTCTATCATTCCCCAATCGGATAAGTTTCATTTGTAGCTATGTCACCCTTGGCTTTGCTGAATGAAAGCGGTCCCCTCAGTTGTTCACAAATGTTTGACATTTCCACATGGCAATGAAATATTTACCATACACCATAGTGGCTTTAATTTGTTATCTTCTAAAGGTAATTTTTCCGTAGAATCCTTTTTTCCTAAACCTATGGAACCCATCACCCCTCGAAAGGACTTATTTTTCATTACCTATGAAAAGTTCAAAGCCAAACACATAGCCAAATTGTCTCTTCATAACATATCCCCATCCGCTTCCACTCCTCCTATCCTAGATGAAACCATGCTTCAGCCTAAGTGTGACATTGAGAAAACAATACAACCTCATGATCACCTTACTGTAGACACTTCCCCTCAATCATTTAAATGACCAAGAGAAAATGAAACCAACACTGTCATGCCTCCTCGCATTAAACAATTGTATAAAGCTAAAAAGAAAATGATTAACCTATCTTCTTCAGTTTTTTCCATTCTTCCCCCTCTGGAAGAAAAGGAACCTATGATAGATCAACCCACTCTTACACCTCAACAACTTCAAAATAAAAAAAAATGAAACTGCGGTGCTAGGGAGTGTAGGGGTCGTCGCTGTCTCATTGCTCATCAATCTCGAATGGAAGAAAAAAAAGAAAACCAACCTCTGCCTTTGACAGAAGCAATAGAAGACCACCCTCTTTTCCATGACCGACCACAAGATAACACAGTCTAGCCCTCACAAGACAATGAACCCATCCAACAACCACAACTTTTGATACATCCTTCCTTAGAAATAACCCTTCGTCCTCCTATCGTAATCAACATTAATGATGATGATGACGAGGAGATCACAAAAATAGATGACAAATTGTATAACAATCTAAACTCTTTACTTTCATCTACCATGAGCTTAAATGATAAACCTTCTCCACCAAGTGAAGAACCTGGAACATCTCCTAGTTCAACACTTTCAATTCTTCCTTTGGACAGTCGACCACCCTTGCAATACACTAAACATGATTGGGAGGCAGATGACTTGTTAGATGGTTGATTTTCATTTTCCTTACTAGCCTTTTTGAATTTATTTTCCTTTCTATTTTTCTTTGGGTTTGATTTTGTGTGTGTATCACGTTCCCTTATATCATGCATTTGATGTTCTCTCTCTTTTTACACTTCTTCTATTTGTAACTTTATTCTTCTATATGTCATGCATTCTCTTTTTCATTTTTGTTTTTTGTTTTCCTTTTGGGGATGACACAAAGCATTGAGATTCCCTATGTCTCTTCCATGTTGACCCAAAAGGTCCTTTCTTTTTTGTTTTTGTTTTGTGTTTTCCTTTTGGGGGTGACACAAGGTATTGAGACTGAAATGTCTCCTTCATGTTGACCCAAAAGTTTTTCCCTTCTCATTTTCTCTTAACTTGTGTTTTCCTTTTGGGGATGATGGAAAGCATTGATACTACAATGTCTCTTCCATGTTCACCCAAAATGGACTTTATTTTTCTTTTGTTTTCGCTCTCTTTGTGTCATTCTTCCAGTTCTATGTGTTTTGGGGAATGATGATAGTTCCAAGCTCTTTCATAAAATCATTACAGCAACAACCATATTGACTCAAAATCCATAGATCCCTCGTGTGTTTGTTATGTTCCTTTCTGGGGGGAAACCCCCCCTTCTTTTGTTTTCTTTTTCGTGTACATGATGCAAACTAACTTAGAAACATATGACTTGGCATAGGGGATTTCCAAGTTGGCTCTCATGTCTTGTTTTTCCTTTTTACATTCTTCCCTTTGTTACTTTAAAGTAATTGCTCATAGAACGGTGTGTAGAAATTTCTTTAAAGTTGGGGGCATATACTGGCATCATTTCATTTGCATTCTTGGTTCTTAGTGTAGCCTTGTTACTTCATACGATGTGTTCGTCACTTTGTGGATGACATTGGGTTTGATGTCCTTCATAAGTGTGATCTATCTTAGCATATTACATTCCTCTTAGTGGCTTGATGCGACACACTACATCCCCTAAGTTGTGAATATTTTATTCTTTGATTGGTCCTCTCTTGGAGACATTAGACACAATGTTCCCTAAGTGACAAACCTTGCATTAACTTAACAAGACTCCTTTGAACATATTTTTCATTTTATATGTTACATTTTTTCCTTTTACATTTTTGTCACCTTGCATAACGCAACATGCATGCCCATGGTACCTTTCTCTTTGTTCATGGGTTCTAAGCATACAAATGTTTTCTTTTCTCATGAAGCACGAACCTCAAAATTTTCCCTTGTGGTGCTTTGTTAAAGTTATCAAGAAGTATAACCTTTAATATGGTTGAGAAGGAATCCCATTCAGCGGTACAACTTTCCCCATAGCCACCTATGTGTTTGTGAGTGCATACCAAATAGCATATGTACTACACCCTCTTGGGTCTTCTCATCCAAAAAACTACCATGAGTTTTGTCACCCCAGAGTAAGCATGCATTCTCTTTTTCTCAAAAACAGCCTAGATCTAATCCACAACTAGTTCGACAAACGATCAAAGCTCAATTCAATTTCCCCTTCACATGTGTGTTCATTTGTTCTTATGTCTAGTTTTCCATGGGATCTTCATCTTGGGGGCTTGATCATCCCTCTTGATTGTTGTTGTTCCATCTTGCTAATGTAAGTACATTGGGACCTTTCTCTCAATAGGCTTAGCTACTTTAGTGTGAGTTTGAAGCAAGTTCATCCTTTCACTAAAGTGGGGGCTAAATGTACTATAGAAAAATGGTTGCTTGACATTTTCATGGTCTTTTAGGCCTTTCTTCATGATGCTTGGTCCATTTTGCTATGATTTAATGTTGCAATGTGGCTTGAACATTCACATTAGGTCCTTAAAATTCAAATTATGGCGTCTTGTGAAGGTGTTGTGAGGTGTTGTAAAACATTTTTACACTTTTGTAGACTCTATTCATTACAATTTACCTAAAACTAACCTTTTCATCACTTATCAAGTCCTATTTTGAAGTGTTGTAATGTCTTGTAACAAGATTTCACACTTTTCTAGGCTTAATTCCACTATTTACACCTTCCTTATGCTTTATTTGACCCCTTTATTCCCTCATAAGGATTATTTAAGTGTGTTTTTTAATGTAAACCTGATAAACAACATTAAATGAAAAATAATTCCCGAAACCCACTTTCAAGTCCAAGGTGGGATCCATTCACCATGGGTGGTGAATGAGTCCCTCTTGGCTCAAAATTCAAAATATTTGAAATTTTCTTTCGGGTTTTTATTTAAAATCACCTTATGTCGGCCTGTAATGAGGTATCATTGGGTTACTAAGGCACAAGTGTGTATAAATAATTTTTCTTCTTCTCATTTTAACCCCCATTCATCAGGTTCACTTATTCACACATTCATTCAAGCATTCAAGCACTTTGCATCACTTAATCAAGCATTAATCAAGTATTTTGGATCAACCATTGTTATATCTTCATATTTCTTCAATAAGGGTTTGGTAAGTTGATAGCATTTGCATGTTATTTATTTATCATTCTCTTCCATTTCATTTCTTCATTAAGGGTTTGATTACCAAAGTGTGATTTGACCAAGGAAAATCGCTATAACCTAACCCTTGACCATTTTCCCCCTTTGCATGTGTGTTTGCAGACTTGTGTATGCAGATTTGACAAGCTATTAGGTGTTGAAAAGTGGACAAGAAGTCAAAAAAGTGTTTCAAGTCAACTACAACCTATTTTAGGCTTGGAGAAGACATTTTGTCTATTTTCTGCAAATTTGACTTCATCAATTCGACAAGCAGACAACCTCAGATATGGTGGTACAAGTTTGATCCCCAATTTCATAGAATTTTGAGAGAGGATTGATTCTCCATTAGTGGTGAATGAGTCCCACCTTAAGGCTGGAAATCCAAGTTTTGTCATATTTCGGATCCTGACACTCAAAAACTTGTTCTCAACAGTTTTTATCATAAGCAGGACTGATTCGCCATCAGTGGCAAATGAGTCCCAGTGGTGATTTTTAGTGATTTCTGCCAGCATTCAACACACTCCATATTCTCCATTCTCTGCCCAGGTGCACTCTAATTCATCCTTCTTCTTTTTTGTTTTGTATTTTTTCATACTTTAGTTCCTGTTGGCATATATCACATTGTGTTTTCCAACATTGCATAATTCTTAGGTTTTGCATTCATAATCAATCAAATAGTTCATTTAATTGCACTTAGATCATTCCATTTAGTCTTAATCACATAATACACATCTTAATTTGAGTGAACCACCTAGACTTTTGAGTGGGTTTTATCTCTCTCCTTTTAGGTGAAACACCCTAAGAGTGTAAGAGTAGCCTATAAATCCTACCAAAAAATCTACAGTTCATTATGATAAGAAAAATTTATTAGATGATGGTACATCCAACATTATTGGTTAATATTTGGATCTTCTATACTCTACATATATGTGTGTATAATTTATATTAACTTAATAGTGTCTCCCACTTGGAATATATATCTTTTTGGATTTTTTACTATCCCAATATATTGATAATAAAATTCAATACTTTTCAATATTATTACAATTAGAATAATTACATCCATCTTTTCTATAGCACCTATTAAACTAACATAATCTTTCTCATTATAGTTTAAATATTTCTAAGATATTCCACATGATTAAAATAATTATGATTATATTTTTTACTCATGTTATTTAACACTTGAACATTATGTTGGACACTCTCAAGGATATTCATTATAAATAAAAGAGTAATTAATTTTAAATAGATCTTATGAATACAAGGATGGAATTCATTAATTATACCAAATTTATATATAACAAAAGAAATAAGAAAAAGTGAATACAAGGTAAAATAAGGAGAAAATGAAGAATTCTCATTCCCTCCTAATGATCCCAACTATAAAAACCAACTTATAACTATCATTATCTATAAATAAAGCAAGAGCAACAATCTCACTCCCTGATATCTATGAAAGCATGGAATATTTCATCATTATTCTCACAAGAAGAACAAGATAGAAAATTTCAATAATCCTAATGCCACCTCTATTGAAGATATTTATTCGACAATGATTCTAAATATAAGTCAAAATATTTAAAAAGAAAAATTATATCCCCATTCCATGTGTACAATACCAATATTATAAAATATATACATCTACTATTTGGATAAGTTAGGCATGCTTAATGACATATTATATCATGAAAAATTTAGAAATATTGAATTTAGTTGTAAACCATTAAGATATGAAATAGATATGTTATGATGAGCTATACACCATTACTAGTCGAGATTTGAATCTTTTATACTACTCTATTTTTGTAATGCAAGAGATGGATAAGGGACCTCTCTCATTATATTAGTATTATGCTAGGTTTTGTAAAAATTATCATATTGACTAAAGGCATCATTGGATAATTAAATGTTTTTTATAACAAAAATAGATGCAAGATAAGATGATAATATAGCCTAATAAAAATACAAATGAAAGATAAACTAGTTAAGAAAGAAATCTGCACAAGTAGATTGGAATTGATAGAAGATAGAGATATAATTTAACCTCTTGTCAATGGAGTTTATATAATCCATAGGTATCTATCTATTTAAAAATATTGTTATGTTTTGTTAGAATTGATAAACATGGAACCATAAATAACATTCTCCTGTTTCGCCAAGATTATCTTTCATTAAAAAATCCAATTCCCTACACCAAATTTACTATGTCAAAGAATTGTTCAAGGTTGAAGCTCTTCTAACATCCATAGACTATAGAAACATATAATTATGGATCATAGAAACTCACAAAAACTTTGATAATCCTAAATATATACATTATTTCACAAATAGAATAAATTTCATTCCAATGCCATGAACAATCCTAGTTGAAGTGAATCAATAGAATTTAAATCCTATGAAAAAGAAGAGTATTCATGGTTGAAATGTTGGGATAGAGGGGATTCAACCAAATGAAATAGTTTTATCTGTTTGTGAGTAAAACCTAAGGTTAAATAAACTTTTTCTTTAATTTCATTTAGAATACAAACCACAAAGCCAAGAGATTGACTTTCAACCTCAATGGTGATCCAATCAAACCTAGGTTGGAATTCTTTGAGATATTTGAAAGGTCTGAAAATGAATCAAAATTATTTGCAATGATTAAACTAATCAAACTATGACACCTAGTGCATAAAATGTAAATTCTTGAAAGTACAAAAATGAAAATGACAATTTGCAGACAGATCTGAGAGAGCTCTGAGAACATGCATGTATCACCAAAATTTTATTTTGAGGTGTGCAGAGGGACTCATTCCCCCTTGGGTGAATGGTTCTTAGTCAAGGGTTCCAAAAATACTTTTTATAGTCCTCTTGTTTGAGATCTGAGATGTCAATTTCTTCTTTCCAATCTATCAGACTATCAAAAATAAATGTTGCAACTTAGCTTTTGTGGCTTCAAAATGATGACAACAAATACAACAATGTAAAAATTATCTTCAAGATCTATTCAATCCTTCTTCAACATATAACCTACACATATACAAAGAGAGAAGAATGGTGATGCCATATAGGGGTTTTCCTTAGTCAAACCCCATGAAAGGTGGTCCCACTTCCACAATGGAAAATATTTTAATGATTAAAACCTTAATGGAAAGGAAGTGATGAATGAACACACTTGTTGTAACTCACCACCCTTCAAATGCTCCTTTGAAGGACTGAAGACAAACACATCTCTTCGAAGGTTTGGATCTTGATTTATAAACTTGATTGATTTCTTGAATGCTTGATGTTTGATGCTTGAAGACAGGTCTACAACACAATATTAGCCTTCAAAGATGACATGAACACACATAACTTTAGCATGATGTTATGATCTTGATTTTTGCTACAAATGATTGATAATACTTCTCTTGAATGCTCTTGACAATAATTTTCTCAATAGGATTGCTCTCATGAAGTATGTTCCCTTATTGCTTAGATTTAAAATGATCAAAATACTATGTATTTATAGGTGTTTATCCAATTTCTTGAAAATTAGATTCTAAAAGTTGACACTTCCAATTTGAGTTTTGATCATTAAAATTCTGCTAAAACATATTTTAAATTGGTTCAGGGCTCATAAAGGAAACCCATTCACCCCTAGGAAAATGGGTCCTAGCCTATAACTCAAGGATACACATAATCTAAGGAAATTTAATTATTAAATACATTTGTTTAATTTTGGTTCCCCTTTCAAAAAATAAGAAGAATGAGGCTTTAGAATGCATAATTTTGAAAATTAGAAGCTTAATTAAGTCCAATAAATTAAGGGACCCAAGCATAGCGTGAAATTGTAAAAGGTATATAATTTTATACACTACAATAGTTCCAAGAGAAATATTATCAATAATTAATTCCATGCATATAATGTTCTTCTTCTAAATGTAAGATTGGCTCATGGATTTGGTAATTTTCTTATTGCTAATGAGGATAGAGACATAACACACAAATATGGAAGCGATGTGAATATTGAACTTATGTGTAATAAATCCTCTAATGAAATCCTACAAAAAATCTATTAAAATGGCCTTTACAATATCACTATGTTGGACAAATATTTGTTTTCTCAATCTAGCTTCCTTAATCTCCCCAATGAAGGCCATCTACTATTGTTCACCACCTAGGTCAATGAAAAAATATAGTATAAGTATTTTAATATCCTAAAATTGCAAGATAGGGGAGAGAGTGTGTGTGAAATAAATAACTAACATACAACTAAGTATTTACAATAAATTGACAAAAAAATAGTGAGAGGCCAAAAACCTCTCAAAATAAACTAAATGTGTGGAAAGGAGTAATCCAATCTAGGAATTATTTTATAATACAGAATTATTGTAGTAACATCAAGATTAAATATGTTATTTGACCCATACCTTACTAAGGTAGGGCCAACCATTATTATAATTACTAATGATTAATTCATTATTAACATCAACCCAATGATTTAATAAGAAATTTCTTACCTTATTTCCTTCATGATAAAATGGGCTATGAAGAAAGATGATAAGCTATCTATTATACCCAAAACTAGATAATATTTTCCATATACATAAAATAATCACCATGAAATTTCTCTCAATTATCATTGTGTCAATGTTGCATGATCTAACAAATAAGAAATCAAGTAAAAGGGTTTCAACTTCTACTTCATTATTTTTTCCTATCTATTTCTTAGTAGAAATTTTGAGCATGTTACTTTGAGAATCCCTAATTGCATAGCTAAAACTTAACAACATTTGATTAGCTTATGAAGCTTTGTTAAAATTTAATTTTAATTCTCTAATAAGAAATAGAAATCCACTTTATAATGGTTCTTATGAAATATGGTTAGTTAATCCCATGAATCTCATGAACAAGAGGGAGATTTTATGCTCTTAATATATATTTAAATTTTGTATTCTTTCCGTAGTATCCCACTCAATAGATATATCTTTTTGAATATGCCTCTACACTATTATATTGATAACAAACTTCTATTGTTTTTTATAAAATTACATCTAAGGTTCATAGACTAAGAAAGCATCTAATGATGGATTATAAAAACTTACCAAGACTATGAGAACTCTAAATATGTGTAAATTCTTTAAGGTCAACATAGTAAATCTAATTTCAATGCAATGAATACTCCTAATTAAAGCAAACAAATAGAATTCAAAGCTTGTGATAAGAAGATTATTCATAGTTACAATAGAAATAGTGCCAAAAATTATTTCCATGTGTACAATGTTCTTCTAAATGTAATATAAAATTATGGATTTGGTAAGTTCCATGTTGCTAATGAGGATAGAGATATAATGCAAAAATACATGGAAGAGATGTGAATGCTGAATTTATGTGTAATAAATCCTCCATTAATGTACTTTCCAAGCACTTTTAAAATGGGCATTAGGATATCACCACCTTGGAAGAATATAAATTTTCTCAATCTAGCTTCCTTAATCTCTGGAAAGAAGGCCATATATTATAGTTCACTACTAAGGGTATGCACAGGATCATGATGGGCCAAAAAGTGGCGATATGATGGGTATTTGTAGGGTATGTGGCTGACGAATTTTTTTTACCAAAAATTGATGAAATGAAAAGGGTTTTTAAAGGAGATTCTCAGCTTTCCACCAATATAAATTATGCTTTACTTTGAATTTAATAAGTAATTATTATTCATTTTCTATTTGAATTATGACTAAAGTCCTGATTGATCTAGGTTCATTGAAAAACATCTATAGCTTTCAAATGGTATCACATTTTTGGAATCCAAAACATGCATCACATTCTATGCTTCGCATACTATAGGATTAAAAAAATAAAAATTGAATTTCATGAAGTTTTGACCAAGTTAAGGTTGTCAGACATACGAGTTTTTATATTTTTTAGAAGTTGTAATAAAAAAATCATAATTAATTATTGACTTGGAAAAAAATTACAAAAGAATATGCATCACATCTGGACATGAGTCCTCTACTTATTCCTAAAACCTTATAAAAAAATATTATCATTTTATTGTGGTTAGGGTGGTCAGACAGACACCTACTTCTTATTTTTTCCTTGAAATTTAAGTACTACTACATTGAAATTTCAAATTTTCACCAAATAGATTTAAAAAATAAAAATAAACCTAGTAGTTTAGAAACTACATTCAATTTTGAATAGAGTCTATTCTTACATATTTTTGAAATAAGATAGATAACTTATTCAAATTTTTATGTCAAGTTGCCTAAATCTGATTTTTTTGATTTTTTTGCCACTTAAGGGCCTATTTTTTCCATGATGATCCTGCACATACCCCTAAAGTGAATGAGATTTTTTTCCAATACTATAAAGATACTAGATAGTGGAGAGAGAGTGTGTGAAATAAATAATCATCATAGAGCTAAGGAGTGATAAGAAATTGACAAAAATAGTGAGAAGTCAAAACCCTCTCAAAACAAACTAAATGTGTGGGAAGTAGCACCAACCTAGGAATTAATTGTTATATGATAGTAGGCCTTTTTTTTATAATATGGAATGATTGTAACAACATTGAGATTAAATGTTTTATTGGACCTAAATCATCCTAAGGAAATTCCAAACATTTATATATGTATTAATTATTAGTTAATTCATATCATCAAATCCATGATTTGATTAGGATTTTTTTTTTCCTTATTTACTTCATGATAAAATGGGCTATAAAGAATGATGGTAAACTATCTAGTACACCCAAAAATTCATTTATTCTCTAATTAATAGATAATATTTCCATATACATACAAAAATCACATGAAATTTCTCCTAATTATTAATGTGTCAATATTGCATGATTTAATCAATAAGAAACCAAGTTATAGGGCTTCAACTTCTACTTCATTATTTTTCCTATAAATTTTCTTAGTAGAAATTTTGAGAATATTACCTTGAGCATCCCTAATTATATAGATAACAATTAGAAACCTTTGCTTACCCCATGCGACTATGTTACAAAAATTTAATATGAATTCCCTGATAAGAATTAAAAATCAATTTTATAATGGTTCTAATGAAAGATGTGTGGTTAAGCCCATGACTATTGTGAATAAGATGGAGCTTATATTCTCTTAATATATACTTACATTGTATTATTTTCATAGTTTCCCACTCAAGAGGTATATATTTTAGAATTTTCCATTACTCTAGTATATTAATAAGAAACTTCCATGTTTTTTTCATAATTACACTAAAATGGATTACATTTAGTATTTTATGGTTACATTTTTCTAACATAATTTTTCTTATGATGATTGCAAGATATTTGAGACACTCTGCATGATTCCACTAACAATGATTATATTTTCCTTACATATTTTAAACATTCTCCTTCTTTACAAGATAATTCCTACAATTCACATATTATCTTTAATATTTTGATGAATTATATAGTTAATTCCTCTCTTTTCTCATGTTTACATGATTATCGTGTGCATTCTATTGTACTTAGGTTCTATAATTTATACAATCACAATTGACTCATATTATGTTTATCATAATTGTATCTAACACTTACAACATTATATATTTTTTGAACTGCATGGCAATACCTCACCTCTCCTAGATCTTACAAGATAACTCTACTTAGCACTTCATGGCCATATTTCTTGCCTTGTTAGAACCATTGTTAGGGGTATATTGTTGCATATCATTGTAAAGTGATTTCATAAGAATAATATAAATATCTTATTTATAGTATTACATGATGCTTTTTATATATTTTAATCTCCTTTCCTTCAATCTATTTGCATTCCTTATATGTGACCAATTCTAAGGCTCCAACATCCCTCATTGAATATTTTTCTTTTAAGGGAAACATATCTATCCCAACTTGATTTATTTTTCCCTTTTCTTCTCATTGATTATGCATAATACAATGTTATTTTAAATTTCATACCTATGTCTTTATCCCTTATGTTTTTAGTCCACTTCAATAAAAATGACTTTTTAATCAAATAATGTGGATTAAAATGACAAATATTTAGTTTAAAGAAAGCACACAACTAAAACATTGTTGATTTCTATGTATGTTGTTTCCTAAACAAGATCCCTACCTTTTAAAAATTATGTCAATCACTACTACACTCCAAAAATGGCCAACTTTCAAAATACAAATTGAAATGTATGGTTAAATTTACCCTCCCCTATTACCATTGCATGCCAAATCAAAAACCATTAGCATTTCATTTTCTTGACATAATCTGAAAGTTCTTACAATTCTCCTCCATTGCATCTAAGATTCATTTTTGGTTGGTTAAAGATTCAAAAATACAATTCAACTAGAGAAAAAATCAATGTCCATCACATATTACAATAGCTACATGCCTTTTATAAAATTAGTAAGCATATATACCTAGAATGTATGTCCTCTATCTGCTAAATTATCTAACTAGAAAATTTATAATAAAACAATACCACCTTAGTCTAAATTACATCCACATAAGACTGAAGTGAGATGTTCCTCCAAAGTGAAGATTAAATTATCCGTTAGTTGATGTGACTTAAATTTAATAAAAAAAATATATAATGGGACATATTTTATATATTAATGAACCTATTTTATTTATACTAAATTTATTAAATGATCTTTACTATTTAATTAATTTAAATAAAATATATTTTGGTTTAAAAATATATTTCCCAAAATTTCATAAAATTTAAAACTATTATTTATAAAAAAAAAAATACACCAAATCACTTAACTCTCTATCAAAATAGTTAATAATCTCAAACAGTCAAGTTAATTCAATTTTCAAAAGGGAAAAAATAATTAACAAATCAACATGCAACTAGTTAACTATTTGATGAAAAAAACTAATAAATCCAACTAATACATAACTTAAAAAATTGATTAATAATAGCTACCACATCTTCACACCTACTCTACTTTTCATCAAATAAACTTTTGATCTGAAATAGAATCCAATCTGTTTATCCATCACCACAAAATTCTATAAATTGAGATCAACTTCAATTTTATAAACTTTTGATCTGAAATAGAATCCAATCTGTTTATCCATCACCAAAAAATTCTATAAATTGAGATCAACTTCAAATTTTTTAAGGCTTGAAGACTAATATGAATGTTATTTTATTATCAATAAGAGGACCAATAGTATATTAAAGATTTGCAAATAGTATATTACTAACAATCCCAAATAAGCATTTGTCTATTAACACCTCTTAATCTAGTGCAAAATAACTTTCTTCAAATATTAGAAGGATAACGATTGGTAGAATTCATAAATAGAATGTTAGAGATTCCCTCTCTTAAAAAAAGGAATTTTTATTGAGATGACATTCTATTGGTCAGAAATTTTAGTATGAATCAAGTCACTCTCTGCTCATTTTAGTATAAATCAAGTCAATCCTTGCCCATCCGTCACATCGAACTTTGTTTGAAAATCAAGCATCTGTAGATTGAGAGAATGGAGTATATTATCGGTATAACAAATAGAAGCGAACAAAATGGACATCAATTTCACTTCTAGGGCGACGAGGGGGGAGAAATCAAGCATCTAACTTATTCTGCAGATTGAGAGAATAGAGTCGTCAATGGGAGGAAGGAAACAAGGCGTTAGGAGGAGGAGGGTGTCCAAAAGCGAGAGGTCCGAGCTTAAATTTCCCGTCAGTAGATTTGGAAAGTATTTGAAGAAGGGCAGATATGCAAAGCGGGTGGGATGGAACGCTGCCGTCTATCTCACCGCCACCATGGAGTACCTCGCAGCTGAGGTATATTTTTAATGGCCTTTCTCGTTGCTTCCCATTCTGAGTTTTAGGGTTGACGTATTCATTTATTGTGGGTGTGCAGGTGTTGGTATTAGCCGGGAATGCGACGTTGCAGCTGAAGAAGAGTACGATAACTCCTCGGCATATTCTATTGGCTGTGATGCATGATGAGGAGCTGAGGCAAGTTGATCATTCCCCAAAGCGGTGTCGTGCCCCACATTCATCCAGCCCTGCAGCCAAACAACGGCGCTTCTCCCCCCTCGTTGCCCGCCACTTCTCCCTCCTCGTCGCCCGCCATTTCTCCCCCCTCGTCGTCCTAGAAGTGAAATTGATGCCCGTTTTCTTGGCTTCTATTTGTTATACCGATAATATACTCCATTCTCTCAATCTGCAGAATAAGTCAGATGCTTGATTTTCAAACAAATTTCGATGTGACGGCTGAGCAAGGATTGACTTGATTTATACTAAAATGAGAGCAAAGAGTGACTTGATTCATACTAAAATTTCTGACCTATAGAATGTCATCTCGATAAAAATTCTCTATTTTTAGAGAGGGAATCTCTAACATTCTATTTATGAATTCTACCAATCATTATCCTTCTAATATTTGAACAAAATTATTTTGGAGAGTTGTTAATAGATAAATGCTTATTTAGGATTGTTAGTAATATACTATTTGCAAATCTTTAATATACTATTGGTCGTCTTGTTGACAATAAAATAACATTCATACTAGTCTTCAAGCCCAAAATAATATGTTCCAAAATATGTTTTTAACAAATATGAAAGTGAGATCCTTATTGGTGCCTTTCTAAGGTCACATGAAAAAATTTCATTCTCAAACATGATCTTTTGCATATTCTGGGAGAGAGTACAATAGATGTTAAAGAGGCTATTTAGTTAATTGAATTCTTTCCTCAAACACTACAAGTTTGGGGTAGAGAATTTTTCACACAAGAACTTGAGAGTTCACATCAACTATTAATTCCCATAATCATTTGTTGAGATTAGACCATAAGATATTACAAATATTTTTTAAGAGAGAAGAAAGAGAAGTATCTACATTAAGTATAATTCTAGCTAGAAGATGTTATGATGGGTTAGCGGGGATAGATATTAATACAAAGATTACAAATAATAGTTGTCAGATAATCTCAAACACTTGCTTATCCATTTAGACAAATAATTATCAAGGAATGATTGTGGTCTCATGAGTTCTAAGTGCTTATAGAGATGCACCAAATATCATTTAATTATTCAACATATTTATAAAATAGGTAGTGAGTAGCTAGATTAATAGAAAAGTTCAATGGATTAATGCCAAGGTGGATAAATTTATTCTACCAAATAAAGGTCAAGAAAGTGAGACAATGTTTAAGGAGGAATCTCTCTAGTTTAGAAACTTGGAAACTCACAAATGCAACTAGAAGAAGTTTTTCTTTACATTTTAGTATATAATAGATACCCTTGGTAGAGGGTAGAACCACTCTATGTTAAAATATTCACCTTAAATAGCTCTAGCTATCCATTTGGAGATAAGACATATTCCTTGGATATTAGGATATATGTATGCAATCCTCCTCAAATATTATGTTGAATCCAATAAAGCCATGATGAGATTTGGAACAAGTTGTATCATCCTACTTGAGAAATTTATTGGTGATTAAATATTAATCTAAATTATTATGGCATCAAATCTTGCAATTGATCTTGATTCTCAAGAAATCTCCCATTTATTGAGGCTCCTAATTTTTCCTTAGCATTTTCTTTATGTAACTTAAATTCTTCCTTGTGTATGGAATTTTTAGTTGTTTCGGCTAATTCTATTATTTCTTTTGAGTCTTCACAAGTAGGACAAAACTACCACTTTAATTTGTAACATAGGTACAATTTTTTTGTGGTAGTTAGACATGACAACTAATTTTTCTTATATGTTGTAGTAATATCATAAGCATCACAATTATTTCAAAATTTTCTAACTAAGAAAATGGATGGTTTCACCCAATTGATAAAAATGGAATTTGAGGCTTCACATTTCAAAATTTATTTTTTATTATTGTTTAAGAATTTCATTTTCTACCCTTTGACTAGTATTTTTTATTTATATCCCACTTATCCTTTTTATTAATGCATTAGAAACCTTTGAAAAGGATTTTTATGGTAATTTAGATTTAATTTATCCATTTTCATTTGTACATGTTGATTTCTTGGAATAAAAAGATGAATGTATTTTTTAGTCTCTTACTAGATCTCTATAGCTTTCTCTATTACTCCATCGAAAAATTTCCCACTTTATTGTATGATGAACATATTTTTGTATATATAATTCTTATGTAAATAATAAATTTTAAAATACGTTAAATCAATGTAATGTTTAATGAATTTGGAAATGAGATTGTGAGAAATATAACAAAAAAATGTAATTTAATGTAGTAGCTTCTATTGGAATAGTTCTATAAAGAATGATTTTTTTTAATCAATTGATTCTAGTTACAAAAGAAATGTAAAATAGAAATGTAAAAGAAAGATAATATACTATTTTATTTAAATTATTATAATTAAAATTTAATACCGTAAAGAATGAAGAAGAAATAGGAAGTTTACAAATTAATAATAAATATATCATGTTTTTAATTTCTACAATATAGTCATAGGCACAAAATGTTTTTGGCACAAGGGTAAAGAGGTGAGTATGTAGGAGCTTTCCTTTGGGTCAATCCCTTATTTTAGTCTTCCTACTTCCATTAGCAATGATGGAATAAGGGGAAAACACCATGTGCACATACCATATATGTTTCTATTCTAAATGATAGATGTATAGATGATTTTATTTTTAGATGTGCACTTATCCTAAGTGCATCTAGAATAAATGATAAAGTGTTCCATTTATTGATATATTTTATTTCTAGTTCATTACTATTCCATTTATATTAATAGTTATTATAATTTTGGCATACATAATATATTTATAATCTAAGTGTGAAATGTAAATGGTAGCAAATTAGATTGCATCAAGCCTATAACTATTGTGTGAGAGTGTAGGTGTGTGGAAAGGAGAATGAAAGATATAAATATCTTGAGTCCCTTTAGATAAATAACGAGAAACCTATAAGTGTTATAATGATATCAATATATTTTTAATCTAATTTGTTACTATAAAATAGTAAATAAAAATTTGATCATAAAAATTGCATATTTTTCTTTTGGTGAAGTGTTATAAAAGGGTGTAGCTCCCTTTTATTGACTAAAAAGATATTATTGAGATATTTTTGCATGATGAACCTATGGCCTTCAACACAATCACAACAACAGGCTACATTGGAACTAGAGATTAAATCTCCATTAGTACTCAAGAATTTCTCAAAAGCCTTCATATCATTCCCCTTTATCCCTGGTTTGTACAAGCTCAATACCATCTTTTTAGTCGCTCTTCTTGTAATGTCTCCAATATCTAAAAAATCTACCATAACCACCCTCAGGCAAGATGGGAATCCCCTCCACCATAGACATAACTATGTCTCTATTGGCTAAGGCAACCAGATGCCTGGTCAATCAAATTCCCCACTAGTGGGAGCCCATAATTTCTACTACTACCATAAGGAAGTGTTCATACACCACACCATCGTGGACATGACTACCCATCCATTTAGATGCTCTAGTGATCTTTATAATAGCCTCCCATGTGGCTTCCTTACATAGATTAAACAACCTGCCAACATGTTATTCATAGGACTCCTGGAGGCATCTGTACTCAACACCAAAATGGTGAGACACATTGATGGCCCTTAGGCATCCATTCATCCTTATTTATGTTATGGTAGGGTCACCTTGAGTAGCCAGCTAGAGCGAAACCAACTCACCAATCTATGTGATAACTGATGGATTTTCCATGGATGATGAGTATTCCATGTTGGTGTAATTAACTATTTAATTACATCTTCATAAGTTTACTTAGGCAATCTTTAATTCCTAAGTTATAGGATCTTATCCTTATCTTATCGAGCTATCTTTTTTCTCAAGATAAGATTTAGTTGTTGCATGCTTGCCTTTTATAAGCAAGCCTCATCTTGTACATTTGTATCAATTAATCGTGAATCAATCTTGCATATTGATAGCAAGCATTCTCGCCATCAATCTCTCTTGTGTGGAAGTATTTTGGTCAAGCAACAGATTCTGGAAATCTAACATGGTATCAGAGCATCCAGGGTTGCGGACTCCTTCCCAGATCTGAGGGTTTCATTCTGGCTTGAAGTTTTTTGCTGGGTGCAGATTGGGGTTTCAAGAACCTCGCGGTTGAGATCAGAAGGTTCCGCAGACGAATTTTGACTGTAAATTCGCCTATATTGGGTAAAGTTGTTTTTGAGGCAAATTTTTTTTGCTGTAGCAACTTTTTCTGCGGTACGATTTTCCATTTTTCGCAAAAAAAATATTTTCAATAAAATATTTTCTGCGGATTTTATTTAAAAATTCGGGGCAAAATTCTATTGTATTGGGCAATAAATTTGTAGTCTGGGGCAAATTTTATAAATATTTGTGAATCGGCTTTTTCTGTGGGATATTCTGCTTGTACCAGTTCAATTGACAGTGCATCGGCATCATCCATCCGGCGTCATTGTGTGGTCGGCATACTCCAGATCCGACATCATTGGCCAAATCCGACATCGGCAGTCATTCATCGGTATCTATAGAACTGTCCACGTCCTTTGCATTCACTGCAGTCGGGTATTGTTGGCGTACCTCTTCTGATCGGCGTACATCATCCGTCCTCTCTTCAGTGAATACTTTATGCGGGTCGTACCTGGCTTCTGTCACATCACACCAGCCACGTCATATGCTTCCTCCGCCGGCAGTCTTGTCACATCTTTATCGGCAGTGTACAAGGTACCCTTCCCCATCGTCGGCGCCCTTATCTCTCCTACATCGGCGTCAAAAGGTATTGTTGGAGATCTGACATCGGCATACTCCAATCACATCATCGCTGAACACGGTCTTCCATCGGTGGTTACAAGGCTTGTGTTCTGGTCAGTGGGTACCCTCATCTCCCTCGGTGGTACACAGTCATCCATCGTAGGTACAAAGACTGGATCTGAACAATATACCTTCATCTGTGGGCCATCACATCTGGGTACATTATCTCAGAGCTATCAAATCTTCGGCTGTCATTATTCCTTGTTCACATCAAAGTTTTATATAGGCTATTAAATTTTTTTTCTTAAAAGTTTATATATAAAACTTTGTATAAATTGCAAAAGGCCGACGGGTATTGTTGCTCAGCCAGGCGTTTTTTATTGGTAGCCCGAGTTGGTCATATGGATGACCAGAATCTTAGCCCCAGTGCCGAAAATTTGCTCCAATTTAGCCTACTAATTATTTGATTTAGTCTTTTCAGACTTTGTATTTGCCCCAGTGCCTATTTATAGGCCTTTTTTTCATTTTTTCATAACTTTTGCATACGGAGGCCATTTTCCAGAAACGAGATATCGTCGGAAAGCTGGAAGAGTCATCTTTTCAGTGGTGCAGATATTTTGTAGGGATTTTGCAGTTTTGTGCCATATTTTCCAAGTTGAAGACAAATATCCCTTTTTTGGCTTTCGGAGCTCATAGTTTGTAAATGGGTTTTTTAATTACTTTGGAGAATGGGAACTATAGGCAATGGAGCAATTTAATTCTCACTCATCTTGGTGAGATAAATCTATTGCCCTATTTGTTTAATACAGTTCCTTTTCCTAGCACAGGTGTTGAGTATTGCAATTGGATAGGCTTTAGGGCTAGAGTCTTTAGAGTTATTTTTGAAAATGTAAATGATGACATTTTGGAGACTCTTATTCACTTCGAATGTCCTCATACTCTTTGGACTCACATTAGAGAGGTATATGGAGACCATGATTCTTCTCCATCTCTTGAAGCTCCTCTTTCCAACTCACATGTGCTTGTTCATTCTTCAGAGTTGATAACCCATGATTGTGATCCTTTGGACAAGATTGCAGATATTTCAGAGGTTCCTGATAGTCTTCCTGATTGGGATTCCTATTTGACAGACATTGCTTCTTTGTTTGTGGAGTCTCACTTTTCAGATTTGGAGGACCAATTTGAGGGTTTATCTCTCTTATTTGATGATAGTCATGGGTCCACTATTATCACTTCATGTTTGTCTATGGAGTTTGTTCAAGATCAGTTTCCACTTGTTCCTGGTTTGTCACAGTTTGTTGTGATTGGGCATGTACCTGATTGGATTGTGGCATCATCTACATCATCCAAGAACTTGGCAACACATGAGCAGATTTCAGAGACACAATCTTCATACATATGGATTCCTCTTCCTTCTTCCTATCCAGAATGGGAATCATTCTTGCAGTTGTACTTGGTGTATCTTCTTCCTAAGGGGAGAAACATTGTTTGTAGGCATTGGATTTTGTTTTGTCTTCAAACATTAACCATACTTGCAGGAGATCATACATCATGGGGGGGATATCTTATCTCATTACTTCCCTCTTATGGGGGGGTAATTTATTGTATATTCATGATGGATGTAATCCTTGGGGGGTATCATTGAGTCCTCCATACATCATGTTTACATTCGTCATGCCTTTTTTCTTGTTTTCTCTCTTTTGGAGAGGGGTTTTTTCCCACTGGGTTTTCCCCTTTTCTCTGCTTTATGAGAGATTGCATTTCATTTGCATCTGTAAATGGGTACCTAACATGGCCTAGTTGCCGGGACCCATAGTAGTTTGCATTATAATCTTCTCCCTAAGTTGCACTTATGGGGGGGTGTTGGTGTAATTAACTATTTAATTACATCTTCATAAGTTTACTTAGGCAATCTTTAATTCCTAAGTTATAGGATCTTATCCTTATCTTATCGAGCTATCTTTTTGCTCAAGATAAGATTTAGTTGTTGCATGCTTGCCTTTTATAAGCAAGCCTCATCTTGTACATTTGTATCAATTAATCGTGAATCAATCTTGCATATTGATAGCAAGCATTCTCGCCATCAATCTCTCTTGTGTGGAAGTATTTTGGTCAAGCAACAGATTCTGGAAATCTAACATTCCACTCATTTCTAGGATAGGGTGACCAATTAACCCCTACTATATATCTTGTTCAGATTATTCATACCTTTCAAGATTTCAAGAACACCCATGCCAATCCATCTAAAATTGATCAACACTTATCGCCCTCCCACATTTGTACTAGTATTGATTATCAATACCTTCACAAACTCCATTTGTGAAGGTATCAAGGCATGTTACTATGTCAGACTTGGCCATGAATTTAGCTTGATCTAGAGGGAAAGCCTCCAACACCACTTCTTGCCTATGTGCAACACCCAAATTAGCCAAACTATTCATGGTCCAATTAGCCTCTCTATAAATGTGTCAAATTTAGAGTTGCAGTCTTTCCAGAACCTCACAAGCCCTTCTGACACACTTTTGAAGTTTCCAATTTGGAGCATGGGTATGTGCAGGATCATGATGGGCCAAAAAGTGGCAATATGATGGGTATGTGTAGGGTATGTGGCTGACAACTTTTTTTTTACCCAAATTTGATGAAATGAAAAGGGTTTTTAAAGGAGATTCTCAGCTTTCCACCAATATAAATCATTCTTTACTTTGAATTTAATAAATAATTATTATTCATTTTCTATTTGAATTACAACTAAAGTCCTAATTGATAGGCTGATTGAGAAACATCTATTGCTTTCAAACAGTACCACATTTTTTGAATCTGAAATATGCATCACATTCTATGCTTTGCATACTATAATGTTAAAAAACAAATTCATGAAGTTTTTACCAAGTTAAGGTGGTCAGACATACAAGTTTTTATATTTTTAAAAAGTTGTAATAAAAAAATCATAATTAATTATTTACTTTGAAAAAAATTACAAAAAATAAATGCATCACATTCAGACACGAGTCCTCTACTTATATCTAAAATATTATTAAAAAATATTATCATTTTATTGTGGTTAGGTGGTTAGACAAACACCTACTTCTTTTTTTTTCCCTAAAATTGAAGTACTATTGCATTGAAATTTCAAATTTTCACTAAATAGATTTTTAAAAATAAAATAAACCTAGTAGTTTAGAAACTAAATTCAATTTTCTACAAATTATATTTTTACATTATTTTGAAATAATATAGATACCTTATTCAAATTTTTACGTCAAGTTGCCTAACTCTGATTTTTTTGATTTTTTTGCCACTTAAGGGCCTATTTTTTCCATGATGATCTTGCACATACCCGCATACCTCTTTCTTATTACATTTATGTATAGATATGAATTTCCTTCAATGTCCACCTCATGAATACCTCTCTTTTGAAATTTTATTAGACCTCTAATTAGTGCCCCCATTTCAGCTTTATTGTTGGTTAAATTCTCAATAAAACTAGATATAGCCCAAAGAAGCTCCCCATTTTCATTCCTTACAATACATCTTATGTCAATGGGGTTCTTGTTTACCTTTATAGTCTCATCAAATTTAGCTTGATTCTTCCACACGGGGGACCAACCATTTTTCTTTCACTTTTTTTCCTTTGACATCCTTCCCACCCATGCCCTTTGGCACCATAAGCCCCTGCCAAAGTTTTCCCATCTCCATCATCCCAATTTGTGAAGCTCGAGCTACTTTTCTTAGATACCTTGTTTACCATCTCTACCACTCCTACCTCTAATTTTTTCAGCATCCCTCCAAGAGTTGACTTTGACTCTCTAAATATTCTTGAATTATGCTCTTGCCATATATGCCAGATCACTATCGATGGAACATTCATCCAAAGACCCCCCATATGATTTTCCCTTTGAGAGACAACCATCCACACATAAAATCCACTATGTTATCATTTTTTGACCTACACATGAATTAATTAATATTAAAAAATTCCCAATATTAAGATGCAACTAGACATAATAACAAAGAGTGATCTAATGTCTCCTCATCATTCATGCATAAAACAAACTTACTAGGTCATTTAATCCCAATAGTTTTTTACCTCTCCCCTTTGAGGATTCTTATGTGCAATATGAACCACATGAACTCCCCCATCTTCAAGAGGATGAAATAAGCCCAAGATAGTTTAGTTGGACATCTCTTAACAAGACTACAAATTCATTTCACTTGTGTAACTTGATAGCCCATCTTGGTCAAATAAACACTTGATTTTACTACACCAATGGATTTCATCCTCTCGAGAGTTTATGAAGTCTTTTCTTGCCCATAAGGCCTCGATAAAATTTTCCTTGATTCAATACTCTAGCATTATGTGGTCAATACTTACCCAAACTACCATCCTCCATTCATTTGTGCCTACAATGTAATCTACCACATTTTTACCTCTCTCTTAACTAAAACATCTTTGAGGACCCTAAATAGAACTCTATCCTCATCTAATAGTGGTAAGCCTTCTTAGGAATCACACCAAAAATATGTTGATTTTTTTTGTTCACTCCCCATGTTAGGTGATCTACTATAACCATTTTTTAATCCCACATAAAATTTCACATTGAATCAAGCCCCTTGAATATTGGCTATTGTAAATATTATGTTGGGATCCTCATTATCTAGGTACTTCCTTTACATGATTCTACACCATAACTTCTCTAAGTGGGAGAAAATCTTCCACAATTATTTTCCTCAAACACTTATTTTTGGAGACATAATTCTCTCATTCCTAAACCCAAGCCTTAGTGGGCCATGTTACCTTTTCCAAGGAGATCAAGGGAATATAGTTCACTGGATTGGACCCCCCCATGTAAGAATTTCTTTCATTACCCTTCAATTTTAGCCACAACCTTCCTAGATAATGCTAAAGAAGACAACACATATATTGGTATTGTACAAAGTACCACTTTAAGCATGGTGATTCATTCTACCAATGAGAACCACTTCCCTATCCATGCCTTTGCTTTCTTTCTACTTTTTTTTTATCACCTCCTCCCAAAGATTCATACAAACAACACCATTGAAAATTGGTGCACCTAAGTACTTCATAGGAATAAACCCTATTGCAAAGTCAAGTACCTCTACCACATGTCTATAATATCTTTTCCTTAGGTCAAAGAAAAAGATTTGGGACTTCTCCTTGTTGAAGACCTATCATGAGCATGGACTATATTGCTCTAAGGCCCATTTAGTTTCTTTGGTTTCCCATAAAGTACCTTCCTTGAAGACAATAGTTTCATCTACAAATTGAGCATGAGTTATTGGTTCCACCCATTGAACCACTATTACTCCCCTCCACGCACTTGATCTTTTCCTTCTTTTAATCTGACAACTCAATGCTTTGAACTTCAAGGAAAAAGGGAATGGGGATAATGGATCCTCCTACCATAGACCTTGGATTCTCTTAAATAATCCACTTAACGTGTCATTCACAACCATTGGCATTCTTACAAATGAGATGTAAGAATAAATATCACTTACCTATTCCCTATAAAATCCAAGTCTTTCTAGTGCCCGTAGCAGGAAATATCATCTCACTCAATTGTAAGATTTTCTTACATCGAGCTTATTCATCATACAAATTTGCATCCAGATATCATTATTGAATGAATCGTTTCATTCACTAACATGATCCTATCAACTATATCAATCTGTTTTGATTCTCCAAAAGTAGCTTGCCAAAAAAAAAATCATTATATTGGCCTATTTGGAATAATGTTGTTGACGATAAATTTGTGTGGAATCTTAATGGCAATGGTGAGGTCACGGTCAAAGCTTCCTATAACTGTTTCTTTGGTGATGGTGCTTCATCCCACTCTGTGAAGCGTATCTGGTGCACGTTGAGCCTTCTAAAAGCCAATGCTTTCCTTTAGATTTCCTAGAAGCGAAGAACTCTTACATGGGATAGATTGTAGAAGCTAGGAAAAGTTGGTCCCTCGAGATGTGTGTTGTGTTGGTGCGATGAAGAAAGCAATGATCATCTGTTTCTTCTCTACCCTTATGTGAGGAGGTTCTGGTCTCTATTCCTAAACCACTAGGGGTTATCGTGGGTTCTCCTGAGGGATGTCCCCCTATTGCTTGACTATTGGACCATGAAGATTAAGAGCTCGGGGCTGCAAATTATTTTCTAGATTGCTCCATCACTGATCATATGGAATATCTAGCTCAAACGCAACCGAAGAATATTTCTTGAATAGGAAAAGGTTGCTGATAGAGTTTGGGACTTGGTGGAGTGCTCCATGGTGGATCTTGGTCAAGTCCATAGCAAGAAGTTCAATTCCATATCTTCTAAATAATTGCATTGGTCCAATGCTTGGCCATGCTTTAGGTGGTTGATGACCAATACTCACACTGGGAAGTAGGATATGGCCATTGTGGATTGGGTGGCCCCTAATGCTAGATAGATTAAGTTAAATATTGATGGTGTTGTAAAGTGCAATCCTGGGACTACTAGCAGCAGCGTCTTCAGGGACTCAATGGGTCAACCTCTGGGACTCTTTGCTTCTGATTGTGCCATCTTGACAAACAACTGGCAGATGCCTAGGCCTTGTGGAAAGGGCTTTCCGTTGCGAAGACCTATGGCTGGAAGTGACTTTGGGTGGAAGGGGACTCAAAACTTCTAATTGAACCCATACAGGGGAAGAGACCAAAGAACTGGAAGCTTGGTACCATAGTGGAGGCTATAATATCTGTTAAACATGACTTTGAGGATATCTTCTTCACCCACATTAAAGGATCTGGCAATCAGATCACCGACTGGGCTGCCAATTATGGGGTCAATTTTCTGGCTAGGACTAGGGAGGCTAATCATCTTTGGTGGTTTAACTTCCCTTGTGTTGTCTACAAACTATTGCAGAATGACATCAAACTCCACCCTCCTTGATTTTGTTTATGTCTACATTCGATGGTTTCAATTTTGATCTTGCCTGTGCCCCTTCTCTTTCCCATTATTGTTGGTTTTTTTTCTCCTCCTCTAGCTTTGCCTCGATCGTATGGTCTCCCTATTTTTGGTTCCTGGATACTTAAACCAGGTTTTTTATAACAAAAAAAAATTAGTCAAAACTTTCATTAGTTTGTTCTATAGCCTTGTGGGCATAGAAAAAGTATCCCTTTCTTCTTGCTTGATTTTGGAATAATTGATGATAAATTGGACTTAACAAGTCTTTGATTTAGTTTTGTAAGGTGTTTTAAACATCCACATTAGGTCTTGGACCCATGTAAACTAAATAAAATGCATTTATTGATGTCTTGTAAAGGTGTTGTAAGTGACTTTCACACTTTTTAAGCATCTCAATATAATGGACCTATTTTCCCCCTAATTCAACATTGTAAAATATATTTAATTGCATAATCACATCAATCTAAAAGGCTTGTAAAATTAACTTAATGTTAATCTAGTGTTGTAATGTGTCTTACACATTCACATTGGATGTTGTGCCTTTCTAGGCTATGTGGACCTTATTTTAGTTTTGAAAAGTGTATTTAATCACACTTTCACATTGAATTTTGTCTCCCAAGCCCTAATTTGCCCTTACATCATCATTAATAGGCCCTTATGGCCCCATATTGTGCATCTCGAGGCATAATTGGATCAAATAACTGACTAAGTCACCATATAAACTTGATTTCCTTATTTCCCGACATTCCATCTAGTAAAATGGCCCATGTGGGATCCATTCACCATTAGGGGTGAATGAGTCCCATCCAGGTGAGACTCATTCAACCTTGATGGTGAATGAGTCCCATTTGAGCCATTTTCAGAGTTTAAGCAGGAAAAGTTAGATTTTAAGTTTTATTTTTCTCCATGTCGGCCTTAGGGATCAATTTAATGGGAAAATTAGGTGGATTTCCTATAAATACAAGCCCCTAAACCCTAATTCAAAATCATCTCAAGAACTTTAACTTAGTCATCATTTTTCTTCCACCTCAAGCAAGCAAGCTAGAGTTTCATCATTTCAAGCCATCAAGATAGCTTTTTAAGACATTCAAGGGAAGATTCTTCATCTTTTGCTATATAAAATCAAGATAAATCATAATTTCAAGTCTCTAAATCCATTCTTTCTTCATTTTGGTTTAATTACCTAAAAAGGGGTTTGACTAAGGCAAACCCCTATGCACTAGCATTCAACATTTCTCTCTCTTGTCTTGTGTGTTTGTCGATTTAGGTATCTTGAAGACTTGTAAATCATTTAAGAATAGGTTGAAGAATTATTGGAGTCATCTTCTTCCTTGCAAGGTCAAAATATCAACTAAAAGTCACCTATAGTGTCAAAAATCAGACTTTTGGAGGCAGACACCTATCTAGAACCGAAGTGTAGATCAAGGGCTTTTGTTTCCACTTTTGAATTCTTAGAAATTCAGAAGTGGACTGATTCACCATTAGTGGTGAATGAGTCCCACTACCAGGCCTCAAATGGGTTTTCTGTAGTTTTGGATACCCTTTTGTCCAAAACGGGCTTTGAAATAGTTTCCCAAATCTGGGACAAATTTTCCTAGAATGGGGAATGAGTCCCAGTAGGACAAACTTTCAGCATTAGCATCATTTTAAAAGCTATTTCCAATCTCCAACAAGTTCTCATGTGCACATATTCACTTTCATTCATTTCTATTACAAGTTACTTTCATTCCTAGGTCTTTTTGCATTTCACAATGTGTTTTCAAACAACGTGTATTTCAATAGTTTTGCATTAATAATCAATAGCTTTCATTAGTTTTCTGCATTTAGATCATCTTATCTAGTGGTGCAAAGGCACCAAATATGCCTCCATGAGGAAAATTTTTATTTTTGATTCAAATTTGATCTTCTAAGGTTGTAAAAGGATCCAAGAGGCCATATTTAACATGTATTATGCCCTAGTAGGTTGTTATATGTTTATTTTTTAAATATTGTAAAAATTGCCAAAATGTTGCAATATTGTCAATGCAAAAATGCAAAAAAGGAAAAAATTAGGAAGTTCAAAGGTCATAGGGAGTTTGAAAGGTGGTTATGTTAGTTTGAGTGTATGAGGAAGTTGAAAATCCTTTAAAAATTCCATTTGCATCAGTGTAAAGCAGATTGGTGGATTTGAGGATAAAAATGAATAAAAAATAACACTATTTTATTGTCATTTCAAGTGTTTTTCACTGTTGCAGGCCATTTTATGGCCATGTATAGACATAAAACCCACTTATCTTTGATTGGAGGTGGAATTGTTTTGAATCTATTTTCTAATTCAATTGGTTTCATCCCATTTCATTTAGTTATGCAAAAGATATGTTAATTTCTTTACAAGTAGCTTGAAATTCTGAACTAGGGGCAACAAGAACAAAAAATGCATAACTCTCATTTTAACCAGTTAAAACTCATGATTTTTGGTTTGTAGGTCTTTTTTTATATTTTCTTTAAGATTTTCCAATTTTTAGGAGTTCGGGTTAATGTTTGAAAAGGTTTCAAGGAGGCCCTAGGTTGTCTTAGCCTAGAAGCTAGGGTTTTGTGTGTTTGAGCCATGTCCAAGGTTTGGTAGGTTTTGGAAGTCATATTTTCAATAACCCTCCTTTGTGCAAGCATAAAAGTTTCCTTAAACTTGATTTTTTGTTGTTGGGTGAGTTGTCATTGTTTCTCCCACCTAAATTTTTGTAAACAACCTATTTGAGACCTGATCATAATATTGGAGTGGAGACTTGTTGCTAGCTAAGTGATTGGTTTTGCATTATAAGCCATTTGGTGCCATAGTTGGCCTTGTTGTTCAAGATAATGGAATCGAGATTGCCTCAAAAGTGAAACTTTCAATTTTGTGATCTGATTTACCAAGTGCATGGAAAGTTGAGTTGTGTGAACCCTTGCTCTGCATCATCTAGACATATTCCATCCATCCTTACATTAATCTTGAATGTAGGCATTGCCTACTTTGGCCCATCTTTCTGCTTTTAGGTGAAAAGCCCTAGAAGTGTTAGAAAGACCATTGGGTGCCAAAATCTTTGTTTACAAGGATAAAAAATTTAGAATTTTCTTTTTTTTTTAAAAAAAATTAGAAAACTTATCAAAAATTAATTAGGGTTAGTTCTTTGAAATTTATTTTTAGACATAAAATATATATTCCTTAATTTATTGGTTGAAGTTTGGTCCAAATTGAAACATCAAATTCTCACACCAAATACTTTCCTACCTTAATAAATCTTAAAATAAAAACATAATTAAAGTCATGTCATTTTTAGGATTAGAGGAGCTTTCTTTACATACAAAATCTAGGGACTCATTTTATTTTCTACCACCTAAATTGAGGAAATAATTTTGCAAGTATATGAAATAATGATACATTTCATTAACGATAAATTGTTTGACCCATTTGTAAAATCAATAAGTGAGGTTTTAGATAGGTTTACGAAGGAATTGTTATGAAAATAAATGTTCCAAAAAATACCAACGTGGTTACTACCCTAATAAACCAATTCAAGAGATAGGAAAAAAATTTTGAGGTCAATAATTATACCTACCAAGAAATTTAATTTGATGGATAAGCCTAAGAGAACAACAATTTAAACTTCACAATATGCAAAATAGTCTCATGTTTGACATAACTTTACTATATTTAAAATTAGGACCTTACCAATGGTACCAATGGAAGATGAGTGACAGAAAAGGACAAATTTTCAGTTGGCAAGAATTTAGCAAAGAATTATCAACCTTCTATGAGAAACCATGTATTGGAAGCCATTTTACCAAACTAAGAAATTTAAAACAATTAAGATCTATGTATAAATATAATGTTGAGCATTTGAGATTGGCACTTTAATCGGTTAAGGTTACACCTTATGAAAGACTACAATATACATCAATGGCCTTAAGGACTAAATTCAACATGATGATCATTTGTTGGAGCCTTGTATAGTTAGGAAGGCTATGCAACAAGATTTGCATATTGATCAACAAAAAAACCCCTAAGGTGAAACCATGAGATTAACTAATAAAAATATGACTAATCTTACTAGCAAAAATATGGAAAAACTCTTTAAATTAAGAGAAAATAGTAAGCTCTCTTCTCAACAAGAGATAGAGAAAAGAGAAAAAGGCTTATTTGGAAATGTGATAGAAAGTGGTCAACAAGTCATAACTATTCTAGGAGTGAGAAAAAGAATAAGTTTGAAGAAGAGGGAGAAGTACCTACAAAAGAATCAACCATAAAACTTAATAATGGGGATTCCAAGGAAAATTAAAACACTACTATCTCCCTACATTAATTTAATGGAACAAATGCATCACAAAAACTCAAAGTAATCAGTAATATAATAAAGAAAAATGTGAAAGTGTTAGTTGATACTAGTAGTACACATAACTTTATTTATAGAAGATTAGCTAATGAGCTCAATTGTTTTTTTATCTAGTCTCTAAATTTCAAGTCATGAAAACTAATGGGAAACAACTACCTTCTAGTGGTAAATGGTCCATCATATAAAATTCTCAATGAGAAATTGTTAATTAGATTCAAAAATAATTGTTATCCCTATTAGGGGAGTAGAATTAGTTTTCGGTGTGCAATGGATTAAGAAATTAGCAGCAATATCTTTCAATTTTTAAGACCTATCCATGGCTTTCAGGATACATGGGAAAAAGTACATGAACTTCTAGGAATAAAATTACCACCAAGTGAAATCATTAGCTTCCATATAGGAGGGTAAATGCAAAAAGATGGGGGATCAAAAAGGGGTCTTAAGTAGTCACTATTTTATGAAATCGAGAAAGACTAGCCTTGGATGAGAAATTGAGGACAATTGCACTGAAATTTTTAAGATACAACAAAAATAAAAGTCATAGTTTGTCTTGTCTGCTTTCTAAACTACTATTTTTTAAAAAAAATGGTAAAGATTAAGGGGTTCAAATACAATCATTTTAATATATTTTATACCACTTACCAATTGATTTTTTTTAAGTTACTTAATAAGATACAAGTAATTAGTAAGATATCAATAATAACTTATATTTTTTATTAAATGATATTATTGATATTATGTTTTTTTATTAAATAGTTGTAATTTGATACACAAATAACTATGAAATTTCAATTAAAGAATTTTTATATAAATAATCATTAGAAAATATTTCATATTACTTTAATGTAAAATATCTCTCCACATACTTATAAAACCATAATAAGTGATTGCACTATTAATTGTGTGTCTAATTAATTTTCAAAATTGAACATCATAAAGTCTGAATGAATTTAATGTTATAATTTTTTTTAATTTATTTATTAAAAAATACATAATTACTTATCTTGTGAATGTTAGGGACAATTGATTGTGCTTTGATAGAGCCATAATTTTTAATTTTTAAAAGAATCTACAATGTCTAATTCTTAAAAGAATCCAAGGCACGGCATAAATAGGCCTTACAATCCTTGTAATGAAATGAGCATGTACAAATAAAAAGGTTTGGGTCGATTTGACAGGAAATCTTGTAAATGTGTGTGAACTGAAATTTTATATAATTTGTTCGGTGCTCGTCACTTTGGATCCTTTTTTACTTGTATTTATTTTGTTTAGATGAAGATTAGGTATTGAGTAAGTCGCAGGTACTCAACCTTTTTCATAAGCTGGTGTCTGAAAATCTTCCATCAGTTGTTTATTCTCACACGTGTGGAATCATTTGCATTGAATTCTTTTGCGTGCCCTAATCACTACTCTAAAATCTAAGATACAGAATATTAACTCATAATTAGGGTTGCACTAACGCCAAAATCAATTATATTCTCACCATTATTAGACACGTGCATCAGAGAGTGAGTGAGTCACAATCGTTTAAATATTTCTCTCTTTCTCCAATACTTTCCTGAAAGTATATTGATTTTCTCTTCTAATTATTTCCTCCATCTTTTCGCAGCCTTAGGCAATTAGCTCTCGTAATTGGAAAGAACAGTAAGTACTGTGAAAACGGAGCGAACAATTATGAGGCAAAGAAGGATAATACTTAGTTATGATTGAAATGATAGAGTAAGATATCATTTTAGAGTTATAAATTATAAGATTTTATAATGCAAAGAGTTCTATATACGATACGAGAGAGTTGATGTTTTATACAATGTTTATTTATTCTTTTGTTAATCAATTTATGAATGGATAGTCCATAATATATTAATATGTAAATGCATAAGATAAAAGGGACTTTTTGTTTTTGGTATTGAAGAAAGCTTTATTAATGGAAATAAAATAGAGATAAAAAGATATTTGGGTAGTTATAAGATATATAAGTATTTATTTAGTTAATTTTTTCTCTATTTTGTTGTATTATATAAAATATAATTAATATTATTAGATTTGTGTGACATAAATACAAAAGATTTAAGGCAATGTAATATGTTTATATATTTTAGGAGAGATTTTAAAGTTGGTATTACAAGTTCATGAAGCAAATCTTTCTAGATTGGTCAACTTTTCTTCAAAAGTAATGGTTCATATAGTTTTGAGCAATAGAAAAATTACAGAAAACTATTTACAACCTGGAACTTCTATGTTTTTTTCCTCCTAAACAAACTTTATTTATTCATATAATAAAGGGGTCTCTCTTGATCCCTAGTCAATGTGACTCTATTGTCAATTTTTTTCGTGGAGTATTGTAATCAAGATCTTAGTTGTTAGTAATAGGAGTTCTACATCCTCTAGTCTCTCCAATAAAGATGGGAATTATTAGCATAATAGTTAACCATTGAATACTAAATGTAGTTTAAAATGAGATGGAAGATTCAACTCATTAGTAGTATTATCTCAAACTTTTTTAGCACCGGTGTTCAAATTATACTAAAGAGGTTGAATCTTGTGCTAAGGCAACATCTCTTTCATTTTAGAAATGAAGTCATAATTGCAATTGTATTTTTCATTAAAGTTATGTTGAAATGTTTTCACCTACTACTAATTATGTTGAATTTATTCAATAAAGATAGCTAATTTATCAAATTCCCTTTGAGATAAAAAAGAGCCATGGGTGTTAAAGGGTGGGACACTATAAGATCTATAGGGTGTTACCTCTACAGTGTGTCCCACTTATGGGACATCCTGATTTTTATTTGAAATCATATATTTTTTAGAAAAATTAATGATTTAAGTCTCGATGGGTTCCATCGAAAGGGGTTTAATTGAAGAGGCTTAGATCAAAACCCCTTGGCAAGTACGTCCAATTCTTAAATCAAACTCTTGATGGAGTCTCCTACACGCCTATAAAAATGTTGATAAAATTTTGATTTTGCTTCACCTTTTGATAGATCAAATAAAATCATTTCAAATTTATATTTTAAAGAAAGTATCCCTTAGTATGAGATTTCAAAAATGTATGATTTTGAATATATTTTATTTTATTATTATATTTATTTTCTATTTTCTATTGTGCATAGATTTTTCACCAAATGTCAAGATCTATTCCAAACTTATAAAAAATTACATTATATGGTATATACCTATGTCTAAATTATAATTAATCTCACTTGAAAAATTAGTTAAAAAAATATGTAACAAAAAGTTATGAAAAAATATTTGAGTACTAGTTATTATTGTTACGAATCAATTTTAAAAAATTTATAGCTTTATCATTTATATTAAAAAAATATGTTGTATGGAAAAAATGTCACTTTTTTAAAAAAGCTTTCAAATATAAAAAAAGTTATTACAAGTTATGTAAATTTTTAAATTATTTCTTAAAATTTATAAAAATATTATTTTAAATCTCCATATGAATCTCAAATATCAGTAGTTCACTTCATCTTCAAATTCTTAATGGTTTATTTGTTATATGTGTTAAAAAGTTATATATATATATATATATATATATATACATCTTAATGTCCCACTTTGATTTTTTTTTTAAAATGAACTTTCTGTGATGTTTCCAATAGGAACCACCATCATCGATGCAATCCAAACACTTCATCAGATCATTCAATTGGTAGAAGCGATGGTTATGGGATAACATCCTAATATATGTTGTATTAAGTATATATATGAGTAGCTTTGTTCTCAATATGTTGAATGAAAAATAATTTTATATCACATGTGATGATCCTTATACTTATACATTATAAGAAGATGATATTGTATTATTAGCCACTTGCATATATCCATCACTCTAAGGATGAAGTGCAATATATTTTAATATCTTCATGTTCATTATTGACCAAAGTGCTTTAAATAGTCACTCAAAATATAATGTATTTATCATAGATTATAGTGGTTGATAATCTAGAATGAATTTATATATTTAAAATATAATATTTTTTCAAAAACTAAAATTACTTTTGTACAAGGTGTGAAAAAGAAATAAAGTACAAAACAAACATTCAAACACAAAGGAAAGAATGTATATTGATTTTCCCTTTCACTTCCACTTTAGCTTCAAGAGCTTGGGCACCCAAACTTGAGAAGTCTTCCACAAGATCTCCTAAGAACCTCTCATTGTACTCCTATGTATAGTTGTGGTTAATATTTAAGATTTAGTGATACGAGGTATGCTAGTGTTGCATGAGGGAGTTGAAAGAAGGAAAAACCTCCAAGTGACACCCTATGGTTGGTGTGCTTAGATAAAGAAAGGTTCAAGAGAATTTTGAGGGCTACAATTATCGTATTTTGGTCAAATGGTGGAGATTAAAAATCCTCACACGTGTGGAAGACTATGGGTAAAATTTATATGGCAAAAAATTCCTCTTGCAGATGTGTATGGATCACATAGAATCATGTAAATTTTAACAAGTGAGTCTTTTCACAAATATGTGAAGATCACTTAATAAAATATGGAAGGTTAATTTTTTTAAGGAGAGAATGGATTGCTAGGATTTATGGATATATGGAATAGATGTGACACATGATAAATTAAATCAATGGGAAAGATTAATTAAATTAATCATAGTTGATTAGTAAAAAAAAATAATTAAATTAATTAATTGGGCTTACTGCTTAGTAATTTAATGGCATGAGAGAAAAATATAATTAAATAAATAGGATTCATTTATTTATTTACTAAATATTTGGATGATGGACTTAGATAAATATTTTCTTAGTTTATTTATCTTTGAACTTTAGAAATACTCAATTAATTAATTAAAAAAATAGTCTTGAATTCTCCAATTAATATTAAAAGAATGATTAGATGAACTAATTGAATAATTAAAATTATTCAATTAATGTGACAGGAAGAATTAAGATAATTAATTAAATAACTATAATTTATTTAATTAACAATGAGAGTGATAATGTGAATTAGGTTGGTAACAATAGAATTCGTGAAGAATGATTTTGGGTGTCAAAATTTCCCCCTATTCAAGATGGCATTGTAACTTTACAAAAGAAATGCTATTTCAAAGAAAAATAAAATATAGCACTTATTTTAGATGAAGAGAGGAGCAGAATGCCTCAAATGGTCAAAAAATGATAAATTGAGGTACAAAAATTATGCCTGGTCCTTGAGAGGCCAACTAGGCAAAAACCATGCAACTAAGCTTAAATTGAAAGAAGAAATAAGAAGAAAAAATGAGAAACAATAGAAAAAAGAAGAGGAAAATAGATTAAAATATTAAAATTGTATGAAAAGGAGTGAAGGGGTAAAAAATTTTATTAAGGGGCCAAAATTAAGGTTTGGGGAGCAAAATAGTTTATTTTTCACTCTTAGCCTTTCATCAATGGAACACAAAGTAGGACCTAGAAAATTATGGAGCATGTTCCATGAGATCATTGCTAATAAAAATGTGTCTAATAGCATATGTGATTGAAGGAGGTAATATAACTAGCACATCTACAAAAAATTCCTTTATGGTAGGTTAGATGCAATCAATATAGCATCAAACTCAGAGAAGCACATCATCAAATTGTTAAAGGTCATGATTTGATGCATGTGTGTGGTAGTTTGTTGGGTGCATGGGATTACATGTCATGATTAAATTAATTCAATGCATCTATAGAGGTGATAAAAAGATGGCATAGCATGAATGTGTACCACTTGATTCGTATGTGTGATGAGATGCACGTGTTTTTATGATTCATCTATGTAACTATAAAGTCAAGCATGCATTAAAGGATGCATCACATGCATGTGTAGTGTAGAAAAATGTATCCCTTTACAATTTGACAATTTTTTGTGTCCTTCCTACTAAAAATGGGCTTCATTATGCCTTATTTGGTCCTATTTTGCATCCACAAGCCTAATTTAATACATTTCTCTAAGGATAATTCCAACATTCATTAAATGACCAATCATAATTCATCTTTTTGGGTTGTGTTCTAGATTTAGAGATCTAGGACTCATATGCCACTTTGGGCATATGAGTCCCAACTAGGTTTTGGGGCCTAATCATGAATATTGCATTGAACTTAACATTTCTTAAAATTTGTGTCCCAAGTTTAAGCTACTGGGACTGATAAGCCCCAATTGGCATATGAGTCTCGCTTTAGCTTTGACCTATTTTGAATACAATTTGTGGCCCAAGATTTTATTCTCCTAGATCTAGTGTTGGCTTGTAGTGTTGTAATTTTTAGAAATTTGGCATAAATAAGTATAAATACAAGGTTATTTCACATAATTTCTCCTAGCAAGTTAATAAGCATTCAAGAGAATTCAAAAGCGGATTATCAAGAATTTTGGAGCATCAATTCAAGATTCATGCATCATGTCAATGTCTTCATGCATCATGTGTGCTTTTGAGCTAACATTTGTGATGTAGGTTTCCATAATTCAAGCAAGCATTCAAAGACATTATCTCATATAAAGATCAAGAGTCAACATCCACATCCATTGTAGTCATTTCACACAAGATTGTAGCCTTTGTTTCAAGGGTTTGGTGAGTTGCAACATTGTATTTGTTGATTCATCATTCCTTCATTTCATTTCAATATCTAATTACCCAAACAAGTTTTGACCAAGGCAAACCCCTCTTCCCTAACACAACAACATTTTTCCCTCTTCATGTGTGATTGTAGATCAAGGTGATTTGGAGATTGAAGATACTTTGAAGGAAAAATTACAAGATTGGAGAAAAGTTTTCAAATTTGTCAAGTTGTCATGTTCACGGAAACTCACCTACAGATCAAAATTCAGACTTTTCATATTTGAAGATCAGACAAAATGAAAGCTATAGAAGATCACTCAAGGATATAGAAGTTTTAGTCAAACCCTAATATTGGGACTAAATCACCACCTTGGGTGTATGAGTCTTTGTATGAACCTTTCCAACAATTTTTTGTAGATCTTGGTTTGCCAATAGTAGATTTCAGATTCAACCCAAAAACCCTAACTGGGACTAAATAACCATGCCTGGTGTATCAATCCAAGTGAGCATCAAAAGTCATAATTTCAAAGTTATAGACCTTGTTTTGGGAATCTCCAGTCTTCTAGGTTCTTTGTTTATCCTCAGTTTATTATTTTTATTTTAAGCTCCATTTTCTAGGTCACATAGCTAAATTTTCATATTTCTTTCATTTCCTTTTGTCTAAGCATTTGCTTAGTGGTGCACCTCTTTTAATCACACCTAAGAAAACCTCTCTTTTTTCCTATTACTTCCCTCAATTGAATTATTGGGTGGAAGTATCTAGGGCTTCCTTTAATGAACTAATAGTGAAATAGGTACACCCTAGTTCAAGACTCATGTCATCCCATGATAACACTCTTGTCGTGGATCTTGGGTTATCTAACTCTTTCACTCATAGTGTTGACACTAGTTCACTAGGTATGGACATACCCTTAACAATTCTTTACCTTCAAGTAGTATCACAAGCGTTGAAACAATGGTTGCTAATATCCCTCGAGAAAACATAATCCAAATCCATGAATAATTAGAAAACCTACAACATCAAGTGAGTACTAAAAACATTTCCAACACTGTTATCCCTACCATAGATAACACACATTGCATGATTGAAAGTGAACAAGGAATAGAACTTGCACGTAACTTAGCTCATAGTTTTGGTAAACATCTTACCTCAATGACTAGTTGTGCTCAAACTTCCAACAATACTCAAAGTCAAGGAGGAACTCAAATTCCTCCTCCCACAACTATTGCCTCTATTCCTACCTATACAAACCCTCAAGTTACCACAATTATGTAACCTACTAGTAATGTCATTCCTAGCTTGGGTATTTCCACTAGAAATCCTTATACATTTCTGGCATCTCACATCATATCTCCTACCACTTTACCTCCCATAAGTGCTCCATTCACTTCCCCTTGAAACACATATACACCTCCACCATATTCACCTCCATCTCAAAACAAAACCAATTACGTCATCATTAACCAACTCTTGCATAATGTTTCATCCCTCCAAAAATAAATTTCCACTATAAACCAAAATCAAAATGGACAACCTTCATACTATGTCAAAAGCAATTCCTTATCCTTGGAGATATTAAGAACAACGATACCACAAGGTATAGAGATTCCTAGGTTTGAGAAATATGGAAGGAAAGGAGATCCTTCTAACCATGTTTTCGCTTACACCACCTTCTGTAGTGATTTCATCCTTCAAGATAAGCTCTTGGCTAAGATTTTCCCTAGGTCCTTGAAAGATATCGCTTTAGAATGGTTTTTCTCATTATCGAATAACTCAATTTGTTCATTTAATGAACTTGTTGAGACCTTTATTAACCATTTCCAAGTGCACATGAATCCTAAGATGACATTAGTGGATTTGATGATATGTAAGAAAAAGGATGATGAAAAGGTTATTGACTTCATTTCACAATACCAAATGCTTTATTCCCAAATTGTCGTAATTATTCTCGATCCTCACCTTCAACCAATGTTCATTGAGAACTTACAAACTAAGATACAAGATGAGATTGGCATGATGAAGTTTCCTTCCTTCGTACACTTGTGTACTACCCTTCATGATTATCAAAACTCAATTAGTAGTCGTGAAAGAAAACCCACCTCTAGCCATCCTAAAAAATTTGAATCTGCAAATCAAAAGAATTACCAACCTTTTAGGAAAAAGAATAAAGGATTTATGCAATTAAGTCCCCCTCAACTGACCCAACATGTTGATACCCAAGTGGCTTGAATAAAGAAGACAAATCCTTTTACATTTGGGGATTTGGCTAGACAATTTACTCCCTTACTCAATACCCTCCATAACACCATCTTACAACTTCTAGAGAATAACTTGATTTCCTTGCCTACTATTAGAACTCTTGATCCTCCTAAGCCAAATTACCTCCAAACTTTAGATCCAATTCCTATTCATTTTCACCAACAAAATGGACATGATATGAAACATTGTGTTGGAAATATGTGTCTCAATCTCACAGGCTAAAACCTCTGAAAGAGCCAAGTTGATGTGACATCCATATTGTCTAGCCGAATAGCAGCTTTGGAACCTTGTGAAAAGTTTTGGTCACTGAGACCTTGTTTTAGTCTTGCCGAATGGACCTATCGCTGTGACATGATGATCACTATGACAATTACTATCTCACTTCACTCAAGGAGATCTCTAGCTAGCAATCCATTCTTATCGGATATTGGGGAGACTCTGGGTGACAAGCAGTGTTAGGGAGATTCATAGCGACTGGAGTCATCCAAGTAACTCATATGCTTCGGTATGAAGTCTTATCGATATGGAAAGTCTCACCGATAGCGATGCACTCGGAGTCATCGAAGTAACACATAAGGGTTCAATAAGAACTCTTGGCGACAATTGATTGTCTCGCCGATGGATGTGGTTTTGCTGATTGGATGGCGTTCTCGTTATAATCTCTTGGAAAAAGTAGTAAGTCCTACCGACATTAGTGTTTGTTAACGGGTGTCTTCGGTGAGACTCCTAGCAATTGAAGTCTTTGGTGAAAGGTGTGAGAATTTGGTATTACCTCTTAGTGATAGCGGTAAGTCTTGCCAACTGTTGGACATTTCAGAATAACATGAAGGTTCGGTATGATCTCTTGGCGAAAGATGATAGTCTTTCCAGTGGGAATACTCTTGTCTATGTGACTTTTGAACATCTGTATGATGTCTCATCGAATGGCCATTGTCTCGCCGATGAGAATGTTGAAGTTGATGCAACCTGTGAACTCGGTGTAACATCTTGCTGATGGTCAGGACTCTTGGTGATAACTACAATTGTTCTTGTGGCATTGGGGAGACATTGTTAGTGTCTCATCGACATGCGACACAGGTTGAATGCTTTTGACCAAGTGATGACTATCCTACATGGTGAGTCTATGACCAATCAGAGAAGCAGAATGGGAACCACTAGCAGTTGGACTGTTGCGGCCATTATTGAGAGGAAGATCGACAGACCATGGGCGTCATGGATATACTCAGGAATTGTAGATGTTGTTTTGGTTCAATGAATAGCTGGTTCGATGGCTGAATGAATAGTCAGATGAATAGCTCAATGAGTGATCAGTGAATTCGATTCTGAGAGCATTTGAATCTTGAATGTTCTATACAAGGTTTATCAAGGATTATGCTATTGTAAATTAACATCAGAAACATAAGTCTGATCTCTATATGTAATTTTCATTACTATAATACAAAGGGGCTTTTCTTGGTGTGTTGGGTTTTTCTCTCGTAAGGGTTTTCCCACATAAATTTGGTGTTCATCTGTGTATGATTATTTCTCTATTTCTGTTATTGCTTTCAAGTGTATCTTAATTGGTCTGTAATTGAAAATTGAAAATTATCTTTGCATTCTTCCCTGAGGTTTTGACGTTAGGAGAGTTGTTTCTGCACCTTATCTTTCCTTATAAGTGGTATCAGAGCCTGGCCAGTTATGTTATCCTTAAGGATACGTTGGGTTTTTTGTGTCAATTTATGTTCAGTGGAATTCTTGTAGAAGTTTGGTAATTTGAATTACAAGTTAAGATGGGAAGCACATCAGGAAAGATTGAAATTGAGAAATTCAATGGCAGCAATTTTGAGCTGTGGAAACTTAAAATGGAAGATCTGTTGGTCGATCATGATCTTTGGATTGTTGTGTTTGGAACAAAGACTATAGGCATGAAGCAAGAGGATTGGGACCTTGCAGATAGAAAATCAAAGGGGTTGATAAGGATCTGTTTAGTAGACTTTGTTCTTCTGAATGTTCATGAAGAAAAGACTACTTCTTCCTTGTGGAAAAGACTACCAGCTATTTATCTAGGCAAGTCCTTGGTGAATAAATTGTTCTTGAGGAAGAAGTTGTACTCTTTGAGAATGTAGGAAGGAGGATCTGTTGTTGATCATTTGAATTCATTCAACATGTTAATTGCATAGTTAACATCTTTGGGCATGAAGATTGATGAAGAGGATCACTGTATGCTATTATTATGTTCTTTGCCAGATTCATGGGATCACTTGGTGATGGCTATCGGCAGTACGACATCCACTTTTAAGATGGAAGGTGTTGCTTCTTTGTTATCAGAAGAGATGAAAAGGAAATATTTTGAGATGGAGAAGGAGGCTCTTGCTGTTAGAGGCAGATTGAAAGATAAAGGCAAGAAGAAGGACAAGAAGTCCAAATCAAAATCAGAGGGGAGATCAAAGTCTCCTAGCAAGAAGTCCAAGGACAAGTGCTGGAATTGTGGGAAACCTAGTCATGTCTGAAAGGATTGTAAAGAGGAGAAAAATAAGAAGAAGAATAATTCTTCTGACAATGATTCTTCTCAGAGTGATGCAGACACCTTCATTGCAGCCTTGGCTACACAGGCATCAGATGATGTCTGGCTGATTGATTCTGGAGCATCTTTCCACATGACATCTCATAGAGACTGGTTCACAAAGTATGAAAAATACGATGGTGGAAAGGTGTATTTGGCAAGTGATTCATCTTTGGAAATTGTTGGCCATGGAAGAGTCAAAATATAATTCCTTGATGGAGGAGTGAAGGGAATCAATGATGTAATGCATATACCAGGTCTGGCTCAAAATCTACTTTCTGTTAGTAAGTTGAATGATATTGGAGTGCAAGTCGTGTTCTCTGGAAATGGCTGCAAGATTACTAGAGGCTCTATGGTGCTAGCAAGGGGTGCTCGTATTGGTACCTTATAAAAGCTGGATGCACATGTTGTTCAATGCAATAGTGTCTCTGCAAAGTTACAAAAAGCTACTCATGGAGGAAATCAGGGAAATGTTCTTGATGGTGTAAAATCTATGGAAGTTAAACTTCTAGTAGAAAAGACTATGTGCTAGCATCATAGGCTAGGCCACATTGGTGAGAAAGGTTTAAAAACCTTGAAGAATAAAAACCAGGTTGAAGGGCTTGAAGATTGTAACCTCAAATTTGAATTATGTGAACATTGTATATATGGAAAACAACATCATGTTTCATTTTATTCCAGTCCTCACAAATCTTCTGGTTTGCTTGATTATATTCATTCTGATGTTTTTGGTCTAGTGAATGTTCCTTATTTGTCTAAGTCAAGGTACTATGTATCGTTTATTGATGATTATTCAAGAAGGGCATTTATCTATTTTTTGAAAAGTAAATTAAAAGTGTTCAGTCGATTTAAGGAATTTAAGAACCTTGTAGAAAATCATACTAGAAGGAAAATAAAATGTTTAAGGACTGATAATGGTGGTGAATTTTGTTCTGATGATTTTGAGAGGTACTATAAAGATCATGGGATTAAAAGACATAAAACTACACCTTATACTCCACAGAAAAATGGAGTTGCAGAAAGGTTCAACAAGACAGTGATGGAAAGAGCACAAAGTATGTTGAGCAGTGCTGGCTTGGAAGAGAAGTTCTGAGTTGAGGCAGTTGCTACAGCATGTTACTTGATAAACCGTTCTCTAAATTTTGCTCTTGTTGGGAAAACACCTCTGGAAGCATGGTCTGGTAAGAAGCCCTCTTTAAGACACATTCGAGTTTTTGCATGTGAGGCATATACACATGTGTCATATGAGAAAAGGTCTAAATTGGATAACAAGGCTGTCAAATGTATTTTTATTGGTTATAGTGCTGGCATAAAAGGATACAAGCTTTGGAATCTTGATACAAAGAAGGTTCTGTACAATAGAAGTGTTATCTTTCGTGAGTTGAAGCCTTCTACCTTGGATCTGCAGTCAGAGACAAAATCAGAAAACAAAAAGGATGTAGTTGAAATTCCTCTAACACTAGATAAAGAGGAATTCAAAATTCAAAATGTACTTGAAACTGAGGAGAGCTCAAGTAGTTCTGAAAGTTCTGAAGAAGAAGAAGAACCTTAGCCTCAGCATGTGAGGAGGTCAACTCAAGAAAGAAAGCAACCTAATAGGTATGGGTTCTCTTTGATAGATTCTACTTGTGCTTATGCTTTAATTTCTAGCACTGATGAGCCTAGGACTCTGAAAGAGTCTTTTAGAATGTCTAATTCAAACTCTTGGTTGGAAACCATGAATGAAGAAATGGCATCATTAGAAAAGAATGATACTTGGAGTTTGGTGCCCTTGCCTGAAGGCAGAAAAGTTGTGGGCTGCAAATGGGTATTTAAAAAGAAAATAGGTCTAGATAGCAGTGTGGAAAAATATAAGGCGAGGTTGGTTGCAAAGGGTTATTCCCAGGTAGAGGGAATTGATTATGGAGAAATTTTTTCTCTTGTAGCTAAGCTGACGTCCATTAGATTTCTTTTGTCACTTGTAGCAGTGCATGACTTAGAGATCGAACAGATGGATGTGAAGACAACATTTCTTCATGGTGATCTTGAAGAAGAGATTTATATGTCCCAGCTTGAGCTCTTTGTGGAAAAGGGTAAAGAAAGAGGTTTGCAAGATGAATAAATATTTGTATGGGTTAAAGTAGTCTCCTAGAATGTGGTACCAGAAGTTTGACACTTTTGTTTTCTCATTGGGATTTGTAAGATAAAAATCCGATCATTGTGTGTATTACAAAGTTGAAAGTGATCAAGTTCTTATTATTGCTTTCTATGTTGATGATATGTTGTTCATAGGCAATAGTAAGTTAATGATTTTTGATCTTAAGTCTTAGTTGTCTGCAAAGTTTGAAATAAAAGATCGTGGTGCAACAAGGTATATTCTGGGAATGGAAATAACCAGGGACAGGAAGGATAGAAAACTTTGGCTCAGTCAGAGTAAGTATATTAAGACTGTTTTAAAGAGATTTTGTATGAATGATTGCAAGCAGCTAGTTGTTCCAGTTTTGTAGGGAACGAAGCTATCTGTTGAAGATTGTCCAAAATCTCCTACTAAGATGGAGGACATGACTAGTGTGCCTTATGCTAGTGCGGTTGGTAGTCTAATGTATGCAATGGTCTATACAACGCCACACATTGCCCAAGCAGTGGGAGTACTTAGTCGGTTTATGGCTAATCCTAGAAGGACGCATTGGGATGCTGTAAAGAGAGTGTTTAGATATTTGAAGGGAACTTCAAAATATGCTTTGTTTTACCATGGGAACTTGGTTGAATCACAAAGGACTCTCAGTATTCGAGGCTGTGTGTATTCTAATTAGGTAGGGGACATTGACAGAAGAAGATCCACCAGTGGATATATTTTCATGTTGAATGGTAGTGCAGTGAGTTGAATGAGTAAGCGGCAGGCTATAGTCGCTTTGTCCACTACAGAGGCAGAATACATGGCAACAACACACGCCTGTAAAGAAGCAATCTGGTTAAAAATTTTGTGTTCTAACATTGCTTTTGATGTAGGGAAAATAAATATTTATTGTGACAATCAGAGTGCTATTTGTTTGGCAAAGAATACTACTTTCCATGCCAGGATGAAACATATAGATGTATAGTATCATTTTGTATGAGATATGGTGGAGGATGGAAAGGTCTCTTTAGAAAAAGTGGATACTCTGGAGAATGTTGCAGATGCATTGGCGAAGCTAGTGAGCACAGAAAAGTTTAGGTGGTGTACCAATTTGATGGGCCTGAGTGCCCATGAATTTCAATAGTTTTGTTGTGCTCTGGAGGTGCCTGTGTGATCTTCGTCAAGTGGGAGATTGTTGGAAATATGTGTCTCAATCTCACAGGCTGAAACCTCTGAAAGAGCCAAGTTGGTGTGACATCCATATTGTCTAGCCGACTAGTAGCTTTGGAACCTTGTGAAAAGTTTTGGGCGCTGAGACCTTGTTTCAGTCTTGCCGAATGGACCTATCCCTATGACATGATGATCGCTATGAAAATTACTATCTCACTCCACTTAGGGAGATCTCTGGCCAACAGGCCATTCTTATCGAATATCGGGGAGACTATGGGTGACAAGTGGTGTTGGGGAGATTCATAGCAACTGGATTCATTGGAGTAACTCATATGCTTCAGTATGAAGTCTTATCGATATGGAAATTCTCGCTGATAGTGATGCACTTGGAGTCATAAGAGTAACACATAAGGATTCAGTAAGAACTCTTGGCGACAATTGATTGTCTCACCGATGGATGTTGTTTTGCTGATTGGCTGGCGTTCTCGTTGTAATCTCTTGGCAAAAGTGGTAAGTCTTGATGACATTGGTGTTTGTTAATGGGTGTCTTTGGTGAGACTCCTAGCAACTGAAGTCTTCGGTGAAAGGTGTGAGCATTCGGTATTACCTATCAATGATAGTGGTAAGTCTTACCGACTATTGGACATTTCAGAATAACATGAAGGTTCGGTATGATCTCTTGGTGAAAGACGATAGTCTTACCGATGGGAATACTCTTGTCTATGTTTTTAACATTGGTATGATGTCTCATCGAATGGCCATTGTCTTGCCGATGAGAATGTTGAGGTCGATGCGACCTGTGAACTCAGTGTAACGTCTTGCCGATGGTCAGGACTCTTGGCAATAACTATAATCATTCTTGTGGCATCAAGGAGACACGGTTAGTGTCTCACTGACATGTGACACAGGTTGAATTCCTTTGACCGATTGATGACTATCCTACATGGTGAGTCTATGACCAATCAGAGAAGCAGAATGGGAACCGCTAGCAGTTGTACTGTTGTGGCTGTTACTAAGAGGAAGATCGATAGACCATGGGTGTCATGGATATGCTCAGGCATTGCAGATGTTGTTTTGGTTCGATGAATAGTTGGTTCGATGGTTGAATGAACAATTAGATGAATAGCTCGATGAGTGATCGAAGCATTTGAATCTTGAATGTTCTGTACAAGGTTGATCAAGGATTATGCTGTTGTAAATTGACATTAGAAAGATAAGCCTGATCTTTGTATGTAATTTCCATTATTGTAATACAAAGGGGCTTTTCTTGGTGTGGTGGGTTTTTCTCCCGTAAGGGTTTTCCCACGTAAATCTGGTGTTAATCTATGTATGATTATTTCTCTATTTTTGTTATTGCTTTTAAGCGTATCTTAATTGGTCTGTAATTGAAAATTTAAAAGTATCTCTACATTCTTCCCTAAGATTTTGACATTAGGAGAGTTGTTTCCGCACCTTAGCTTTCCTTACACATTGTAAGCATCTTATATATCTTGTGCAAGACCTCATTGATTCTAATCATATTCAAATTGGTGGTGTCAATGATCAAGGTAATAATTTTGTTTCCCATCCCAACCAAAACTTGCAAATCTTTACCAACCCTGTGCCAAATCATAATATTTCATTTGTCAAAGCTAGTGAAACTAAAAAGAATGATGTAATGAATGTTGACACATATGATGAAAACATGGATACTAATGAAGGAAGTCCTATGGATAGTATGGTTGGATTGATCAAAATCTAATCTCGTAAGGTCTGAACTAAAATGCCTCTTGACATTGCTTTCTCATCTAAGGAAATAATAAAAAATGCACCTGATGGTCCTCTTTACATAGTCGATCGAATCAATGATAAGCCCAATAATGGGATATTAATCGATCCCTTCTATGGAGAGAATGTGATAACTGAAGAATTCTTACTTGTGCATGAACTCTACCAAGATACATATGATAAACCAAAATCATGGATAAAAATGCATAGTGTTTTACTTACCCTATGATTGGTTCAATCATCCTCCCTTTAAAAGTTGGACCAAAACAATTAGATGTGACCTCATTCTCCATCATCTCGATGCTAGATCAATTCCATGTGAAGCTTGGTTACCCATGGCTTTGCTCCATGGAATTTTTCCTATTGGTTGTGAATAAATCCTTAAAGTTTCCCTGTGACCAACCTAAGAGCAAACCTTTTCCTATCTCTTACAAGCGACCAAGAGACAACCAAAATAATTTCATCATGGCTCCTAAGATAAATCAAATTTACAAAGATAAAGAGAAAGTGGTTGAACAACCTCCTTTGGTTCCTTACGTTCTTATGGAAGAAAAGAAACCTATAGTTGATAAACTCACTCCTACACAAACACAACTTGAAAATCGTACCAAAAGAAACACAAATGCTAGAGAGTGTAGACATAGATGTCATGCTATTGCTCGAAGGTTAAATGAAGAAAACAATAAAAAAAATCACCATCCAAACTCAAATGAAGCAATACATGATGAGTCTCCCTCTTCGCCACAACAAAAAGGTCCTATATCGCAACCAAAATTAGGACTAGCGCCTTATTTAGATATTATCATTCGACCTCCTATTGTGATTAACCTAGATGATGATGATGAGATTACTAAAATTGATGAAGAAGTGCATAATGAATTGAACTCATTGTTTTCCTATTCTATGAGCTTAAATGACAATTCTCCTAAGAAGAGTGTTGAACTTGGTGCTTCCCCTAGTTCAACACTTGTTGTTGTCCCTTTGGCTAGTTGTCTTCCTTTTGTATACGATGAACAAGATTGGGATGTGAATGACTTGCTATAGGTTGAATCGCATGTGCCTTACTAGTATTTTCTTTATTTTATTTTTCATGTTATGTGTATGTGTGTAATGTGATATCCTCGTACCATTTTGCTTGATGTATCTCTCTCTTTGTGACATTCCTCTATTTGTATCTACATTCTCCTCTATTGCATAAACATTTTATCTTTTCCTTGTCTTTTGGTTTCCTTTTGGGGAAGATGCAAGGCATTGAGACATTTAGGTCTCTTTCACGTTGACCCAAAATCTTTTCTTTGCTTTTGTTCTCTTTGTGTCATTCTTCATGTTCCATGAGTATTTGGGGAATGATGACAGTTTCAAGCTCTATAAAAGCATTGTAGCATTTGCACATATTACTAACCCCAAATCCGTGGATCCCTTATGTGTTATTTTGGGATTTCATTTTGGGGCAACCCATTTTTCATGACGCAGCTTCATTTGGAAACATATGACTTGGCATAGAGATTTCCAAATAAGCTTTCATGTCTTCTTTATTGTTAGAATTTACCATTTTCTATTGTAAAGTAATTGCTCACAATATGGTGTTTAGTAATTTATTTAAAGTGGGGGCATACATTGGCATTATTCTTTTACATTTTAGTACTCATGTTTCATTGTGTAGTCTTCTTAATTGATGTGATGTGTCTTTCTCTTGGTGATGACATTGGGTGTGATGTCCTTCAAGAGTGTGATCTCTCTTAGCATATTATATTCCTCTTAGTGGCTTGACGTGAAACACTACATCCCCGAAGTTGTGAATCTTCTATTCTTCGATTGGTCCTCTCTTGGAGACATTAGGCACAATGTTCCCTAGGTTGAGACCTATAAACATGTAAAATGTACTGATTGACATTGTGTATCCGATCCTAACCACTAACATCGTTTCATCCTAAATCATCCTTTAGTCTAACCATTTAATCAAATACTTTTATTCAAATGATTAAATTCTTCAATATTCCTCTCTTAATTAAATAAATTAGTTATCTAATTAAGTCATTCTCTCTCGATATTTAAATCAACCTATCTAATCTAACTATCCCCATTTAATTAAATAGTCAATTTTATTTAATTAAATATCTAAAGTCTGCCTATTAAATTAAATAAATTAAAACCTTATTTAGTTTAATCTAATATCATCTCTTTTAATTAAATAAATCATGAATCTTTATTTAATTAATCTCTTATCGCATTCCTCTCATATTTGATTTAAATAAATCCACAAATTTAAGTCAAATAGGTCACATCATTTAATCCCTTCATTAAATTAATTAACTTGGATTAATTTAATCTCATATCATATCCCATCCTCTAGCTTTTCCCACTTGCACATGAAAATAGATTTAATTTATTTATTAAATCTCTATTTTCTTCAACAAAGCATCTTTTGGGAATATTCCCCAAATTTGAATTAAAATTCCAAGTGGGATAAGTCCTTCCAACAAGGCATTAACTCCATCTTACATGTTCTTTTCCTTGAGCCAAGTGGCATTTAATGCATTATTTCTTCCCTCTTGCATGTCATTTCAACAAATTCAAAATTCAAATATATGCATTTATTGGCACAATCATCAAAACTTGCACATCCTCCATCCACTCACAAGTTGACAAGTGGGACTTTTCCATTGGCTAATTCTTAGTCCCACATTGCTTTATATTGGGCATGCTTTGAACTTGTCAATCTATAAATAAGAGGCTAATCTCTTCATTTTAGCATCCACAATTTGAGTAAACTTACTATGCTCAAATCATTAGCAAATTCCATCCATTCTCATTGAATTCACAGATAGGTTATGCATATTTTTCTATTGGAGCACTCATCAAGCATCAACAAAGTGGATCAATTATCATCACACATCAATCTTGCATCATAGGAATTGGGAAAGGGCCAATTTTCACATCAAATTGGCATCAATTCCCCCATTGGATCATGAGTTTGCTAGTTTAATTAGGATTCAATCTCTTTTATTGTCATTTCCTTGTATTCTTCATTTCTTTTCCTAATTTGAACTTTATAAATGGATTCCATGGGGAATCCTTGTTCTTTCTTGCATTCCATCTTCTAATGTGTTTGTTTATGTTGTTTTGTAGGTATTAGGATTGGGGTTTGACATTTTGGCAGTAGAAGGAGGGCTATCTCACTTTTCAATCACGTTTTTTTATCAAATTTATGTGTTTTTGTTTGTTTACAGGTTCAGCATCGTTGTTTAGCACTGCTAGTTCTCTAGCATTACTATATAGGACTACTGGAAATTCAAAATTCGATGTTGAAGTCTTCCCGCCAAAGATTTTGAATTTCAAACTACACCGCTTGACCAATCAGACCTGTGGGAATTTTTTTTAAAAATCAAACTGCACTACTGGGAAAAAGAGCGACGCATTTGTGCTCACTGGCTTGACTGCAAAGTGATCCTGACTGGCAAGCGGCGCTATACAGCACCGGTGGAGAAATCAAACTATGGCACCTTCATGGATAGCACTGTTGGAGGGAAGTATCAAGTGAAATTTAATTTTCGGCATGTGCTTTTTTTTCAAATTCTGCTTTTTTTGTCTATTTTCTATCTTTTTGACCTCTATTTTGCAGAATATAACTGATTTTTCTTGTAGGTTGAATCGATTAGAAGAGGAAGAGGAAGAGATGCATAATGAGGTCATTTCACAAAAATGAGTGTTTTTAAACACTTTAGTGTTTGTTTAACACTCTTGGAGAATTCATTACTCCTCTTAAAGAAGATCTGTCATCTTTTCATGCTTAGGATCCACTAATTTCGTTTGGGCTTTAAAAAGAATCTTTCAATTTTTGCTACAAAGGTTTAAAATGAACATTAGGACTCAAATCTACTAAATTTTGTTTTTGGGGTTAAAAAATTGAACAAAACAACTCTCATTTGTCCTTTGGTGCTTTAAAAAGAACACACAATTGCTTTGTGGCCTTAAAATGAACAAGTGCAACTTTTTTTTTGCGATGGCTTATTTAAACTAACGTCATTGAAAAAAGGACGTATGCGCTTCTCTCGCGCTTTATAGCGATCTTGAGAATCAAAAAGCCTTTTTTTGTGATTTTAGGTTGAGATAAAGCAATCACCTCCACACTTCATTTTGGGTTTAAAATTGAACAAATTTTTGTGCGAGTGTGAATGAACTTATTGCATGTTTTCTCCCTTTGTTTCTAAATGAAGGTTGATTGAACTATGAATAAGTTTATTCACTTTTTTTTATCTTAGAGTGCCTTCCTTGGGGAAAAAGTACTCATCCAAGGGAACGACTCAACCGGTAACACTCTGAACCGAAGAGTATTTCCAACCAGGATATAAATGTGGGTATTGGAAGAAACACCAATATCACGCTGTTGACTCTGACAAGAAGGGTAGCAATGGTCTCTCACCATGCAAGGTCAACTCCTACGAACGGAAAGTCCTAATTACAACCCATGTTTTAGAATTGCCAAAATCCTTGATCTATTTGTTGGTGCAAGAACGGTCATTCTGAAGCCGCCCCACACTTTTACGGTCTTTAGTAGAAATGAAAAGCATGCCATGGGAGTTTCATTGGTGTTGATGCTTGGTTGCCCCGTATAACTGAGTGTCGTGGAGGGGATTTAGTGGGGTCAAACATCTAACCATTCACTAAAGATAAGCGTAGCTAGACTTGTCCAAGTGAGGACTCAACAAATATTGTCTTTCACATCCATAGGGTTGTACTTGTTCTTGGTTGTAAAATTCTTTGCTTGTTCGAAAACATTTGAAAACAAACATTTAAACATCATCCTCAAAATTTCAAACCCTTTAGGAGGCAAATACCATTGACGAAATTCTTGTGTTATTGCTTTCCCTTGGGATTACATCCTTAGAGGTTTCTAAACACTTGAATTTGTATCTAAATTTTCCTACTAAAGTTAAACAATAGGTAACCCTTGTCTTGACTTCATCAAATTTCCACATAACATACTTTGTGGGATTTGAAGAAATTAAGACATTGGACATCTATTTTGGAAAACTAATCAAAGAAGTTTTTGTGCTAAAATTAAGTCACTAAGCAAAGATAACAAAATTGACTCACGTGTTAAATTCCTCATGATTTCCAAGAAAGTAAAAATCCCAAAACAAAATTCCTTGAGTCAAAGTTCCAAATTTTGAAGTCACACTCAAAGGTTCATCAAGAAATACATTAGGAAGTGCAATCAAAAGCAACACATCAAAATAAGCAAGAAATTCACAAGGTTCTATAGACTCATACCTTTGAACAATCTGCAAATGTATGCTTAGTTTGAACCACTTCTTGGTTGAAAATTCCTTAGAAGTGTCGCATGTCTTTCAATACCGAGGTCTAGAAAACAAAGTCTCTTTTTAGGTTCATATTAGGATCAAAATCAAAAACTTCATCCATCTTTGAACATCAAAACCAAAATCATCTCACCAAAAACTCTTCGAGAATCCTTGAAAAATCCCTTATGTTGAAACTTTGGAGAAATCATTTCAAATCAATCCAAAATCACCTTGTTTCATTGAATGTGTGCAGATGCATCCTTCTCCACATATTTGATCAAATTATCAAAACTTGTGAACAAATTCATCCCTTGATAGCATCCAACACCTTGGGATTTAGGAGTTCATTATCATCTTGTTTGAATAGGTGTGTTTAGATGAATCCTTCTTCTCACACCTAGACAAATTATCAATCTTGTGGATGATTTAAACTCTAGGACAACATCCAACCTCTTAGAGTTTATGAGTCCACCAAAATCCAAATCCAAAGAAAAATCAAACCTAAATCAAGTCCTAAAGTTTAAACATACCCTTCAAGATTTTCTAAAGAGTTCCAAATCATCCATCAAGCACCCATCTTGCATCCATATCATTATCACCCTTTGATACTTAAATCATCCTAAAATTTCTCTTTTTATACCTAAAGTTAGATCAATCCAAAGGATTAAAGAATTCACCTTCTTCATTCTTGAAGATTGATCCCTATTTTATGGTGCAAACTAGATCTCAACACAAGAAGAACATGGAAGCCAACAAAGAAACACCCACTTCAAGTGACCTAAGCCAAACAAACTCCGAAATGAATCCCTTTGAATCAAATAATCCTTTAACTAGCTTTCCCTCATCATCACAAAATCCGCAAGGGGAAATCCAAGGAGAGGACCTTATTTTTTGGATGTCACACGAAGAAATCACTGAAATGCTTCTAAATCCATAAAACCATAAAATTATCAATATCATGATGAGACTTAACCCTTCATTATACATGCTCAAATTAGACAAACAAGGGGCTAAACTCCCTTCTAATTTTGATGTGAGTACTATAGTGGAGACATTTTCACCCCAAATCTCATCCACCATCCCCATCTCATCTACACCCCCCATCCCAAAATATCACTCAAAACATACCACAAATCACAACATCTTTTGCTCCAACTCAACCCAATGTCGATAAAAGAAATGCATTTCTCAATGCTATTCAAACAAACCCCCTTGTCAATAATCAAGAATTGGATGAAAACACCATTTTGGAACAAAACATACCCCAAAACCCATTACAGAAGTATACCCCACTTTCCATGATCCTAAAGATCCATCATCATCATCCTTTTGCGCAACATCCCAAACTTCTCTCCCCATAACTTCGCAAGGAGAAGGTGACATGTTCGGACCTGGGGACATTTTCGACACCACATCATTTCCCCAAGAAATCACATCCCTCACATTTTCACCTCTTCCACCATTTCCATCATCATCCACACCACTCCTTGGCTTAGGGCTTCCCCCTTTACCAAGTATCAATCAAACCAATATCTTGAATATCAATCAAAATATCACATAGAACTTGTCATCGACATCGCAACAACAGATGACAACATCATCAACCACCCCCATGATTTCTCAAAACATGGTCTCTCAAGGACCAATCACGTCAATTACACCATCTACCACCCAAACTCCAATCGCTAACACAACACCTCTCACCACCACCATAAGCACCATTCTGAATCCACCACCACCCCCACCACCACCAAGCTCCAGCATATCAAACCAATACAACATGGCATTGCAAGCAGCTCATCAAGTTGCCTTTCAAAATAGATTCCTACAAGTACAAAAACAAAAAGCCACATAAATAGCTACTCAACAAGCCACTCAAGCCGCTCAAGTTGCACAAGCTTCCCAAGTAGCCCAAGCCACATTACAAGCACAATAGGTTGCACAAGCCTAAGAATTCTTACAGAAACAACAACAAGCCGCACAAGTTGCACAAGCACAAGCACAAGCTCAAGCACAAGCACAAGCTCAAGCACTGTAAGCACAAGCTCAAGCTCAAGCACAAGCTCAAGCATAAGCTCAAGCACAAGCACAAGCTCAAGCACAAGCACAAGCTCAAGCACAAGCACAAGCACAAGCACAAGCACAAACTCAAGCTCAATCTCAAGCATACGCCCAATATCAAGCACAAAAAGCACATGCACAAGCATAAATACAATCAACACAACTACAAGAAATAAAACAATATCAAGATCAGCAAGAAGCAACCCAATTGGCAGCCCAACAACAAGCGTTGTTGGAACAACAACAAGCACAACAACATACACAACAACATGCGCAACAATAGGAAATCCTAGCACAACAACAACAAGACCAACAACAAGCATTATTCATACAGCAATTATAAGTGGAAGCATACATGGTGTGACAAAATGTGCAAATACCATCAAACAACACATCAAACAACTCACCCATCCAACCAATAATTGAAACACCCCAGAACACCTTCATCCCACCCCCTGATCCGTAAAATGATGTAACATCACAAATTAGGTTGCTCTCGTAACAAGTGCTCGATATTCAATCAGGGTGAACCACAAAAACACCAAGCAACTTGTGTCCCTATCCATTTGATAGGAGCCTTTTGATGAAACCATTCCTGAAGGGATTTGAGATCCCCAAGTTTGACAAGTATCGTGGGATGGGAAACCCTGAAGATCACATCAGGGAATTCTAGGTTCATTGCATGGAAGTTGCATATGGCGATACCTATCTGATGCAGCTATTTCCTAGGAGTTTGGTTGGCCACACTATGGAATGGTTTTCTCACCTACCTACAGGCATCAGAATATTCCAAGAAATTATAGATGCATTCATTAAAAATTATGCATACAACATTGCCATGGATGTTAGTCTAGAAAAACTCTCAGCTTTGAAACAAGGAAAGAATGAATCATTCGCTTCATTCCTACAACGATGGCAATCCAAGGCCAATCAGAGCAAGTGGGTCATGCCCAAGGAACAACAAGTATGCACCATCATATCCAACCTTGATGGCCTCTTGGCATTCCATCTCAAGGTCCAAGGGATTACCACATATGATCAATTGATCTCTAAGGCGCTCAGCATCGAACGAGCCCTTATGACACAACCCACGGGATCAACTTCACACCCCGAACAATAGCATAACCACCCACCCACAAATTACAATGAAAAACCTCGCACATGGGCAAGGAATAAAAATTTTACCAATGATGGTGTCATCGATGCCAAAATTGTCATCAGTGCCCCTCGCCAAAACACACCCACACCACAAATCCAAATCCAACACCAAAACAATCATCAAGCAACACAACAACCAAACACCAATCAAGCAATCAATAATCTCAATGATCAAAGGGGACCACCCCAATGGAACAAAAATTACCCCAAGCAAAAATACACTGCTTTGGCGGAACCACTTGAAGTCATAATGAAGAAGCTGATAAACAAAAAAACTCATTAAGGCTCCCACCTTTGAGAATTACCAGGAACCAGATGTGAAACCGCCTTGGTGTAATGAGAATCAACTCTGTGACTTCCATAAAATAAATGGGCATACCATGAATAGTTGCATGAGATTAAAAAACATAGTTCAAGATCTCATCGATCAAAGGATTATAAACATGGAACAGCCAATAGGAAACCAAAACCTTAAGATATACATGAATTTGATGCCTAACCATGGCAATAAAGGGAATAATAACACGGATAAATGGAAATAAATCTTCAAGAATGTAAATCATGTATATGAAACTGTCATTGCTTCCCTAGAGGAACACTGCGCTACCATCACCATTAAAGGAGTCCATGCCAATTGTGGAGTCATCACAAGAGGTGACAAAATTACCATCGCAAGATTATCCCAGCAAAATAGAGTCCCTACACCTAGATCTATCCCCAATGGCTACAATGTCCTTGATCAACTCAAAAGAACACCAGTGCAAATCTCCATCATGGAGTTTCTAAAAATCTCATCTGCCCATAAGAAAATCCTCAAGGAAGTGTTGGCTTCATCGACTGTCCCTGCAGATCTTGATGTGGAACAATTCCAAGCTACGAACAGAAATATCATTACACCAAATCTCCTCACATTCTCTTACCAATATTTTCCCTCCCAACCATCTCATAACCATGCACTCGACTTGGAAGTCCTAGTGCACAAAAGAAAATTCAAAAAAGTCTTGGTGGATGGAGGTGTAGGCTTGAATATATGTTCTCTCAATCTCATCAAACAATTAAAAATATTAGAGGATTCTAGTGACAAAGGAAAGGGTATCATAATAAGAGCATATGATGATCAAGAAAGAGTGTCCCAAGGCACAATCAAAATTCCTATTCAAGTAGGGCCCGCTATCATGGACACCACTTGTTAGGTCCTGGAACTCGACTTGTCGTATAACATCCTTCTGGGATGTCCATGGATTCATGCAATGAAGGCAGTAGCATCAACTTTCCATCAATGTGTGAAATTCACACATGAGGGACAAGAAGTCACCATCCATGGAGATCCCAAACCCTTCTCCTATTGCAAAATCCTTGAAGCAAAGTACTATAAAATCCCCCAAGTACCAAAAATTGATGAGGGTCCATCTACACCATACATTGATCTCGCCACTCTCGCATCCACTTTGTGACAGAGACACCCATAACTCCTGCCATTCCTACCATCTCAGACATTAAGGTCATCATCCAAGATAACGGTTGTGGAAACTACAAGCTCCCTAAAAATGCTTTTGTAGTAAGAGTTACCACAATCTCCTAGACAATGGGGATGTCCACAAGAAAATGAAGCGTCCACATCTCAAATGTCTCCTGAAGAGTATCCCAACTTTACAAGTTGGGGAGATCTTGGCTAAGAAATTATCAAAGTAGATCCATCTCACCTCCTATACCAAGATGAGAGACCAGCACCTAATTTACCAATGGACGACAAAAGTAAGGGACTATGTAAAATGATGCTCACAATGGGCTATGACAGAAATCAAAGACTTGGAAAAAATGACAATGGGCTGATAATACCTATCATTCCAGAGACGTGAATGAGAATTCTTGGCCTTGGTTTTACCCCTCCGATTATAACCGTATGTGACCGAGGTCCTCCAGTTAGAATGGTTAATAATCCTCCTCAGCCAACCGCAGCTAAGCTGGGCTTACTAGTATCCACAGGTCGAGTCTTAGATAACTATACGTTTGATATAACCGACATTTGTAGTAGTAGTGATGACGAGGATCCCACATCCAATCTACCTAGGCTTTTTGAGGACACCACTCTATTCATGATTAGCTTCTTATCTTTCGAATCAAACCACCAAAATCATGAAATCCACTTAGTATACCCCCAACTCATCGACTATGACCAACGAGGAGCACCAATTCTCAATACATTCGAAAATGATGAGGTTCTCTCAGAATTCATGGGACTATGGGATAACATTCCATGTGGGGATCACAAAGTAGGGTTCATAATGGAGCTAGATACACATGCCTATTATGGGGAAACGATTGAATCCCTCAGTCGCAAAAGTGAAAAATTAAGAATAATATCTAAGTCCTTGAGTGAAAACCACACTATGGCACTCTTTGACTAGAAAAAAGTAAAAAGAAAGGATGCATCCAATAGTGAAAACCTCTCTGAGGCGCTCAAGGATGGGAGATTCAATCTTCCTTTCAGAGCTATTCATCAAGAAAAATCAGTTGGCAGAAAGATGCAATCCGGTTAATCTAGGAATGGAGGAAACCCCACACATTACATTCTATGTAGAGTCATTACTATCAGAGGAACAAGAGCTCCTAGAAGCCCTCCTAAGAGAGAGATAGATAAACTTCACATGGAGCTATGCTGACATGCCAGGCCTTGATCCAGAAATCGTGGTCCACCACTTAGCAGTATATCCAAAAGAAAAGCCTATTAAACAAAAGTTTCGAAAAATGCACCCTCAGATCGCCTTATTAGTCAAAATGGAGCTAAAAAATATATTGGATGCAGGATTCATCCGACCCATAGATTATCCAGAATGGGTGTCAAACTTGGTGCTTGTTTCAAAACCTGATGGAGGCATCAAAATCTGCACAGACTTCAGAGACTTGAATAAGGCATGTCTAAAAGATGACTTCCCACTTCCAAACATTGATATGATCATCGATATGACAGCTGGACATGAAATGTTGTCACTAATGGATGGATTCACAAGGTATAATCAGATTATGATAGTGAAAGAGGACCAACATAAAATAAATTTCACTTGTCCATAAGGGACTTACTACTAGAAAATGATGCCATTTGGCTTAAAGAATTTAGGAGCAACATACCAAAGGGCGATGACATTAATCTTCCATGATATGGTTCACAAAACTGTTGAAGATTATGTTGATGACATTCTAACCAAATCCAGAAAGAGAAAAGATCACATAGCAACCTTAAGTGCCATTTTTGACAGGCTGGAAGAGTACAAGGTCAGATTAAACCCAAAGAAGTGCATCTTCGGCATACAATTAGGAAAGCTGCTAGGATATATAGTGTCAATGAGAGGTATCGAGGTAGATCCAACAAAGGTAAAATCAATCCTTGAAATGGAGGCACCAAAAACATTGAAGCAATTGAGAGGTCTCCAAGGCAGACTTCAATCCATTGGAAGATTCATAGCACAGTTGGCAGACAAATAAAACCCATATTCTCACCTACTTCACAAGGGAGTAACATACAAATGGGATAACAAGTGCGAAGAGGCATTCAATAAAATCAAAGAATATCTACTGACACCACCAATCCTAATGCAACCAATCCCAAAAAAGCCATTAATTCTCTACGTATCAGCAATAGCAGTAGCCCTTGGAGCTCTCCTAGCTCAACATGACGAAAATGGAATAGAAAGGGCCATTTATTACATCAACAGAACAATGGTGGGGCATGAGCTAAACTATTCATTCATCGAGAAAGAATGCCTAGCAGTAGTGTTTGCATCACAAAAATTTAGACATTACATGTTGGCACACAAAATAAAACTCATCGCCAAAATCGACCCTCTCAAGTACTTATTGTCAAAAGCAATGCTCACAGGAAGAATGGCCAAATGGGTGATGATACTATCAGAATATGACATTGAATATGTGGAGCAAAAAGCAATCAAAGGCCAAGGCATCACAGATCAACTTGTAGAAGAATCAATCTATTCAGAGAATCCTCTCATCTCAAAGTTTCTAGATGAATCTATTTTCAATCTCAACGTAGCTAACCATTGGAAACTATACTTTCATGGCTCATACACAGCATGGATCAGGAGCTGGCATCTTCTTTATCACCCCACAAGGGGACTGCATACCAAGATCCTATAAACTGGAGTTTCCCTACACCAATAACATTGTAGAATACAAGGCTTTAACCATAGGTCTCAGAATGGCAGTGCAGTGGAACATTATAGCTCTCAGAGTATACGAAGACTCTCAATTAATAATAAATCAAGTCAATGATGAATACTAGACTAAGGACGATAAGCTCACTCCATACAAGAAGTTGGTGGAGACTCTTAAAAAATCCTTCATCGAAATCACATTTGAGCTAATACCCAGAGCCAACAATAGAGCAATAGATGCCATGGCAACAATTGGGTCCTTATTGGACATCCCCAACAATGTTCCAAAATATGAATTCATGATAGAGAAGCTTCCTGTGCCCGCATTCAAGGTACCAAAATCAGAATTGGTGTGTGAAATTATTGGTCTAGGTGATCCTTAGTACCACGACATTTATACATATCTTCGAATAGGAGTCATACCTGCCGACTTACCCTCAAACCTAAAATGAACCTTTGAAAAAAAGGAATCCTGATTCGTCATCCTAGGAGATACCCTATATCAAAGAAGCATAGAAGGAACCCTACTACGCTGCTTAAATGTTTAGGAGGCATTGACTACTCAAACTGAAGTACATAATAGTATCTGTGGTTCACACTCGAGTGGAATGACTATAGCCAAGAAATTATTGAGGATGGGGTATTATTGGCCCATAATGGAAAGAGAAGCACATGACTATGTCAGAAGGTCTCTACAATGTCAGCAGCATGGGGACCTCATCCATGCTCCAGCTCAAGAGCTTCATCCTATCATCACACCATGGCCCTTTTCACAGTGGGGACTCGATCTCATTGGAAAAATCACTCCCACATCATCTAACAGCCACGAATTCATCATAACCGCCACATAGTACTTTACTAAGCGGGTGGAAGCCATACCCATGACGTATATAACTAGGAATCAGATATCAAATTTCATCCTAAACTATCTCATTTGTCACTACGGTGTCTTACAAGCCATTATCTTAGATCATGGGACACCATTCAAGAATCAGGATGTCCATGACTTATGCAAAAAATTCAAAATCCAACATTGCTTCTCCACCCCATACTATCCCCAAGGCAATGGCCAAGCAGAAGCCACTAACAAAACCATTTTGAAAATCCTCAAGAAAACAGTCAACGACGCAAGTCATGACTGGCATCTGCAGCCTAATCTCACTCTTTGAGCCTATCGAACCAGCATCTGCACACCCATCGGTGCCACCCCACCAGCTTATTGTTAGAATTGACCATTTTCTACTTTATAGTAATTTCTTTAAAGTGGGGGCATACATTGGCATTATTATTTTACATTTTAGTACTCATGTTACATTGTGTAGTCTTCCTACTTGATGTGATGTGTCTTTCTCTTGGTGATGACATTGGGTGTGATGTCCTTCAAGATTGTGATCTCTCTTAGCATATTACATTCCTCTTAGTGGTTTGATGTGAAACACTGCATCCCCAAAGTTGTCAATCTTCTATTCTTCAATTGGTCCTCTCTTGGAGACATTAGGCACAATGTTCCCTAGGTTGAGACCATACATGAACTAAGAAAAACTCCATTGAATGTACCTTACACTATTTTGTATTTACAATATTTGTTATATGGACACCTTTCATAACACACTTTGCTTTCCTATGGAGCCATCTTGTTCATTCATGAGTGTTAGCATACGAAGTTTTTCTTACCTCATGAATCCTCTTGTTAGTATTGTGTGGAACCTTATTAAAGTTATCATGAGGTATAGCTTTGGTATGGTTAGTGTATGGGAGCCAAACTTAGGCATGACTTTCCCATAGCCACTTGCTTGTTTGTGTGAGCACATACTGGCCACATGTGTATGTGTCTCTAGGGGCTCACCTAGTGGATGGCCTAAGGTTCTACTAGCCCTTGTGAGCATGTGTTTGGTTTACATAGTGGGCATCATGTTCCACTTGTAAACATTTTTTGGACAAACAGTTTAGATTGGATCCACATCGCATTGGACAAACGGTCGAGGCTTGATCCACCCTCTATTTTTTTTTGTTCTTTATATCTTTGGTAGTGTATGCGTGTATCTTTTTGTTGCTTCATACATCATTCAAATATATGTTATTTTGTGCCTATGATGGTATGCCATAGGATCTTAATATTGGGGGCTTGTGCAACCCTTTTGATCATTGTCATCCTATCTCACTAGCATTGGTACATTTGAACCCCTCTTGATGTGATTTTGTCTACTTTAGTGTGAGTTTGAAGCAAGTTCCTCCTCTCACTAAAATGGGGGCTAAATGTAGTGTAGAAAAATGTACCCCTTTACATTTCACACTTGTTTGGGCCTTCCTTGTCAAAATTGGGCTTCTCTATGCCTTATTTGGTCCTATTTTTCATCCACAAGCCTAATTTAATACCTTTCTTTGAGGATAATCCTGAAATTCATTAAATGAAAAATTATAATTCATGTTATTAGGTTATGTGTTCTAGATCTGGTGATTTGGGACTCATATGCCACTTTGGGCATATGGGTCCCACCTAGGTTTCAGGGCCTAATCCTGAATATTGCATTGAACTTAACATTTCTTGAAATTTGTGTCCCAAGTTTAAGCTACTAGGACTCATACACCCCAATTGGTGTATGAGTCCCATTTTAACTTGGACCTATTTTGAATTCAATTCTTAGTGGGATTTTATTCTCCTAGATCTGATATTGTCTTGTAGTGTTGTAATTTTGGGAAATTTGGCATAAACAAGTATAAATACAAGCTTATTTCACATAATTTCTCCTAGAAAGTTAATAAGAATTCAAGAGCATTCAAGAGTTGATTATCAAGCATTTTGGAACATTAATTCAAGATTCATGCATCATTTCAAAGTCTTCATGCATCATGTTTGTTTTTTATCTAACATTTGTGATGTAGGTTTCCATGGTTCAAGCAAGCATTCAAAGACATTATCTCATATCAAGATCCAGACTCAAGATCCACATCTAGTGGAGCCATTTCACACAAGATTGCAGTCTTTGTTTCAAGGGTTTTGTGAGTTTCAACATTGCATTTATTCATTCATCATTCCTTCATTTCTATGTCATTTCATTTCAAGGTTTAATTACCCAACTGGGGTTTGACCAAGGAAAACCCCTATTCCCTAACACAACAACATTTTTCCATCTTCATGTGTGATTACAGATCTAGATGATTTGGAGATTGAAGATCCTTTGAAGAAAAAATTTCAAAATTGGAGAAAAGTTATCAAAGTTGTCAAGAAGTTGTCATCTTCACGGAAACTCACCTACAAATTAGAATTCAAACTTTTGACATTTGAAGATTGGACAAAAAAAAGCTACAAAATATCACTCGAGGATACAGAAGTTTCAATCAAACCCTAATACTAGGACTAAATCACCACCTTGGGTATATGAGTCCCAATATCCACCTTTTCAACATTTTTCTGTAGATCTTGGTTTTCTAGTAGCAAATTTCAAATTCAACCCAAAAAACCCTAATTGGGACTAAATTTCCTAGCCTAGCATGTCAGTCATAGTGAGCATCAACATTCAAAATTTTAGAATTGCATCTACCTCATTTTAGACATCTCCAGTCTTCGAGGTGCTTCTCTATTTATCCTCAGTTTATTATTTTGATTGTAAGTTCCATTTTCTAGGTCACATAGCTAGATTTGCATGTATTTCTTTTATTTCCTTCTTTCTAAGCATTTTCTTAGTGGTGAACCCCTTTTAATCACACCTAAGGAAACCCCTCTTGTTTCCTAGTACTTCCCTCAATTGAATCATTTAATGGAAGTCTCTATGGTTTCCTTTAATGAAATAAGAGTGAAATAGGTACCCCCTAGTTCCATCTCCTAAAAGGTGGAACCCTATTTCCTACATTCAGCATGAAATATAGGTGATAGGATAAAGTGGATGTATGAATTCATCTTGAGATGCATGTACTTTAGAATGCATCACATCTATAAGAATGCAAGTGATGAGATAAAGTAGAGGTGTGCATGCATATTAGGTCAATGTTTGTGCGTGAAAGTTCAAAGTTGTGTCACAATTCAAGCCTACTCATCAATACAAGTATAATTTAAGAATTTTGAATTGTAAGTTGATTTTTCTCAAACATATGAACTAGCTAGATACATTCTAGCTAAATTAGATATGGAGGTCACACTTTTCCAATTGAAAGTGTTCGCTAAATTAATATATTGCATCACTTTGGAGCCAATTTACCAAGAAAAATAATTTTCTCACAACTCCTACTAGAGAATAATATATTTTTTAAAATGTAAAAATACTATTTTCTTAGTGAAGTTGATGAAATAGGTAACATATCCTTGAGAAGGTGCATAAATAACTCAAGCACCTATGCTCCCATTATTTAAGGGAAAATTATCATTAGATATATAGTGGTGTATGCAATCTCTTGATATTTGATCTTGGAGGTCTCCCTTTCCCTTCTATTTATCAAATTTGGGGACCTCAAAATGTAGAAGGAGAGGAACCCTCACTGTTGATTTTTCAATGGGATAGGGATTTGAAATGATTCAAATTTTTTTATTTCCTTTTATTTAATGCCCTTTTTTGTAACCTCTTAAGTGTATCCTTCATTTCTTACCACTCTTGGGTGAATGGATTCCCAAGAGGTGGGTTTAGAGGTTATAATGGGATTTTATTGTATGGTGGTTGCTTTCAGTGGATGGATTAAAATGTGTTTACTAGTGGTTGAGATGTAAACTATAACATGGTAGGATACAGTCAATTCAAAGAACACAACAAACACATACAATGATCCTCCTTCATTTTCACTCACATGGAGTGCAAATAGATATAGTACTACCATATTTGAGGCATTTAGATGTTTAGCCACAAACCAACCATCCTTCATCTTGAGGGTATATCATTTTTTTTCTTAGGAAAATTAAGTATTCATTGCAGTAGTATCTTCATACACATTCAGTAGCATCAAATCAGCCAAACTAAGTCTAATAAGACCCTTTTATTTTCTATTCACCATGTCCCAATCTTCTTGTGATGTAGTTTGAGGTTTGGATCTAGATATTATAACCCATAGATCTTGGTCTATGAGCACATCCTCCGTCTTGAGCTTTCACAACTCAAATTTTTTTTTTGAGAACTTCTCCATCTCTATCCTTGATGTTATTATCATTTCTTCCTATAATAATATCAAATCCATCTCTACAAAAGCTCCCACTCAAACAAAAATTAGTAAAAAAAACCTTTGTCCAACATGTACAATCTAACAATGATCTTTGATGCAAAATGAAATAAAATAGGGTACACAAAAATACTTCCTATATTAACATTTCGAGGAGAGTATTCTACAAATTTTAATATTTTAACCATTATAAAAAAAGACACATTTAGGTATAAAATAAACAATATATTGATCCCACAATACTAGTTTACAATTTTTGGCCAAACTAGACATTGAACTAATTTTTTCTAACTAAATCTTCACTTTCGGGCACCTATAGCAGCTAAACCATGAGGAATTTGAAGATGATGTAAACTAGTGATTTGTGAGATTTTGTCTATAGATTCTAAATATATATTTTAAAAAAAAATTGGAATCAAATTTCACTTCTTTTTCCATCTCCTTCTAAACCTAGCTTTTATCAATAAACACCATTTTTAAGGAGTGATGCTCACCATATACAACATAACTTTTTTTCTATGAAGGATAAAATTCTAATTTTTTTGAATTTAGATTTGTAACTACAATATCTAACGAGTTCCTTTGGTTTCATAGTGTTTTATTGAATCTTTTTTTCCTTAATCAAGTTTTAAAATCAAACCAATTATAGTTCAAACATAGATGGACTGTATACAACATAACTTTTTTTGTATGTATCAAAATTCTTTTTTTTTATAGGATCAAGGATATCAATACCTAGCCTGAACATATTTTTTAGAATTTTATTTTGATAACCTGCTATTTTTCCATGTGTGTAGAACAAAGAGCTTGATTTACGATGAAAAACCTATGTTTAATCAAACTAAGAAAATAAATACATAAGAAAACCAAAACATATTAAAATTATATTTGATGGATAGCTCGTTTCGAGGATTACCATCATCCAATTGGGTCTATGAACTCTCCTCCATTTTCATCCTCAACTCGAGCTTTGAAGGAAAAAAATTACAAAAATTTGGTGTCAGAGGGGGAAGGGGGGTAGAAGGGGGGAAAAGGGGGGTTTAAATGAACCCAGGTTCAAGAAAACCCCCTCTTTTCTATTGTCTTTGTCATTAAAAAATGCAGAAAAAGTGAGTCCCATCATTTAATATGTTTTTCTCAAACCGGGGTCCATTCAAACCCCTTTTGGGTCCATTAGAACACCCCAATTCGTGCGAACCCCTAAAAAGCAAAAAATTCTTTCATAGGAGCATTTTTGCAATTTTCCTTGCTCACTAGAATTGTAAGCCAATTTTGTGGGTTTACCCCATAGCATGGATACATGTGTGGATAAAACTCTTTCAAGAGGAAAACCCAACACTCCAAAGTAGCTCAATGTATAATTTAGTAAACCACAACTTAATACACTTATAGAGAAAACCTTCATAGGGTTATCACCAACCAAAGATTTGTATCAATTATTACAAATCAATAGTATCTACAAAACTCTACACACAACCTCCATCTCAAGCACCTAATATATAGGAGATACCAAACCTAAGATTATCAAATGGCAATTGAAAACCCGTGAGCTAAAACCACCCAAAAACTAGAAATCAAATTAAACCCCAAATATTTATATGCCTTATAATATGTCATAAAATGCATCATAAGTTAGTCAATAGGCGTAACTCCCCTTTACAACTCTTTTATGTATCCAAAAAATCGGTATTTCTTATACAAACTTTCAATGGCCATAACTTTTGATCTAGTGAGCTAATTAGGCCTATTTAATTATGGAACTCAATGGTTTATCTATCCATGGTGGTTAGAGTGTTGTTTGAAGTGAAAAATAGGGTTTATTGAAGGAATATTTGTGTATTCTAATGAGGAGTATCCTTTAAATGATTATGTATAGTCAACCATGAGTGACCCAATCCATGTCAAGGAGTCACCTATTAGCATAAAACTATTATATTGCATTGTTTAGGTGGTTGCGGGAATTCAGTTACTATGACAATAGTTCTCTATTATATAAATATATCTTTGTATTGAATAATTAATCAATGATTCACCTTTATTTGGTATCAAAGTGTCATAATATTTTGATCTTATGAATCATAACTTGATTGTGAAGATGTGATTTGGTGACAGAAGTGGTAGAATGTACTCCTCTGGAATTGACACTAACATCTTTGTTTGGTATTAGGTTGTGGAGAGTGAAATTTTTCACCACTAAAGAGAAGTGTGTGAGAGGATCAGGGTCTACTCCATAAATTCCTACATAACCTATGCTCAACGAGCATGCATTGGACTAGGGACTCACATATAAAGGTTTAACGATCTACAAAGACTTTCAAATCATTCTAGGCATCATGTCTTCCAAAAATATAAATCAATGTGAATAACATAAGTAATTTATGGGAGCACAAGAATAAGGTAGTTACAAGTAGTTGTACAACATATTATCTATAAATTCTTCTCTATAAGAATGGATTGTAATAGTCTAGTGTTTATCATAGATTGTCATCATAAAGTGTGACTTTAATATATAGAGAAATCGAAGAATACACCTATCATTTATCTGTTGAGTGAATAACCTTTGGGGCTAGATTATGGGAGTGGATGAATATGATTTAAAACTCCAAGGAAAGTGTACACTCAAGTGGGGGCTCTGCCATATTTTTCTCAAACTTTTTGTTGTGATGGGCTTTCCAATCAATCTAAGTTATTTGTTCACTTTATTGTTTCACCAATAGATATTTGTGGTAAGGTTTCTATTGTTAGGTTAAATTATACTATTATGTTGATTTCTTATATGCATATGAAAAATGGAAATAAGGGAGCACTAGTAAATTGTCAAAGAAATTTGAGTGTTGTTACCTGCATTAAAATTTCCAATCCACACAAATCTAGAAGGAATAGCATCGTAGGGTTTTATTTAAAAAGAGGCATAAGTTTTACTTTCCTTTAATATGATTGAATTTTTTTTTAATCTCCTTAATAAATACCTATTTCCATAAAGGAAACAATGGTGAATTACATGTTGCATAAGTATTAGCTTGTTGGGTGGGCTTTTTCAAGTCCAATTGATGAAAATATTAAGATCTATAGGATGAAACTACATGGGCTACAAATGATGTTTAGCATAAATCCAAGTTTTGGTAATTTTTCAGGAAGCTATGGAAGGTGAAGAATATTAATGGAAAAATGCTTGCTATTAATGATATTTTTTAGAAAAATCCAATAATAATCAAGAATTATGGTATTTGGCTTCATTACCAAAGTAGAATTGGCTATCATAAGATGTACAAGGAATATCGAGACATCATGTATGACGATATGGATCCTCATCAGAGGATGCAACAATATTGCATTCAAATTATCAAGATAGTGATTATTCCTGCAAAGCTTTGTAAGTGTGAGAACACCAAGAAATTTCATGATCCTAATATCAAGTTTCCTTTGGTGCATTGCAAAAAATCACGGCATTAGAAAGAAAGTTGAAAAAAACCTTCATGGCATCCAAAACAAACTTATTTATGTAATTGGTTATCTATTGGAGGTTGATGGCATTAGAGGATGGAAGAATTTCCATCATCTCAAGTTAGCTTCTCACTTTAAGATGATGCTTTTCATGAGAAGCATTTTTTTGCTATCTTTCTTGTTTTCCTTGTTGATGCTAATGGATTTCAAGAATACATATATTGTAAAATTTGATTTTTGGAGACAAGGGATTTGGAATTGAACACAATATGGATTGTGATATTGCTATCAGGATTCAACTGTGTAGTTTTACGAGTCAAACTACACAGTTGAATCCTGATAGAAATATCAGAATTTGACATGCTGTGCAAAATACCTCCTACTTATCAATATGGATTGTTGTCCAACAATTTTATGAGGTTGTGATCGAGAGTTATATCCTTTTGAGGGTCATCGGACAACTTGATGGATTCCTATATTTGTAGAGCTCAATATGGATTGTTGCCGAATAATTCAGTAATCAGCGATTTAGGAGTTCATGAAAAATGGTAGTCCAAGAACTCACAAATTCAACTCAAAGCTACACCCTTCCAAGTGTCATGAGGTAGCTTGATAGGGTTCCATTTGAATCAGTATTTTTTTCTTCAAAGGAATATATTATCAAGAATGTATATCTATTTTATAATCAGTAACTTGTGTTATGCAAGCCTTAAGGGGGGTCCCTTGGCAAGGTGAATTCTAAGGTTTTAGGGATACATTTAAAGGAACAATGTAACAAGGGGGGAATTTTAGCATAAAATTATTATATTATATTTCTTAGGTGGTTACAAGAATTCAGTTACTATGACAATAGTTCTCCATTGTATAAATCTACCTTTGTATTGAATAATTAATGAATGATTTTCCTTCATCACCTTGCGAGAATCAATACACATTTTAGTGGCATTACCTAGTTTTAATTGTCATATATGATAACTCATATGAAAATAATTCTAGAGCATCAATTAAGGCTTGTGTGGGATTATGGTGTAGTAATCCTACTCAACCCAAAGTATAGTTTATGTTTTATTCTTTTGTATTATTTTATATTATTGTCTTTATATTGTCTTGTTTATTATATTAGTTTCTTATATCATACTTTTATCTTGTGTTGTCATATTATATTATTTTTTATGCCTCATGCAATTTATATGGTATGATTAATAATTAGATAAAACTAAGAAATTATAATTAATACTAAGAAACCTCAATAAATATTGGATATTGTTGCATGGACCATGGACTATTTATTGAACCACTTCAAGTTATATTGATGGTTATGATAAACCAAGTTTCTATCAATTTAGAGGATTTGTATTAGTGTCTTCCACATAACAAAAACTTAGGACAAGTGGAATACTTTTGATATACGCTTACTTGCATGTACTTGGAATGTTTTCACTGATATTGTACATGTACATTATTATAGAATGGTCTTGTAATGACGAAAAATGTATCCCTCTACATTTTTGCATTTGTTTGGGCCCTCCTTGTCAAATTGAGCTTAATGTTGCCTTTATTTAGTGTTGTAAAGAGCTTAACACATTCACATTCACATTAGGTCTTGGGCCCTCTAAACTAAGTGGGCTTAATTAGGCCTTATTTCAAGTGTTGTAAAGTATACCCTAACACTTTCACACCAATGTAGGGTTTTATTAATAAATTTGGCTTCTTTATGTCTTAATTGGCCTAATTTTGCATCCAAAAGCCTTTATTAATGTATCTTTCCTAGGATAATCCCAACATAAACCAACATACAATCATAATTCATGTGTTTTGTGGATTGTATGGCCTAGATTTAGTGATCTGGGACTCATACACCACCTTGGGCATATGGGTCCCACCTAAGTTTTGAGGCCCCAATCTGGATTTCACACTAAACTAAGACTTTCTTGAAAAATGTGTCCCAAAGCTTAACCTAATGGGACTTATAAGCCACAATTGGCATATGAGTCCCTCTTAGCTTAGACATAAATTAGATTCAAATTCTTGGTAGGCTTTTATTCTCCTAGATCTAATGTCATCTTGTAGTGTTGTAATTTTAGGAAATTTGGCATAAACAAGAATAAATACAAGGGTATTTCACATATTTTCTACTAGCAACATGAGTATTCATGCATTATAGAAAATTTGAGTTCACAAGAGCAAAGAAGTGCTTACAAGAGCATTCAAGGGCCTTCAAGAGTTGATTATCAAGCATTTTGGAGCATTATTCAAGTATCAAGCATCATTTAAAAGTCATCAAGCATCATGTTTGTTTTGAGATAACATTTGTGATGTAGGTTTTTATGATTCAAGTTAGAATTCAATTCAAGATCCATATCATTCAAGCAAAATTCAAGATCCACATTCATGCTAGCCATCTCATACATATTTGCAAAACTTTGTCTCTAGGGTTTGATGAGTTGCAACATTGCATTTTTTCATTCATCATTCCTCCATTCTATTTCATTTCATTTCAAGGTTTGATTACCAAAATAGAGTTTGACCAAGGAAAACCCATTTCTACTAACAAAATAACATTTTTCCCTCTCTTTAGTGTGTGATTTGTAGATCTAGGTTGAAGATCCTCTACAGAGTTGCAAGATTGGAGAAAAGTTGTCAAGTGTGCAAAGTTGTCAAAGTTGTCACCTTGTTTACAAGACCATAAAAGGACACCTATGTAGTAGAATTTAGCAGTTCAAACCTAGAAATCAAGTTGAGAAGATAAAGCAGAGATTGAAGAGCAGATTTAGGTCTTGATCCTCCGAAAAAGATGAGCAGGACTGAAATGCCACTTCTCGCGTATGATTCCTAATATAATGAATTTTCTAGATTTCAAGATTTTTACACTTGTCATTTCCAGATTTATGTTCCTAACTAGAAACCCTAATCTAGAACTAAATCACCCAACCTAGCGTATGAGTCCCACTGTGCCTTAAATTCAGCATTTCCAACATTTTAGGTCTTCACTCAAGATGCTATAGGTTTCTAGGTGCACCTCTCTGATTTCTTAGTTTCATGTTCTATTTTGCATTCATTTCTAGGTCATTTATAGTAGTCTTGCATATCATTAAGTTTCATAATTAGATCTTGCATGTTACTAGTCCTTCCAAGCCCTAGCTTGGTAGTGAACCCCTTTTAGTCTCTAAACATACCCTAGGACAACCTTTAACAGTTCTCTCTCTCATTCTATCATTGGATTGAGAACTCTAGTGTTTCCTTGAATGAAACAAGTGTGAAATAGGAACCCTATCCTTGTGCTCCATCTCCTAAAAGGTGGGGCACCCTATTTTAGTTGTTATAGATCTAATTATAGTTTAAATGTATTGATATAACCATATTCCAAGTTGATTATTGATATACATATGAGCAGAGTGATTTTTAATATACTTGTGGGGAAATGAATTAGCTTGTTTTCATTATAATTGAATTATACTTATTCTAGATAGTGTATATGCATTGATTAATATTTATTAATTAAAAAAAATATTTGGTTATATTTTGGGGGTTATTATAATTAGGCTAGATACAATGACAATAGGATTTCTACTAGAGATTATTCTTTTAACTATATGCATAGTGGAGAAATTAGTTGGATTAGTACGAGATACATGAAAAAAAAAATATTTAAAATATAGAAGTTGAGTATCTATGGGATTTAGTCATGCCTATAAGAGGTCATTGCCGCTTTAGAGGTTGTGTTCAAAAATTGGTCTTTAATAGGAAATGTTGAGGATGGATTGTGATAGTCAAAGTCCAATAATTTTGGCCAAAAACCCTAATGTTTCACACATTGAAAAAATTCATTCATGTTTATTATTACTTTATTTATGACATAGTGGAGGACAAAAAGGAATTAATATAAAAAATTGGCACTTTAGGGAATTGTTGTGCAGTTTTGCACACACGCCCCACTTGGAGTGGGGACCCTCTTTTCATAATGTCTCTGTGACCTTTGGTTTTATTGGATTTGCCCTTTCAAGGTCTTGGGATGTTGGTCTTGATGACTTTGGTCTAGCCCTAAGGATTGAATTGATTAAACTTGGCTTTTAAGGGAAGTCCAGGTTTTGACCCAAGTCTGGGATTTTCCGGTTCAGCTGAATTTTCCTGAGTCCTGGCCCATTGTCTGGTTATTGCTGAATTTTCTGAAGTCTGGGTTTCTACTTGGATCCGGGATTTTCCAGGTGACCCAGATTTTCCCGAACTTTGACGGAATCCTGAGGGATGCGTTATCCACAGAATCCATGCTCACTCGGATTGTCCGTTCGGCTTGGTTTTTTCAAAAATTCCATTCTAGGCTCGAGTTTCTGGATTTCCTCAATACGTCTTATCAGCCATTAATGCTTGAGGTATGTCTTCTCTGCCGCGATTATGAGCGGATTTAAAGTCTTTTAGTGCTTTCATAATTTCATTATTCATTTGTCATCTGCTCTGGTGCTTGGAATTCTTCATTTTGAGCTTTGATTGTTGGATTCGAGTTGTTTGCGTGTGGATTGCTTGAGTGCTTGTGTTGAGTGTTTTCATCGCTAGGGCATCTTGAGTTGCAGCGACTTCCTCGGATTTGAGCTTCATTCAGAGTTAATCTATGGTAAGTCATTTCTAACTTCTCCTTTTGTTGCGCTTTCAAGTTGTTGATTGGTGGTTATTTGGGTTGGCCCTTGCTTTTTCTTCATAATTGCATATTTACTTAGGGTTTGGTCCATCTTTTTACGATTTTTCAAGCACCTACATTGCATGTCTTGTTGTTTTGACGGTCAAATTTCCGGTGTACCCAGGCATTCTTTTGAGGTCGTATCTTGTTCATGCGTAATCTGGTCTAATTTGTGAAGGTGGGGTTCCATTATGTCCGCTCAGGGTTGTTAGGTTTGTTGGATTTTATGTGACCTTCTTGTCCTACGTTTGGTTCTACCTTGTTTGCAACACTTGAGAATCCTAGTGCGCCCTCTAGTTCTATCATTTGAGGGATAGTATCTGAAACTTTGAGCTTACCCTAGCTTTCATGGCGGAAGTTTGGTTATTGAATTTAGGGCATCATTGTTTTCATCATGGGTATCAGTCCTTTGAGAGTCTTGGGAATTCAAATGCATGTGCAATCAAAATCTAACTTATTGGGACTAATTTTATGACCATTGGAATCTGCGTAGGGAAGTTTGCATGATCATTTGGTCAGAGGTTTGTGCGTTAGCGATCGTCAGGTTTTTGAGGTGTCAACAAAATTTTTGCACACCTGAATTTTCCCAGATTCTGCCATTTCCTCAGAGAATGATGGGTTTCAGAATTTCAGGCTACCCACGAAAATCTGACCTGTCCAGATTTTTCCAGTTTTCTACTTGGTTTCATTTCTTTTTGATTTTTGATGTTAGGGATAAGGAAGTAAATGTTAAATGATGATTTCTTGTTGCTAATGAATGGAGTTCATGGTAGTCACACAACTCTTTTGTTCGTATTAACGATTTATTTGATGAATGATGTCTTGATAGTAGGGGTCTGTCTGGGTCAGATTTCTCTGAATTCCACCCTGACTGGATTTTCCTGGTTTACTTCATTTTTCTAGATTTTCAAGATTGATGATTAGTGATAGATCTCAATTGTTTTATGTGGTTTCCAGGCTAGCCTTTGACTAAAATATGGAGGATAATTGGATGCTCACGAGGCTCTTTTGTGAATGCAGGCTGAATCAAGCAAAGCTGCGGCAGGGAAGGCCAAAGGTGATATAGAGGGGTCCTTAGTCATAGATGTAGAAAGGTTGAGACTAGATACGAAGAGTCAGTTACTAGAAAGTAAGATAGCTTCAGTTTGGTCTGAGGTCTCCGACACCAATGTAGGAGCATGGAGGTATGAAGAGTTCAAAGCAAGGATAGCTCAGAAAGACCTATCGGCCCTGACCAAGGGAATGATGAAATCTGGACTGGTTGATGTAGCAAGATTCCCTCCTGCGGTTCAGTGCTATGAATTTATATTGGAGTGTGCCCAGCAATACAACTTTGATATGCAGAGGATCGTTAGCACTAAAGGAAGAGTCTTGGCGAACTTCAATCCAGTTTCTATTGCCCAGGCATTTGATATGCCAGACCTCCCATGTGTGTGTGCAATGGATATGGATTTGGCTAGAACCTACTATGAGGACAAGCCTACCAAAGCCCAGCAGATGATTAATTCCTAGTTGGAGAAACCGAAGTCTAAATTTTCCAAACTTCCCAAGTAGTTACAAAGGATCAAATTCAGACAAGACATATATGATGCAATCACACCGTTGAGCAGGGTAGCCGACTTGAAGAGTGCTGGGGTATTGGAGAATTGGATGGTCCATGTTATTAACAGGATTGAGCAAGGTATTAATTACCATTGGGCAGGACTCATCAGTGCAATGATTGATAGGTAACTGAAAGATGTGTTAAAAACAAAGAAGTTTACCATGTCCTCTTATGTGATATATGTGTTGGCCAGATTTTACCCATATCAGGGTTTGAACCCAAAAGGAACATTTGGACAGGATATCGTCTATGAGATATACCCAGAATTGCACCTAGGAAATCAGAATTATAGAAGAGCAAATGATGCATTCACAATGCATATTACTAGGTTGCTTCAAAATGCAGAGCATGTGAGAATATCTAATGGAGCCAAGGAGCTAATCAAGAAATATGGAGCTTGGTTTGTACAATTCCCCACCTTCTCCTATATCAAAATTGACGGATGTCAAACTGCTCCATACAGATTGCCAAGATATCCTACTAACCACATTGTGCTATTGGAGGTTACTAGGTAGATATGTGACTTTGATGCTATTGTTAAAAGGGAGAAGCATAAGACAAGGTTTGGTGTGGACTTCCCTTTGAAAATTGGTATAGTAGAGGTTTGCCCTTCGATCCAATCAGCTCATGCATCAGGGGATGAATTGAGTGCTTTTGGTTTCTCTTTCCACTCTAAGAGGACAAATTTTCACATCACTGGAAAAGCGCAGAAGAAGGCAACCAAAGAATATCACCATAGGGATGATCTAGAGAATTACTGCCTGAACATCAAAGATGACTTTGAGGCAAGAAAGAAAAGGTGTTCTAAGCTTCCAGTTGAGGTGATTAGAATGTACAATGTCAAGTTGATCCCTGACCAGTTAGAGGATGACGGGAATTTAGTTCAAGATCATGCATATGAATTAGTCAAGGACAGGTCTATTGGGGAGATATACTGGTCTGAAAACGAGGCAATCAAGCTAGAAGAACTAATGGCTTCTGTTATGAAGTTTACCAAGTCATGGTTTAAGCATAAAGTATGGGAACTGGAAAGCGAGAAGGTCCCTTGTACCTTTAATTTAATGGGAAATCTGAATCCTCTTTCCACCTCAGAGGAATCTGGTGAGGATAATTCCAAAAGAAAAACTAAAGTAAGTTCACCTTTTAAGATCAAAATCAGAGGCCCTAAGGAAAGTGAGCCAGAACAGAAAAGGAAGCCTAAGGGAAAGAAGAGAAGCCGAATTTTGAAAATAGGTAAGTCTGTAGAAGAGGGGGAACTTGAGGAAGCAGATAAAGAAGATATTACTCCAAAGCCAAAAAGGACAAGGACAACTAGGGCTTCAAAGAAGAAATATCAAGAAACTTCCAAGGATGAGGCAAACCCTCCAGTGGTTGATATGGAAAGCTCGGGGGAGAAAACCAAGATTTATTCGAGGAAATCAAGGACTCTGTCTCCCAAGGAGACCATGCAAAAAATAGATCCTCTTCCAATGGCGTCCACGGTGGAGCCACAGAAGGCTACTTCCCCTTCATTGAGTATCCCTGAGCAGGAAACCCAAGAAGAGCATGAGACCAGTGGGGAGGCAGAACCATTCAAGGAAGGAGAACTCTTTGGTGTAGCAGCTGAGCTTGAGGTTGAAGGTGTGGAAATTCACCCTTCTCCACTGGTATAGTATGAGTATTCTCCTACGAGCAGCAAAGACAACAGATCCCCTGAGAAGGAGAATGTCCTGTTAAAACCCCATCACCTCTGCAAGAAGAAGAACCTAAGTTGGGTAATCAAGGTGACCAGTCTCCTGAAAAAGAAAAGGATGAGACAGTGGAACAGCATGAAGAAGTCAAGGAAGATGAAGTCTGGGTGGATCTTGCTGTCCTGGATTGGTTAGATAAAGAGATAAGAAAGAAACAGGTCATTGTTGAGTACACCCCCCTCGATTGGGATGAAATTTTTTCCAAGATTGGCAAAGGTAAGAAGAAGAAGATGGCTAAGGTAGTTTCTAAGATAGAAAGAGATGAAGCGAGTAACAGAGTTATTCATATTGCCACCCCTGCTGCTGATAAGAGCAAAGATGAGGTTACTGGAAAAGATTACAATGTATAGACTATCAATCTTGGACCCGCTTCCATGGAGCAGGATATTGAAGAGTACGAAGGGTCTAGTGCAGTGATAATTGGGAGGTTAAGGAAGGAAACGCAGTCGAAGCATGAGCTTAAAAGGGAGAATGAAAGGCTTAGGAAATGTCTAGAAGACTTGATGAAGCCTTTGCAATCTCTTCACCCATCCTCTTCTGCTGCTACTGGTTTCTTGCCTAAAGAGACTATTTCTGAAATAGAAAGGATGAAAGCCTCTACTCAGACTACAATAGATTGGTTGAAAGATGTACAAGTTAAAGGAGATGATGCGATTAAAGAGATCCTTTCAACTGGAAAGGATGCAACAATGGCTAAAGATTTATTAGAGCATGTTTTATCTCAGGACAAGGAGGATATTGACCTTTTGTTGCAGAAAGCTAAAGTGATCATGGAGTATGGTAAGGACCAGTTGGTTGTAGATGGAATCCTTTCTTCATCTAGAGTTAATGAGCCTTGGGAATGGTTCGAGGCCTTGCAAATTCGACAGAAAGCCATCAAGAAGATCCATAAGCAAAAGAAATAGATGGATGGTGATTTGACTGGTGTTTATGATGGATGTATTGCATTCTTTGAAATAATGACTGGCAGGAGGAAGATTGCCCTAATTACTTGAGCTTAGAACAATTAAGGGAATGGTGGCATGATGTCTATGCCCCTGAATTTTAAAATGTTGTAACAGGGCACCAATTGGATGATGCAGCAACTTACTTGGCTGTAATGGATAAGTACCAAGCGCATAGGGGTGAGAAGGATAAAATTGTTAGGCAGTCAAAGGAAGAAATTGGCTCCATTGAATGTCGGCTCAAGATCCTCCCTTTGCCACCTATTGCCGAGTTGGATATAGTGGTTTTGAAGGTTCACGAATCATTAGATCAGAACAAGGATAAGGGAGGTGGTAGTTAATGCCCATTTTGAGATTTGTACTTCCCTATTGTTATAGGGCATGTGTTGATCTGGGCTGCATTGAGGAGTGTGTCTGGGCCGACCTTGATGATGTATCGGCATTTAATGTGTGCCTTATTTTGAAATTCCTGAGGTCGACTTGTTTTGGCTATTTTTGTTTTGTAAATGTTTGGTTGGGCCGACATGTTTAAGGATTCTCTATAAAGGGCATTCTTGCCTCTTTTGTAAGGAGTTAGTTAGACAGATAATAGAGACAAGCTATATTAAGAAGGAACTAGAGCATTTTGTAGTAGAAATAATAGTTAGTTCTCTTGAGCAAGTGCTAAAATAGAATAGTGGAATTGTTGCTACATTTTGGTGATCTAATACAATTGAAGACATTGTGGTTTCTCTGGTGAATTATTTTGTGTTAGTTTATCTTGCATGGTTCCTGTTGTTCCATCTTTGAAATTGCTTAAAGATCTAAGATTTAGTGTTAGATTTATTAGATTAATTGGTGAATAGTGTTTATGATTTCATACTTGGAATGTTTGTAGCAATCTCTGCTCTATACTCCCTGTAACTATCTGATTGTAGTAGGCTAGTGAAGTCAACCTGGACCATACATCTATTTGTGCTTAGTTTGATTGTGGATGAATATCTATGATTTGAAAATCTATATACCTTAGAAGATTGCACCGTTCTTGTGATATTGCATTGTGGGTTAAGCAAGAATTGGTTATTTAAGATTGGTTCATTCTAGAATTTGTCATTTGCATTGTTCATCCTAGAAATAGTTTAGATCTCATTATATTTTTGCACCCTCATCTTTTTCTATTTCTTTATCATTTGGTTAGACTTAGGATTTAAGATCATCATATTGCAAGATTTGATAAATTGGAAAGATACAGTTTCCTTGTAGTAAGGTCCGATTGTGATTACCAGCATTTTCACATTTTATCTGAGTTGTTTATGCATTGTCATGACCTGACACCCGAGAGACCTTGGGGTGGTTTTCAGTAATTTATTGTTGAAGATTACCTTTTAAGAGAGATAGGATATTGTATTTTCTCTGAGTTGTTGCTGTGCAGAAAACTCCATCAATAGATTGGCGCTAGAAGGAGCACATTGGATCATTTCTTAAACGCCATCTCTCCTAAGAGATATAGAATAAATACAAGGTCTACTCTAGGAGGAGAAGATTTACAGGAATTCCAGTTCCCTACTAGTTCAAGAAGGACATGAGAAAGGCGAGAATCATCATCGCCCATCCCTTCACCCGTATCGTCTGCATCTTCACTTCTAGAAGTTGAGGCCATACCCATCCCTGAGGCAGTTCCCATTCAACAACCCCAGCCTATCATTAATCAACCACAACCACCACCCCCATTTTTGCCAATGGCCTTCCTTGCTAATAATCCATCTCCCTTGTTTTTCAATGCCTACAATGTTATGCCCAAAAACCCTGAGCACTTCTGTTCAAAATTTCATGTTAACGACCCAAACAGGACCACAAAAGAACATATAAGGATCTTCCAAACCTGTCTCAAGGACAAAGGGATTGTTCACGAGGATGTTTCCTGTAGGTTGTTTCCTTATTCACTAAGAGAAGAGGCATTTTACTGGTACAATCACCTCCCATTTGGTTCAATTCTTAACTGGAATGATCTTGAAACTGCCTTTTTATAGAAGTTCAGAATACCTATCAATTCCAATGAATTGTATCTGCAATTCACTAGAGTCAAAAGAGAGGTTAATGAACCAATATCCAGTTTCAATAATAGGTTTCACCGTGCGTACACTAGAATTCAAAACCCTTACGTTTTGGATAACAATACAGCTCTGGGAGTCTATTATGAAGCCTTGGACAGCCTTACAACAACCTTTCTGAAGTAGAGACCCAACCCTCCAGCTAGCCTAACTAATGCCTATACAGAAGCTGTTAGGCTTAGCACAGATCTAAGGCAACATTTGACTGGACCGTTGCCTTCTTTAGGACCAATTGCACATCCAAATCAGATTTAGGCAGTAAATCAGGCGCTCACCAATCATACTCCAATCATGAATCCAGTACCTCAATTACCTTTGGTGCCACATCCTAGTCCCCCCATGAACCAGGTCTCTCATGTGATGAATTTCCCCCAGCAGCAAGTTAACCATCCCCTGTATCAGCAGCAGCCAACTAGTTTCCCTGCTTACTTGCAGAATTCTGAAGTCTTGCACAAGTCTATAGGATCTGCTATTGCATGTTCCTCCTCAGAGTAATCCAAGTCAAACCCCTTATGGAGATCCAAATAATGATAGGATTGATGAAATGGCTGAACAGATAAAGAAGTTGAACCTAGAGGTGACTTACCTCAAGAATCAAAACAGCCAATTACAAGCTACTCAGAAGAATATACAATCCAACCAGAATAGGGAATTTCCACAAGGGCAGAATTTTGATAGAGGACAACGTAATGAAAGGGGATTCAATAATGACAAGGGATATAATCAGGATAGGGGTTACAACAATGACAGAGGGTACAACAATGATAGGAGGTAGAATTTTGATAGAGGACAAGGTGGTGGACCAGGATTTGATCAGAGGAAATCACAGGGACAGAGCAAAACGTGGAATACAGGACCTAATAATGGAGGAGTTCCTACTCCATTGGATCAACTAGTCAATCAAATTGTCAACCAATCTGCAAATCAGCCAGTCAATCAAGACAAGCCTCCCAGTGGTGTATATCTGGCTGAGGCTGCCCTGTCAAGATGGTGTAGGCTCCATACGACAAGTCAGCATTCAGAGTTAGAATGTCTAGAGTTCCAAACTGCAGCCTCCATTTTCCAGTATGAGGTGGAGAATAATGCAAATGGACAGGAGATTGTTCCCTCCACCCCCTATGACTCTCCTGTGCTGGTGTTAAACCATGCCCCTTTTCCAGCAAGTGAAGAAAATATTCCAGAAGAGGAATCTGATTCCCAGGAGGATAAAACAGATCAAATCTCTAATGGAGATGAGGTGGCTTAGTTATTCAATGAAGAAGCAACAAACGATAATGGCCCCCTCGATCAGGAAGAGGCCTATGTCGAAGAAGTACAGATGTTCCAGAGGCAGGGTAAAGGATATGATTTAAGAGATATGCCTCATAGACGCCCGCAAGCTGGGGGTCTTTTCACCACCTCCATTCCTCCTAATAATTTTAATATCCCTCTAGATCCAAGTGATAGTAATAATCCATCTTTTCCACATGTTTCCAGGCAGTACCTTTCAAAGGAAAGACAAGCTCAAACCGATCTACAGAAAGAAAAAACTATTCAAGCAGGTAAAGATAAGACAGAGGAATCATCCAGGGAGGTCTCTTACGAATCTAAGTGAGGAGAAAATGGCTTCATACGTTGCTGAGGAATTCAAGAAATTAAAGGTAAATGTTTTAGCATTTGAGTTACTAAGGTTCCCTGCAATTAGGAATGCAGTTCTAGGTACTTATGATGCACACCCAGTGTCTGTGGATAAACCTTCCGGTGAGGGTATCAGCAAGGTTTCTAGTTCTCAACCAGTGAAGACACAAAACCAAGCCCATAGTCAGACTAACTTGCCCCCTGGAAATAAAGGAAAGGAGGACAGGACTCAAGTGGCCCAAGTAGATACTCAGCCAACCTTGTTTCAAGAGAAGACAAAGACCCCACCATTTCTGATCTCTATGCACATATTCGGTAAAAATTTACATAATTATTTACTGGATTCTGGTGCTTCTACTAATGTGATGTCATTCAGAGTATGTAGAGCTTTAGGGATTACACCTGCTAACTCCCAGAATAAGGTAACTCAGTTGGATAGAACTGAAGTAAATGTGGTGGGAGAATTAAACATGATTCACATGCAGGTAGCCTTTGACCCAAGAATTCAACAGGTTATCAATATTCAAGTAGCTGATATCCCTGATGCCTATGGCTTGATTCTAGGAAGAGACTTTACTAAGGCTTTAAATGGATATGTATCTACTGATCACTCTCACATGTGGCTTCCCTGGAAAGGGGTACCAAATCAGATTAGAATTGAGAGAGAACCAAGAATGAAATACATTATTACGGAGTACCAAAATACTTCGAATGAAGTTCTGATAGCAGAAGTAGGCATGGGAAATTATATGCTGTCAACTCTTTATGAGGAGTCAGACTTAGAGGAGGTATTGATGTTACATATGATGTCTATTGATGCAGAGACAGCTTCAAGCAATGCTACTGTTCTGACAAAATCAATTAATGAAGAAGAAGAATTCGAAGGTAATCAGATTGGCCTACTAGACAGCTTCCAGGAATTTATCAGACAGTGTGTTGAAAATCAAGTTCACCTAGGCCAAAGGACCAGCTTTAAAGAATTACTCTTACCTAATTGGTGTAGAGTTCATAATGCTTCCCATTCAGAGTTGGAGTGTTATTTATGCCAGATAGCAGTAGAACGAGTACAGAAATGCCTAAATCCAACCCTGGTAGTCAAGACGGATATGCAAAACCTTTAGGAAGAATATAAAGGAAAGAAACCAATGTTGTCTGAGGAACCATCCGACAGTAATAAGCCGAAGGATGTGATGAAGAGGACTACAACTGCTGAATGTTGGACTCTCAGATTTGATGGATCCAAATCCAAGCATGGAGCTGGGGCAGGGTTTGAACTGATCAGTCCAAAAGGTAAAAACTTCTTTGCAGCCCATAGACTTCAATTTCACTGTACTAATAATGTAGCAGAATATGAGGCATTAATTCATGGACTTCTTATGGCACTCAAGAAAAAGGTTAAGATTCTGCAAGTTTTTGGTGATTCCGAGTTAGTAATTAAGCAAGTAAGGAAACAATATTCATTCCATGATAGGAGAATGACTAATTATAGGCATAGAGTATGGGACCTCATTGAGGGATTTGATGCTTTCAATATTCAATTGATACCACGGCAGAAGAATCAAACTGCAGATTCTCCGGCCCAAGCAGCAAGTACTTTGCAGCCTTTATCTTTGTCAGGTTTGAAGAAGTTTATTGTAGAATTGACTACTGTGCCATCAATTCTGGACAATCTTACTAACTTTCAGGTATTTGAAGATGACAAGCACATTCTATATTTCATCACAAACATGGACGTTTTCGCTTCTCAAATCATTGATGAAATAGAACTCCAGGAAGCAGAACTGGATTTGGAAGGGGTGATAAATCTGAAGTCTAATACTATTCCAAGAGGGATGGTACAGTTGGAGCGAATTTTTGATATGGATAAGATCAGAGATTAGGAGCAAGAGTCTAAGAAAGAGTCTATCAATGGACATTGTGACACTTACAATTTGGGAACTGAAGACAATGCTAAGAACATTTTTATTGGTAAGGTATGCACTCCAGAAGAAAGACAAGGAATAATTGAAGCATTGCATAGCTTTCCAGATATTGTAGCCTAGAGTTATGAGGACTTGAAAGCTTATTATACATCAATCATAACTCATACTATACCGCTGAAGCCAGGTGTCAAGTCTTTCAGGCAGAGACAGAGACCAATCAATGTGTTACTAGAACCACTTATACAGAAAGAAGTTCAGAAATTACTGTCTGCTAGAATTATATTTCCTGCCAGGCACTCAACATGGGTGGAAAATTTGGTCCCAGTAAGGAAAAAGAATGGAGAAATTAGACTTTGCGTTGATTTCAGGAACTTGAACATATTGTCAAAAAAGGATAACTATCCAATCCCTTCATTAGATGAAGTACTTCAAGTGGTTAATGGATCTCAAATATATCCTTTCTAGACAATTATTCAAGGTACAACCAAGTAATGGTTCAATATGAAAATAGACACAAGATTGCTTTCACAACTAAATGGGGTACCTTTGCTTACAGGAGGATGCCTTTTGGACTCATTAATGCAGGGGCTACATTTCAAAGGGCTATGGATATTTCCTTCAAGGATATCATATGCAAATGTATCATTATTTATATGGATGACCTAACTGTCTTTTCAAAAAATAGAGGGGACCACATCTCTGACTTGCGCAAAGTGTTTCAAAGGTGCAGGGAATTCAGCATATTCTTGAATCCTAAGAAGTGTATTTTTGGAGTGACAGAAGGGAAATTGCTGGGACACGTCATATCTGAAAATGGAATTGCTATTGATCCAGAAAGAGTGGAGGCCATACTGAAGATTCAGCCCCCTGCTAGTAAAAAAGAGATGAAGTCTTTCTTTGGCAAGATCAACTTCGTCAGAAAATTCATCACTGGATTTGTTGAAATTGTTAAACCACTGAACGCTATGTTGAAGCAAGATGCTAAGGTCGAATGGACTACGAAAGCAAAGGAAGCATTTGCAGAAATCAAAAGAGTCATTATTGATGCTCCTGTATTGGTAAGTCCCAATTACAGTAAGCCCTTTTACGTCTATTCATTTGCTTCAAACCATTCATGTGCAGGAATGTTGACTCAAAAGTCTGATGAAGGAAATGAGCATCCTATTGCTTTTATGAGTGTGCCATTAAAAGATGCTGAGTTGAAATATCCAAGTGTAGAAAAGCAGGCATATGCCCTGGTTAGAGAAGTGAAGAAATTCAGAAATTATATCCTCAGGAATAAGGTCTATGCAATTGTCCCAGATCCCGCAATCAAGTTACTTTTAATGCAGAATGAATTGGGTGAGCGTAGAGCTAGATGGGTGACAATGTTACAAGAGTATGATATTGAGATCCAACCTATGAAGTTGGTAAGAGGACAAGGACTTACTCAGGCTATGGCTGAAATGGGGCCTGAACTAATTACTCAAAATTATAACATTGAGAAAGTTTCCCCAGGAGGTTGGTACGATGACATAGTTTATTACTTGCTAAACCAATGATCTCTAGGTCATCTTAACACTGTTCAGAGAAGAGCTCTGCGAGTAAAGAGTGATGGTTTCATGCTAAAGGGAGCTATTTTGTACAAGAAAAATCATGAAGGCCTTTATTTGAGATGTCTTGGGAAACAGGAAGCTGAAAGGGTAATGAATGAATTTCACGAAAAGTATGGCACTGGCCATGGTTCTGCGATTGCCACAGCAAATCAGATTTTGAGGGTAGGGTATTATTGGCCCATGTTGTTCAAAAAAGTTCACCATCATGTCAGGACCTATCACACCTGCCAGACCGCAGCAATAAGGGAAAGGTATGCAGCACTTCCACTTCAATCGGTCACTGAGGTAAGGCCTTTTGCTCAGTGGGGCATGGATTTCATAGGTCCCATCAACCCACCATCTTCTGCAGGACACAAGTACATTCTAACTATTACTGATTATTTCACAAGATGGACTAAGGCTTTTGCGTGCAAGTAATGTATATATGAGGTAGTGATTAATTTTTTAGAATCTACTATTCTTAATCGATTTGGATGCCCTATTGCTGTTGTCTGTGATAATGGTCCTGCTTTCGCGTCTTTAAAAATTTCAAATTGGGCTTTTGATCATGGCATTATTATAAAGTTTGCGTTCAATTACTATCCCCAAGGTAATGGCTTAGCAGAGTCCTCCAATAAGAACTTGTTGACTGTTATCCATAAGTGGTTGGAGAGGAACCCAAAATACTGGCATACCCAGCTTCGGTTTTCCCTCTGGGTAGATCGTACGAGGCTTAAGTCATCCATTGGAACATCTCCCTATCACCTAGTATATGGTCTGGAGCCAGTATTCCCTATTCAACTCAAGATCCCAACCTTGCAATTCATTAATGATTTTTATGATGAGTGGGATAGGAGGGAGGCTAGGTTGACTGAGCTACTGAACCTTAAGGAAAAACGAGATGCTTCCCTTGAGAATTTTTCCAAACATTAGGGGGTAGTTAAGAGGTGGTTTGATAGAAGGGCTAAAGTCAAAGCCTTTAGAATTTTTGACCTTGTGTTGTACTGGGATAAACCTCATGATCAAAAAGGGGACCATGGGAAGTTTGATAAACTATGGATCAGTCCATATCAGATTTCTAAAATTCTTGGGGATAATGCCTTCCATCTGAAGACTCTCACAGGAGAAGATATTCTACTGCCTGTCAATGGGCAGTATTTGAAACATTATTTCTAATCCTGAGTTGTTTTCAGCTCCCTGCTTTGTATATAGTTAGTTTAGGTTGCTTTCGGTTGTTTTGTTTTGGTTAGAATAGGTTTGCTTTGACTTGTTTGCTTTGGTTTCTTTTGTTTTGGTTTGTGTTGCTCTTGCTCTTGGTTCCTTCTCTTTCTGGGATCTTTTATTGCATTTGTATGACAGTGGTGACAAAGTAGGTGTGGTGCTCTTAGTATTTCTTTTACAAACTTTAATCACCTTTCCAGAATATTATGGTATGCATTCTCTACCTAATATCACATATCCTTGTGTCTAAAGCAAAGGGTCTTCTAGTTAGATTGAATAAGAATACATTGGGTTCTCACATTTTTGAATATTAATGATACTTGAAATTGCAGAAGGTCCTTATGAAGTTTGGAAAAGTGAAAAATCTTTTTTCTGCTCTAGTGCCATTGTGGCTCTCATCCCTGAAGTGTGAACTTCATTGTTCACAAGTTGAAGTGAAAACAGTGAAAAGACAAGCAGTATCAAAAAAGAAAATAATAATAATATTGAAAATTAAAAGTCTGAATTCAACTCATCAAGGGGATCTGGATATCTCTACCGGGGCTATAGACGCCTGGCTGGCAGTAGAGCTATGTTCAGGAGGATCACAGCGATAACCTCGTTGGGGCTATGGATGCCTGGCTGGCAGCGAGGCTCTATCCAGGTTACTTTTAGAGTATGAATCTTTATGTAGCTTGTTCAGACCAAGTTTGGTTCTTGTTATAGTTAAAGGAAGGCAAGGAATGCATATGCACACACTTCGACCCTGGTGTAGGAAAGTTTGGATGACTGGTGGGTTCTTTGTTTTAACCATAGGTGGTAACAGGATGGATGAAGTTGAAACCATAAGTTCTGGGTTCTTGATTCCAGTTTGTCATCGACATGCTCTGGAGCATTTCCCCAGTAGAGTCGCCATTTGTTATGCAGTTTTGCACACACGCCCCACTTGGAGTGGGGACCCTCTTTTCATAATGTCTCTGTGACCTTTGGTTTTATTGGATTTTCCCTTTCGAGGTCTTGGGATGTTGGTCTTGCTAACTTTGGTCTAGCCCTGAGGATTGAATTGATTAAACTTGGTTTTTAAGGGAAGTCCGGGTTTTGACCCAGGTCTGAGATTTTCCGGTTCAGCCAGATTTTTCCGAGTCCTGGCCCATTGTCTGGTTATTGCTGAATTTTCTGAAGTTCGGGTTTCTGCTTGGATCCGGGATTTTCCGGGTGACCCGAATTTTTGCGAAATTCGACGAAATCCCGAGGGATGCGTTATCCGCAGAATCCGTGCTCACTCGGATTGTACGTTTGGCTTGGTTTTTTCTAAAATTTCGTTCTAGGCTCGGGTTTCTGGATTTCCTCAATACGTCTTATCAGCCATTAATGCTTGATGTATGTCTTCTCTGGCGTGATTGTGAGCGGATTTAAAGTCTTTTAGTGCTTTCATAATTTCATTATTCATTTTTCATCTACTCTGGTGCTTGGAATTCTTCATTTTGAGCTTTGATTGTTGGATTTGAGTTGCTTGCATGTGGATCTCTTGAGTGCTTGTGTTGAGTGTTTTCGTCACTAGGGCATCCTAAGTTGTAGCGACTTCCTCAGATTTGAGCTTCATTCAGAGTTAATCTATGGTAAGTCATTTCTGACTTCTCCTTTTGTTGCCCTTTCAAGTTGTTGATTAGTGGTTATTTGGGTCAGCCCTTGCTTGTTCTTCGTAATTGCATATTTACTTAGGGTTTGGTCCATCTTTTTATGATTTTTCAAGCGCCTGCATTACACGTCTTGTTGTTTTGACGGTAAAATTTTTGGTGTACCCAGGCATTCTTTTGAGGTCGTATCTTGTTCGTGCGCAATCTGATCTAATTTGTGAAGGTGGGGTTCCATTATGTCCACTCAGGGTTGTTAGGTTTGTTGGATTTTATGCGACCTTCTTGTCCTGCGTTTGGTTCTACCTTGTTTGCAACACTTGAGAATCCTGGTGCGCCCTCTAGTTCTATCATTTGAGGGATAGTATTTGAAACTTCGAGCTTACCCTAGCTTTCATGGCGGAAGTCTGGTTATTGAATTTAGGGCATCATTGTTTTCGTCATGGGTATCAGTCCTTTGAGAGTTTTGGGAATTCAAATTCATGTGCAATCGAAATCTGAATTATTGGGACTGATTTTATGACCATTGGAATCCACGTAGGGAAGTTTGCATGATCATTCGGTTAGGGGTTTGCGCGTTAGCGATCGTCGGGTTTCTGAGGTGTCCGCGGAATTTCTGCACACCTGGATTTTCCCAGATTCTACCATTTCCTCAGAGAATGATGAGTTCCAGAATTTCAGGTTGCCCGCGGAAATCCGACCTATCCGGATTTTTCCGATTTTCTGCCTGGTTTCACTTCTTTTTTATTTTCGATGTTGGGGATAAGGAAGTAAATGTTAAATGATGATTTCTTGTTGCTAATGAATGGATTTCATGGTAGTCACACAACTCTTTTGTCCGTATTAATGATTTATTTGATGAATGATGTCTTGATAGCAGGAGTCCGTCTAGGTCGGATTTCTCTGAATTCCACCCCGACTGGATTTTCCCGGTTTACTTCATTTTTTTGGATTTTCAAGATTGATGATTAGTGATAGATCTTAATTGTTTTATGTGGTTTCCAGGCTAGCCTTTGATTGAAAAATGGATGATAATTGGATGCTCATGAGGCTCTTTTGTGAATACAGGCTGAATAAGGCAAAGTTGCGGCAGGGAAGGCCAAAGGTGATACAGAGGGGTCCTCAGTCACAGATGCAGAAAGGTTGAGACTAGATATGAAGAGTCAGTTACCAGATAGTAAGATAGCTTCGGTATGGTCTGAGGTCTCCGACAACAATGTAGGAGCATGGAGGTATGAAGAGTTCAAGGAAAGGAAAACTCAGAAAGACCTATCGGCCCTAACCAAGGGAATGATGAAATCTGGACTGGTCCATGTAGCAGGATTCCCTCCTGCGGTTCAGTGCTATGAATTGATATTGGAGTGTGCCCGGCAATATGACTTCGATACGTAGAGGATCGTTAGCACTGAAGGAAGAGTCTTGGCGAACTTCAATCCAGTTTCTATATCCCAGGCATTTGATATGCCAGACCTGTCATGTGTGTGTGCATTGGATATGGATTTGGCTAGAACCTACTATGAGGAAGATCCTACCAAAGCCCAGCAGATGATTAATTCCTGGTTGGAGAAACCGAAGTCTCACTTTTCCAAGCTGCCCAAGTAGTTACACAGGATCAAATTCAGACAAGACATATATGATGCAATCACACTGTTGAGTAGGGTAGCCGACTTGAAGAGTGCTGGGGTATTGGAGAATTGGATGGTCCATGTTATTAACAGGATTGAGCAAGGTATTAATTACCATTGGGTAGGACTCATCAGTGCAATTATTGATAGGCAGCTGAAAGATGTGTTAGAAACAAAGAAGCTTACCATGTCCTCTTATGTGATATATGTGTTGGCCAGATTTTACCCATATAGGGGTTTGAACCCAAAAGGAACATTTGGACAGGATATCATCTATGAGATATACCCAAAATTGCACCTAGGAAATCATAATTATAGAAGAGCAAATGATGCATTCACAATGCATATTACTAGGTTGTTTCAAAATGCAGAGCATGTGAGAATATCTGATGGAGCCAAGGAGCTAATCAAGAAATATGGAGCTTGGTTTGTACAATTCCCCACCTTCTCCTATATTAGAATTGACGAATGTCAAACTGCTCCATACAGATTGCCAAGATATCCTACTGACCACATTGTGCTATTGGAGGTTACTAGGCAGATATGTGACTTTGATGCTATTGTTAAAAGGGAGAAGCATAAGACAGGGTTTGGTGGGGACTTCCCTTTGAAAATTGGTATAGCAGAGGTTTTCCCTTCGATCCAATCAGCTCATGCATCAGGGGATGAATTGAGTGCTTTTGGTTTCTCTTTCCACTCTGAGAGGACAAATTTTGACATCATTGGAGAAGCGCAGAAGAAGGCAACCAAAGAATATCACCACAGGGAAGATCTAGAGGATTACTCGGCGAACATCAAAGATGACTTTGAGGCAATAAAGAAAAGGTATTCTAGGCTTCCAGTTGAGGTGATTAGAATGTACAATGTCAAGTTGATCCCTAACCAGTTAGAGGATGATGGGAATTTAGTTCAAGATCATGCATATGAATCAGTCAAGGACAGGTCTATTGGGGAGATAAACTGGTCTAAAAATGAGGTAACCGAGCTGGAAGAACTAATGGCTCCTGTTATGAAGTTTACCGAGTCATGGTTTAAGCATAAAGTATGGGAACTGGAAAGCGAGAAGGTCCCTTGTACCTTTAATTTAATGGGAAATCTGAATCCTCTTTCCACCTCGGAGGAATCTGGTGAGGATAATTCCAAAAGAAAAACTAAAGTAAGTTCACCTTTTAAGATCAAAATCAGAGGCCCTAAGGAAAGTGAGCCAGAATAGAAAAGGAAGCCTAAGGGAAAGAAGAGAAGCCGAATTTTGAAAATAGGTAAGTCTGTAGAAGAGGAGGAACTTGAGGAAGCGGATAAAGAAGATATTCCTCCAGAGCCAAAAAGGACAAGGACAACTAGGGCTTCAAAGAAGAAATATCAAGAAAATTCCAAGGATGAGGCAAACCCTCCAGTGGTTGATGTGGAAAGCTCAGGAGAGAAAACCAAGGTTTATTCGAGGAAATCAAGGACTCCATCTCCCAAGGAGACCATGCAAAAAATAGATCCTCTTCCAATGGCATCCACAGTGGAGCCACAAAAGGCTACTTCCCCTTCATTGAGTATCCCTGAGCAGGCAACCCAAGAAGAGCATGAGACCAGTGGGGAGGCAGAACCATTCAAGGAAGGAGAACTCTTTGGTGCAGCAGCTGAGCTTGAGGTTGAAGGTGTGGAAATGCACCCTTCTCTGCTAGTACAATATGAGGATTCTCCTGTGAGCAGCAAAGACAACAAATCCCCTGAGAAGGAGAATGTAATTGTTAAAACCCCATCACCTTTGCAAGAAGAAGAACCTGAGTTGGGTAATCAAGGTGACTGGTCTCCTGAAAAAGAAAAGGATGAGATAGCGGAACAGCACGAAGAAGTCAAGGAAGATGAAGTCCGGGTGGATCCTACTGTCCCAGATTGGTTAGATAAAGAGATAAGAAAGAAACAGGTCATTATTGAGGACACCCCCCTCGATTGGGATGAAATGTTGGCCAATATTGGCAAAGGTAAGAACAAGAAGATGGCTAAGGTAGTTTCTAAGATAGAAAGAGATGAAGTGAGTAACAAAGTTATTCATATTGCCACCCTGCTGCTGATAAGAGTAAAGATGAGGTTACTAGAAAAGATTACAATGTACAAACTATTAATCTTGGACCCACTTCCATGGAGTAGGATATTGAAGAGTAGGAAGGGTCTAGTGCAATGATAATTGGGAGGTTAAGGAAGGAAACGCAGTCGAAGCATGAGCTTAAAAGGGAGAATGAAAGGCTTAGGAAATGTCTAGAAGACTTGATGAAGCCTTTGCAATCTCTTCACCCATCCTCTTTTGCTACTACTGGTTTCTTGCCTAAAGAGACTATTTCTGAAATAGAAAGGATGAAAGCCTCTACTCAGACTACAATAGATTGGTTGAAAGATGTACAAGTTAAAGGAGATGATGCGATAAAAGAGATTCTTTCAACTGGAAAGGATGCAACAATGGCTAAAGATTTATTAGAGCAGGTTTTATCTCAAGACAAGGAGGATATTGACATTTTGTTACAGAAAGCTAAAGTGATCATGGAGTATGGTAAGGACCAGTTGGTTGTAGATGGAATCCTTTCTTCATCTAGAGTTAATGAGCCTTGGGAATGGTTCGAGGCCTTGCAAATTTGACAGAAAGCCATCAGAAAGATTCATAAGCAAAAGTAACAGATGGATGGTGATTTGACTGGTGTTTATGATGAATGTATTGCATTCTTTGAAATAATGACTAGCAGGAGGAAGATTTCCCCTAAGTACTTGAGCTTAGAACAATTGAGGGAATGGTGGCATGATGTCTATGCCCCTCATTCCAAAAATGTTGTAACAGGGCACCAATTGGATGACGCGGCAACTTACTTGGCTATGATGGATAAGTACCAAGCACATAGGGGTGAGTGGGATAAAATTGTTAGGCAGTGAAAGGAAGAAATTGGCTCCATTGAATGTCGGCTCAAGATCCTCCTTGTGCCACCTATTTCCTTGTTGGATGGAGTGTTTTTGAAGGTTCACGAATCATTGGATCAGAACAAGGATAAGGGAGGCAGTAGTTAATGCCCATTTTGAGATTTGTGCTTCCCTATTATTATAGGGCATGTGTTGATCCGGGCTGCATTGAGGAGTGTGTTTGGGCTGACCTTGATGATGTATCGGCATTTAATGTGTGCCTTATTTTGAAATTCCTGAGGCTGACTTGTTTTGGCTATTTTTGTTTTGTAAATGTTTGGTTGGGCCGACATGTTTAAGGATTCTCTATAAAGGGAATTCTTGCCTCTTTTGTAAGGAGTTAGTTAGACAGATAATAGAGACAAGCTAGATTAAGAAGGAACTAGAGCATTTTGTAGTAGAAATAATAGTTAGTTCTCTTGAGCAAGTGTTGAAACATAATAGTGGAATTGTTGCTACATTTTGGTGATCTAATACAATTGAAGGCATTGTGGTTTCTCTGGTGAATTCTTTTGTGTTAGTTTATCTTGCATGGTTCCTATTGTTCCATCTTTGAAATTGCTTAAAGATCTAAGATTTAGTGTTAGAATTATTATATTAGTTGGTGAATAGTGTTTATGATTTCGTACTTGGAATGTTTGTAGCAATATACTCCCTATAACTATCTGATTGTAGTAGGCTAGTGAAGTCAACCTGGACCATACATATATTTGTGCTTAGTTCGATTGTGGATGAATATCTATGATTTGAAAATCTATATACCTTAGAAGATTGCACCATTCTTGTGATATTGCATTGTGGGTTAAGCAAGAATTAGTTATTTGAGATTGGTCCATTCCAGAATCTGTCATTTGCATTGTTCATCCTAGAAATAGTTTAGATCTCATTATATCTTTTGCACCCTCATCTTTTTCTATTTCTTTATCATTTGGTTAGACTTAGGATTTAAGATCATCATATTGCAAGATTTGATAAATTGGAAAGATACAATTTGCTTGTAGTAAGGTCTGATTGTGATTACCAGCATTTTCACATTTTATCTGAGTTGTTTATGCATTGTCATGACCTGACACCCGAGAGACCTTGGGGTGGTTTTCAGTAATTTATTGTTGAAGATTACCTTTCAAGAGAGATAGGATATTGTATTCTGTCTGAGTTGTTGTTGTGCAGAAAACACCATCAACAGGAATATTGCAGGTTTTTTAAGAAAGTAGGTAAGCACTCAAAAGTTTTATTGGCATAGATTAGCTATGGTAATTTATGTCCCTAGTTATTATACTAAGTATATTTATCATACCCCTTTATTTTGTAATATATATAAAAAGATAGAGATTATTAAGAATGATGTAGTGTACTCCTTACAAAGTAATGTAATTGTAATACATCATGTTATTTTATTTCCTCTTGGAATGAGATACCTTCCTTAGAGAAATTTTAGAGATTATGTGTATGACATGTTCCACCACTTGAATTACATCTTATGACAAAGAAGGAGTTTCATTTGTTACAAGAAGACTAGGTGTTTTGTATACATACAAATGGTGGTAGATTCATAAGAATGATGTGGTCTATGGGTCTTACAAAATATAATTATAATGTCTTTTAATTGTGGTCCCCCTTGGAATGAGTTTCTTCCCTTGAAGGAATTTTATATTCTCCTTGTATTACACATTCCACTGCTTGGATTGAATCTTATGACACATAAGAGGAGTTCCATTTATTACAAGTAGATTAGATGGAGCATTTTTCACTAGCTAATAATAGTTGGGTGTAAGAGTGTTAATACATATCAAATGTTCCAAGTTGGAGCACTTGGGTTGACTAGACCTATGGACTCATTGTTTATATAGGGATCAAGATTATCATTGAGGGAAATAGTTACTATTTTGGTGGGTTTATTCATGAGATTGGTGCATGAATCTAACTAGACCAATTTGACCTATGGATCAAGGAGCTCATGATTTTAGACCTATGGTTTTAGAAACCACCCTTAGTTTCTTAGATTTCTTATACCCTATAAATTGGGTTAGTAAATGTGTATGGTTTTGATTGATAAATACATTCTACTAAAATTGTTTCACACAAGGTTGAAAGTCTTAATTTGACACAAATGTAAAATATTCATACATTATAATCTATTGTTCATATAATATATCAGAGTGGTGGTGTGTTCTATTGTGCTTTTCTCATAGAAATTTCTTAATGTAAACCTTGTGTTCTTATGTGATTACAATTTTTTATTTTATTGAAATTACTTAGATTTTACAATATAGATAAATTTCCTTTTCCTCATAAGATCAGTTATCCTTACTTTCTTATTCGCCATTTACATGTCTGATAGGCCTTCAAAATTGAAATAATCTTACATTTGAATGATCTAGCCAATTAACTCATCTAGATTCTTTGATTTAGTAAAATTCAACCCATCTATCTATGTGCTTTTACAAATTCTTGAGATGGAAACTTACAATAATATCTCATTTCAACGTGTCCAAGTTTAGACCTTTAATGTGTCCTTAAATTTCATCCTCACTTCTTTCCTCATCTTTTGGATTGTTAGAATCTTCTCACTAGATAGATCTTATGTGAAAATATTCTTCCAAGGTATGTGCATGTAGATTAGGGGTCAAAAAGAATCCAAAATGTATTTTAAGGCATAACATGATCATGCTAGAATTTTTTTGACTAAGCCTATTAGGTGATCATGTTATAGCATGATTGTGTTATGGCTTCATTACACTTTTATTAATTTGACTAATCCTATAATGTGAACGTATTAAAATTTTAACCAATGAAAATCTTTCATTTAGGTGTGAAATAAGTTTAAATTTATAATCCTAAGGGTTTGACCTACATATTGGGCAAACAAAAAGGTATCTTTTATCAAAAAACTACAAATGTCAAACACTTTTTTCATGAAAAAAATACTATGATGTCAAGATTATCTTATCTTTGTAACAATTCATTTTTCTGCAATCCAAATATATAAAGGTTTTGATCTCTAATGTCTTCATATTCCATCAAATACATGTATTTCTTTTTCTACGTATTTTTAATTTTTCTAAAAAAAAACTTACATCTTATTCTTCATTCTACACATTGAAAAAAAAAATCACATATTTAGGAAGAGTATGCCTTTTTTTATATTTTCCAAGGTGTCTCCACTTTATAAAGTATTAAAATATTTATTATTTAAAAATAGAATAAAAATATCTCACCTACTACACACAATCTTAACTAACTTTTCACTAAAGGGATTTATGAAATACTTAACTAAACTCATAAAAGATGGGAATGCCTAACACTGTGTTATACTTTAATGATTAAATTATAACCACACACTGTGTTCTCTTAGAGTTTGACCCTCTTAAATATTTTTAAAAATAGTAGATTAGAAAATAGATTCAAAAGAAAAGAATTTGTGTTCGTAAAACATCTTAAAGTTTTGAGTGTAGCTATCTTGAATTACCTATTCGAGTTTAGATTTTGTTGATTTCAAGAAAAAATAGTGGCCACTTAAGATTCCTTTTGGCTTCTCATTTCCCTACACTTATCCTATGTTACATCGCATATACTTTGTATTAATCTCACCAATTATATAACTCCACCCTTTCTCCTTGCCATGTTGACAATTTTATGTAGTTTCTACCAATAAATTTTGGGTGAAATTGTAGTGCCCCTAAGTTTTCTTTGCTTTTGGGAAGTTACTTGGATTGTACTTGCATTGTACTTGGACTTTATGATATTGCTTGATGACATGTGGATATTGTGACACATTGATGCTTAGTTATGATGATATTTGATGAAACTGCTATATCTAATGTATCATGTATCATACTTTGATGTACTCTCATATATATATATGAGGAGATATTGTTGTTCAAATGTATAAATTTGTAATGATGCAAACTATTGTTGAACTCTATTATGTTATGGACTATGTAACAGATGTTATTGTATATGTAATTAAATGGATTGATTCAATTGATCTCTATGGAATATATGTTATGGTTGTATCATATTTGATCTTGTAAAATTGATGGTTAATGTACCTTCTTATTGTAGATGGAATCTAATTAATGTAATGACTTTCAGTTCTTGCTCATTAAACTAATGGGAATTAAGTAGTGTAGTCATGAACCTTAGAGGACTTAGGTTAGATTAGCATTAAATGTTTTTTTTGCAATGGTGTGTGTTTATTACACTTCAAAAAAAATTATTCCATTTTTAGGTGTTAGTGTGTGTTGTCCTCTAAGGTTCCAGGGCGAGCGTTACACATGGTATCAGAGCCTAAGTTCAAACACTGGGTGCTCTAGGTATATACAAGATCCCATTAAGTTGTATTAGTTTCATAGATTTTGAAGTTTACACTCTCCCTTGTTGACCTCATTTAACACTCTGAACTTATCCTTGGTGTCGTCTATGTAGGATTATTCCTAGAGGTAAGGGTCGAGGTTGAGGGTGTGGCAGAGGCCGTGGTGGTGATCATGGGGCCAACTGCCAAGACTCTCCTCCCAAGAGTTCTCGTGAGTCATATCATGAGGAACAACAAGGTTCATAGAAAAATCAGGGAGGTGGAGGACAGAATCTGGATTAGCCAGAGTTGGAGGGTGCATAGGTGTGTCACTTACTTGAGGAGGTTCATGCCCATCTTGGTCTAGGATAGGAGGGTGAGCAGATGGTGATTAGAGAGAGAGAGAGATCTCCCAAGAGGAGAGAGATTGTTGTTGAGCAGGATGCCATATTAGCTGGTCATATGAGGGACCTTTGAGCATGTCCTCTAGCATTTGATGGGATTGGCAGTGATTTAGAGGCAAAGACCTGGTTAATTGATCTGAATAGGTGTTTCGCTATGCATCCATATGGTAGAAATACTAAGGCCAAGTGTGTTATTATGCATCTCTTAGGTTTTGCTTCCATGTGGTGGTGTCTGGAGGAGCACAAGCTCCATTTGGATATAGATTTAGTCTCATGGGAGATGTTCTTAGAGAGATTCAAAGCTTGGTTCTTGTTTGACCATTGGTGATAGCATCGTGTGGACGAGTTCCATGAGTTGAGACAGATGGCAATGTCAGTCGAATAGTATGAGCAGAGATTCTATGAGCTTAAGCAGTATGCTAGAATTGGAGATGATGAGGGTATGTTAGTACAACACTTTATCAGGGGATTGAATGCATGTATTAGCGATGGTGTTCGGGTGTTTGAGTCAAAAACCATGGAGGTAGCTATGGAGAAAGCTCAGATAGTTGAGGAGAATTAGGCTATGGCTTTGGGTGGTCAGACGGGGGTTCAGATTGGTAGTGCACCTCCAACAAGTGTTAGATCTTAGGGTGGTACATCTCAGGTTGTGGGTTCCTCCAAGGGCCATCAAGCCCCTGTTAAGGGTGAGCAACAGCAGCAGCAACAACACTCCCAGTTGAAACCTGGGAACTCTCAATCTCAGCATGTTAGTAGGATTCAAAAAAGGAAAGATCAGAGTTGGCAGCAAGCTCAGCAATATCATCTCGATCATCCTGCACAAAGTTCTTAGTTTGCGGTTAGTGGAGGTAGTTTTCCACAATCTAGTGTACCTCCAAGTGATAGAGGATTCAACAGATGTATAGGATATTTTGCTTGTGGTCAGCAGGGTCACATTGCTCGACAATGTCCTTAGAAGAGCACATCTAGATTTAGTTAGAGCCGATAGTAGGAGATGCAAGCATATCGCACAGGGTGTTTGCAGCGGTGGATAACCGCTAGGCCGAGCACTAGGTTTCATTTGGAGAGAATTTTGCGAGAGGAAGGGCAGTGTTCTTTGGAAACTGTGTACATCCTATAGCTTCAGGACTTAACCCACGGGGGGCAAGTCTTGGTCTAGGTGCAGGTAACCCACGGGGGGCAAGTCTTGGTCTAGGTGCAGGTCCAGTGGGATCCTAGTGTCGAGTGTTCTATATTTTGGGAGGATGTATCCCAAATGTGTGAGTGTTACCCATTTTTGTTTGCAAGCTTCCAAGAGTAAGACTGTTCCTAGGGGGGAGGATGTAGTGTCCCTTAGTTTTCTTTAGTTTTAGACAATTACTTGGATTGTACTTGGACTTTATGATATTGCTTGATGACATGTGGATATTGTGACACCTTGATGCTTAGTTATGATGATATTTGATGATACTGTTATATCTGATGTATCATGTATCATACTTTTATGTACACTCCACACATGTATACGAGGAGATATTGTTGTTCAGATGTATAAATGTAATGATGCAAACTATTGTTGAACTCTATTATGTAATGGACTATGTAACAGATGTTTGTTTTTATTATCCATAGGGTATCCTCAATGACTCAAGCCCAGGGGGTTCCCTTTACGGGGTGAGCTTGAGGTGAGAATAGTCCCTGGGGTCGTATGGTAACCAACACATGCCCCAAGTGTGCGCAGCGGGGTAATTCATGGGCCAAGGAGTCAAACCCAAGACCTCAGGGAGCAAACCCAAGACTTAGACCAAATCTGCTAACCCGTGGGGGCTACTATGTATCAGATATTATTGTATATTTAATTAAATGGATTGATTCAATTAATCTCTATGGAATATATGTGATGGTTGTATCATATTTGATCTTGTAAAAGTAATGGTTAATGTACCTATTGTGCATGTTTTGCATACACGCCCCACCATAGGCAGGGACCCCCTCTTTTCACTCTTGACGGGCTACTTTGTTCCCTTCTCATTTTGTGTGCCTCTTTTTCCAAGCCAAAATTGGTCATGTGCCTTCAAACAATCAAATTCCCCTAACCAAATTCACCTACCTGAATTTTTCCAAGTCTTTTTCTTTTGCGGAAGTGCCCTTGTGGGTTTCCCTTCACCCGTTGCCCCAACATCCTTCAAGCCTCGTGGACCCGCAACTGTGGGTCACCGCTCATGTTTCGCTGTTGAATAGCGACTAACGCCCAAATCCCACCTGCATGGCGAGATCCACAGTTGGTTTCTTTTTTCTAGCCTTGATCAAGCATCCAAATGAGTGAGAGATTAGACATCTCACCTACCCTAGGTCTGCCATACAAAGAAATCAATGCATACCATTAATAGAAATTAGCCTATAAACGCTGCTCCCTACCCTTCATTTTACCTAGGGTGTTTGAATCTAAGGGAGAAACAAAGTCCCCTCCTTCCTTTTTTGCTTTTTTCCTTGCTCCTATTGACTTGGCCCCTTCTCGCATGCTTTGTGTTTTCCATCATTTTTTGACTTTGGGGACAAGTTGCCTATGGATTTGGGATGTTTTTGTGATGCCTAAGTGAACTTCCAAGGTTTTGTTAAGTTTTGGGAAGTTGCAAAAATTTCATGTCGGGTCGTCGTCCCTCTGTCGTTGTCGAGATCCATAATTGGTTTCTCTGTTTGAGCCTTGACCAAGCATCCAAAAGAGTGAGAGATTCCACATCTCACCTAACCTGGGTCTGCCATACAAAGAAATCAATGCATACCATTAATAGAAATTGGCCTATAAATGCTGCTCCATGCCCTTCATTTTACCTGGGGTGTTTGAATCTGAGGGAGAAACAAAGCCCCCCCCTTTCTTTTCTATTTTTTTCCTTGCTCCTGCTAACTTGGCCCCTTCTCACATGCTTCATTTTTTCCATTATTTTTTGACTTTGGGGACAAGTTTCCTATGGATTTGGGATGTTTTTGTGATGCCTAAGTGAACTACCAAGATTTCATTAAGTTTTCAGAAGTTACAAAAATTTCATGTTTGGCCACCATCCCTCCGTCGTCATCAAAACTTCCATGTCGGGTTGTCATCCCTCTGTTTCCATAGGAACTTCCTTGTCAAGCCTCTATCCCTCTATGGCCATTTGGGAACTTCCTTATTGGGTTACCATCCCTCTATGGCCATTTGGGAACTTCCTTGTCAGGTTGTCGTCCCTCCATGGTCGTTTGGGAACTTCCTTGTCAGGTCGTCGTCCCTTCATGGCCATCCGTCGTTTTCCTTCCATCTGTTGTCCTCCTTCCATCCGTCGTCCACCTTATGTCTATCATTCACCTTCTGGAATGTCATCCCTCTGCCCATTGTCTGTCGTGTGTTGTCTGTCGTCCATCCATCATGTGGCACCCACACCTCTGAGCACACATTAATGTTTATGGTCCAAATGAGTTCCAAACATGGAACAATGATGAATATTATGATCTTTTAATGATGCATGGATGGATCTAACAAAGATTTTGTAGGATTTGACTAAGGTTTGCCTTGATTTATGTATGAAATTACTTACGACACTTCATGTATGTAGGATTCAAGCAACCTACCGCAGGTCTATCGAGGAGACCCATTGGGAAAGTTGAACAAGGAAAAGGCACATTGCTCCTTTCACCACTCATTTATGCTTGCCTCTTCCCCTATCACCCATCAACAGAGCTAGCATTAGAAGGCCTATGTCAAGGGATTCAATGACAAATCTATAAAGGGTGGCCTTGAAGGTGGTGGGAGGGAGCGGCTATTTCCTCCCTCCAAACAAACAATCACGATCTGTCAAGAGTTGTCTCATCAGATCATCTGATCCATTTAACAATGATGCAAAGTTGTAAATGAGGTTCATCTGATCCAATGGACAATGTTGCAAATCCATCAAGGGAAGAAGGTAGCTTTCAGGAAATTTCAATGCAGCAAAAGGCCCAATTAGCTAGAAGACAAAATTGCAATAATGACTGGCCACTACAAGACAAAATAGGGAAAAGACAAAAGATGTATTTTAAATTGCTGAATATTGTGGGGTAGGTGAATCCCTAGTGCAATCAAATCTAAGCCACACAATCTAATTCAATCCTAGAAATTCATTTGGGCTTTGGAAAACTATAAATAGGGGTCCCCCCCTCATTTGTAAATGGTTGGAGAGCTAATGTAAAAACATTCTGCAACAATAGAAATAGCATTGCATGATCTATGGGTGTTCCTTTTGAGTTTTCTCATTATGTGTGCATGGTTTTTCTTCCCTTTTAGTTTAGTTGTTAGTTTCTTGAATGGAAGTGATGATGGTGTTTGTTGTTATGGTATCTAATGAACTTTCAGCCCATACCTTAAGCACTTGTTGATAACAAACTGTTGTGTAAAGTTAGCATGGGCTTCTTTATTCCAATGGTGCAACTTAGTTCAATTGCATGTTCATGATGTGCATGTACAATATGAAAATCAGTAGACCTTAGGAGATTGCACTGGTTTTGTGTAGCTGTAGGCTTCTCTTGGTCAAGAAAAACCTAGTTTAGGAAGTTTGTCTACTGTAGTAGCCTCCATGATCACTGTTCATTCGTAGTTTTAGATCTAGGAACTTACTCTCTTCCCTGCCATTTTTTCTTTTTTTTAAATAGTAACCTTAGGCAAGGTTCATTGCACATTGTAAGCCAAATTTGATGATGAAATGGAGTTCTAGACTACTGCTTGAACTTGCAGCAACTAAGCAACAATTTATGCACCTTAAGAACTCCATTTGCAAACCCAACTCCCCATGCTTCATAACTCATCTATAAGTCTACCTTCTAATTCCAACAAATCACATCAAACATCAACTGAGAAATTCCAAGCATTGTCAAGACCTGACATTAGAGACCTTGGAATAGTGTTATGCAATTTGATTGTGGAAGATTGTCTTTCAAGAGAGGTGATGCACCTATGCATTACCTGTGTTGAGAAATGCATAAAAAACACATCAACAGAACTGGCGCTAGAAGGAGGGCATGACATGTTGAGGCTACAAAGCTAAAAGTTGGAAGTTAAAAAGAGCACTCTCAAGAAGAAATATGAGATAAGGAGATCTCTTCTAATGCTAAAAATCAGGAAATTTTGAAGGCAAACAAAGTTGAGTTGAGATGGAGCAACATTTACAAATCAGCACCACTCAGCTACATGCAGATTTAAATAGAAGGTTGAGAAGACCATTGCATCAATTTGCATTGGCAGACAAGTGTAGAATCCATGGTACATGTAGGAAAAATGAATTGGGATGTTTGAATTTCTTGAGCATAATTGAAAGAGTCTTGCAGGGAGAAATTCCCTTTTGGGAAATCTATCAGCCTTTAACCCTTGCAGACCCAGAGGAAGAATTGACAACCATGGTAGCTAAGGCATTCAAGGAGTTGATCCAGGAATGTTTGGGGGGCAAAGGTGAACCAAGATTGGAGGAGGTACTGATGACAAGTTGGTGCATATTTCACAATGCACCACATTCAGAATTTACATGTCCATCATGTGACAACATCATCACTCAAGTCAAGGGTTGTTTAAACAAGTTGGAGCAGCCAAATTTCAAGGAGGACGAGTCATCCCATGAGGCCAAATAGCTGTCAACATTTGGAAGATAGCACATCAAAGAGGAACCAAGGGATTTGACACAAACTAGTGCTAGGATAACAAACGTTAAAGCTGAAAATGAAAAGGAAGGAGCTAATTTATGTAGGACAGTAGAAAGCTTTGATGAAAGTTCAGTCGGAAAGAGGTTAGAAAGCCTTTCCTCTATCAGCAAAGAGCAGTTCTCCAATATAGAAGAGGAGCCATTAGTAGTTGAGGAAGGGTCAACAAAGTCTACAATAGTGTATGTTGGGGCAGCTAATGAAGATGTTGAAAATCATAAAGAGGAAAAGGTTGACAGCCTTAGGACAGCAGAGAATGATGATAAAGAAATAAGCAAGATCAAATTAGAATACCTCTCCCTCATGGATGACAATGACCAAGCTTCTGAAAATGAAGATTTGGGGGAGTGGGAACAATCATATGTCATGGTTGTTCACTATCAGACTACCTTTTCAAGTGATGATGAGGACCAGATAATGGAAAGATACAGTCAACTCGTCTCTAGGTTAGCAAGGGATTCGTCTGAGCCGAAATGTCAAGTGGATCTAGAGGTAGTGTTACTCCCAAATTGGTGTAGGCTCCACTATTCATCCCACTCTGAGTTTGCATGTGAGCTATGTTGGAAAGCTATCAAACAAGTTAGAGGACAAGTGGAGCAACCAAGTGCCCGACCTCCTCTACTTGCTACCTGGATTGAAGTAGAAGATCAAGAGCCTAAGCCAAATGACAACTCAGCTGAAGGCGAACCTCAAGAGGATGTAGGGGAAGCAATAGAAGAAGGAAAAAACATAGTCTTGAGCCTCCAAGTGATGAAGTAGATCAAATGGGAATGTTTTCCACTAGTCATAAATAATTTCTTCATCTTGAGGAGCATTTGTGCACCATGGATGATAGGTTTTATGGTGAGTCCTTGGAGAGAAATTATGTAGTAGATTTTGGTCCCCTTGATGAGGTGCCATCAATTGATGACTTCTTTCCATTGGGAGCTATATTGTAGAGGTATTCCCATGCTGAGAAAGAGTACATTCTAGAAGACGGTAGCGATGAAGACATACTACCTAAACCTCCAGGAAGCAAAGCATTAGAGTTTCTAGATTGGGAGAGGAACTCCTTCTCCATCTACAGTGACAGTGAGCAAGAAGAAATGGTTGAATGCCATGAGGATATGCATGATCAGCAAAGAGAAGAAGACAAAGGTGGGGGTGTTCTAATGGCTGCCAACAAGTACATGACAAAATTGACCAACTACAAGATGCAACTTGGAGTCCTTCCACCATGATCATTGTTGATCCTCCTTCATATTCAGATGGTTGCAATAGGACATATTCACGCATGTCATCATCCCATGACACTAAACATTATGAAAATAAGGTCGATACTTGGGAAAGTAAATGGGACGGCATACTACCATCTGAGGACAACAACCAGGTGGATCTCAGGCTTGCAGATGATTAACGTGGAGAAGTATTTCTCCTAGAAGAACTACCAACAGGGGTTTTCAATCCCACACGAAGATTGGAAGGGGTGTTTGTTGCCTTGTTCTCCCAGCCTTATGCAAGCTTAATGTCTGAGGTGGTGCACCCTCCACTACACCCGCCCGAGGCTACCAATGCACCGATCGATGATGCAGTACTCACTCTCGACTATCAAATGCTGCCACCTCCATGTGACGACATCCAAGTTCTATCCTTCCTTGCCCCTGTTAATTTTCATAGTTGCATTTATCATTTTGATTATGGTAATGAAGGGAGACGAACTTGTTTATGGATCAACCACGAATTCAATGAATCGCCTCAATTGTTGATTTTCCCTAACCGTGTGATTAAATTTGAATGTTATGATAATAAACTTCCTTTTTCTGAACATAAGGATAAATATGTGTAGCTTAGGACTATTACAATCGCCCGTTTGCTAACGCGTGCACTACGAAATCCAATGGGCGCAAATGTTGGTTTTCCCTACCTAAACATATTGTTTTGTAAATATCTTTGTACATAGTTTGTTTTGAGTAGTGTAGGTTTCCTATAAATACTCCACTTTCCTACTTTCCTCGGGTTAGTTGGTTTGTTGTAGGTTGCTTGCTTTAGAGTAGTTTCTTTGTTGTTTTCTTTCATTGTCCCACTTTGGTTAGTTTTGGTGTTCGCTTTTCATTCACTTTGCTTTCATTTTCCTACTGCTTTGCTTGGGGTTCATCTACTTTTGGCTAGGCACATCTATATGCACAACAACCATCCTTATCACTTGGGGTTGTTCTATGTATTTCCTTATTAAACTCTAATCAAGTTTTCAGAGTAGATGGTGAAGGTCTTTTGTTAGTGTCAAGTGAATCTAGGTGTTTAATTCAAAGAGGATAAGTTGTTGGTTTAGTCTGACTTTGATGTATTCTAAAATCTTATATCTTTTACACACTTTAAGAATCTAGAGGTCGTTGTAGGTCCTTTGCAAGGTCTAGTTAAGTGAAAATTTTAAAATTTTGCTCTAGCGCCACTATGGTTCTCAACCCTAAGCACGAGCTTCACTACTTGCGGGTTGAAACAAAAGGAATTGAAAAGAGAAAAAATCAAAAGAAAAGAAAAACATTGAAAATCAAAAGAAAGAAGAAATTCAACCTTTCAAGAGGATCCGAGCAACTCTACCAAGGCTATGGATGCCCAGCCGATAGTAGAGAAATGTTTGAGAGATTCACAGTGACAACCTCATCAGGGCTATGGACACCTAACTGGCAGTGTGGCAATGTCCCAGATGCTTTTGGAGTTAGAATAAACTACATAGCTTAACTTGACAGAGCTTAGGTTCTTGCAGTAGCTTAAGGATGGGAATTAATGCAATTACACACACTTGGATTTTCAACATACTGAAGGTTGGGTTCGCTAGTGGTTTTGATCCTTTGGTCAAGCGTTTGGTTTGTTTTCCCTAGCGTGAAGATCAAAAATAGAGATTTTGGATTCATGATTCCAGTTTTTCATTGAAATGCTCTGGAGCATTTCCCCAATGAGTCACCATTTGTTGTGCATGTTTTGCACACGTGCCATGCCATAGGCAGGGACCCTCTCTTTTTGCTCCCGACGGGCTACTTTGTTCCCATCTCATTTTACGTGCCCCTTTTTACAAGCCCAAATTGGTCATGTTCCTTCAAACAATCAAATTCACCTGACCAAATTCACCTACCTAAATTTTTCCAAGTCTTTTTCTTTCACAGAAATGCCCCTATGGGTTTCCCTTCACCCGTTGCCCCGACATCCTCCAGGACTCACTGACCCACAGCTGCGATTCACCTCATGTGGGTCACTGCTCATGTTTCGCTGCTATGTAGCGATTGACACCCAACTTTCACCCACATGGTAGGATCTACACTTGGTTTCTTTGTTCGAGCCTTGACCAATCATCCAAACGAGCAAAAAATTCCACATCTCACCTAACCTAGGTCCACCATACAAAGAAATCAATGCATACCATTAATGGAATTCGGCCTATAAACATTGCTCCCTTCCCTTTATTTTTCCTGGGGTGTTTGAATCTGAGGGAGAAACAAAGTCCCCCCTTCCTTTTCTGCTTTTTTCCTTGCTCCTGTTGACTTGGCCCCTTCTCGCATGCTTCATGTTTTCCATCATTTTTTGACTTTGGGGACAAGTTGCCTATGGATTTGGGATGTTTTTGTGATGCCTAAGTGAGCTACCAAGGTTTTTTTAAGCTTTGGGAAGTTGCAAAAATTTCATGTTGGGTCACTGACCCTCCGTTGTCGTTGGAACTTCCATGTCGGGTCGTCATCCCTTCATCACCATCAAAAATTCCTTCTCGAGTTGCCGTCCCTCCATGGCTATTTGGGAAATTCCTTGTTGGGCCGCCAACCCTCCATGGCTATTTGGGAACTTTCTTGTCAAGCCAACGTCCCTCTGTGGTCGTTTGGGAACTTCCTTGTCGGGTTGTCATCCCTTTGTGGTTGTTCATCGTCTACCTTCCGTACATCATCTTCCCTCCATCCACTTTCCACCTTTTTTCCATCGTCTTTCGTCTGCCTTCCGTCCGTTGTCCACCTTCTATCTATCATCTACCTTTCGTTTTCCATCTGCCTTTTGTCTATTGTCTACCTTCCATTCGTCGTCCATCATCTGTCATTCATCATCTACCTTTCTTCCGTCGTCCGCCATCTTCCTTATGTCCATCGCTCGCCTTATGTTCGTCATTCGCCTTTCAAGACACTATCCCTCTGCCCATCGTCCACTGTCTATCATCCATTTGTTGTTCATCATTCGTCCATCGTTCGTGCGTCATCCACCATTTTTCTGTTGTGTGGCGCCTGTACCCCTAAGCACGCATTAATGTTTATGGTCTAAATGAGCTCCAAACTTGGAACAATGATGACTATTATGGTCTTTTAATTGTGCATTTATGGATCTAACAAGGAGTTTGTAGGATTTGACTAATGTTTGCCTTGATTTGTGTATGAAAGCACTTACGACACTTCATGTATGCAAGATTCAAGAAACTTACCACGGGTCTATCGGGGAGACCCATTAGGAAAGCTGAACAAGGAAAAGGCACATTGCTCCTTTCACCACTCATTTATGCTCACCTCTTCCCCTAGTACCCATCAACAGAGCTAGCATTAGAAGGCCTATGTCAAGGGACTCACTGAAAAATCTATAAAGGGTGGCCTTGAAGGTGGTGGGAGGGAGTGGTTATTTCCTCCCTCCAAACAAACGATCACAATTTGTTAGGAGTTGTCTCATCAGATCATCTGATCCATTTAACAACGATGCAAAGTTGTAAACAAGGTTCGTCTGATCCAATGGACAATGTTGTGAATCCATCAAGGGAAGAAGGCAACTTTCAGGCAGTTTCAGCTACAGCAAAATGGGCAATCAACTACAAGACAAAATTGCTACAGTGACTAGCCACTACAAGACAAAACAAGGAAAAGACAAAAGATGTATTTTAAATTGTTCAATATTGTGGAGTAGGTGAAGCCCTAATGCAATCAAATCTTAGCCACACAATGTAATTCAATCCTATCCATTCATTTGGGCTTTGGAAAACTATAAATAAGGGTCCCCCCTTCATTTGTAAATGGTTGGAGAGCTAATGTAAAAACATTCTGCAACAATAGAAAGTAGTATTGCATGATCTATGGGCGTTCCTTTTGAGCTTGCTCATTATGTGTGCATGGTTTTGCTTCCCTTTTAGTTTAGTTGTTAGTTTCTTGAATGGAAGTGATGATGGTCTTTGATGTTATGGTATCTAATGAACTTTTAGCCCATACTTTTAGCACTTGTTGATGACAAACTGTTGTGTAAAGTTAGTCTAGGCTTCTTTATTCCAATGTTGCAACTTAGTTCAATTGCATGTTCATGATGTGCATGTGCAATCTAAAAATCAGCAAACCTTAGGAGATTGCACTAGTTTGTGTAGTTGTAAGCTTCTCTTGGTCAAGCAAAACCTAGTTTAGAAAGTTTGTCTACTGTAGCAGCCTCCATGATCACTGTTCATTCATAGTTTCAAATCTAGGAACTTACTATCTTCCCTACCCTTTTTTATTTTTTTTAAATAGTAACCTTAGGCAAGGTTCATTGCACATTGTAAAGCCAAATTTGATGATGAAATGGAGTTCTAGATTGTTGTTTGAACTTGCATCAACTGAGCAAAAATTTCTGCACCTTAAGAACTCAATTTGTAAACCCAACTCCCCATGCTTCGTAAATCATTCGTAAATCTGCCTTGTGATTCTAGCAAATCACATCAAACATCAACTGAGAAATTCCAAGCACTGTCAAGACCTGACATTAGAGACCTTGGGATAGTGTTTTGCAATTTGATTGTGGAAGATTGTCTTTCAAGAGAGGTGATGCACCTATGCATTACCTGTGTTGAGAAGTGCATAAAAAACACATCAATGGTACCGTCTTATTGTAGATGGAATTTAATTAATGTAATGACTTTCATTTCTTGCTCGTTAAACTAATGGGAATAAGTAGCATAGTCACGAACCTTAGAGGACTTAGGTTAGATTAGTGTTAAATGTTTCTTTTGCAATGGTGTGTGTTTATTGCACTTCAAAAAAAAATTACCCCATTTTTAGGTGTTAGTGTGTGTTGTCCTCTAGGGTTCTGGGGTGGGTGTTATAGACATTTTCAATCATAGGTCTAGTAATCATGTGAGTTCAACTACATATCCCACCACACACATATCCTTAAATAATTTTATAGGGTATCATAGTTTTTTAAGATTTTAACTCACTCTAACACTAGATGATGTAAGTCAAGTTCTAAGAATCTATTTAAGGACTATGAAACAAAGTAGAACAACTAAAAAAATCATAATAATAGTATGAAACATGTAGATCTGATATTGAAATCAATTAATTTCACAAGGCACAAGGCCAAAACAATTATAATGGATCTCCTTACAATTTACAAACTTGTAGACCTTCTTAAAGATCAAGAAATGATTTATAATGCAAAAGAAAATACAAATATATAATGTCCTAATCATAAATATAACATGCTACAATCTCCTAGGCATTGGTACCCTCAAATTGGTGTGTCATTGCTTCAACTTATTCACTCAAATATGGATCAATATTCCTATAGAATCATTGAGAAGTATGTTCAATTGACACCAACTACATTGTCTTTTCGTTAATCTATTAGGCTTACAAAGATTCTACAATCTAAGTGTTCTTGAACAATGCAAGGATCATGTGTCCAAAATTTGGTTAACACATGATACACGACATGAATCCCCAAGATGAAAAAATTACAAATTTAAAATCAAAAGTGGTGCATGAACAAGCATTCTCTCCTTGGATGAAGACTTGAAATGTTGAAGGAATCCTCATGAAAAGTCATTTTTGTAAGATCAAACATGTAGGTCAATGACAAATGAAGTCTTATATAAAAATATACGTTTGTATGAGACTTCATTTAAGGGGGATTTCGTGCAGATCTAAACTATGTTTTACAAAAACAATACAAATGTTGACTGCGATTTTCATTAACTTAACATATTTTTAAACAATATTTTATGAAAATCGCTATTATTTCAAGCTCCATCTTATCTTTGTAACAATTTATTTTTCTACAATCCAAACATATTAAGGTTTTCATATTTAGTGTCTTCATATTCTAGAAAAATACATCTATTGTTTTTTTCTACATATTTTTTTTATCTACTCATCTAATTTTTATTTTTATTTTTTATTCACATCCTATGCTTCATTCCAATCACATTTTTAATTTACAATTATTTTGCTCAAATTTAGGGGAATTATGCCTAATTTTATATTTTCAATATTTTTCTACTTCAAAAATTAGTAAAAAATATTATATTCATTAAAAAGTTAGAAGAAAAATATCTCGCCTTTGGACTTAATTAACTTTTCACTAAAAAATTCATGAAATAATTAATAGAACACAAAAAGAGGGAAGGACATCCAACATTGTGTTATATTTGAATAATAAAAATATAACCACTTTGTGTGTTCTTAGAGTTTGACCCTCTTAATTTCACCATTAAAAAAAAAAATCCTAGATTAAAAGTTAGATTCTAAATACTAGTATTCTTGTTCTTAACACATCTTCAAATTATGAGCCTAAGTATCTTGAATTACTCATTCAATTTTAAGTTTTATTTATTTTAGAAAAGAAATAGTGGTTACTTGGGATCCTTTTTTACTTTTCTTTTGTCTACACTTATCTTGCATTACAACAAATCTCCTTTAAATAACTCTCCACAATTATATAACTTCATCCAATCCCCTATCCTTGTTGACAACTTTCACTTAGTATCTCAATACCTCCATAAATATACTAATGAAAACACAAATACTAACCCCAAATACACGAACACTCCAAATACACAAATAAAACTTTAGAAAAGAAATTGTTGATATAAGATTTCCTATAACCACTAAAAAAACATATATACAACCCTTCTTAATAAAAATGAGGTAGTCCACATTACTCTCTCCTATGTACTTCTACTTATAAAAACTACTAACAAAATTTTAATTTCAAAATTGATAATGCTCAAGGCTAATATACTTTTACCAAATTTTTAAGTACACTTTAATTTAAATCTTGGCTCCACTAAGCTTTTCTAAGTGCAACAACGTATATACAACTACATCTAAAATTAATATGTTCACTCCACACAAAATCTTTAATGTGCTCCCTCCACAAAAAATCTTCTTAATTACTTAACCTTACAATGATAGCACGGTGTCTATAAGAGGTCAGCACAATACATCACAAAAAATAATAAAAAATAAAAACAAAACCAAATATATTTTAAAAACAAAACAAAAAAAAATGAGAAATATTTTTTAAAAAAACATATTTAAAAAAAATATATTTTTATAATGTAATAATAATATAATATAATACTACTTAAACAAAACACAAATAAGGTCGGCGGCTGGAGCGATGGTGTAACAAGGGCGTCTGATCCAGAGGCTAGATTGAGGGTCTCATCATTTTCCTGGTGGGGGAGGCCAAGCCCTCCCCCACAGAGGTAAGATTCCTCCATGCCCTTCGATAGTTGTCCTCATTGTTTGCTTTCCTTGTTGCGTTGGTTCTAGGGTTGTTGTTGTTCTGGTTTGTGTATTTATTGGTTCCTTCTCCGTTCTTCCCTGGCTGAAGGGCCTATTGTTCTTCTTAAACTCGATGGAGGGGGGTACACCCCCCCTCGCTCCTTCTGGGGACTCTGCATTTTCTGTTGGGGTAGTTAATAACGGTAACCACCCCAAATCTTTCAAGGATGTTGTTAATGATTTCCCGAATTGTTTGGAGACTACAAAATTCTTCCTCGACCTCGTTGGTGAAGGAGAAACATTTGGTGCAAATGGAGGCCCATAAGGTTGGATTCCTCCAGATACCACTTTGGTTTCTCCAAATAAGGATATGCTTGATTCTATTCATAAGGAGAGGGGTAGGTTATCTGAGGTCGCAGTCTTCATGGTTGCCGTTGATTTGGATAATCTCCCATCCAGAAAATACTTAGATAGCCTGTTCAACTCTGTTTGGAACAAGAAACTAAATGTGCAAATTTCCCTGTGCCGTATGATTCAAAAAGGTCTGTTTTTAATCTTCTTTAGAAATCATGAGATGCAAACCAAAATTTTGAAGAAACCCTACTGGAGTGTCGGCAAATCCGTCTTTAGGGTTTTGTCCTAGAAATTAGGGGCAAATTGTGATGAAATCCTTGCCCTGTCGAGCCTTAAGTGGTTGTCGATAAAAAATATTCCGCAGGACTTGTGGTCCTTTATTGCTCAAATTGTGGAGCCGTTTGGCAAGGTGATCAAGTTGGATTCGCCTAAAGTTACCTTGCCAGATTTAAATGCTCGGGTGCTTGTCTCCCTTAACCTTGGGGTGGTTTTGCCTGAAAATATTGGAATCAAAATTGATGGCTCTGTCCTGGTCTGTCCTGTTGAAGTCCTCGGAGGGATGGGTGCTTGTTACCTCTGTAGGAAAGAAGGGCATTTGAGAAAGAATTGCCCGTTGATCCTCGGGGGTCTCAGCCGACACTTAGCAAGGGCCTCCAAGAGTTCTGAAAAGCCATCCTCGCCAGCTGATGGTGGGGTTTCATCGCCCTCCGGTGGCAGGGGTGTTCCGCTTGATGTCACCTCTCCTTTGCCCTCGACCCCGTTGTCTCCTCCCCTGTCTTGTGACGGCCCTCCCGCTGCTTCTAAGCCTCTTGCCTCCTCCCTCTCCCTGTTGTCTTTTGATCATTCATTCCCCGCCCATAGCCATCTCTCTCCTTCCTCGGTCCTTCCCCCTTCCCCTCCTCCTTGCCTTTCGTCCCTTCCTGTGCCCCCTGCTCCCAGCACTAGGCCTAACGCTCCAGATGGCACTGTTAAATTAAATGCACAGCAGTTAGCTCTGCAAGACATCATGAAAAAAGGTGGTAACATCAATAAGAATGCTCAAAAGAGAATTGAAGTTATTAAAACATATGTCAATGGCATTGTGGTTGATGAAGAAACTGTTATTTTTGATTGTCATGTAGGTGAAAACAGAAAATGTAATGATGCTTCCTCCTTGGGCAAGACTCCAATCTCTGTCAATGAATCTATTCAGCCCTCCAAAATTCCCTTTGATTCTAAAACATTGGATCCCTTAATTGGTGAGAGCTCTACTGTAGAGGAGGTTGCAGGTAGGGTAGAGGAGGCCAAGGCAGGCAACTGTGGAGATTCTTCCCCTACCCAAAAGGATGACTCCCTTGATTCTTTGGCTAAAATGGTTTGTAGAGGGTCGGTGGAGATGGTTGATGCTCCACTTGTCAGGGCTTCTACTCTCTGCCCGATCAGCGGTCCTGCAAGTCCTTTTGGCTACCTTGATGGTGAGGAGACCCCTGGTAGTACAGTGGACCTCCCTTGTAATGACATTATAGAGAATAGTGTCGGTAAACATTCTTGAAGTAAAACTAAGATAAGTCTTCAAGGCTCTGACACCATTGATGGGGATTCTAACCACCCTCCCCCCAAAGAGCATAAAAAGAGGGGTAGGAAGAAAGGCAGCACCATAGCCATCTGCAAGAATGGGACTGTGATCTCCAAAAGCAAAAGAAAGAATACTAGCATAGTGCTGGTTGTGCCTTCTCCTAAGAGATTGGAAAATGAGGAAAGTGCAATCAAGATCTTTGAAATGTTTAAGAATGCTAAAGAGCCCCCTACCCCCAAGTGCAATAATGTTGATTAACCTTACCTCTTGGAATGTCAGGGGTCTAGAGTCCCCTGACAGAAAGTATGTTGTCAGACAGTTTCTTAATCTTGATCAAAACAAGGATTTTGTCTTCCTACAAGAGCTCAAGGCTGTAGGCTTTATGCTTGAAACCAATTTAAAGTTTATTTGGGGGAACTCATGGTTCATGGCATCCAAGCATGAGAAGGGTAGAGGGGGTGTTGCCATCCTGGTGGCTAATAAATGGAAACCCTACCTCACTAACTCAGGGGTCTCCCTGTGCAACAGGGCAGTTTGGGCCACCTTTGAAAGATGCGATGCCAAATTTGGTGTTTGTTCAATCTATGCTCCAAATGACTATCTAAGTAGGAGTGAGCTCTGGAGGTGGCTTGCAGGGTTGACAGATGTCCCTTGGGTGTTAGGTGGGGACTTTAACATGATTGAACATCGAGAAGATAAAAAGGGTGGTGTTGATATGGACTGGAAAGGAAATGAGAGGCACTATTGGCTCATAATGAAGAACAGGCTCAATATTATCGATCCTCTTGAAGGTCTTAAGCAAGAAAGCAATGGTGTGTGGTTTTCCTGGTGTAATGCTCAGAAGGGTTGAAAAAGAATTTATAGTAGATTGGATAGATTCTATGCCAATAAAGATGTGTGTTGTTTTGAGCCCGTTAGTGAAGGTAATAAAGTTTTGGTTTATCTATACACTCTGTCAAACCATCACTATAATGAACCGGACCAATTTTTTTTATTTTTCACAAATGATTACAATGCAACACGCACCCGTTAAGGTTAGCATAAACAAAAACGATGTGGAAAGTAACTCTAACCAGAATGTACACCAGGATCCTGATGTGGGCAAGGTGTGAGCATTGGTCAAAGGATCTCAAAAGGAAATGCTGAACAAGAACTCTAACCAAGTGATGCGCCGGTGAACGGTGAGCATACGGTTAGAGGATCCCTATCTAATGCAATACAGAAAATTAGCTCAACACCAAGTATGTGCTACTCAGTCCATGATGGATAAGAGGCGACCATATGGCGGAGACTTAGGGAATTACAATACAAAACAAGTAAATAGGCAGCAAGCCAACCTCTTCCACTTATTCAGTGGGAATGTACAATAACTCAAATTGCAAGATAAAGATGAAGTGCTGATAGTACTACTAACAGCTTACAAGATATCAGAAAGATCACTTAAATCATGAGTATTTCTAAATATTTCACTATTGTAAATGTGTAGAATGTTCCCAATGGCAGAATACAACTTCAATGCTCAATCCTTTAGCAAGATGATGATTAGCTTAATTCTGATCTCTCAGACCTACAATTTAAATGTGAAATCTGCAAAACAATCCTCACTCAATAGCTCATATCTCACTCAATACATGCTCAATTGACAAAATATCAAATGTAGATTGCTCTAGACACAAAGGCGCCCAAAACAAGACCTCTAAACCTCACCAAACATCATTAAAACTTTCTGCACACATCCCAAGGCTGAGACAGAATGGTACGACCCTCTTAAAAGGGCAAACTTGCTAAATAAAATCCAAAACAGCAAAATAAAATCTGTAACTTTGCAAGGTGGGTCGCCCCAATGAGGAAAGATGATATATTGAATACCCAAAATGATATCTTTTTGTATTTTTGATTTATGAATGAAAATAGCCTACAGCTATGCAACATCAGCAACACTGAAACATGACAAAATGCTTGAATAACATCACTAAATGCAAGTAACTCAACTACAATGCCAAAACAACCCAATTACAAGCTAACCTCTCAACTAGTTGCTATCTTTCAAGCAAGAAGATGAGCCAATGCTAGGAGGTGTGCTTTCCTCGAAGCGAGTGCCTGAACATAATCCAGCAGCATAATGGTGAAGTAGACAAAAGATCCCAAATGAAGAGCTAAGGCCTGATTATATAGACGAGAGAGAAACATCTAGAAGCTTCCAGAGGGCGCCCAAAACCCTAATTTCAAATTCACCTTTTCCCTCCAAAAGTGGCATCCATTTTCACTTTTGCTTATTTCACATTTTAAAATAAAGTCAAACCTTCATATAGGCGTCCTTTTTCAAAAGCTTAATATTTGACTTTACAAAATATAACTTATTCCTCCATGGAGCCTAGACCCTTAAAGTCCCTCTTTTTAAAACAACTTAAGTTGTGCTTGCTATGCAAAAGGGTCATATAATATTAAAATATAATATTATAAGGAAAAATACTTATCTCTCCAAGAATAATGCGCCCAAGGCCAAAACTGAAGTGCCAGCAGAAACAACTGAAGAAGAAGATCAACTAAACTGAACCCAAACTATCCACTGCCAAAAATAGAATTTACTAAAAATAGTAAATTCGTGAAGTTGCCCAGAATGCCAAACTGAACACACCACTGCGAAGCTTTCTGAAAACCCAGAAAGAATCCGCAATCAGAATCCCAAACTCCAAGCAACAACCACCTCAAAACTAGGAAACCCTAATTTCACCATCCGCATAGCCTACGGGTCTCCGGAATAGGCCAACCTTCAACAGAAATGATCACTACTGAGAAGAGGACATTACAGTCCGCCCTCCCCAAGATTGCTTGCCCTCAAGCAATCGCAAGTCTGGATGCTGTAGAATCTCCTCATCCTCCCAAGTAGCATCCTCCAATGGTAAATTCTTCCACTTTACCAAATACTCTTTGATTGTTCTCCTCCTCAAGGAACGCTCTCTGAAATCAATAATCTGTTCTGGAACCAAAGTCAACTGCCCTTCTTCATCCAAAGGAGGTAACTGTGATGAAGCCACAATGTTGTGTCCAAGTGCCTTTTTGAGGCGAGACACATGGAAGACATTGTGGACCTTACTACTCGAAGGTAGTTCCAACTCGTAAGCCACCGCTCCAACCTTCCTAACAACTTTGAATGGTCCATAGAAGTATGGTTTCAGCTTCTCAGCTCCACTCTTCTTAAGTGTGGACTGTCTGTAGGGCTGAAGCCGAAGATATACCATGTCACCAACCTCAAATGAGCGCTCAACACGCTGCTGATCAGCGTACATCTTTTGCTAATTTTGTGCCATTTGAAGGTTGTCCTTCAGGGATTTCAAAACATCTTGGCTCTGCTGCAACCAATCCTTGGCTTGGGGAGCTTTGCTATCGCCAAACACCAAATCAGCAAAGCTTGGAGCCTCGTAACCATAGAGGGCCATGAATGGAGACATCTTTATTGACATGTGGAAAGATGAATTGTAGCAATATTCTCCCAAGTGGAGCCATTTTACCCATGCTCTTTGCTGTTCCGAGACATAATTCCTCCCCATTTGTTCACAATCTCAGTTTGATCCGTTTGTGGGTGATAGCTAGTGCTTGGAGTAAGCACTGTACCACTCATCCTAAAAATTTCCTGCCAAAAGGTGCTTAGGAACTTGCTGTCCCTATCACTCACAATATTTTTAGGCAACCCATGCAATCTAAACACTTCATGGAAGAACAAATCTGCAACTTGAGCTGCTGTAAATGTGCTAGTGATGGCAAAGAAATGAGCGAATTTGGTCAATCTGTCCACTACAACATAAATACAGTCTTTGCCTTGGGCCCTAGGCAACCCGGTGATGAAATCCATAGAGATACTTTCCCATTTTTGATTTGGAATGGGAAGTGGCTGCAGTAGACCAGCTGGAAGAGAGTGCTCATTTTTATTCATTTGACAAGTGCTACACTCCTTGATGTAACGCTGAACATCATCCTTCAATCCCTTCCAAGAGAACCTCTCTCGAATCTGCCTATATGTCTTGAAGTAACCTTGATGACCAGCAAGTGGAATGTCGTGGAAAGTCATCAAAATCTTCTTCTTAAGTTTAGAATCAGCCACCAAGAAGATCCTTCCCTTGTAGTGTATCAACCCATCAACTACCTTGTACCTTTCATCATGAAAAGTACCTTCAATAATGCTGGTTGCAAACTAATTTTTGGCATAATCAGCAAGCAACAACTCCTTCCAATCTGCATTAAGCTCACACAATGAGCTCAAGTGAGGCCTTCTGGACAAAGCATCAGCCACAATGTTATTCTTCCCCTTGACATACTCAATGTCAAAATCGTAAGCTTGTAGCTTACTCACCCACTTCTGCTGTCTCTCATTCAAGTCCTTCTGATGCATAAAGTGCTTGAGACTGTTATGATCAGTCTTGACCACGAATTTACTTCCCACCAGATATTGTCTAAACTTGGCTAATGCATGCATGATTGCAAGCATTTCTTTGTCATAGATAGAATAGGTCCTTTCAACCCCTCTTAATTTTCTGCTTTCAAATACAATTGGATGCTTCTCTTGCATCAAAACAGCCCCAATACCTTCCCCTGATGCATCACACTGTAACTCAAAGGGTTTGGAGAAATCTTGTATGGCCAATACAGGACAAGAACTCATGATTTTTTTGAACTTATCAAACACACTTTGAGCTTTTTCTAACCACATGAAAGCCCCCTTTTTAGTGAGGCCAGTAAGAGGAGTAGCACTTTGAGAATAACCCTTTACGAACCTTCTGTAGAAGCCACAAAGACCCAAAAATCCCTTCAAATGAGTCAAATTTTCCAGAGGTGGCCAATCTACTATAGCCTTGATCTTTTCTGGATCAACCTTCACCCCTTCAGCGCTGATTATATGACCAAGGTAGAGCAGCTCCTTCATGCCAAATTCACATTTGGACTCTTTTGCAAACAAACTTTCTGATTCAAGAATGCTAAGCACTTCCTCCAAGTGCTTGAGGTGTTCTTCCCATGTCTTGCTGAAGATGAGAATATCATCAAAGAAGATTAACACAAATTTCCTCAACTGCTTCTGGAAAACTCCGTTCATGCAAGACTGGAAAGTGGCTGGAGCATTAGTCAAGCCAAAGGGCATGACTAGGAACTCAAAATGACCATAGTGGCATCTGAATGTCGTCTTCTCAACATCTGAACCCCTCATCCAGATTTGATAGTACCCCGATCTTAAATCAATTTTGGAGAAGAATTTAGCACCATGTAGCTCGTCAATGAGCTCATCAATTCGAGGAATAGGATATCAGTTCTTTATTGTGCTTTGATTCAAGGCACGATAATCCACACACATGCGGATGGTGCCGTCCTTCTTCTTCACAAGAACTACAGCTGAAGCAAAAGGACTCTTTCTAGGGCGAATGAAACCCATCTCCAGAAGTTCTCTTATGTTCTTCTCAATTTCATCCTTATGCTTCTTAGGATATCTGTATGGTGTTGTGATGACTGGTTTGGCCCCTTCTTTAAGTTCAATAACATGCTTAGCACCTCTTTCTGGTGGTGGCCCAGGTGGTAGATCAGCAAACACCTTACTCCTTTTGGTGAGTATAGACTGAATATCTAGAGGGTATTCCCTCTTTGTCTCAACTGGACTAGCTGGAAGAGCCATGCACTCCACAGCCCACTCCACTTGGTCATGTCTAATCAGCCTCTCCATCCTTTTGAATGAGACTATATGAGGGCCACCATTAGACATTCCTCTCAAAACAACTCTCTTGCCATCAGATTGGAACTTGAGCTCCATTGTTTGTAGGTTGAGAGAAATTTCACCAAGTGAACGTAACCATTGTATGCCCAAAACTGCATCGATGTCACCAATAGTAACCACATAGAAGTCATCTTTGACTTCATAGTTTCCCAACTGCAAAGACATGTTAGGAACTCTTCGGGTGCAAGAAATGTGAAACCCATCTGCCACCATAACTTTGAAACCTTCAAATTATTCAATTTTGAGGCCTCTCTTTGCAACCACACCTTCATCAATGAAGTTATGCGTTGCACGAGTATCAATTAATGCAACAATACGATGACCTCCAACTCCACCACGAACCTTGAAAGATTCGTTCTTTTGGAAATTAGAGAGTTGGGCAATAGGGCCCCCAACTCCTTGCTCATGATTAGACTCTTCTGTGGCTCTTTCATCTTCGCTGTCCCCAAAATAAGACTGTTGATCAGACATATCAGATGCTGATTCATAATCAGAATAGGTCCCCATTTGATTATAACGCCCTCTTCCAGGACATCTATGCCCTTTAGTCCAAGGCTCTAGACAAGTGTAACACTTGCCCTCCTTTCTAAGCTATTCACGTTGCTCTTCAGTCAACTTAGGTGGAAACTTCTTGTGCTGATTAGAAGAATGTCTCTTATCCTTATCCTTCTTATGGCCAAAAGGATTAGGTGGAAATTTAGGCCTAGGGGCTGATAACTCCATACTACGAGCCTTCTTGATTGCCTCATCAAGACTTGGTGGATCGAAAGCTTTAACCCACCCTTTCAAGGGTTCAACCAAACCTTCAGAAAACAACACAACCAATCTTCTTTCGGTGGTGTTGGGCACCATCACAAAAAGTCTCTGGAAATCAACAATGTAAGAATCTAAGGAGCCATGCTACTTCAGTTGTGCAAGCTCACGAAATCTTACTTCAGGATCTTTAGTATCGAACCTTTCAATCAGCTTGTTGGTGAATTCTCCATAGGTTCGGATAAGGTTATGGCCAAGTGTGACCAAACCATGGTACCACCATTCATGGGCAGCCCCCTCTAAATGAAGTGTTGCAAACTTGATGGCATCTTCTTCTGGCATGGGATGAAGTGAAAGGTAGTTATCTAACTTCTGAACCCACGATCTTGCCGAACACTTATCACTTCCATCGAAGTGAGCCAATGTTACCTTCCCTAGGGCTTGATGAAAATCAGTTCTAGGAGCCATGTAAGCTCGGTTATCAACTCTTCCTCTGTGTCTTTTGTTTCTCTGATTCAAGAATTGATCAAAGGACCATTGGTCCCTAAGATCAGGAGGTAGGGTAGCATACTCCATATAGGCTTGTCTGGCATCGTCTACCAAAGGAATGGTAGCTTCAACTTGATGTTCTTCTCTCGGAGTGAATGTAGGAAAGAGCAGTCTAGTGGCTGCTCCGCTAGAGTTGGCTTCATGTTGTCCAATAGTTATACTGCCTTCATTACCATTGTTCCCATGGTTCCCATTGTTCCCATTAACCCCACTGCTTTCTCCTGTAGCATGGTTTTGATTAGGGGTAACATTCTGAGGAATTTGCTGGTCCATCCATGCAAGTAACCGGGACATCAGTTCAATCATTCCATCAAACTTCTTTTCCATCCTCTCATATTTTTCATCCATGGCCTGCTTATGAATTTCAGCCATGTTCTCAACTGTTTTACCACTACCAACTAATCTACCTGTCTCTCTCAAGGCTTCTGAAAGAGTATCTGCTTTTGGAACTGGCGGAAGCTGTATCTGTTGTCTTCTGGCCTGACCTCTGGTGAAGTATCTGCAATCACTGTCACTCATCTAACCACTGAATCATTGTTGGGTACAGGTTGGCAGAATCATGGCTCTGATACCACTGTAATGAACCGGACCAATTTTTTTTATTTTTCACAAATGATTACAATGCAACACGCACCCGTTAAGGTTAGCATAAACCAAAACGATGCGGAAAGTAACTCTAACCAGAATGTACACCAAGATCCCGATGTGGGCAAGGTGTGAGCATTGGTCAGAGGATCTCAAAAGGAAATGCTGAACAAGAACTCTAACCAAGTGATGCGCCGGCGAATGGCGAGCATACGGTCAGAGGATCCCTATCTAATGCAATACAGAAAATTAGCTCAACACCAAGTATGTGCTACTCAGTCCATGATGGATAAGAGGCGACCATATGGCAGAGACTTAGGGAATTATAATGCAAAACAAGTAAATAGGCGGCAAGCCGGCCTCTTCCACTTATTCAGTGGGAATGTATAATAACTCAAATTGCAAGATAAAGATGAAGTGCTGATAGTACTACTAACAGCTTACAAGATATCAGAAAGATCACTTAAATCATGAGTATTTCTAAATATTTCACTGCTGCAAATGTGTAGAATGTTCCCAATGGCAGAATACAACTTCAAAGCTCAATCCTTTAGCAAGATGATGATTAGCTTAATTCTAATCTCTCAAACCTACAATTTAAATGTGAAATCTGCAAACCAATCCTCACTCAATAGCTCATATCTCACTCAATACAATCTCAATTGACAAAATATCAAATGCAGATTGCTCTAGACACAAAGGCGCCCAAAACAAGACCTCTAAACCTCACCAAACATCATTAAAACTTTCTGCACACATCCAAAGGCTGAGACAGAATGGTACGACCCTCTTAAAAGGGAAAACTTGCTAAATAAAATCCAAAACAGCAAAATAAAATCTGTAACTTTGCAAGGTGGGTCGCCCAATGAGGAAAGATGATATATTGAATACCCAAAATGATATCTTTTTATATTTTTGATTTATGAATGAAAACAGCCTACAGCTATGCAACATCAGCAACACTGAAACATGACAAAATGCTTGAATAACATCACTAAATGCAAGTAACTCAACTACAATGCCAAAACAACCCAATTACAAGCTAACCTCTCAACTAGTTGCTATCTTTCAAGCAAGAAGATGAGCCAATGCTAGGAGGTGTGCTTTCCTCGAAGCGAGTGTCTGAATACAATCCAGCAGCATAATGGTGAAGTAGACAAAAGATCCCAAATGAAGAGCTGAGGCCTGATTATATAGACGAGAGAGAAACATCTAGAAGCTTCCAGAGGGCGCCCAAAACCCTAATTTCAAATTCACCTTTTCCCTCCAAAAGATGGCGTCCATTTTCACTTTTGCTTATTTCACATTTTAAAATAAAGTCAAACCTTCATATAGGCGTCCTTTTTCAAAAGCCTAATATTTGACTTTACAAAATATAACTTATTCCTCCATGGCACCTAGACCCTTAAAGTCCCTCTTTTTAAAACAACTTAAGTTGTGCTTGCTATGCAAAAGGGTCATATAATATTAAAATATAACATTATAAGGAAAAATACTTATCTCTCCAAGAATAATGCGCCCAAGGCCAAAACTGAAGTGCCAGCAGAAACAACTGAAGAAGAAGACCAACTGAACTGAACCCAAATTGTCCACTGCCAAAAATAGAATTTACTAAAAATAGTAAATTCGCGAAGTTGCCCGGAATGCCAAACTGAACATACCACTGCGAAGCTTTCTGAAAACCCAGAAAGAATCCGCAATCAGAATCCCAAACTCCAAGCAACAACCACCTCAAAACTAGGAAACCCTAATTTCACCATCCGCATAGCCTACGGGTCTCCGGAATAGGCCAACGGTCAACAGAAATGATCACTACTGAGAAGGGGACATTACAATCACCCTATTAAAGCTAAAATAACTATAAATTGTGGGATCAAGATTAGGCCCAAGAATAAAGATAATTTTCTGCTCAATACTAGTTTATTGAGAGACCAAGATTGCATTGAGGCTGTTAATACCTTAAGGGGTATCAATAGATGGATGCTGAAAGACCTTAGCCCTATTGATAGATGGAATCAAAATGTCTTGTCTTGGAAATGTATTTTTCAGACAGTTGGCCGGAAAACAGCTCTAGATAGGAGGAGGGAAGAAGATCACCTCCAAGAAGTTTTACTTGCTGCTGAAACAAGGATTCAGGAAAAGCATTCAGATGAAAAGCTCTATGAGGAACTCAACAAGGCCAAAATCTCCTTGAGGAAGCTGCAAACTGATAAGATTCAGGGGTTGAAAGTGAGGGAAAAACTCAATTGGCTTAATAATGGGGATAAAGGGACAAAGTTCTTTTTCAGGTATATAAAAGAAAAAGGTATGAAGGAGCAAATTGATCAGATCTGTCATAATGGTGTGACCCTGTCAAATCAAGAAGACATATTGCAACAGTTTACTTTATTCTACAAGGACCTCTTCAAATCTGAGGATGATGGGGCTGACTGTTTGGGGGCTAGAAACAAGCTCAAGAGGTTGATGCCTAGGAAAATCTCTGAAGATGACAGTATACAATTAGCGGCTGAGATTTCCAAGGATGAAATCAAAAGAGCAATCCTTGCCATGAGTAATGATAAATCTCCGGGGATAGACGGTCTCCCCATGGAATTCTATAAGGTCTTCATTGACTGGATTTGTGAAGATCTTCACCAGGTTTATATAGATGCCCTTGCAAAAGGGTCCTTGGGGCATGAAATTAACCAAGGCCTAATCAAATTGCTGCCTAAAGAAGGTGATAAAACTCTAGTTAAGAATTGGAGACCTATCACTCTGTTGAATGTCTCCTACAAAGTACTTGCAAAAGTTCTTGCTATGAGGCTCACCAATATCCTCCCCAAATTCATAAACTCAACCCAAACTAGGTTTATCAAGGGGAGATACATTCTTGAAAACTTGATAACTAGCTGGGAGACTCTTGATTGGGCCAAAAGATCACAACAAAATGTGGCAATGCTCTTACTGGATTTTGAGAAGGCCTATGACAGAGTGGAATGGTCCTTTTTAAAAATGACTCTGGAAGCTTTTGGGTTCCCGCAAGGCTTCACCAGGATGATTAGTACCCTCCTAAATGATGCATCTGCTATGATAGATGTGAATGGAACTAGGTCAGAAGCCATTAAGTTGGAAAGGTCAATTAGGCAGGTATGTCCTATTGCCCCTGCCCTGTTTGTCATTGCCTTGGATGCCCTTCATTATCTGTTAAGGGACAACAGTGTTTCTCCTAAGGTGAGAGGGGTCTATCTTCCTGATAATAATGAGCTCCTTAATATTCAATTTGCAGATGATACTTCTATTTTCTTGGATTTAGACGAGGAAAACTTCAACAGATTACTAACCAAGTTAGATTTTTTCTGCCTAGCCTCTGGCGCCAAGGTTTCAAAGGCTAAATCTATTGTGCTAGGGTGGCTTGACAACCCCCCTAGCTGGCTGCAAAAGTTTGATCTTAAGTGGGGAGGCCCCCAGAAATAGGTAAGGTATCTGGGGATTCCATTTTCTTTCTCTCCCAACCTAAAAGAAATGTGGTGCTTGTTGAAAGAGAAAATTGATAAAAAATTGAATAACTGGAATAGGCATTACCTATCCCTTGCTGGTAGGGTGCAAGTTTGCTAGAAGATTCTTTCTTCTTACACTCTGTACTTTGCCTCTGTTTGGTTCTTTAATAGCTATCAGGTCGATGAAGTTCAAAAGAAAATCAGAGGGTTTCTCTAGTCCGATGGGAAAGGCAAGAAGAATGCACATTCTATCAACTGGGCATGGTGTTGCCTAGAGAAAACCTATGGTAGTCTAGGTCTAAAAGACCTGAAAAAACATGGTATTGCCCTTGCAGCGAAGTGGATCATAAGGGCCTTGGATGGGAATGAGCCTTGGAAGGTCCTGATTAGGATGAACATTTCTCAAGCTGTCCCCAAAATGGCAAAGTCCTGGAAGGCACTGCCTTTCAGTGATCTCCTCATCTCCAAATATCCTATTGTGCCTGCAGGATCGCTGGTCTTCAGAAGTATCTAGAAGGCCTGGGAAGTTATCAAATGTAAGTTCTCTAGCCCTCTCCTGACTGATTCGAATAACTTTTTGATCCACCCTAGCAGCTCCATCTAGTGGAATTTAGAGCATAATGGTAAGCCCTTAGCTCTTTTGCAGGGTTGCTCAGCAAAAAAATGGAATCTAATGGGAATTAAAACTTTTAGCAACATTATAAGGGGTGGATCTTTGGTTTGTTGGGACCAGTTGAGAAAGGACTATGGAATACCCTCCTCCAACTACAGAACTTACTCTGTTTTAAAAGAAGCTTGTAACTCTTGGCTCCCTCTTCAATTGGAAAAATGGAAAGATGAGCCAATGGTCTTACAGTGGCTTGGCACTCTCCCTCTTCAGGAGGTTAAAACTAAAACTATTTATAAAGAGCTCCTTGCACCTTGCATTCCCTCTGATTACCTGAATAAGGTCTGGAAGACTAATCTTGATGATAAATTATGGCAAAAAACTTTTTCTTATCTATGGTATAATGGAATTGATGCTAAGAAGAATTGTTTCAGGTGGCTTGTTTTACTTCATAAAGTTCCTTTTAAATTAAAAAAGTCTGATGTTGTTATGTGTGATATATGCAGAGTTCCAGAAAATATCTACCATATTTTTTTTTACTGTCTTTACTCTAATGAAATTTGGAATATGTTTTGGCATGATCATGACTCTTGGTGCTCATACAGGAAGCTCAATTGGAAAGAGATTCTAATGGGTTTTGATGTTAAACTGAGTAAAGAGTTTCATCTCTTTTGGTTTATTCTAACAACTGAAATTTTATGGATTATTTGGAAAGCAAGGAATGAGGACAAGTATAGTGGGGTCCGGAGGAATCTTACTAAGTCAAATAAAAGACTCACGTTTTTTAATGTTGCTTTGCAAGTTGTGGAAATCATGAAGTTAGCAGAAAGTAACTTTCCCATGCTAATCCACAGTGGCACAATGCCTGTTCACTGATCACAAGGACACCCCAGCTTGGTTGTTTTCACCCAGGCATTGAGGATCTTCAAAGAGGAGTACGCTGATCAAGTCAACAAATTGAAAGCAAGTTCCTAAAGATGCTAAAGGATGGTTTAGTCCGCTTCAGCCAGCATGAGATCAAAGATGGGCATTACTGGCAACATGTCCAGCCTAATCTGTCAGCCTTCATGAGAGCTTTAGAGGCATTTCAAAATGAGTTTAATGATGAACAAGCTGCTGCTAATAAGACCCACATGACTAGAGCACCCAGATTCCATTCAAATGAAAGCCTAGAGACCAAAATGGGGATCTCCAATGATGAATTGGAAGCCTTAAAAGCACTGGCAAACTCGAACAGCATGGAGACATCCAATGTATAGGCTAGTTGTAAGGCTATAAATCAGCGCTGATTTGTATATATTAAGTTATAGGCTGCTATACTACATTGATATGTATAAGACATTGTAAGGGGTATGACGGACTGTACAGGTTACAACTGGACAGCTCTATTTTTTTTTTTGGTTTTGCGTGATGCTAATCTTACTGTTTTGTAATGTGTTTATTCTATAATTAATAAAAAAAAAAACACAAAAAAATACATTTTATAAATAAAATTAAAAAACTTATGACATATTTTATATAAATTATATTTAAGATATATATATACTGCTTTATGAAAAATAAGAACAATTATTCACCTCTACATTCGTACCATTCTTTTTATTAATAAAAAATTTTAAAAAATACCGGACGCTCTTTATACATCTTTGTAACTTTAGTCTCTATGGAAAATCTTATGATTGCATCTTGGGCAATGGGACAGAAAGGGGTATCCAAGTTAACACGGATGGCAAATAACTTTTATTTAAAAAGTGTAAATTAATAAAAAAGTTTATATGCAAGAGCTTTAAGGACATCTTCTTTACGGGATTTGGCTTATCCGTTGCACATAGAAAGTCACCCACTTTTCATCCCCTTCGGAAAAAAACTACCGTGCAACATAAAAAGCTCCAAATATAAAATTTCTACAGTTGTCCAGTATAGGTGTTTAGTGGAAACTCTTCATAAGAAATTAATTTTCATTTATTTATAAGAGAATATTCTATTTTGATAAATTATATTATTATATAAAATTTCAAATATAATCTACATAAGTTTTTAAATCATATTTTTTATTTTATAAAATTTATTAAAAAATAAATATCTGTATAATTTTTTTACAATTCATAAATCTTTAAATTAATATTAAAAATAAGAAACGATAATCTATTTTATATTTTAAATATGAAATATTATATTTAGTCAATAGGCTACATATAGTGTGAGTCGTTACTCATGTTTGAAAACAAGTTTTAGATATTGTTTAATGGTAAACTAGCTGTAGTTTAATGGTAAAAGCTTTCAAAATATCAGGTAAAAGCTTCCAAAATCTCACTTATCACATAAAAGTCAGATAAATATTGATTTGACAATTGTATGAAAACATTTTATTTCTATTTGTAATGTATTTTTTGTCAATTTGATGACAATTTTCTTTTTTCATTTGCATTGCTTTATGTTGTAAATTTGTATACAAATATTTCATAATCAATAATACTTAATGAAAAAATCTAGATTTGTCTAAGCTTATTTCATTCCATTATTTAGCATTTATTAATTACACGTCTAGAGTGGCATCCAACAATCTGTGTAAAGTTTTTGAAACTGCATTTAAAATAAAACAAAAAAAAAATCAAATCAAATAGATTTGATGAAAAAAAAAATCAAATCAAAAAGATTTTGAAAAACAAAAAAAAATAATAATAATAAAAATACATCAAATATTTGCATAAACTAAAAGAACAAATAAATAAATAAATAATATTTTTGATCCCAAAAGAAAATCAAAGATTTTTTTTTTTATTGAAGAAATGCAGTTACAAATAATATTGCAATTATAAAACTGCAAGAGAAATAGGTAGTACAGAAAAGAAGAACCATTACTAGACAAAGAGCTGTACAAACAGCTCTTAACAAACTAAGGACTCAACAGCAGCATGACTCGAAGAGAAATAAAAGATTTGATCACAAAGATAAATCAATCAAAAACAATTAGAGAATGATAACTCTCAACATATCTTATATATTAATATTTAATATATGTATGCTAGTTGTTTAATCCAACCACATACAACTAAAATTTGAATGCACAAACACATACTCTAACATTTGGAGGCACAGAGGAATCATTTGGAGGCGATTAAGCTTCAGTTTTTGCAGCTGCATGAAAGAGATATTTGTGTTTCCAGACATCTTCAAAACTTTTCAAATTCAGATTTTAAGGGTCTCATGTTTTAGGATGCTGCCATGTATCTTGTTAATTGTTGTTCCGAGGTTCTTGGCTGATCTGTATCACGTTAACAGTTTCGTGCAGTTTTGCCCTGTGACTGATTTTTGTTCTTATTTCTGAACAGTTCTTTGTTAAACTGCTGTTCTTTTTTTCATTGTATTTTTTTTTCCAGCTTTATTTAATATAAAAAAACACATACTCTAACATATTAACATACATATAATTTTCTATCTGTGTAATCCTTTAACCTCCTATAAATACAAATGCAAGTGCTAATCTATAAGAATAAAATTACTTATGAATTTATTATGAATTTATTGTGAATGTTTTTTTAACAGAAAGAAAGTGCTCCAAGACTTAAATGATTTCCGTTTTATTTCAGAGACAAATCCAACGAGTTAATGATTCCCCTTTTGTTTTGTTAATTTTAGGTTATCTGTTTGTTGTGTGAAAAAAAGCTGGCAACGAATCCGATGACCATATTTGATGGAGACAGGTAACAAACCCTCTGAAAAATGGTGTCCACTGATATAACACAAATTCTTTAAAATTGGTGTCGGTAGTCTGATGGAACTCAAATTCCCCGAATTTAGTTGACAGTGCGTGTCACATTAACTTGGATTCTCTTTTGACTATTCTCAAAAACTTTAAACGTACACTTTTTTATTGACTAAGCTCTCCTTTTAATGGGAAATTTGAACAGTAACCGATCTTTCCGTCATCTTCAACTCGCGCGCCTCTTTTTTTCTCAGATATTTTATGCCTCGTGAACGTCCGCCTCTTCCCTTGCTTTTCCTGCCTCAAAATACGTGTACTGACTCACCATCATCTTGACCATCATGTTAGAAAGCACATAAATCGAGGTTTAAAAAGGATGGTGAATGATAGCCTATTTTTGTATTTAATCTTCTGTTTCAATGTCGGCCATCAAAGACAGGCTCCCTTAAGTACGATCTTACAACAAAATCTTCAGAGAGCAAATATTTGTGCTGAGCATGTTTGGGTACGGAAATCTCGTCCCTTTAATTATTGGACATTATTCCAAATCCAATATATCATTATGTTTGCAATTATATTGTACTATCTCATTCGTAATGCTCATATTATTATGTTCAGTTAACTACGCTCTCCCCATTATGAGAATAGTTTGTGTTTTAACTCTTATATTGTACTTGGTCGACATCCATTCCAGTGGGGATTGGAAGATACATAAATCTCCTGTCCTTGTGAGAAACATTGAATTTTGGTTTATCATTGTTTTCTTGAAAAGCATTTGGGGCTTTTTCAAGACCATGAGGTCCCATTTTTCCTGGCTTTTGGGAGAAATTTTTTAAAGGTTTATGTTCTTACATGTCCTTTTAAGTAGGTCAGCTATTAATGAATTTTGTGGATGTAAATAATAGCATGATATATGAGTTAATGAACATTTTTTATTTATTTATATAAATTTCATTCACATGGTTCTTAATGAGAATTTTAATTGACAAGTGTGTTATTAATGTATTTATTGGATACTATTTTGAATATATGAGTTGATGAAAAACAAGAATTATTCATAAATATTTATGTTTTTAAATTCAATTGTATAATTTATAAATTAAATTTACATAATTGAGTCCAAAATTATATCTAATGAGAATTATTTGACCAAATTATATAATGTTTGTTTTGTTATTTTTCCAAAAAAATATAAACAAACAATTTAACAATGTTCCTATTGGCTCATTCAATATGAACAATAATATTGATGTCCAAGCGTTTTGGATAGCAATAGTGATATTGTCTAATGTTGGCTTTTGATATTAAAATATTGTCAAGTGTGTACAAAAAGAAGGAATAGGTGCATTCATTTAGTTTACAATATTCCAACAAATTACACTATATCTAAATGTTTAAGGTGCATATTCATTCGTAAAATCTTGTATTGTAAGTACAACATGATGTACAAAAGGTCTTTATAGAAAATTTGAACTTGTTTTATTATTTTTCAACTAAAAAATAGAGTTTTTTTTGTCTCTATACATGGTATAGTACATTAAATTTTTAATTTAATTTGTTATTAGGTAGTGCTAAATGGTCATGAACAATGACAATGCTAGAAATATATGTGGCAAAAAATACTTTGTTTATATCTACATCTTTTGAAAAACTCTTACTTGTTATTGAGGCAACTTTGTTCAGTTTAATAAAAGCAATCACCCTATCTTTAAACATATGTAGTGTATCTGAAGGTTAATTCCTTAATCTTACTATGCATTTGCATTGCAAGTTATAGGATAAAGAGAGATGTTATAGTGTTCTCAAACTTGTTAAAAATATTCTTTTAAAATAGGATAAATATTTTTTTAAATGTCTTTCAAAAAAAAAGTCTTCAAATTAAATCATATGTACATCTTAAAAATTAATTTCTTATTGGTTGGAAGGCTTAATCTTTGACAATATACAATCCAACATTTCATGGTGCTAATGTCAATGGGGTGATGTCACAATGGAAGTGTCCCTCATATTAATATGATGATTGATTGATTATTGATTAGGGTTATTGATATCCAAAGTAACTCTCACTACAAACCTATGCTCATGTGAAACCTACGAGGGTGGGAATGTGACTCACAAAACAACCTACGAGATTGAGAGGAGGTTGTCTCATAGATTTTCAACTATCTCTCCCAATTTCACTTGTAGAGGAAAAGTTGAAGAAATGCACCTAAAGAAATGTAGAAATAAAAACTAATCCAATCAAACAACCTAAAAACTATTCATTGGATAAAGTTTTTACTCTTCTTTTCAAATAATCACACATTAATAAATATTTGATCTATAATTTAAGCATTCTCGACACAAGGAAAAGACTAGCCCATGAACAATGAGAAGGATAAGAAAATTATCACAATATCTTTATATTGTTCATTCAATTCAACACAATTACAAATTGCAAAATATTTTTGAAAACATGAAGATTAACTAGAATAAAAAACAATGAAAATATAAATACTCCTAATTTAATCTAAAATATTAATGAGCTCCCAATTCTTATTTATAAGAAAATGGAACAATGAATGCCTCGTCATTTCCAATCAATCCCACATGAAGATACTTAAAACTACCTGCAAAAGCCTCCCTCTACAATTATATCTAAAATTACTCATTACTGTTTGAAACCATTAATTTTAAAACCATCCTTTTAATTTATTGATGTTCATCATTTGAATTGGCTCCATATTTAATGCATTTTTTCTTTCTTCCACACTCAAACCCTAAGCCATTATTTCTGCTATTTGGCCGCCACTCGTTTATCTCTTTTCCCACTCGTCCTTTTTATATTCATGAGCTTTCTTTAATTTTAGGGCAAACAAATAATTTTGGGAGCTCTTTTTATTTATTCATGTAGATTTTTTAAAATGTTGACTTTATAACTTTTGTGTTCACTTTTGATAATATGATTTTACTTTAATAAAATCGAATCATTTGATCTATCTTTAGTCTTAATAATTTTAAATTAATAAAATCATTTGATCCTGAAACATTAAGTGTACATGAGCTCTCATGAAATTATTTTAAAACTCGCTTTCCTTATATTTTAATTTTTTTAGTCCCTCGTACTTGAGCTCCACTTGAACAAGCAAATAATTTGATATATTTACAAGAAGCGGCCTCACTTTGTGAAAAACTAATGCAATGCATTTTAGTGTTTCTCATCATTACATTATTTTTCAGTTTTTTATTAGAATAAGATAAAAAAAACTAGTATATATATCTTAAATACATCTATTTAAAAGACATCAAGAGATACAGTTTGGAAATGTTTATATTTGAATTTTTATTGAAAATAAATATGCACTTCGAGACTGATATCTCTAGTGTCTTTTAAATAGATGTGTTTAAGATATCTATGTTAGTAACACCCAGAGTGCGGTATGTAAAATATTAATTTAGCATGTTTTTTCTTGTATTTCAATAAAATATCATTATCTTTTGTAAATAATAAATGAACCATTTCATATTAATTGCATCTATTAATTATTTTTAAAGCATTTCATATTTTTTTCGAATGCACAATCAACATAATAAAAGATAATGAATGATATTTTTCATATTAAACCAAAAATATAATCTCAATGCTAAGTAATTAGAGTTTAATAGAAGAATAATATCTTATAATGTATACACTACATAAAATTATTGTGTTTCCAATGTTTTGAGTTTTTCTTCCTCAACTCTTCTTTTGGTGAGTTGTTTCTGTGTTTTCATTTTTCATAATGATTGTATGAAGATGGTGGTGAGATTCTGAGTTCATCCAAGGATTTAACAGATTATATAGCAACAAATGTGTAGCTTACTCTTTCTCTCAGTCCTATATCAATTGTTGCCTTGGAAAGAGTCAATCCTTGTGATTCGTGGATTGTTAGTGTCCAAGCTAATCATACCCTACAACATCAAACACCACATCTGCCTTGAATCCACCCAAGTTTTGGTCAAGAAGATAACTTGTTCAAGTGAAAACTCCAAGAGGTCATTGTCATCAAGAGCCATGCCACAAACTTCAATAGGAATGATGAATGACATGTTGGCTTAACTTGAAAACCTCTCTTAAACTCCCTCATTTCACACCTATATCCTCATTGATCTTCTCTTTCACCCCTCACCCTTGACCTTGTCTTTGCACCTCCTTTCATATCCTTCCCTCTTTTTCTCCCCCCTTCCTAGCTTTTCCTCCCCTTCATAGACTGTCATTCTCTCCCTAATCTCCCCCCTTCTCTTCTTTTCTCCTCCTCTATGAAACCCCCTAACCTTGAATTTCTTTCCAACACATATCTACTTTTTGATTTAAATAACAAACTTATCATATTTACTTAATATTAAATATACATGTTTGGCCACTATTAGATATATATCTAATATCAATCTTCATACCCTTCTATTGTGATAGCCCCTTTTCTTTATCTATAAATTATATTAAATAATCTTATCATTTTTATTTTTATTAGTTAATTGTGTGACTTTAAGTCTTTGTTTTCATTTTTTATTATATGTGTTTCATTAATATTTATGTCTACATTTTTATTAATATCGATATCAAATAATTATTGTAACTATTATTAATAAAATCAATTATATTAATATATTAATTAAAATTATATCATAGATTAGCAACCTCTCTTAAACTCCCTCATTTCACACCCATCTCTTCAATGATCTTTCTCTTTCACCCCTCACTCTTTGCCTTGTCTTTGCATCTCCTCTCATATCCTTCCCTCCTCTTTTTCTCCCCTCTTCCTAGCTTATCCTCCCCTTCCTAGACTACCATTCTCTCTCCCTAGTCTCCCCCTCCTCTTCTTTTCTCCTCCCTAATGAAACCCCCTAACCTTGAATTTCTTTCCAATACATATCTAATTTTAGATTTAAATATCAAAGTCATCACATTTATCTAATATTAAATATACATGTTTGGCCACTATTAGATATAAATCTTTTTACCCTTCTCCTTTGTTAGCCCCCTTTTTTAATCTTTTTTGCATTTAATCTTATAAATATTTAGTTTTTCTTATTTAGTTAATTATGTGACTTTAAGTCTTTTTTTTCATTTTTTTTGGTTATTTGTGTTTCATTACTATTTATATCTACATTTTTATTAATATCAATATCAATTAATTATTGTAATTATTATTTAAAATTATACTACAACTTGAAAACCTCTCGTAAACTCCCTCATTTCATATCTATCTCCTCATTGATCTTTTTCTTTCACCCCTCACCCTTTACCTTGTCTTTGCACCTCCTTTCGTATCCCTCCCCCTTCTTTTTCTCCCCCTCTTCCTAGCTTGCCCTCCTCTCCCCCCTCCCCTTCTTTTTTCCTCCCCTATGAAACCCCTAACCTTGAATTTATTTTCAATACATATCTAATCTTAGATTTAAATATTAGACTCATTATATTTATCTAATATTAAATATACATGTTTGGCCACTATTAGATATATATCTAATATCAATCTTTTTACCCTTCTCTTTTGTAGCCCCCTTTTCTTTATCTTTTTGTATAAATATTTATTTTTGGCTTATTTAGTTAATTGTGTGACTTTAAATGTTTGTTTTCATTTTTTGTTATTTGTGTCTCATTAATATTTATGTCTAAATTTTTTTATTAATATCAATATCAATTAATTATTATAATTATTATTAATTAACATTAATTATATTAATATATTAGTTAAAATTATATCACGGTTTGGCAACCTCTCTTAAATTCCCTCATTTCACTTGTCTCCTCATTGATCTTTCTCTTTCACCCATCATCTTTTACCTTGTTTTGTACCTCATTTCTAACCTTACTTCCTCTTTTTCTCCCCCCTTTTTAGCTTGTCCTCCCCTTCTTAGATACTTTTATATAGTTTGTTGCTTAATCAAAATTATTAGTAAAAGATTTACATTTTATATATAATTTATAACATTAATATAACCAATTATTAATATAATTCAATTTATTATTATCCAATAATATATAATAATTTTAGCAATAAAAATAATATTTATATATATAATTAAGATTTGGTTAATAAACCATAAACAATTTTCCTATAAAATAAATCATTTAATAAATACAAATATTAATTCATTTTTACTCAACTTAACCTTTTATTAGGTTATAAGTTAACTAATTGATGTAGGAGCATCCAACGGTGTAGGCCAATCTTTCATCACCAAACAAAAAAATATTTATTTTCTTTAGTTGTTTTGAGTCCCAAGATGGCACTTAGGGGATATAAGACTGTTAAGCATCAAAAATAGCGAAAAATGAGCACTTACTATTTTTAGTAAGTCAGCCTAAATGGGCTTGTATGGACGTGAAAATTTACCCCAAGGAGCAGAGTTGAAAAAAAATTCTGGTTATGAAAGAATCACCTCAATACCTTGCACAGTTTGGAAGAAATTAAAGTTTTCGTCCCAAGAAATTTCTCCAATGCAATTTCAAATTCAGATATAAAACTTTAGAGGCCATGAAACAACTCAAACGATGGCCAAACCAACCTACAATGGGCTCAAGTGTTGTAGAGCTCATTGAGAGCTTTCCAACGATATGCAATAATAGCAAATCAGACACCCGGATCAAAAGTTATGGCCCCGTAAAGTTGGTCCTCTAAAAAGTGAATTTCTTAAAAATAGGGAAAACTTTAGTGGCAAATTCTAGGAATCGTCCAAGTCGAAATTGGAAAATTTCTCGCACCCAACAAGGTGTCCAATCACCCATATTTTATGAACTATAGGTCTAATGCATGTCCATTAGCCAATGAGTTTTTTTATGAGGCATATTTAAGCAACAAATTCACCATTGTCAAACTACGCATTTCAATTGGATTGACTAATATTTTTGCTTGGAATCCTAAAAGCATTTAATTAAACACCTACATATTCACCAATACTATTAAAACAACATACAAGTATCAGGACCCATTTCGCCAATTAAAATTTATAAATAGTTGCTTGTGAAGACCCATTTCGCCAATTAAAATTTATAAATAGTTACTTATGAGGACCTATTTCGCCAATAACATTAAAAAAAATTACATTTGAGGACACATTTCACCTTGAAAATTACAACGTATTGTTGTATAAGCACACAGGATTCACCTAATTTTTAATATACCATTTAAAAATCTTGCAAAATTCACCAAATATGGAATCATGGATTGATATAAATATAATTGAAAGTGTCATTTATTATGACACATTTTGTTTAGTTCTACTTTTGAGGTTCTACTTCTCGATTCAGAAGTCAGCGAAAGTTGAAAACGTAGACTTAAAGGTGAGTGATCATTTCTTCATAGTGTTATTAGTTATAATAATAAGTTTTCTTTATCTCTTTTCCATTCTTTCTTTAGTCTTAAAGATGATATTGAGTAGGGAACATTAGAACCAAAGTCTAAAGTTTTGATGTTTTCGAAACCTCTGACCCATCGATTAGAAAGATGACCAAGAAAGACTTGCAACTCAACAAAGTGAACCATCATCCAAGTCGGGGAATCGAGAAGTTATGCAAATTTAGAACTCCACGACAAGGTTATAAAAATCTGAGGACTAGCGACTAAGGTTAGGAAAAGAAAAATATATATATTGTATTCCAAGGTATTGAATTTGATATGCGATTCTGCATCATTTTTAAAGAACAACACTTATCACACTACTTATAAATTCCTATTGCATTTCCATTGACACAATCTTTGATAAATAACTGTTCCAAAAGGAATATTATTAATCCATTACTTGAATATAAGCTAATAGTTCAACATCCATAACTTATAAGTTATAAGCTAACATAAGCTAACAATTCAACATAAATAACTTATAAAGGCATCCACCCAACTTAAACAATAAAATATTAAACTACCAAATCAATTAAATTTCATACTGACTCCCTGCTTATTTGACAAGGTGGTAGCTACCTTTTATGATATGCAATGAATAGAAATTCAGGCCGCTTTTAACCAGAAAGCAAAGAAAAGTGTAGCTTTTAACTAGAAAGCTTTGAAAGGCATGTCAATATCAAACTATAAACTAAAGCACAAATACTTGAATCACTTCAAAACTAATAAATTTCTTTAACTGAACTCAACCATTGCAATAAGCATTCATTCAAAGATAAACATGTGATAGCAATGCAATCTATTAATCATCCAAAACACCAACACAGATAACCATTGGCAAGATATTCAGAATAAACAGAATAAATTCATACACCACAACACAAATATTATGTCTGCATGAACTTCACCATATGAGTTTCTATATTGAAAGATAATTGTAAAACAAACTTGAAATCATAAAATAGTTTTTGCTCTAATGAGGAAAATCCACATAGTACACACCATAACTCAAAGATTACGCATGCATGAACTTCACCATTGTCTTTCCATATTGAAATAACAAAAAAGGAATAAAAATAGAAGAGTTTTTTTTGTCTTGATAACAGTTTCTTGAAGAAAAGTAGACAACCATTTTAGAAATTAAAATAAAAAGTCTTTGAAGTATCAAGAGAGCCAAATTAAAAAAAATAACATAAAAACTAAAAACTAAATAGCAGTCCCTCTCCCAACACCGACTCCTTCTCTTTCAATTATTTCCGCCTCCTTCTCCTTCAGTAACTCCTCATGTGCCTTTACTCTTTGCTTGTATTCTCGATACTTGGTGACAATTGCGGTGATGTTTTTGCTCCTTGGCGTTGTAGTAATTTGTAACCTGGTTCTCCATTTGCCCAAAGCATTTTCAGACTCAACCAACATCTAAGATCTTCTCTCTTCTCTAGATTTATAAGTCTTCAGGTGGATCTGCATTCCATAGAGTTTCAAGGACTCCCATGTCACTATAGTAGGATCAACTATTTCTTTATTGAATATCTCTCTAAACTTCAGAGAGATCTCTCTTATATCTAGAATCCTTTCATCAAACTCATCAATAATTTCCACTCCCATAATATTACAATCTTCTTTAATTTCCACCAACATTTCATAATATAGATCAAGTCTGTTATTAATTTCCTTCACCAGATTATCATACATATTCAGTTTCCATTCCAATGAATCAGACCAGGAAGGGTCTAGCTCATTAGGATTATTAACAATTTTCTCACCAATTAATATCTTCAGATCCATAGAGTTCAAATCTTTCATTTCCTAAGATAACGCATAAAGACTAGTTTGATCTTTTCTAACCTGCTGAAGTTTTGTTACTAACTCCTCCCTCTTCTTAACAACTCAAGTGTAAAAGAGCACAAATGTATTCAGAAAGAAGATAACCTCTTGAGATATTTTATTGATCCCCTCACAAGCAGCTCTGGAATAGTTCAAATTCTTTTTAATTTTCTATATGGTGAGCACATCGATGCCCTCTACCTAAGAATTTGAGGCTTCATCAAATGTAGGAGGAGTGGCCATGGAAGAAATAAAGTTACTCAATGTGAGGACTTGAGATTGCAGTTTTATATTTTCTTTCCTCTGTTCTTTCACTCTTTTAATCAAGACATTGACTGAATAATGGGCATGGTACACATCACCTTCCAGTGTTGGAGGCCCCATATCAACATGTGTGACTTTGTAATCCGCCTATGTTATTTCATCTTCATTTAAATCCTTCACAAGGTCATCAATTTCTAACATTTGATTTCTAGAAGTAGCATTAGTCACCATCCTTGACATCTTCCTGGATTTCTTAAGTTTTGAAGAGCTTTGAAGTAACTTTGAAACTATATCCACTCCAACTTTCATTGTAGGAATATGCTTTCTCTTCTTCTCCATTTCATTTTTCAGCCATCCTTGGGAGGCTACTACTAGACAAGAATCATCATTTCCACTAATAGTTTCTTTAGGAGTGCCAAGAGTGAAAGGTGGATTATCAAGTGGAGAAGAGGGGAATTCATTTAGAGGAGGAAAGATATTATCTTCAGTGATCTGATTAAAGATAGCTTCAGAATCTATAGCCAAAAAAATTTCTTGATTGGTCTTCTTCTTAGGAGTGGGAGAAAGCACACTATCTTGTTAAAAAATTCTCTTCAACTTGACTATTTCTTCTGGCCTATCACCATCACCTCCTGACTGAGAATTTTCACTAGAGGACCTAACAGAGGGTTTCCCTGATGATACACTTGCACCAGATGCTTGCGTAGACCCCTGTTCATTCTTCTATGATGACTTAGGCTCCTGAACATGACATGAAACTTGCCGACATTTCCCATCCAACTAGTCTTGGGCTCTTTTAAGCACTGGGGCATCACACACCATATCATAAATTTCACTTTGGCTCCAATCAACCCTAGGGTGGGATTTATAAGACAATTTTTCATATGCAAGATCTATGATTGTTGAATCCTCAACAACATTTTTTAGGAATTTGAAATGGTAGACCGAAAGCCTGTATATCTGGTTGAGTGTTAGCCTTATATAATCTCTTCCCAAAACTTCATTCTCATTGACACAATCTTCCCAGAAATATTTGATAGACAACTGATGCCAATATAAGCTCCCTCCATAGAGATTATGCCTCACAAAACCCTTATTGTCAAAATTAGCTCTCATAGACATATTCTAGAGGTTATATTCTTTGAGAATTCTTTCAACTCCCCTAACCATCTGGTTTGTTTTGCACAGAAAAGAAGGGGTATCCAATGGGAAGACATGCCCTCATTTCCCATGTTCATATACTTAATATTAACCATGGCCATTTGTCGACAAACTTCCAAAAATATAAGTAAATCTTCAGGATATTGAGGTAATTTAAATGGGGCTTTCTCAAAATGCCCTACTCTCAGATAGAAAAACTTATCAAATTGGATATAAAAAATCCCAAATTTTGATACAAGAGGAATCGATTCAGGGGAAAGGCGCATTTCTAGATTTCCATCTAGCTTCCTCATGACCTCCATTAAAAATGCATCATTAACACGAAAAAAATCACCCATTCCAAATTGTTTAGTGAAATGAGGAAAGCGTTTATACACAAGAATATAAGAAGTTGGGGTTCCTTGCAACTCAAACCCAGGCCAAAAGGGACTCTAACTACCTACAATGTATGTCAGGCAAGAACACATACAAAAAGTAGCAGCCTTATGGAAATTAATTAATTGCTCATTCAAATGGAAGTAAATAACTTCAGCGTAGTCAATGAAAATGTTCTCATCATAGACTATCAAGATAAACCATAACATCCAATCCTCAAATAACTCAACTTGTGGATTCCCAACAACACGGTGCAATAAAGAAATAGCATCTATAATTTCTCCCTTAAAATGCAATATTTTGAGTTTACTCGGCAGTTGCGACTTACCTTTCCTTTCTTTTTAGACTTCAACCAGGTTTTGGCCATGGAGTTCTTACACCAGTCCTTATTTTCTTTGAAAAATTCACTTGCCACTATGACAGACATGTCTTCTATAGGTTCCCTTTCTGGAATCCCCAACACACGGGAAACAACTTCAAGAGAAATTTTTGTAATTATAGTTTTGTACACGGCTTTAATTTTTCGTGTCTGCGGAATGTACCTTCTCACACATGCACTTATCAGGTCCACACTCAACACAGCTTTTGGAAACCTTCCATCCTAAGTTATCCCACTTTCTAAGAGTTTTATATCTAGCTCAGACTTGTCATCCCTCTCCAAGCGTGCCCAAAATTCATCTAACTTAAAAGGTCTGAGCACTGTATCCCTTACACTGACCCAACGTTCACTCTACATGAGCACAAATTTGCAAAGAATGAATGTTTGTACATGAGATTCAGAGAAGTACTGGCCTTGGAAAAGAATGAGAATGCGGACTAAAAGTTTGAGTAAAAAGAATGTTTGCACTTGAGAAGTACTAGCCTTGGAAAAGAATGAGAATGCAGGCTAAATGTCTGAGTACAACTTTGCCACCCACTTATGTCATTATTTTTGATAGGATGTACTTTAAATGCGGCATTCAATTTCATACCTCGAAAAGATAGCCTTTAAACCTGCACGCTTTTGGAAATTCCTGAAAAGACAACTCAAGTTTATTTCGTACATAGCATTCAATGAGATGTCAGACGGCAGCACCTTTGAAAGGAAAGATAAGTCCATCATGTCACATGGTCGCTAAAACTTGGAACCTCAGAACCAAAGTCTGAAGTTTCATTATTTTTGAAACCTCTGACCCACCGACTAAAGCCACACACCGTAACTCAAAGGTTATGTATGTATGAACTTAAGTTACTCAACAAAGTGAACCAAGTTGGGGAATCGGGTAGTTATGAAAATTTAGAACTTCGTGACAATGTGACATGTCACATGCTTATAAAACTCAGAGGTCTAGCAACTAAGCTTGCTTTTCTCCCTTATTTTGAGTCTACAACCATACATCAAATGTTATTGTTAATCAAACAGTTGAGTAATTTATGATATAAATAATAAACATGTGTTTTAAATTTTTATTATTTTTAACCATTAATGTGCTTGGATTACCAAGGCCTTTATAAAATGAATTACAATGTCACATTAAAAGCACAACCATTAATAGCACTAAGCACAGTAACACTTAATGTTGCAATTGCAAAGGACTTAATAAAAGGAATTACAATGTCACATTAATAGCATAACCATTAATAGCACAATAACACTTAGCGTTGCAAAGGACTTAATAAAAGTAATTACAATGTCAAATTAATAGCACAACCATTTACTTTATTACAACTAAATTACAATGTCACATTATTACATAGTAAAAATACATATGTAAGTGCAAGCGCCAAGCTTCTATTGGATCACTTGTGAAAATGTAAATGTAATACATGTGTATTGCTTTATGTTTTACTTTTAAATCTACATGCAATTATTTTTTTTGCTAGGTAAAACACTACTAGGGGTAGCACCTTGTATTGATTATCATAAAAGGATTACATGAGTTTCTGTTTTTCAAAAAACCACCTTGAAGGCCTTTTCTATCAAGTGACTTTCCCTGACCAGCTAGCCCACCTAGATTTTCATGCATCACAGAATTCATTGCAAAATTGGCCTAAATTTTAGTATAGGCACTCCAAGACTCGGGACTAACTCAATTACCCTATTTCTGTTACTATTGCTATTCAACAAAAAAAAGTTGAAATCATACCCAACCAGAATTTATCATTCATCATCATCCTCTTCATCATCATCATCCTTTGACTCTATGTGTTTCAGGTACACCTTGCAATTTGCAATCACCAGGCAGTCTACTCTACATTTCTAGTGCGCTAGGCTTTTGGCCTTTTCCTCCGGGTCCCTGGGATCATTCGCAAGCCATTCTTCCCCATCTCCAAGGTCCTAATCATCATCATCATCTGTTACAATTTCCTCTTCCAGACCTTTGTCCTCCACGTATCTCATTGCCCACCCACATGGGAGATTCAACTTTGCTGCCATGAGGAGAAAGAAAATGCTACAATCCCTTTCAACCCACAATTTTTCAAATCCTTCTAGGTCGATGGTTCAGACCAAAGGAAACTTCATTACCCTTCTCCCTCTCATCCGCATCATGTAGTAGTTATGTGGCATGGGGATTTTCCTATTCTCATCCACATTATCTAGTGTCGTGTCAATGCCGCCCAACCATGCATGCATGAAGACCATTTGGGTCAATTTTTTGCTTATCTCTTTCAAGACTCCCATATGCAAAAGGACTGCTAAGAACATTTCCAAAATATCTGTATTTGCTCTGGCTTTGTGATAAGCCTTCAAAAATTCCAGCCCAACCACCTACTTGGTTGCCCAGAGAATGAGTAGATGGGTCGAATTCATCAGCCCCTGCAGTCACTTATCAGTTATTTCCCCTCTGAAGGCTTGTTGTTGCTTCTCTGTGTCAAATGCAGGCAGTGTTTCCATTTTACTCCTCACTCACAACTCTCCTTTTTGGAATTTTCTACCACTACTTTGAATTTTTCAAATGGAATGTGATGAATGGCTACTTACTCCACCTTTGCATGCAATTAATACTTAATTTATCAAAGAAAAAAAAACTGATTTGAATAACTCTTTACTATAAATTTATAACCATTTATTTTATTACAACTGAATTATAATGTCACATTATTACTATCACTATTACTAACCCTATTTAATAAATTATGAGCCACTAGTGCCACTACCAGCCTGATTCATGCAAACCAAAAAACCAACTTAGTCAATTCGTGTATCTTAAGCCTTACAATTAAAAATTAAAATGTTTAATTTGATTGACATCTAGCTACATGTAAATTGTACCTCAATCTGACAAGCTGTCAAAATCACTAGACTCCAGTCGACACTAACAGTGCCACTCAAACGATATGAAATCATTACAAATCTTGTTTCATTAAAGCTATGAGTTTTCCAATCAATCGCTTCGGATGTTCAAAACTAAAAGATTGAGAATTTCAATAAAATGAGATGCAATACGTCAAAGAATTGAAAAGAGAGAAATGAGCCTTGATCTCACCATGTGTCCGCATCTAATAGTTCTAGTGTTATTCTGGAGGTTTCAATTTGCAAGTCTACTGATTCAGAGATTTACTTCCAAAATGCAACTACAGTCGTCCATCAAAAATTCATCGAATGGTCGTGGTTATATTGATTTTCCTTTACATCCTTTGTGTAAAATGTTCTTAAGTTTTTAAGCCTTGGTCCTACGTTCTTCGTAGGCGATCCCTCTTTTAAAAAAAACTTCTTACACATGCATATTTCTACCACTTAAGTTCTATCGCTCATTGCCAAAATCCAACCCATCGGATTCATTACCACAATGATGAGCCTTGATCTCCCTGCGTGTTTCCATCTAACGGTTATAGTGTAATTTTGGAGGTTTCAATTCGCAAATCTACTACTTGAGAGATATACTTCCGGAATGCAACTATAGCCATCCATCGAAAATTCATCGAACGGTAGTGGTCCATAATGTCGTGTGGTCGCTGAAACTTGGAACCTTAGAACCAAAGTCTAAAGTTTCGAAGTTTTCAAAACTTTTGACCCACCGACTACATAAATGACCAAGAAAGACTTGCAACTAAGTTAGGAAAAGCACCAAAACCTCAAATTTGGTGAATTAAGATAGGAAAGGTGGCAAGGACAATGCATTTATGAAGTGAAGATCGCGGCCAGATTGTAGCAAGTGGACATGACTGGAGGATTGATGGGTAATTAATATCGGTACGTGTGGAGTTTGGAAAATTATTACCTCTCGACTAGGCCTGGAATTTGACGGCCACCCCTACTTGTCATATGAAAATTTTGTGACAGTTTTATTTATTTAAATGCCTGTCACTTTACATTTTATGAAAAAATTTAACTATCAAAAAAATATTTAACTTATATTTTTTTAAATAAAATCTTTTATATTAAAATATTATTGATCTTAGTAATCATACATATTAAATAAATGCTATAAAATAAATGTTGTTGAATTTTTTTATAGTTTAATCCTTAAATTCATCTATCTAAAAACATAAATTATTTGTAAAAGGAAAATAAAATTTCAACATGCTCACCAATAAAACCAAATGTTGTATTATCTTCAAACAAATAAAAGCTAAGAATCACTGTAAACAAAATGCTATAAAATAAATGTTGTTGAATAAATCATATATATTAATATAAAGTGAAGTTAGAAAGAATTATTTCAATTCTAAACTAATTTATATTTTTATTATAAACATTATTATATACTTTAGATTTATCTTCATCCATCAACTAACAAAAATTATTCCAATTTTAAACTAATGCTATAAAATATACTTTAGAAAGAATTATTCCAATTCTAAACTAATACTATAAAATATCCTTTAGATTTATGTTCATCCATCAACTACCAAAAAAATTGATTAACCAGCACAGTTTCCATTTCCAACATATCAAATTATCCCTAATCATATTCACCTGAAATCTACCCTTCCAACCATTGTTCGTGCCCCAAGGTGTTTTACAATTACAATGCAATCTAGGTATAACCCTTAAAAAAAAAATCACAGACAAAATTTAGTATAGTAATCTTTTTTTTTTAAACTTGTACTACTCAGATGCCTTTGATGAATTACCCGTCTCCAATGACTCTATCTCCATTAATGACTTCATCTTCTTCCTCGGACGCAAACACTTCTTTTCACGCATCTCTACTCTAGCAATGTCTTTGAGATTCTCTATAACCTCCTCGACCTCCATTAGCTTGACGCAGATTTTGAGTGCTTGCCACTTGCACTCTGTTCTCGCCATAGATCTTTGGTGCATTCTTCTAGCCACTTGATAAAGAGATGATTTAAATCCATGAGCTCCAGGCCTCCACCGTCCATTCCTTCAACCTTAGAAAGCCCCACTCTTGGTATCGCCCATTCCAGAATGCCTTCCATATCCTCCAAAAAATCTTTGTGAACCATAGTTTTCATGACTTTCCTCACTACATCCACTGGCTCTCCTAAGTCCAGACCCCAAGCCATGACCAATGAATAAATATCCATATTGGTCCTATATCTGTGCTTTAATTTTTCAAAGCCATTACCCAAAATAAATTGAACTGCTTGCGCCACCTACACATCCTTGAAGAGAAATAAACTCCGCAGCCGCTTCACAGGCACTTTGCCAATGAAAGGGTCCAACTTCCTCCACAATGTCAAAGTGAAACTGGCCTCCATTATTTCTCCAGTTCACTGGCTTCTAGACAACCACCCACTATTGATTAGCTACATGAGATGTGTGTCTTTAATACATCTCAATTTCCCAACCATCTCCATTACTGCCGATTCTGAAATGTACATCCAGCGTCGACAAAAACCTTCATAAATGCTTCACTTTTTACGGAAACTTTCGCACCTACTTTGCTTACTAAACAATGTTTAAATTTCCAATGTTTTTTCTTAATCATTTGAAAATAGCTTTAATTTTCTAATGAATTTTATTTTTTAGTTTGAAAAAAAGTTTTAATTGCCAACAAAATTATTTTTTTTGGTTTGAAAACAAGTTTAATTCACCAATCGAAATATTTTATTGGTTTGAAAATAGATTATAATCGCCAATGGAAAAAATTTAGTGGTTTTAAAAAATTCGCATTTTGCTAGGATTTTCCACAGACTTCTAGCGATTAGAAAAGATTTACCAATGGACATTTTTTTTTCTTCACAAAAAATGACAAAATTTTCCACTAAAATTAATATTATTATCGGGAAGTATACAAGATTCTCCAGGATTTTACACCTTCGCCGAGGGGGGGGTTTCTTAAAGTTTTCCCTACTTAAAAATTTCTTCCTAGGCCAGAAATCAAACGGCGAGACTTTTGGCACCAAAACAAAAGGGGAGATTTGTACTTTCTAGAACATTCTAGGGCTATTATTAGGGAAAATAAAAAGGGTTAAGTGGGGGTTGTAGAAGGTGGTCCTAATGGTGCAGATCATGGCTCTAAATAGTAGATTTTTATTTTTTGAGTTGATTTTGTTGTAATGAATCAAGCCCATTAGGTTGCAGCATGTAAGCTTTGAATTTGTAATTTCATTTTTTGAAAATAATTGAAAGTGAATCATTTTTCTATCTCGCATCTTCTGTGGTGGTATTTGTTGTTGTGATTTTTGTGGGTTTTGGGTGGCGTAGCCCTCATCAAGTGGTATTAGAGCAGGAGTTCCTAAGCCTATATTAAAAGAGTGCCAAACATGAGGCAATTGTAGCAGGACCCATGAGTGTGGGTTGAGTTCAAGATGCCTCCAAGAATTGCCCAATATGGCAGAGGTAGAGGCCAAGGTCATGGAGGAAGAGATCCACCAAGAGAAAAAATTAGAGCCCTTAGAAGGCAATTAGAAACCTTGCAAAAAGAGGTTCGAAGAAGAGATGTGCAATGAGACAAAGATGACGATGGGGTAAAAACACAAAGTTGTGTCACACTTTCAACCAGCTTATCAGCACAACTGAATTTAAGTATTTCTAACTAAAAATCAATTTTGGTCAAACATATGATCTAGTAAGATTCATTCTAGCTAAGTTAGATGCTTCCACAACTTTTTCAACTAAAATTGTTGGCTAAAAATATATGGAGCACCACTTTGAGTCCAATTTACCAACAAAAAAAAAATTATTTGAAAAACTTGAAGTTTTAATAACTCCTGCTAATGCAAATAACATTTTTTTAAAAATATAAAAATACCCTTTTGTAGATCCATAAGTGTAGTTTTAAAAAATATATTTATTTTAATAGTTTAATTATTTTTTATATTTTATATTTTATTTTGACTAAAAGTACGTTATCAACACAAAATATTAGGTTGATTACTATGCTAAGGAAAAATACTAAAACTTATTATAAAAAATTGAAAAAAATATGATGCACTAGATAAAAGAACCTATTTTAAGATGGTATAATTTTTTTTTCATTTTAGATAAATATTTAATATGAAAGTTGATGTTCGATGAAAATAGTTGTTTTTTTATTCACGCACATTTTAATATTTTTTTTAAAATATATATTTATCAAAATTGGAAAAAAATATATCCATGCACTAAAATTTCAAGTTATAAATACACACAAAAAAATTGAAAGAAAAAAAAATTACTATAAAAAGTTTGACGTCCCATGCAACTTCTTTTTTTTTAGCATTTTATCAGCAACTAAATTATAGTTTTAATTTATTAAAAACTAGTTTAAAATATTTTTTTAATTTGTTTTTAAAAATACAAACATAAAATATACTAAAAAATACATATTTTACTAGTTTACACCATTTCAAAATTCAAAACATATATGCCACTTTTTAGTGATTCAAGTTTTAAAAGTGGATCAACGTTGGCCGTTTCCTTTATAAAGTGTGAACGGTGAAGATGAAATGAAAGAAGAAATGAAAGAGGAAGAGCATGATCCAATGGATCCTAGAGAAACAAGATTGTTGCGAGCAATCTCAAGCATTGGGAAGAGACCTAAAATGGAGGTTTCAACTTTTAGTGGAAATTTGAATCCTGAAAAAATTGATTGATTGGATCAATGACATGGAGGAATTTTTCAAGTTTGAGGAGATTGAAGATCCTCACAGAGTGAGATTTGCAAAGACAAAATTGAAAGGTCACGCCAATATATGGTGGAAAGAGGTCTAATTAGAAAGAGGAAGACAAGGGAAAGATAAAATTTTCAGATGGAACAGAATGGTGTCAAAATTGAAGAAACAATTTATTCCAATCAATTATGAATTGGAGTTTCTCAAGAAGATGTAAAGCTTGAGGCAAGGGACAAGGACGGTGAAAGAATACATATCTAGGAATTTCACAAGGTCTTGATTCGGGCAAGACATTCTAAGGAAAATAAGGAGAAACTTGATCGTTATATTAAAGGGTTGAAGCCAAGAATACAAGAAGAATTGGCACTAGTAAGAATGAACACCATTGAAGATGCTTATTAGTTTTCTCTAAAGGTTGAAGAATAACTGAACAAAAGGTTTGAGAACAAGCAACAAGGTGGAGGTCATGGAGGAAAGATCGATGGACAATCATAGAGAGGTTGAAATGAAGATCAAAAGAAGGGTGAAGGCCCCAGTAGCAGCCAAAACTAGAAAGGAGATAACACCTACCATCCTCGTGATCAGAATAATGGAGACCAAAGAGGAAGGGGAAGATCTGGACGAGGAGGCTTTCGTGGAACCTATTTCCAGTGTGGAGAAGAAATACATAGATCCTATGAGTGTCCTCAACATCAAGGAAGGAAAAATATAAGACCTGAGGGCAATGAACAAGTTGCACATGTAGATGCAGATGTTGAGTCTTCACATTCTGAGGATGTAGAAAGAGGGGAGGTTCTTGTTACCAGAAGAGCCTTGATGAATGAAGAGAAGGAACCAACTCAAAGGAAGAATTTTTTTCTCACCAAATGTAAGTGTGAAGGTAAATTTTGCAATGTTATTATTGATGGAGGTAGTACTAATAACCTTGTTTTAGAAGAAATGGTTAGTAAGTTGTGGTTGGAAAAAAGAAGGCATCAAAACCCATACTAGATTGCTTGGTTGTAGAAGGACCATAAAGCCTTGGTAAATGAACAATGTCTGGTAAAGTTCAAGATTAGAAATGACCATGATGAGGTATTGTGTGATATTATTCCTATGGATGTTTGTCATATGTTGTTAGGCAGACCGTGGCAGTTGGATCGACGAGTAGTACATGATGGACATACCAACACCTATTCTTTCACAAAGGATAGGGTCCGTCATAAGCTAAAGCCCTTAAAAGAGGTAGAAGAAAATGTATGTAGTAATGCAAAAATTTGTTTGGTTGAAGGAAGAAAGTTCCTAGAAGGTATGAAGCATGAGCATATTTGTTTTGCATTGATCCCTAGAGTTGATAAAGAAGATACTACTGAGGTACCTATAGAGGTTTCATATTTTTTGAATGAATTTCAAGCTATTGTTTCTGATAATGTACCTGAAGGTTTTCCTCCAATAAGAAAAATTAGTCATCAGATGGACTTAATTCTTGGAGCTAGTTTTCCAAATAAGTTAGCTCATTGTATGACTCCACCAAAGAGTGAAGAGTTGAACAAACAAGTGCAAGAGTTGTTGCAAAAAGGATTGATTAGGGAGAGTTTGAGTCCATGTGCAGTACTTGTAGTACTAGCACCAAAGAAGGATGGGGAATGGCAGATGTGTATAGAATCTAGAGCCATCAACAAGATCACCATCAAGTATAGATTTCCCTTGCCAAGAATGGATGACATTATGGATTATTTGAGTGGAGCTAAGTACTTCACAAAGATAGATCTAAAGATCACCAAATCTAGATTAGAGAAGGAGATGAATGGAAGACAACCTTCAAAACCAAGGATGGCTTGTACGAGTGGTTAGTCATACCTTTTGGACTAACCAATGCACCAAGCACACTTATGCAGCTTATGAATGATGTATTGAAAGAATTTTTAGGAAAATTTGTTATTGTTTATTTGGATGATATTTTGATTTTCAGTAAGACATTGGAGGAGCACTTGATGTATATCCAAAGATTTTTTGAGAAGCTAAGGGAGGAGAATATGTTGATTAATTTGAAGAAATGTAGTTTTGTGAAAAGGGAGCTAGTGTAGCTCGGATTTCTTGTCTCAACAGAGGGTCTTAAAATGGATCTAGAGAAGGTGAGAGCTATCATTGAATGGCCTAGGTCAAGAGGAGTGTTACGGAGGTAAGATCATTTCATGTTCTAGCAAGTTTTTATAGAAAGTTTATCAAGAATTTAAGTTGTATTTGTGCGCCTCTAACTAAAGCAATGTGAGGGGATAGAAAAGAGTTTAAGTGGGCCATAGAAGCAGCCAAAAGTTTGATATGTTGAAGAAGAAACTTATAGAGCAACCTATTTTTGCACTTCCAGATTTCAATAAGGTCTTTCAGGTAGATTGTGATACTAGTGGCACTGCCATAGGAGTTGTTTTGAGTCAAGAAGGTAAGCCTGTTGCCTATTTTAGTGAGAAGTTGAATGATACCAAGAAGAAATATTTTTTCTATGATTAGGAGTTTTATGCTATAGTTCAGGCTTTGAAGAAATGGAGACACTATTTGTTGCCAAACTAATTTGTTTTATATATTGATCACCAGGATTTGTAGTATCTCAATAGCCAAGGAAGGTTGAATCAAAGGCACTTAAAATGGGTTTAGTTTTTGCAGAGTTATACTTCTGTTTTGAAGCACAGGAGTGGAAGGTCAAACAGAGTTGCAGATGCCTTAAGTAGAAGGAAAAATTTGTTGATAGAGATGAATATAGAGGTTGTTGGGTTCAATGAACTCAAGATTTTGTATCCAGAAGATCCAGACTTTGCATAAGCTTGTAAGGCTTGCTTGGAACCTGTTACATTGGATAGGATGAGATGGTTGGATTTCTTAATCCAAGATGGGATGTTGTTTAGAGGAAGCCGATTGTGCATTCCAAGGAGTTCTATGAGAGAGAATCTAATGAAGAAGAAGCATAGTGGAGGATTGGCTGGACATTTTGGTTGAGATAAGACCATTGCTCTTGTCAGTGAGAATTATTATTGGCCACAGTTACAACAAGATGTGAAGAAATTTGTACAAAGTTGTAGAGTATGTCAAATGGTGAAAGGAACAAGTCAAAATACTAGATTGTATCAGCCCTTACTTGTACCTGAGAGGCCATGGGAGGATATTAGCATGGATTCTTTCTTGGATTGCCAAAGACACAGAGAGCGCATGATTCCATTTTTGTTGTGGTGGATAGATTTGCAAAGATGGCACATTTCATTCTATGTCATAAGACCAGTGATGTTGTTCATATTGTAGAGGTTTTTTTCAGAGAGGTGGAGAGACTACACAGTCTACCAAAGAGTATAGTTTCAGACAGAGATACCAAATTTGTTGGTTATTTTTGGAGGACATTATGGAAGAAGTTGAAGTCAGATTTGAAGTTTAGTTCTACACACCATCCACGGACTGATGGAAAAATAGAGGTGGTGAATAGGAGTTTAAGCAACCTGCTAAGATGCTTAGTTGGAGATAAGCCCAAGGGATGGGATTTGATTATATACCCTGTGGCAAAATTTTCTCACAAAAAATCTATCAATAGGGACACTAGTAAATCACCATTCCAGATTGTATATGGGAGTAGTCCAAGAACTACTCCTAAACTAAGAAAGATAGATAAAGGGGAGAAGACTAGTGCTGAGGCTGAAGATTTTGTTGAGCACCTAAAGAATTTGCATGAAGAGGTGAAGAAACATATCAATAAGATGAACTCACAATATAAGGCTCAAGCAAATTAGAAAAGAAGGTATAAGGAGTTATAGCTAGGAGATGAAGTCATGGTTCATTTGCGAAAGGATAGGTTTCCAATTGGTACATACAACAAGCTAAAGATGAATAAGTTTGGACCATCCAAGATCCTGAAGAAGCATGATTCAAGAAATGCTTATGAGGTAGAGTTTCCTAGTAGAATAAAAATTTCTCTTGTGCTCAATATTATTGATTTGACAGAGTATCATGAAGGTGATATAGAGGAGATTCCGATAAATGAACAGTTGAAAATTCTAGCACCTACCTTAGAGAAGGAAGAGATAGAAGAAATCCTAGATAGCCATGTGGGTAGAAGCACAAGAAATAGGCAATATGTAAAGTACTTGGTGAAATGTAGAGGAAGGACTGCTGAAGACATCACGGTTATTTGAGGCTAAGGTTAGCCATCTTGGTTTCCCTCTAACTCCTTAGAAGTGATAAGGTCACTTTTCAAATTACCCTAGGTGTCTGATGCGGGAGCATCTAGCAGTGTAGGGAAATCTTGCATCACCCAAAAAATTAGATTTAGTTGTTTTGAGTCCCAATATGGAACTTAGGGGATATAATACTATCAGGCATCAAAAATAGCAAAAAACAAGCACTTACTATTTTTAGCAAGTTAGCCTAAATGGGCTTGTATGGATGTGAAAATTTACCCCATGGAGTAGAGTTGAAAAAGATTTCTGGTCACGAAAGAATCACCTCAATACCCTGCACGGTTTGGGAGAAATTAAAGTTTTCGTCCCAAGAAATCTCTCCAATGCATCTTCAAATTCAGATATAAAACTTTAGAGGCCCCAAAACAACTCAAAAGGTTGCCAAACCAACCTATAGTGGGTTCATGTGTTGTAGAGCTCATCGAGGGCTTTCCAACGGTATGTAATAATAGAAAATAAGACACCCAGATGTAATAACTTTCTATGTAATAATAGAAAGTTATGGCCATGCGAAGTTGGTCCACTAAAAAGTGATTTTCCTAAAAAATTCTTCCTAGGCTAGAAATCAAACTGCGGGAATTTTGGTGCCAAAACAAAAGGGTAAATTTGTACTTTCTAGAACATTCTAGGGAGGTTATTGGGGAAAATAAAAAGAGTTAAGTGGGGGTTGTAGAAGGTGGCCCTGATGGTACAGATTGTGGCTCTGAATAGTAATTTTTTCTTTTCTGAGTTGATTTTGTGTAATGAATCAATCCAATGATGTTGTAGCCTATAAGCTTTGAATCTATAATTTCATTTTCTAAAAATAATTGAAAGTGAGTCATTTTTTTGTCTTGCATCTTCTATGTTGGTATCTGTTGTTGTGATTTATGTGGGTTTTGGGCAATGTAGCTCCCTCATCACTAATATTTAATTTAATATATATATATATATAATTTATACAATACAACATATTATTAAAAATATAATATATTAAATTTATATTATTTTTTATCTGTATCCTTTTAATAATTAATTAGTATAATCTAATAAATAATTAAATCATATAAATAAATCAATATTTTAAAATTTATTAATTCTAATTTATAAAATATCAATCTATATATCTCTATAGTTTATAAAATATTGCTTAATTGTTTGGCTTAATTTGTTCATATTTAAAATATTTTTTATTTTACTTTTTATTTAATTAATTTTCCATTCTTTATTTATACTTTTTTATTATATTTTATATACTATAAACATGTTGTGCCTTCAGCACACATGCCATGTTCGGAACAGGGACCCTCTTTTTCTTTCGCCTTGCCGGGTTGTTTTGTCGCCACCTCATTTTGGGTGCCCCTGTTTTAGTGTCCTGGGTGGTCAACGTACGTCCAAGGTCTCATCTTGTGTTGACCATGCTTCGCCCCTTCAATTTTGTCAAGTCCTGGTGCCTTGCGGAGTCTCCTTGGCAGTTTTCCTCTGCCAGTGGCCTTCGAGCCCGCCAGGCCCGCCCCACCGGGTTTCCCTAGCCGGGTTTCCCCCTTGTGATCGCCAATCGGAATGATGGAAGGTTTCCGCCTTCCCCGACCTCGGGACCCGGCTCCCTATTTTCTGATCGGTGAAATTTGCGAACATTTCAGCCTGCCTTCATCTCCTTCAGGCCTGATCATCCAGACTTCCTCTCTCAGAACTCCGTGCGGACTTCGCCGTTCTCGACAAAAAATAACTGACGACACTCTACCCTCCAAGACCCCAGTTCCCCTTCGCTGCCGGTGGTTTCCAAACTGAATTTCCAAAATGGTGAACCTGCGACGGAACTCTGCCCCCAGGCCCCGAGATCCCCTCGATTGTCGGTATGCAAAATTAATTTTAAATAGCCACCGCCTCACATCTTTCTGGCCCCCAGACCCTGGACCTCCCACCACCGTTCGCGAATTCAAATCCACCAACCAACCGACTGGTCGTACCTATATTAAATGGGGGCATTAAATACATTTTGGGGTATAAATATCTTGCCTAACCTGTCATTTTCACTTGTCAAGATTGCAAAGGGAGATCAGAGTGCTTGTCAGAGAAGTTCACCGCCTTCATCGATCACTGCCTTCGCACCCATTGCCATCGTTTGTTGATCCACGATGAATTTAGTAGCTTCCCTCATCGGGCTTCTGAGGTAGGTTCATTGCTTCCCCTCCCAAGAAGGTTTTTTGCAATTTTAAAATGCCTAAATTAATGAATTGGATTAAAATGCATGGGATAGATAGATAAATACAATGCACACAAAACCCATGTATTAGAATCTTTTAAAAAAACCTCCAAAGCACCTCCAAAGTCGATCTGGAACCTTTATTTGTTGAGCCATTCTTCATCTAGAGAATTCAAGCCTTCTGGGCCAGGACCCTTCTGTCGCCATTAAAACTTATGAAAAGAAACATCTTTTTCTGAAACGGCGGGACGCCTTCTTGGGCCTGCCACCCCGGACCTCCATCGGCAGTTCACTACCAAGCATTACAAATTTTGAACTTCAAAATCAGCCTCCGTTTTGGCCTCCCGGGCCCGCGCCCCTAGACTTCCTCGTCCAAGATTTTTCCAAGGTCCCGCTATTCCCAAACGATGGAAGGACCCCGTCTACCCGAGCCCCGGGTCTCGCCTTGCAATTTTCCGTCTAGCGCTTGTCACATATCGGCTGCCCGTCATGAACCCAGGTCCCGGTCCGCAGAATTTTGTGGAGTCTTTGCCATTCTAAATGGTGAACCTGCAATGACCTCCTGCCTTCCAGATCTTGATCTAACGCCTAACCTCGTTGTCAGGTCTGGTCCGCCGGGCCTCCCCATCTGTACCTCCGTTCGATGATCGCTGTTCTGAACGGCGAAAGCATGACGGCTTCCCGGCTCCTCAGGCCCGAGCACTTTAAAAACTATAAAAATACCGACCACCCTTGGACCCACGGGGTCCTGGACCCCTGAATTTTATCTCCAGAATTCCCTTTATTTCAGGCCATTTAAAACAACAAACCCCAGACGGCCTTCCAGCCCTGTACCTCCGGATGCTTTGAAATTGATCTAAATGACCTCAAATTTGAAATCTGATCTCGACCCATGTGCTCAAATTCAGCCCTCTTCGATACGAGGCTTTTGAACCATCAAAATTCGGTCAGGAGAAACCTCTTGAATCGCTCTACCTTCTTTTCCCTTTCAAAACAACATTCCTACTAGGGAAGTCCGGGCCTCTGGGCCCGTATTGTCTGAAAGCCCTCAATTGAAGGACTAATGACATCTAGAAGTAAAAGTATGATTTTTTGAATGATAACTTGTCCAATTTTGATTTCGTCCATGGGATTTTAACTAACATCAAAGCTTTCATGATCAATTTCACTGACTATGCCTTTGCTCATAGTATATATGGAACCAGGTGTAGGACCCTCGAGGCAGCTGTGGATAAGGACAAAGGAAAGAGGTCGGGCAAGACTCCTTGTGGAAAAGAGGACAAGGACCAAATGAAGTACTAGTTCCAAGGTAAACCTTTGCACTCGAAGGTTGTCACAGACTAGAAAGAAATCACAAATACCAATATTGGCCACGTTGATATTGATGAATTTAAACAAAGGGTCAGAGTCAACCCAACAACCAAGAATGCAAGGCTGATTAGGCAAAGCGGAATCACCAAAGTTACGGGCTTCCCCCCATCTCTCATTGCCCCTGAGCTAGTCATGGCCTATCAAACCAAGACAAGGACCATCATCGATAGAGATGGTAATATTCTAGCGGATATGTTAGCTGAGGGCATTACAAGGGCCTTCCACATTCCCACCTTTGTCAAGATGGAGACGCCTACCATATAGGAATGCAAAGCTGCATGAGATGACAACTCGACGGGCTGCAAGAAGTTGATAAATTAGCACTGGCTCAAAGAGAAACAGGCCAGCGCTGTGAAGGTTCCTTAGGAACTCTTCCACAGTGAATTATGTGAAAATTACCATGACTTAGTCACTATGCTAAGCAAGGTGATGGGTCTCCCTACTACTGCCTTCTTTTAGGAATGGATGGTGTACTTCATTGAACAGATCCTCTGCGGGAATGAGGACGTCACAACAAAATCCTCATTCTACTAGGGAGGCATAATAAGCGACTGCTTCCATGAGTAATTCATGAATGTGAAGAAAAGCTCCAAGTTCTACATGACCTCCTATCTGGTCTACTCCTTGGTAGACTAGAGATGGTACAATGGATTGTTTGTGGCACCAGATGAGGAGCAAGGTCAAAAATTGAAGGTCTATAACACATACCCCCAGCTCTAGTACTGGAATTTCAAGGAGTATTGTAGGGTAAACAACGCCTTGATTGGCCAAATCATCAAAGTGATTGTAGGAGATTTCAAAAGAAGGGTCTTTCACAGTGCTCGGGCATTCTTGAAACAATACGCCTTCCTTTTCATTCAGTACCCAAAGTTCATGTACATTCATGCACAGGGCTTCACAGAAAGGTAAAATAAGTTTTCTCGATACCCCAACGACCGAATCATCCTATTGGAACTTTCCCGGTAGCTCGAACACATACAGTCCGTCTTCAGCCTGGCAAACACTTGGCAGGGATCTCCTATCCCTTAACTTTTGGCCAAGGAATGTATAAATTACAAAATTTCTAGTGCAGTCAAATCTCCTCCAATCAGCAGATCTAAGAATAGGAAAGAAACAGAAATAGAGCAGTCTCTGAATCCCAAAGTATATACAAGGAAAGATCCAGGGGGCTCACCCTCTAAAAGACTCAAGCAAACAGGGGGCACCGTAGAGCAGCCTGTAATCCAAGAGGAAGAAGCAAAAAGTATGGATCAATTAAAACCTCTATCAATTCTCCATGTTTCGACTGCCCCATCATCTACCTCCCTAGACATGGTCACCACATCCCTGCTGACGATGCACATCTCTATCCATCTTGCCCCTTCACCTCCGGCCGAGCCTATAATAGTAATTGATTCTTCCTCTACCATAACTACTTCTCCTTCCTCCACTCCCATGTCACCTACCACATCGCTCCCTTCAGATATGGTGATGACACCAATACCAACCTCCGCCTTTCTTGAGGCCTTCTTGAAACATATGCAGAATCTCCCTTCTAAGCTCTCCTAGATCCATATGGACCACACTCTTCAAGCAGCCCTAGTGTAGGTCCTCACTACTGCTAAACCTTCATAGCCTCTGGCAGGACCACCGGCTATGGAAGCCGCCATTTTAATTTCTGAGGAGTGGGAGAGACGGGAGCAGGACGCCTCGAAGCCATTTGAAGAGGAAGCTGATGAATACTATGAACACCCAGAATATGAGCACCAGACAATTGACAAGGTGGCCTATGAGGAAGAAAGAATAGGCTCTTCAGAGAGTGGGGATGAGGAAGAGGATGTCGGTGGTAGGGTCATCATACAAACATTTGATGATGATCTTGAAGAAGAGATGGCCTGACAGATAAAACACAATGAAGAAGAGGCAGAAAGTCACCTCTTAGAGAAGAAGGACAACAAAAAGAAGACAAGGCAGTGGAAGACGTGGAGCTTCCTACAAGGGAATTGCAAAAGGGTGTGTCATCCCCTTATCAAGAGAAGGAAGATGCAGAAGAAGATAATCCTGAGAGTGAGGCTCAAACTATCAAGGTCCTCAAAATCGAGCAGCCCAAGGAGCACATGCACGAGGTTGAGCAAACTGAAGAAAGGGAGGAGAAGGAAATAGAGAAAGCAGAAAGTCCCCAGGAGCGATTACCTACCAAGCCTCCCATCAAGCTCCTTGTGTTCATTTAGGACTCCAATGAAGAAGAAAGAGATGCTGCTAAAGTGGAAGAAAGGGCCCCTAGAGATAAGAAAATAGAGATCTTAGCTAGGGAAGGCGAAGGTGATCGTGAATCACCTAAAAAAAGTTTGTCATGCCTGAATGGCTAGAAAGACAGCTTGAAAAGAAAACTCCTACACCAAAGGACCCAAGAGGGAGGCTGGAGGCTATCTTAGCCCGAGCACATATCACAACTAGAAAAGAGAAGAAGCCTAAGATCAAATCCAAGGTAACAATGGATGCTTATGGGTCTCGAGCAGTGTAAATAGCCATGCCAGTGGTGGGAAGGGAAGGAATAAGCTACAACATCTCCACAATTAGTTTAGGAACCACTCTCAGAGAGAAGAAAGTGGGGCATCTTGAGGAGTCAGTGACTATAGTGGTGCACCTGATAAAATAGGACAAGGTTTCGAAGGATGAGCTTATGGCACAAGCAGTCACCTTGATAGATTACATCCAACAATGGTCCTGAGCGAATGGATCAAGGAAATTAGGGTGGATTGCGCTCGATATCTCAAGCTGATGATGGAGTATGACATGCCTATAGTACAGATGGATCTAGAGAAAATAAAGCCTTACTTTTAGAAGAAGGTGGAGGATGGGATGTCCAGTGAAATAATAGTGGAGTTCATGAGTTTTTCTGCTCGTGCCTTTGACCAATCAGAGCTGTTCAGAGATCAGGGTATAAAATATGATGAAGACTGGAGAAAGTTTGAAGATAATGTAAAAGAGTGGAGCTACCAAATGTTGCGGTACGAGATCATTGAGGTAGATAAGATCTGGCCAATTATTTTAAAATTCATGGAGTATACGGCTTTGAAGATGTAGGAGGACAACCCTATTATCAATAAGGAGCTCCTAAAGGAATAGCTACAATAAAAGAGTAATCAGTGAAAGACAAAATGCGATAGTGTCGTCACTAAAGGACAAAATGGGAAGAGAACAAGAATGTAATTTTAAATTGTAATATATTGAGGGTAGGTGAAACCCTATTTTGTAATGAATCTTGGCCACACAATCAGAATTAATCTTGGTCATTCATTTAACCTTTTGGGCACTATAAATAGGGGTCTCCTCTTATTTGCAAAGGGAGTTGAGTTGTTGTAAAGACATGCTACTGAAATTTTGTAATGAAAATACATTGACTTGGTGCATTTTCTAATTTCTTCACATGTTTCATGGTTTAATCTCCATTGTTAGATGCTTTACTTAGATTTATATTGTTGTTCTAGCTAGTTGTATCCTTGCTTTGATAGATTTTAGTGATGTTCCGTAGTTGTGAAAATTCCTTTTGTGTAGATGCCTTCTTAGTCCATACTTTTTATTGTTTGCTACTGGTAGATAGCTATGTAAAGTTAGTCTGGGCTTAAATTCAAAGATGCTTCACACTTTTATCTTTTTTCATACATGCATATGGTGAATGAAAGGTGAAATATTTGGAGACCTTAGAAGATAGCACAAATTTCATGAGACTGTGAGATTTCTGGTTAAGTGAAATCTTGTTTTAAGGAAGCTATCCATTATAGGAACTCCATGATTACTGTTCATAGTTAGTTGCAGGTCCAGGAACCTTCCATCTTCCTTGCTCTTCTCCTTTTTTTTTAGAAATAGCTCATGCTAAGGTTCATTGCACATTATGAAGCCAAACTTGAAGAAACATCAAAGTTGTAGACTGCTGTCTAAACCTATAGCAAAGTGAAACTTGACCTCTATCTCAGAAGCTTCTGATTTGAAGATCTACCTCGTATCCAGCTACGTAAGTTCACCCTATGATTACCATAAAAATCATGTCAAAATCAACTGAGTTCCATGCAAGTCATGACCTGACACCGAGAGACCTTGGGGAGATTTCCAACAACTTGTCATTGGAGATTTCCTTTCAAGAGAGGTAGTGCACCTGTGTACTGTCTGTGTTGAGAAAGTGTGCAAAAAACCCATCAATAGAACTGGCGCTAGAAGGAGGGCCTTGTGAAGCTGGATCGAATCGAATCATTCTCACTGGAAATATTTCAAAGATTTTTACGGTTGACACCAAATAAGGGAGAATTCCAAGAGTTGTAGCCCCCTTAAGGGAAAAATGAACTAAGGGAAGCAATGCCACTTCTTCCTCTTCCTTAATTCCACCCACATCCCTTCCACCTTCACCCTCATTTGACTTGCATTCATCCTCCACCTGACCACTCGAAACTACATTTTCACTCCCCATCTCCGAAAGCTAGGAAGTTGCTTCTCTCCTGGCCCTTCTAGCCCAATGAACCGTCCAAACAGTTGCAACCCAGGTGCAGTCCCATACTACTGTTTTATTGTAGGTGCAATCCCAGATTGTTGTCCCTCAACAGTAGATACCACCTTCGCCTCCTGCCATGGCTTGGTTGGCACAAAATCCTTTGCCGATACATTTTTCCGCTTACCATGATATGCCCAAGAATCCAGAGGGCTTCTGTTCAAAATTTAATCCTCGTGACCCGCAAAGAACAACTGAAAAACACATTAAAATATTTGAAACAATAGTCACCGAAATGCAAGTCGACCATGAGGATGTTGCATGCCACCTTTTTCCACATTCTTTGGGTGAGGAAGCCTTCTATTGGTACATCAATCTCCCAAGGGGATCTGTTACCTCATGGAACCTAATGAAGAATGCTTTCCTACAAAAATATAAGATCCCAATCAGCCCCTCAGAGTTATATAGGAAGTTTATGTCCATCAAGAGGGAAGTCAATGAACCCATTCAATCCTTTAATGACCATTTTCATCTTACCTTCACGAGGCTTCGGGACCCATACCTCCATAATGATGTCATGGCCCTCCTAGTCTATTATGCGGCATTAGACAACCTCACATCAGCCCTGGTGAAAAGGATGCATCCGCTACTCACCTCATTAGTGATGGCCAATATAGAGGTTGTTATTGCTAGTGCAGATTTAGGCTAGAATATCTTTGGCTCGTTGCCCTCTTTGGGACCAGTAGCTCACGCGATGCATATTCAAGGTCTTAACCAAGCATTCACAAACCGGATCCCTCTTATGAACCACGTGCCTCAATTGCCCATCGTTCCACACCCTGGACAACCATGAATTATGCACCTCTTGTGCCTCCCTATTTATAGCCTCAACCACATTAGAGCTATCCTCAGGCTACCCAACAACAACAAGTGTATTCTCAGTAGCCCAGGACACCCTTGTACCTACTGGGGCCAGAATTTCCTCTAACTCATCAGAATCAGCCAGTGACCTCGCCCGTCTTTCTCCAAAATCCGGTACTGCAACCGAGCAGCACTACTGAGAAGGAAAAACTTGAGGAGTTCACTAAGATGATAAAGAATATGTCCACTGAAATGACACACTTAAAGAACCAGAACAATCAGTTACAAGCATCCCAGCGTAGCCTCCAGGCTAATCTTAATTCAGAGAGCTGATACAATAGGGATGGTAGGGACAACTGAGAAGCAAGCACCTCTTCAGGGTAGAATTATGATAGAGGGCATAATTCAAATCAAAGCTTCGAAAGGATGCCTTCTTAGAGGCAGAACCATACGTGGAATACAAGACCCAATAACAAAGGTGTCCCTACTCCTCTTGACCAGCCGACCGACAATGAAAAGACGACCAGTGGAGTATACCTTGTTGAGGGAGCCTTGTCTGGATGGTGCCGAATTCACAAAACCAGTAGACATTCTAAGTTGGATTGCCCCAAATTCCAGACAACTGCTGAAATATTCCAAGTAGAAGTACAAAATGCAGTTGACAGTGTCGGCTGTAGGGACATCGTCCCATCCGAGCCATATGATTCCTTGTGTCTCATGGTCAACCAAGCATCATTTCCGTGGGGCAACTACATGGAGACTGAAGTCGAGCCCACCTCCATTAGGAGTGAAGAAGTGCAAGAGGTAAGTAATGAACAAAATTTGGCTCAACTTTTTGATTCCATAGATAATGGTCTAGTAGATGAGGAGGAACCATATATAGATGAAGTTCACATGTTCCATCAAAGAACAACTCTCTACTTCCTTAGAAATAGGCAGGCGGGTGGACCCCTGACAACCTCTACTCCTCCAAATAATTTTACCACCCTGCCTGACCCTAATGCCAACAATAACCCTAGGCTTCCCCATATACCCACCTAGTATCTTAACAAGGATGGGCCCCAAAATCAGTCCCAGAATCAACTTCAAGGTCAAACCCAAAACTAGTCAAGCCAAATGAAAATTCCAACCTTCTAGCTTGACATAGATCGAGCCTTTGGCTCTGAGATTGAGCAGATGGGTGAATATGTGGCAGAAGAGTTCAAGAAAGTAAAAATCAGTTTATTTGCCTTTGAACTACTCAAGGTCCCTGCCGTGAGGCACACCTTCTTTAGGGTACTCAATGTGAGCCCATCCTATAGCACAACACAAGAAACATCAACTAAGAGAGTCACCTTTGAAGAGCCTAGACAAGAACCTGTGATACAGGATAATATCAGGAAAAGGAAGAATGTTCCCTTAAATCAATCTATAGATAAACAACCAGAAAAGGAGCCAGATTAGAACAATAGACATGTTGCCAAGGATCAACCATTTAGGCAGACCAAGGATAAAGCTGGTGATAAGAACAAGGGTAAAGTTTCTCACATAGACACACCTAAGGGCCTCTTCCAAGGAAAATTTGAAACCCCTCCTTTTCTCATTACCATATGGATATTCAGGAAGAATTTGCACAACTGCCTACTCGATTCAGAAGCGTCTGCTAATGTCATGCCCCTGGAAATATGCAAGGCTCTTGGAATTACTCCCACACCTTCTAGGAGGAAGGTGACTCAGCTGGACAAAACAAAGATTAACATTGTGGGAGAAATGAATCGGATCTAGATGTAAATCGCTGTGGATCTGAGGATACAACAAGTCATTGATATTTAAGTGGTTGATATTCCCGATACATATGGGATCATCCTAGGAAGAGAAATCACCAAAACATTGAATGGATATGTTGCCACAGACCATTCTCACATGTGGCTACCATATAAATGGCTACCAAATCAAATCCATGTCGACCACGAGCCCTGTCTGAAATATATGATCACGGAATACAATAAACTCAATGAAGTGTTGTTTGTTGAGACAGAATTGGGAAATTACTGTCCCTTTGCCTACCAAGACAAATTCAAGCCTCAAGAAGAGTGTGCCGCCAAAGTACTCTTAGTGCAGTGCAGTCCTCCAATCAACTTTACTCAAATGCCCCCGAGTACAGAAATGCTGGTAGAATTAGACGATAAAACTAATGAAGGTGACAACTAGAGACTACTCAGTGGTTTCCAGGAATTCATAGAAAAGTGTGCAAGGGATCAACTCAGCTTGGGCGCCTGAATGAATTTATAGGACCTCTTATTTCTAAACTAGTGCAGGATTCACAATGCTACCCACTCTGAGTTTGATTGCTTCTTGTGTCAAACAACAGTAGAGTATGTTAAAAAATTAGCTGTCCTTCATAAGGAAATGCCAAAGGAGGTGCTGGTAGAACCACCCACTGTTCAACGCACTAAGTTAAAAGATTCCCCTAAGATTATGGAGGAAACCACCCAGCCAAAAGGAAGTAAAAGCTTAGTTGGACCCAAAGTCAAAGAACTTTCAAAATTTTGGATGCTCTGATTTGATGGGTCCAAGTCAAAATAAGGAGCTGGTGCCGAGTTCAAACTCATCAGCCCAATGGGTAAGACCTTTCTTGCTACCCATAGATTGTAGTTTTATTGCACCAATAAGTAGCGGAATACGAGGTGCTAGTCCATGGCCTTCTCATGGCCTTAAAGAAAAATGTCAAAATGCTGTAAGTTTTTGGGGATTCTGAACTCGTAGTTAAACAAGTTAGAAACTTGTATTCCTGCCATGATAGAAGATTTGCAAACTATAGGCATTGGGTTTGGGATCTCTTAGAAGATTTAGATACATTCTATATACACCTGATCCCTCATGCTCAGAATCATACAGCTGATGCCTTAGCTCAAGCAACCAACACTTTGCAACCCCTCTCATTGTCTGGGCTTAAGAAATTTATAGTTGAGTTGACATCTATGCCATCTGTCCCAGATAATGTCACTCACTTTTAGGTCTTCAATGATGAAAAATATATCTTTGAATTCATCATGAGTTCCAATGTCTTCGCCACCCAAATAATTGATGAGGCTGATCTAGAAGAGGCTGAATTGGACATAGAAGGAGTCATCAACCTTAAAACCAACATAATTCCTAGAGATATGGTTCAGCTAGAATGCATATTTGATTTGGACTAGATCAGATATCATAATTGGCAAACGAAGAAAGAAGCCATAAGCAGCCAGTGTAATGCTCATAACCTCAGGACAACCGAGGAGATCAAGAATTTTTTTATTGGCAAAGTATGCACGCCCGTGGAAAATAAGGGAATCATTGATGCTTTGTGGAAGTATCATGACGTGGTGGCATGGAGTTATGAGGATTTAAAGACTTATGATACATCCATCATCATGTACACCATCCCTCTCAAAATAGAATTGAGGCCATTCCGTCAGCGGCAGCGTCCTATTAATGCCTTGTTGGAGCCCATAATTTATAAAGAGGTGCAGAAGTTGCTTCCGGCAAGGATTATCTTCCTAGTCAGACATTTTACATGGGTTGCTAACTTGGTCCTGATCAGAAAAAAGAATGGGGAAATCAGATTGTGTGTAGAAATTCCACAATTTGAACCAAGCTTCAAACAAGGACAACTATCCAGTGCCTTCATTGGATGAGGTGTTGCAGATCGTCAACGGCTCCCAAATGATGTCTTTCCTCGATGGGTACTTCAGGTACAACTAGGTGATGGTGTGGTATGAAGATTGTCATAAAACAACGTTCACCACTAAGTGGAGAACATTCACTTACAGGAGAATGCCTTTTGGGCTTATCAACATTGGCGCCACCTTCCAACGTGCCATGGATATCACCTTCAAAGATCTAATTGGAAAATGCATAATCATCTACATGGATGATTTAACTGTGTTTTCTAAAAGGCAGAGTGACCATGTTTCTGATCTATGCAAGGTGTTTCAACAGTGTAGGGAGTTTGGAGTCTCATTTAACCCCAAGAAGTGCATTTTCGGCGTGACTGAAGGTATATTGCTTGAGCATGTTATTTTAGAATAGGATATCTCCATAGAACTTGAACGTATCCAGTCTTTGTTGAAGATCCCACCACCAGGCAATAAGAAAGAATTAAAATCCTTCTTTGAAAAGATCAACTTTGTCAGGAAATTTATCATGGGCTTCACTAAGATTGTCAAACCCCTTAATGCTATGTTAAACTAGGATGCCAAAGTTGAGTGGACTCCCAAAGCCAAATAGGCTTTTGAAGAAATCAAATGGGCCATTGTTGAAGTGCCTGTGCTAGTCAGCCTAGATTATCTGAAGCCATTCTATATCTACTCGTTCGCTTCAGAGCATTCCTATGCTAGCATTTTGACTCAAAAAGATGATGAGGGAAGTGAGCACCCAATTGCCTTCATGAGTGCTCCCTTGAAAGATGTTGAATTACGCTACCACAACGTAGAAAAAAATCATATGCCCTCGTCAGAGGGGTGAAGAAATTTTGGCATTATATCATGTGCAATAAAGTGTTTGCCATTGTCCCTGACCCAGCAGTGAAAACGATGCTTATGCAAAATGAATTGGGCGAACGAAGAGCTAAATGGGTCACTCTACTCCAAGAGGATGATATGAAAATCCAACTGATGAAGCTGGTGAGAGGACAGACACTTACCCACACAATTGCTGAAGCGGCAGTAGAGGCTGGAGCCAAACTCACTGTGCAGCAGTACCAGCTCAAGGATGTTTCCTAGGGACAATGGTACGAGAACGTCATCTATTATTTGTTGAAACACAAGTGTCTGCCTCACCTACAGGGAGTCCAAAAGTGTGCTCTTAGATTGAAAAGTAGCAGTTACATGTTACAAGGGTCCATTTTATACAAGAAGAATCATGAAGGCATCTACTTAAGATGCCTTGGTAAGGGAAGAAGCAAACCGAGTCTTAAAAGAGTTTCATGATAAGTTTGGTACCGGCCATGGGTCTGGTCCTTCCACTACACATCAAATATTAAGGGTGGGATATTATTGGCTAACTATCTTCAAAAATGCTCATTGTCATGTTCGTTCATGTCACACATGTCAGACAACTGCCACCAAGGAGAAGAATGTTGATGTCCCACTGCAGCCTGTGCTGGAGGTAAGGCCATTCGCGCAATGGGGCCTTGATTTGATCAGTCTGGTTAGTCCTCCATCATCTGCAAGACAAATGTACTTTCTTACCGCTACTGATTACTACACTGGATGGACAGAAGCAATTTAATGTAAGCAATGCACAACTGAAGTAGTTACTAATTTTTTGGAAAGTTTCATTTTAAATCGCTTCTGTTGTCCTTATGCATTGGTGTGTGACAATGGACTTGCATTTGCTTCATTACAATTTTCTAGTTGGGCCTTTGACTACGAGATCGCCCTTAAAATTTCATCTAATTACTACCCTCAAGGTAATGACCTTGCTGAATCTACAAACAAGAACCTGATCACCATAATCAAGAAATTGCTAGATAGGAACCCCAAAGACTGGCATACCCAGCTTTGTTTCGCCCTTTGGGAAGACCGCACTCACCACAAGGCTTCCCTTGGAAACTCCCCATTCCATCTCGTTTACGGCCTAGAACCTATATTTCCTATCCACTTGAAGATTCCCAATCTCCAGTTTATCAACAAATTTTATGAGGGAGGAGATCGTAGAGAAGCTCGATTAGCTAAGCTCTTGCATTTAGAAGAAGTTTGAGATCGTGTAATAGAATTTTTTTCCAAACATCAGGGCATGGTTAAGAGATGGTTTGAGTGCTAAGCTAAAATCAAGGCCTTTAGAATTGCAGATTTGGTCCTGTATTGGGACAAGGCCCATGAAAGGAAAGATGGACACAACAAATTCAACAAGCTTTGGCTTGGCCCCTTTCAAATAGCTAAAATTTTGGGAGACAATTATTTCCGCCTAAAGACCTTAATTGGTGAAGACATCCCATTGCCAGTAAATGGGAAACACCTGAAGCTCTCGAGCTCTTCCTTGTAAATATTTGTATATAGGTTAGAGTAAGTTTCCTTTTGGTTTGCTTGCGGCTTGTTGTTTCGCGTCGCTCTATTTGCTTGTTCCTCGGGTTGTTTTATTTCGAAAAGGATGTTTTCCATCCCCTTGCGGTGGCTATGCTCACTCAACGAACGGTTCGCTTTGCTATCTGTCCTTGGTGTTCTTCATCTAAACATTCATTCTTGACCATTGGTCTCAGAAGGCTGCCTAGGACTGATTTCCTCATATGAACTTTTCCTTAGAACTCAACCCTTGGTTGGATCTCTTTACACACATCTCAAATCTCGCACAAAACATATAGTAATCATTTCTAAAGGACTGTACCATGGTTTTTATGATACCCTAGTGAGTAAAACAAATTTAAGTCTGCTCCAGTGACCACTGTGGTTCCCAAACCCATGGTAGGCTTCATTGCTTACCCGATCGAGCAAAAGATAAGTGAAGAAAGGGACATTGAAAGAAATATATAAAAAAAAAAGATATTCTGAAAACTAAGCAACCGCATGGGTGTGCGGATAACTCTACCGGGGCTATGGATGCCCGGCCAGTAGTAGAGCAATATCTGTGGGGATCACATTAAAAACTCTGTCAGGGCTATGAACACCTGACTAGCAGCGGAGCAATGTCCAGGTTACTTTTGGTGTTGAAAGGTTTATGTAGCTTGCTCGGTTGGATTAGTAGCCATTGGTCACAATCTTGTAGAAAGAAATGAATTCACTACACACACTTCTGAGATGTCCTGTAGACTGACCCAATTAAGGATTTTGTTCTCCTAGTTCACCTTTGGAAGTCCACTCTTGGTCTACGAAACTAGAGATTTTGGGTCCTGGATGAATACTTATCCTTAGAACGCTAGAGAGAGTTTCCCAACAGAGTCACCAGTTGTTATGCCCTCAGCACACACGTCTGATTCGGAAAGGGGATCCTCTTTTTCTTTCGCCTTGCCAAGTCATTTTGTCACCGCCTCATTTTGGGTGCCCTTGTTTTAGTGTCCTGGGTGGTCAACGTATGTCCAAGGTCTCATCTTGAGTTGACTGTGCTTCACCCCTTCAATTTTGTCAAGTCCTAGTGCCTTGCGAAGTCTCCTTGGCAGTTTTCCTCTGCCAACGGCCTTGGAGCCTAGCAGGCCCACCCCACCAGCTTTCCCTAGCTGGGTTTCCCCCTTGTGATCGCCGTTCTGAATGGCGAAAGTTTTCCACCTTCCCGGGCCTCAGGCCCTGGCTCCCTATTTTATAACCGGTGAAATTTGTGAACATTTCGGCCTTCCTTCGTCTCCTTCTGGCCCGACCATCCAAACTTCCACTCCCGAAACATCGTGCAAACTTTGTCGTTCCTGATGGAAAATCACTAACGGAACTCAGCCCTCTAGGCCCCGAGTTCCCCTTCACTGTCGGTGGTTTCCGAATTGAATTTCCAAAACGGTGAACTTGCGACGGAACTCTACCCCCAGGCCCCAATATCCCCTCGGCCGTAGGTATGCAAAATGAATTTTAAACGGCTACCACCTCACGTCTTTCTGGCCCCTAAACCTAGGACCTCCCGCCGCCATCAGCGAATTCAAATCCACCAACCAACCGATCGGTCGTACCTACATTAAATGGAGGCATTAAATACATTTTGGGGTATAAATATCTTGCCCAATCTGTTATTTTCACTTGTCAGGATTGTAGTGGGAGATTAGAGTGCTTGTCAGAGAAGTTCACTGCCTTCGTCGATCACCGCCTTCACACCCGTTGCCATCATTTACTAATCCATAATGAATTTAGTAGCTTCCCTCATTGGCCTTTCGAGGTAGGTTCGTTGCTTGCCCTCCCAAGAATTTTTTTTTGCAATTTTAAAATGCCTAAATCAATGAATTAGATTAAAATGCATGGGATAGATAGATAAATATGACACACACAAAACCCATGTATTAGAATCTTTTTAAAAAACCTCCAAAGCACCCCCAAAGTTGATCTGGAACCTTTATTTGTCGCAGCCATTCTTCATCCAGAGAATTTGAGCCCTCCAGGCCTGGACCCTTTTGCCGCTGTTAAAACTTATGAAAAGAAACATCTTTTTCTGAAATGGTGGGACACCCTCTGGGGCCCGCCGCCTCAGACCTCTATCAATAGTTTGCTGCCAAACATCACAAATTTTGAATTTGTAAATTGACCTCTATTTTGGCCTGCCAGGCTCGTGCCCCAGACTTTCGCGTTCAGGATTCCGCCAATCTCCCGCTGTTCCCGAAGGCTGGAAGGACCCCGGCCACCCGAGCTCTAGGTCTCACCTTGCAATTCATTGTCTAGCACTTGTCACATATCGGTCGTCCGTCATGAACCCAGGTCCCGGTCCGCAGACTTCCGTTTGCAGACTTTCGTGGAGTCTTCACTGTTTTGAATGGCGAACCTGCGATGATCTCCCGACTTTCGAATCCCGACCTACCTTTTGCCACGAGGGTTCCAAATCGTCGAACTTTAACGTCTTTCACCACACTGGGCTCCGCCATTTGGGACTCCGTCCCATCTTCGCTGTTCCAAAAGGGAAAAGTGCATGCTCCTTTCAAGCCTATGGACCCCGACTTCCTGTTTGCTGAATGAGAAGCTGACATAGAAATTTGATGCCTAACCTCATTGTCGGGTCTAGTCTACCGGGCTGCCCCCTTTAGAATTTTGTCCAACGATCGCCATTCTGAATGGAAAAAGCATGATGTCTTCCTAGCTCCTCAGGCTCGAGCACTTTAAAAACCGTAAAAATAACGGTCACTCTTGGACCCACTGGGTCCCAGACCCCAAAATTCCATCTCTGAAATTCCCTTTATTTCTTGCCGTTTGAAATAGCCAACCCAGGAAGGCCTTCCGGCCTTGTACCTCTAGATGCTCTCAAATTGATCTAAACGACCTCAAATTTGAAATTTGATCTCGACCCATGTGCTCAAATTTAGCCCTCTTCGATACAAGGCTTTTGAACCATCAAAATTTGGTCAGGAGAAACCTCCCAAATCACTCTATCTCATTTTCCCTTTCAAAACAATATTTTTTCCAAGGAAGTTTGGACCTCTGGCCTGGATTGTCCAAAAGCCCTCAATTGAAGGACTAATGACATATGGAAGTAAAAGTATGATTTTATGAATGATAACTTGTGCAAATTTTATTTCATCCATGGGATTTTAATTAACATCAAAGCTTTCATGATTAGTTGCACTGACTATGCCTTTGCTCATAGGATATATGGAATTAGGTGCAGGACCCTCAAGGGTAGCTGCGAAAAAGGACAAAGTAAAGAAGTCAGGCAAGATTCCTCATGGAAAAGGGGACAAGGACCAAATGAGGTACCAGTTCCAAGGTGAACCTTTGCACTCGAAGGTTGTCACATACTGGAAAGAAATCACAAATACCAATATCGGCCACGTCCATATTGATAAATTTAAGCAAAGGGTCAAAGTCAACCCAACAACCAAGAATGCAAGGCTAATCAGGTAAAGTGGAATAGCAAAAGCTGGGGGCTTCCCCCATCTCTCATTGCCCCTAAGCTAGTCATGGCCTGTCAGCATGCCTATCAAATCGAGACAACATTGATAGACATGGTAATATTCTAGCGGATATGTCAGCTGAGGGAATTACAAGAACCTACATTCCCACCTTCATCGAGATGGAGACACCTACCATAGAGGAATGAAAAGCAGCATGGGATGACAACCCGATGGGCTGTAAGAAATTGATAAATCAACACTAGCTCAAAGAGAAATGGGGTAGCGCTGCGAAGATTCCTCAGGAACTATTTCACAATGATTACCATGAAGATTACCATGACTTAGTCACTATGCTAAGCAGAGTGATGGGTCTCCCTACTGCTGCCTTCTTTTAGGAATGGATGGTGTACTTCATTGAATAGATCCTTTGCGGGAATGAGGACATCACAACAAAATCCTCGTTCTACTGGGGAGGCATAATAAGCGACTGCTTCCATGAGCAATTCATGAATGTGAAGAAAAGCTCCAAGTTCTACATGACCTAATATCTGGTCTACTCCTTGGAAGACCAGAGATGGTACAATGGGTTGTTTGTGGCACCCAATGAGGAGCAAGGTCAAAAATTAAATGTCTATGACAAGTACCCCAAGCTCCAATACTAAAATTTCAAGGAGTATTGCATGGTAAACGAAGCCTTCCTTGGCCATATCATCAGACTGATTGCAAGAGATTTCAAGAGAAGGGTCTCTCACAGTGCTTGGGCATTCTTGAAGCAATACACCTTCCTTTTCATTCAGTACCCAAAGTTCACGTACATTCACACCCAGGGCTTCACAGAAAGGCCAAATAAGCTACCTCGATACCCCAATGACTAGATCATCCTATTGGAACTTTCTCGGTAGCTCCAACACATACACTCCATCTTCATTAGCAAACACTTGGCAAGGATCTCCTATCCCTTCACTTTCAACCAAGGAATGTATAAATTACAAACTTCCCAGTGCGCTAAGAATTCTGAGAAAGAATTGAACGATTATCATTTCCACCTACACACCGCTCGCCCAAGAATGGACCCATATGGACATATAAGGAAAGCACTAGGGTTGAGGTTCGCCCATCTGCACCACGTTGAGGACTTTTGGGGAGATTGTCAAGAGGACAAGGAAGTGCGTGCAAGGCACTACATTTGGATGACTCTGTACTTGATAAGAAGGGTGCAACCATTTCCCATACCAGATCAGGACGAAGAGGACGAAGGCACCATAATGAACCCCAGATACCCCGCAGTCACCAACTTGCCACTACCAACAATAGATTGGGACGAGCAAGAGCTCAATGACCTCAATATTATAACTAAACTAGTTCTTGCTCAAACCAAAGAATGGGTTGATGGATAGGTGTCCCGATTGAAACAAGGGGTGATCCTGACATAAGAAGGGTCAAAGAGTGAGCCCAGTGCCACCGTGGATGTCGTCACCACAACTTCAACGAGCGGGACATCCAAATCTCCTCCAATCACCAAATCTAAGAAGAGGAAAGAAATGGAAATAGAGCACTCTCCGGATCCAAAAGTATATACAAGGAAAGATCCAAGGGGCTCACCCTCTAAAAGACTCAAGCAAATAGGGGGCACCATGGAGCAACCCATAATCCAAGAGGAAGAAGCAAGAAGTACAGATCAATTAAAACCTCTTTCAATTCTCCTTGTTTTGACTGCCCCATCATCTGCCTCCCTGGCCATGGTCGCCACATCCCTGCAGATGCACATCTCTATCCATCTTTCCCCTTCACCTCCAGTCGAGCCTATAATAGTAATTGATTCTTCCTCTGTTGTAACTACTTCTCCTTCCTCCACTCCCATGTCACCTACCACATCACTCCCTTTAGCTACGGTGACGACACCAATACTAGCTTTTGCCTAGCCTGAGGCCTTCTCAAAACGTATGCAGAATCTCCCTTCTGAGCTCTCCCAGATCCTTATGGTCCCCACTCTTCAAGCAGCCCTAGTGCAGGTCCTCGCTACTGCTAAATCTTCGCAACCTCTAGCAGGACCACTGGCTCTGGAAGCCACCATGTTAATTTCTGAGGAGTGGGAGAGATGGGAGCAGGAGGCCTCAAAGCCATTTGAAGAGGAAGCCGATGAATACCATGAACACCTGAAGTATGAGCGCCGAATAATTGATAGGGTGGCCTACAAGGAAGAAGGAACAGGCTCTTCAGAGAGCAAGGATGAGGAAGAAGATTCCTGTGGTAGGGTCATCATACAAACATTTGATGACGATCTTGAAGACGAGATGGCCCGATAGCTAAAACAAGATGAAGAAGAGGCAAAAAAGTTGCCTCTTAGAGAGGAAGGACAACAAAAACAAGACAAGGCAGCAGAAGACGTGGAGTTCCCTACAAGGGAACTACAAGAGGGTGTGTCATCCCCTTATCAAGAGAAGGAAGATGTAGAAGAAGATAAGCTTGAGAGTGAGGCTCAAACTATCAAGGGCGTCGAAATTGAGCAGCCCAAGGAGCACGTGTATGAGGTTGAGGGAACTGGAGAAAGGGAGGGGAAAGAAATAGAGAAAGAAGAAAGTCCCCAGGAGCGATTACCTACCAAGCCTCCCATCAAGTTCCTTCTATTCATTTAGTACTCTGATGAAGCAGAAGGAGATGCTGCTAAAGTGGAAGAAAGGGCCCCTGGAGATAAGAAAATAGAGATCTTAGCTAGGGAAGGAAAAGGTGACCGTGAATCACCTAAAGAAAAGTCTGCCATGCCTGAATGGCTGGAAAGACAGCTTGAAAAGAAAAATCCCACACCAAAGGACCCAAGAGTGAGGCTGGAGGCTATCTTAGCCCGAGCATAGATCACAACTTGAAAAGAGAAGAAGCCTAAGATTAGATCCAAGGTAGCAATGGATGCTTCTATGTCTCGAGCAGTGTAAATAGCCACACCAGTGGTGGGCAGGGAAGGAATAAGCTACAACATTTCCACCATTGATTTAGGAACCGCTACTAGAGAGTAGAAAGTGGGGCATCTTGAGGAGTCAGTGTCTACAGTGGTGCACCTGATTACATCCAACAATTTTCCTCAGTGGATGACCTGCCTACCACATCTGCTGTTCCACCCCAACTGCTATCCAAAGAACAAAATGAGAAGTTGGAGAGAAGAAAGCACTTGGACAAGACTACAAAGAGCTGGTTTCAACAGATCCTATACGTCGGGAACATGGGTATTAGGCAAGCTATTCAAACAGTCAACAAGTTCTTGGACCTACAACAATCTATGGAGAGCATGAAGAAGCTCTGCACTGACTTCCCTACAACGTACGACTCCACCTATCCAAAGATTGAGGCCATCCTCCAATTACCAAAAGCCACATGGGAAAAGGAGCTTGCATTCAAAAGGGACGATCACTAGCTGATGCATGTGTGGAGGCAGGATTTTGACAACATAAAGGAAAGGTTGGAGAAAATAATGAGTAAGGTGGATCTAGACATCGAATGGATCAAGGAAATTAGGGCAGAATGCGCTCGATATCTCAAGTTGATGACGAAGTATGACATGTCCGCAGTACAGATGGATCCAGAGAAAATAAAGCCTTACTTTTAGAAGAAGGTGGAGGATGGGATGTCTAGTGAAATAATAGTGGATTTCATGAGTTTTTTCGCCTGTGCCTTCGACCAATCAGAGTTTTTCAGAGATCAAGGCATAAATTATGATGAAGACTGCAGAAATCTTGAAGATAATGCAAAAGAGTGGAGCTACCAGATGTTGCGGTATGAGATAATTGAGGTAGACAAGCTCCAACCAGTTATTCTAAAAATCATGGAGTATACAGCTTCGAAGATGTAGGAGGAAAACCCTGTTATCAATAAGGAGCTCCCAAAGGAATAGCTACAACAAAAGAGCAATCAGCAAAAGACAAAATGCTCCAGTGTCGTCACTAAAGGACAAAATGGGAAGAGGACAAGAATGTAATTTTAAATTGTAATATATTGAGGGTAAGTGAAACCCTATTTTTTAGTGAATCTTGGCAACATAATGAGAATTAATCTTGGCCATTCATTTAACCTTTTGGTCACTATAAATAGGGGTCTCCTCTCATTTGCAAAGGGAGTTGAGTTGTTGTAAAGACATGTTGCTGAAATTTTTAATGAAAATACATTGAGTTGGTGCATTTTTTGATTTCTTCACATGTTTCATGGTTCAATCTCCATTGTTAGATTCTTTACTTAGATTTATATTGTTTTTCTAGCTATTTGTACCCTTGCTTTGATAGATTCTAGTGATGTAGTTCTGTAGTTGTAAAAATTCCTGTTGTGGAGATGCCTTCTTAGTCCATAAATTTTGTTGTTTGCTACTGGTAGATAGCTGTGTAAAGTTTGTTTGGGATTAAATTCAAAGCTGCTTCACACTTTTATCTTTGTTCATGCATGCATATGGTGAATGAAAGGTGAAATATTTGCAGACCTTAGAAGATAGCACAAATTTCATGAGACTGTGAGATTTTTGGTTAAGTGAAATATTGTTTTAAGGAAGCTGTCCATTGTAGGAACTCCATGATTACTATTCATAGTTAGTTGCAGGTCCAAGAACCTTCCATCTTCCATGCTCTTCTCCTCTTTTTTTAGAAATAGCCCGTGCTAAGGTTCATTGTACATTGTGAAGCCAAACTTGAAGAAACATCAAAGTTTTGGACCACTGTCCGAACCTACAGCAAAGTGAAACTTGACCTCTATCTCAGAAGCTTCAGATTTGAAGATCTACCTCATATCCAACTACGTAAGTTCGCCCAGTGATTACCATCAAAATCACATCAAAATCAACTTAGGAGTTCCATGCAAGTCATGACCTGACACCCGAGAGACCTTGGGGAGATTTCCAACAACTTGTCGTTGGAGATTTCCTTTCAAGAGAGGTAGTGCACCTGTGTACTGCTTGTGTTGAGAAAGTGTGCAAAACACCCATCAACAAAAAATAGTGCATAATTATTTACTATAGATTAAGTAAGACATATATATCACACTTCTTAATTATTTTCTACTACACCCTCTCTCAATCCGTAAATAGTATTTTCTCACTTTCTTTCTTCTCTTGAAAATTTATGAATCGATGTTATATGTGTGTGTGTGTGTGTGTGTGTGTGTGTGTGTGTGTGTGTGTGTGTGTGTTTTATTATTAATATTTACTGTGAAGTTATAAAACTTTTCATTATTATTTCATGTGTCAAATATTTAATTATTTAATTTAACATTTTTTTAACACAAATTTCACTCCACCTCGTGTTACCACTATAGGTTATGCCTCTCGACGTAACAACAACAATGTAGGTACAAAATCAAATAGAAGCAACAAATCTTTATCAAAAGTCAAATCACAATCAAATCAAGCAAAAATTACATAAAGCAATAAATAAGACAATAAATATTGACCGTTGATAGCGAAACCTAACAAAGCATCCATCAAAATCTAGAGATAAATCTTTACAACATTTGAAACCTCCATTGCATCATGAAATATAATTTGAGATGTGCAGAAGAAATGTCCCCTTAGCCATGAAAAACATTCTTTTTGTTGTAAGTTTTTATTTTCCTAGTGGGTTAATTTATTTTCCCTATCATAGATATTTCTTATACTTTTATTAAGTTTTCTTAGGATAATAAAGTGAGCTTATTATTGTAGAGTAGGGGGATTCGTCACCCTAAAGGCTCTAGGTCACAGGAGAGCCCCAAGGAATGAACTGCCCTAAACTACCTTAGGTTGATCAATAGGTAATGACAACTATTTTTGGAAATAAGGTGAGTTGACTACAAGGGTCTCAAACTATTTCTTAGATAACTCTTTGTTTGAGGACGACAGTGTGGGAACCAGACTTCATTGCACCGCATTGGAGTCTCAAGGATGCACTAGCATCTTGTATGGAAAACGATTCGAATGACATTCAAAGGCACTCAAGGTCTACTTACTACTTGAATGAATTTTTTTATAATTTGACAGTTTAATATGAAAACAATGAAATAAATAGTACAACAAGAAGAATACTAAAAATAATGATTCTAGTGATGAAAATGATAAAGAAATAATCGAAACAGATACCATTCATGCATAGTCTAGTTCTCCAGCTAGTTTCAAGCGAATGAACCTTAACCTACACACACAAAAAAAGAAAAATATCAGGGTGTGTTTTGAGGTCTACCTCAGTCAGATCCCTATTTTAGTGTTCCCACCTCCATGGATAGCTAGATATGCAATGTTATAGAGAAAAAGGAATAAAGGAAAGAATGAAAATGACACAATAATTGAGAGAGAAATGACAACCTGAATGCTACTCTATAAGGTGATAGATGTAAAATGAAAAGACACAATGTTACTTTCCCTTCTATGAGAAATCAAGGTTGATTGAAGAAAGAACACAATAGCACCACCCTACCAAGGAGATAGAAATTTGTGAACCTATAATGATGATGGTGTTGAAGCGAAGAGGTCCAAGTAAAAGGCTGGTAGCAATGAGAGAGTAAGAAAATTATCAAGATGTATGAGAGATTGAACTTGGCAATGAGAGAAGTAGCATGAGAGTGAGTTAGAGGATGTAGAAGGGTGAAGAATGAGTTTGAATCAGCAAAAAGGAGGCAAGGATTCATTTTACATCGGTCAAGACCTAACAAAGGACATTACCCTCATGATCAACCAAGAAAAATAATGCTTATGTAAATCTCAAAGGAAAGAATCTATTAGGATGACAGTGCAGCGCACAAACATCTACATAGCACAAATGCATCCTTGAAAAATATTCCTCCACCGATGCAAAAAGACAAGGATGTGTGGAAATAATGAAAATATGGCTGCAGGTTTATGCATATTCATACTTGTAATCCTAAAGTAAGGGTAAATAAATGGGAAATTTTCCTAGGGTACAAATTTGTGCCATTACATTTTCCCCCCACTTTAGTGAGCATACATGTCAATGTGTATGTGAGCTAAAGTAGAAAGAGGTTGAAGAGAAAATACCAATAACATCAAGGAAGTGATGTCTGACACCAACACATGCGACATCAAATATCAGATAAAAGAAACACATTGCAAGACACCAAAGAATATTTTGAGAAGAACGCTTTCAAAGGGGGTTCCTTTGATAGGAAACCCTTCAAGACACCAAGGGGTCCATTCAAAGGAATTCTCCAATTGAAAGATTCCACATTTTCCACAAGTTATTTTGTTATCAAGGGATCATTTTAAAATATTTTTCGTCAAGGAATCTATTGGAAAGAATGCTCCTTTTCAATAGAAAGTTTTCAAAATCTTTCATTTTATAAAAAGTGCTCCTTTTTCAAAGGAGAGTTTTCAAAGTCTTTCACATACGAGACCATTTTTGAAAAAATTTGTATCCAAGAGTCTTGAGAGAATACAACATTTTGGGAAAATGAGATATTTCAATAAGGGATTCTTTCATCAAGGAATTCATTGTAAAGAAAAATTTTACACCAAGGAATCCTTTTGAAAGAATTCACCTTATTGAAAATTAGAGAAACATGGTAGCCTCCTTAGGATGGTGTGTGCTAAAAAAATGAGCACATGACATCCTAAGGAGAGAAACGAGAGGTAGAGATGTTGTGGCATGCAACACATGATGAGATGTATTTGTGGTATGTTGTCACACATGCTAGGGATAACACATAAAAAACACAACATCAAGAAGAAGACAGAGAAAAAGAAATCAAGAGATAAGGGGGTCTCATAATTTTATACAGACAAGGGAGACCTCAAACCATGAACTCACAACTTGATGCTAAAAGGGCTCTCAGAACACCGGTTTGCTCCTTCAGTGCACACGACACCCAAATGGCTCAACCACACTAATATTGTTTCAGACCTTCTCCAAGACCCCAAGAGGCATCTAACAAGATTAGATGCCCAATATAACAAGTATAACTCACCTTGAAAACCCCAAGAACTTCTGAATGCAAGTTCACCTTCTCAAGCCACCATTTCCTAGTATGACTCCAAGACCAATTTTTAGACCTTTTTCATATAATAAATCAACCAAAATCACAAATGGTCTACACTTCTAGGGACCCATTATCCTGCTTTAAATCATATCTCAAACCCACCATAGGGTGCTTCAGAACATCAACTCTTAATTTGACTTTTTAGGCTAAAACAAGCTCCAATTAGCCCTCTTTTGCAAAGGAACCCTCTATTAAAATTGCAACTAGTTTATCAAACCTCAAAAAAGTCTTAGCACATCCTTCAAAACTAAGGATTTTCTAACTTTCAGGCCCTCACACTCTCACTTAGGCCCATTTCTCCAAAACCCTCTATTTTCTTCATTTCAACTAGGGCTTATTGATTTTCCCATGTCCATGGCACCCACCAACCTGAAAGCTCTTGAATCCTTCATTAATTTTCCTATAAATGCTTAAAAAATCACTACATTATACTTCCCTTATGTTTACTATACACTTCCTTTGTAAATCAACCAATTTTCACTCTTTTTCACCCTTTTCCAATAGGGTTTTCAACCTTCTATACACATGAAGTCTTCCTCAACCTCTCAGACTCTTTCAAAACATCAAAATATACCTAAATACTCAGGAACAAATAAGTTCCAGCCTATTCTTCAACTAGATCTCAAAATCTCAAACACTAGCCATGTACAAATGGCACAAAAGCTAACTTTATGCTGGGGCAGCGTGGTTTTCTTCCACCAAAACTCTCTTCAACTAAAACCATCCCACCTAACATTATTCCTATACTAACAAGGCCCATTCCACCTAGGTACAATAATCATAGAAGGGTGGAATGGTCTTTATGACACATTTTGGCACTTGAACCTCCTTAGTTTGTTTTATGATCAGTCCACAAGAATTCAGCCTTCTTTCCACTCAAAACTCAAAGTTATTCTGCAAGAAAGGATTATAAACTAGGAAAAAACCATATTAAAGAGTTTTCAAACCATAAATGAGCACAACCCTACTGTAGGGACCCATACACAAGCAGAAAAGAGAGAAAAATATAGAAATCTGCTAAAAAAAGAACTTGTTGATGTATTTCTTCCTTAAAAAATGATTCAACCCACATTGCACGAGCCTTCAAGAGGCTTTAAATACATTTCAAACTCAAAACCACCTATGGAACACCTAAAAATATCCATCCAACCAACTAGACTCTTATATTCCTTAATCTTGCACTAATTTGACAATTTATGACATGTATTACATCATTATGCAACTTTTTGCATTTTTTTACACTAACTATCATTAAAGACCCCTAATTACATGAATACTGGGCTCAAAGGCCTTATTTGACATTAAATGACTCAAAGTTCCACTAATATCTCAATGCCCTTCTTCAAATGTTGGATTTGGAAACTGTGTGTATTGGGTGCTCCTACACCATACACCCTGGCTTAAAAAAATCTTCCAATTCTCTTAGAAGTTTTCATCTCCAACACATTTGGATCTCCAGCCTTTGATACTCCTTACCTTTCCTTGTAGATGGTTCATCTTTAATTTTGTCTTAGTTTTATCCATGATCATCAATCCTTTGATTGCATTGATTCCTTTAACCTGCACTATCAAACTCAAACCTGCACTTACACACCTCATCCAGCTGCTCTCAACATGCTCAACATGACTATTCAACACCACACTATGCTCTTCACCTTTCATATTAACTATAGGCTTCTCTTTAATCAGTAAAACTATCAACACAAGGAAGCAACATAAGACTTCCTTCATCCTCTTCCTTCTAATTCCTTTCTTCACTCTCTTCCTTAGTTTACCTATGCTCAAAACAACCTGTACAGTAGCATACATCTGCCACACAACCTCTATCCAATCCATATCCTCTTCTTTCTTCTCCATCACAATTGGAGACTTCTCAAATCCCTTTTCTCTAGCCTTCACTAAGCTGCACACCATAAACTCTCTGGTGTCTTTTATCACTGAAGCTTCACTCATCCTCTTTTGTTCATTCTTTATACACTCTCCCACAAACTCACTCACTTCCATCTACAATTCCTTTTGACTTACTATCTTCTCTTCTACCTTGTCTTGCTCTTCTTCATCCATGAAGTCTTCATGAGAATCTTCAAAGACATCTTCTTCCTCTAAATTCTTTGCACCTTCAATTTCCTTGACCCTTATATTTTGCATCAATATTATTACCTTATGGACCTTTGTATCCTCTGATGTACAGTCCACTATGTTCACAATCTCTGACCTCTTTTCACTTACATCTATTTTTAAGGGACACTCCACTATCCCAGTGATGATCCTTTCATCTCTTTCAAGCCTTTCATGGCCTTCTCCAATCTGCTCACTTGTCTTGACTATCTCCACACTCTTTTCTTTCATACTATTAGCCTTCAAGATCTTTGAAACATTAGACCTTGCATATTTTCCCTTCACACATATCTGTTGCATTTCACCTTCCCTATTACCTAGTTCTTGTAGCTTTCCATCTATTCTTTCTCCCTTACCATTATTAATCTTCAAGAATTCCCTGTCATCAAATATTCCATCATCTACATCAACATACACCTACTGCAACTCATCTCCTATATCAGTATTAATCTCTTGTTGCTTCTCTTTACTTTGTCATTTTAGTAGACATTTCTTTTCACCTTTACAAAGCTCACTAGGCCTCCCTTATCTCTCCATTGACAACCTTCTTACACTTTTATGCTTTTCCTTTTGAGGTATCTCTGTCCCAAGTGCTCTCTTGTCATAAATCACTATCATAGACCTGTCTTTTGCTTCCTTTACCTTACCCTCTTGCGACTGCAAAACCTCTGACCTTCATTTGTCTTCATCATACTCTCTATTTTTATCGTGTGCCCTCAAGGTCTTCTCATCTCTGACCTTCACTGTCTTTGTCTCATCTTGCTCCAAAAAATCTCTTCTTCCACACATTCCTATCCTCCTTCGTGTCCCTTCTTCCTGCAAACAACTCAAGGTGTACCTTTTCCCTTCCTGTTCAATTTTATACACATTAAGTTTTCCATCATGTATAGAAACTCTATCATATTTCCAAGCTCTCCCTAATACCATATGAAAATCCCTTATAGGCATAATATCACATAGTACAACATCATTATAAGGACCAATCTGAAAATCTACAAAAGCTTGCTCTCTAACCACAACATGCAGATTACCATTTACCCAATATGCCTTGTAAGGTGACTCATGGATTAATATAGTGAAATTTAACTTTTCAACCATTTCCTCAAAGACAACATTATCCAATGAACCCGAATCAATCAATACCTTACATACCTTACTTTTGTATTTGCATTTGGTTTGGAAAAGAGCATTCCTCATTTATTCTTCTTTCTCATCCAACCTTTTGATGGCCATAGTGTCTTGTATCTTCACATGCTTCTCATTCAATCTTCAGGAGATCTACTTCCTCGCTCTGATACCACTTTGATGCAGACAAGGGAGACCTCAAACCATGAACTCACAATTTGATGCTAAAAGGGCTCTCAGAACACCAGTTTGCTCCTTTAGTGCACAAGGCACCCAAATGGCTCAACCACACTAATATTGTTTTAGACCTTCTCCAAGACCCCAAGAGGCATCTAACAATATTATATTTCCCAATATAACAAGAATAACTCACCTTCAAAACCCCAAGAACTTTTGAATGCAAGTTCACTTTCTCAAGCCACCATTTCCTAATAGGACTCCAAGACTAGTTTTCATAACTTTTCATACAATAAACCAACCAAAATCACAAATGGTCTACACTTCTAGGGACCCATTATCTTTCTTTAAATCAGATCTCAAACCCACCATAGGGTGCTTCAGAACATCAACTCTCAATTTGACTTTTTAGGCTAAAACAAGCTCTAATTAGCCCTCTTTTGCAAAGGAACCCTCTATTAAACTTGCAACCAGTTTATTGAACCTCAAAATATTCTTAGCACATCCTTCAAAACTAAGGATTTTCCAACTTTTAGGGCCTCAAACTCTCACTTAGGCCCATTTCTCCAAAACCCTCTATTTTCTTCATTTCAACTACGACTTATTGATTTTCCCATGTATAAGACACCCATCAACCTGAAAGAACTTGAATCCTTCATTAATTTTCTTTTACATGCTTAAAGCATCACTACATTAGGCTGACCTCATGTTTACTATATACTTCCTTTGTAAATCAACCAATTTTCACTCTTTTTCACCCTTTTCCAATAGGGTTTTCAACCTTCTTTACACACGAGGTATTCCTCAACCTCTCAGATTCTTTCAACACATAAAAATACACCTAAATACTTAGGAACAAACAAATTCCATCCTATTCTTCAATTAGATCTCAAAATCCCAAACACTAGCCATGTACAAATGGTACAAAAGTTAACTTTATGTTGGGGCATCGTGGTTTTCTTCCACCAAAACTCTCTCCAACTAAAACCATCCTTCCTAACATTATTCCTAGACTAACAAGGCCCATTCCACCCAAGTACAATAATCACAGAAGGGTGGAATGGACTTTATGACACATTTTGCAACACAAACCTCCTTACTCTATTTTATGACCAGTCCACAAGAATTCAACCTTCTTTCCACTCAAAACTCATAATTACTCTACAAGAAAGGATTATAAACTAGGAAAACACCATATTAAATAGTTTCCAGATAATAAATGAACACAACTCTACTGTACGGCCCCGTACACAAGTAGAAAAGAGAGAAAAATACAAAAATCTGCTAAAAATAAGGCTTTTTTGATGTATTTCTTCCTTCAAGAATGATTCAACCCACATTGCACGAGCCTTCAAGAGGATTTAAATACATTTCCAACTCAAAAAATAGCTATGGAATTCCTAAAAAACCCATCCAACCAACTAGACTCTTATATTTTTTAATCTTGCACTAATTTGACAATTTATGACATGTATTACATCATTATGCAACTTTTTGCATTTTTTTGCACTATCATTAAAGACCCCTAATTACATGAATAATGGGCTCAAAGGACTTATTTGACATTAAATTACTCAAAGTACCCCTAATATCTCAATGCTAGATTTTGAAACTGTGTATTAGGTGCTCCTGCACCAGAATTCAAGGTCAGATTTGTTCATAGATACAAATAGATATTTATTATAGTGTATAAACGAATGGTCATCAATCCCCAAAATTCCCATAACATGAAGAAGAGCACATGAAGACAAAATGAAAAATAAAAATTGGGTCAACATGGAAGAAGGCCTAAATGCCCCCAATGCTTTGCATTATCCCTAATATCAAAAAGTAATTTCACGAAACATAGAAGAATGATGATACAAATAGAAGAAATGTATGAGAATTTTTTTGTACCTATATCCAAGCACCTACAAGGGTAGCAAGAGTCCTCTAAGAAAGATCACAAACACAACAGTAAAAGCATGGGGGAACACAAACACACGAATAAATATAACCTATAGATAGGTAATATGTACCAACCTAGTCCTCATGAACCATTAGGTCATCCTACTCCAAATCTAGATCATTGTAAGGGGAGGAGGGATGGGCTTGTAAGTGCAAGATAGTGAGAGTGGTGTCCTTTGACTCGCTTGTAAGAAGGGACAAGGAAGAAGGCCCCTCAAGGTCTTCTTCAATGAGCTCTTGTGAAGCAAAATTCATCAACCTTATAAAGATCGACGATAGAGCTAGGATATCATCCACTGAATCAAACATGTACTTTATAAAAATTCCATGTGTCAACTAGGTGGGAGAAGAATGAGACAACCAAGAGTCATTTCTAACCTCATCAAGAGGGGAAGTCACAAACACTGGGGATGTAGGGGCCACCTCCATCATGAGGATGGTGCAAACCAAGATAGAACCAAAATCTAAAGAATGCAAACCCTTCTTATATTCTCCACTCATAGCGAGGTCATCCTCCAACTTACGCTTCAATGAAGGATGTAGAATCCCCATAAAAGAAGAAAAAATGGAGGAAGAAGAAGACAAATATACAATAGACACCACCATTGTATTCAACATGTCTATGGGTTGAGAGAATGGAGGGATGTCTAAGAGAGACATCAAGAGAGGGGGCTCCATGGAGGGAGCGATGCAAATTTACACCCTTTTGGGGTGAGCATCATTAAGACCTATCAAAGGATTCAAAAGAAAAAATAGAGGCAATGGGAATTGAGGTAGAAATAGTAGAAGAAAGCAAAACAATAATAGAAGATGTAGAGACAAGCACCATTGGATTCCCCTCCATCTTTTGAAAGATAGCATGTTTAGTAGCCAAAGTCTTTCACCTATGCTTGTGCTCACACACAAGCTAGTTATGTCAGCTACATATACTGGAAGACAACCTAAGAGGAGATTGGAGGCTTCTACCAACCACAAGAGTATCCTTCATAATTTTTTCTAGTGGAAGGATGGTTTCATGGACAGGAGTAGGAGGAGCGACCACAAGGGGTAGAAACATGCACCTTGATAGTGGGCCTCTTCTTGTTCTCTACCTTATGGGTAATTGGAAGAATACTAGGAGGCCATGGAGGCCGAGAAGCTAGAACAACCCCACAAGAAGTATTCCCCCTACCATAAACAGTGGTTCATGGTATCGTGGGTAGCATAGAAAGCTCAAAAACTTGATGCTTCACTTTTCACCATGTAGCCACCATCACACTTTCCATGTGAGGCATAACAGTGGGATCTAAAGATGCCACAATAAGATGAGAAGCAAAAGCAGATGGAATCATAGATATAGAAGGAGAAGGCTCTAGAGTGTGAGAAAGCTTCTCTTTTCCCTTGTATGGGGTAGAAGAGGTAGCTTGTTGTTGTGTTGTACCCTAGAGGATTTTACAAAGATAGTATAAGAAGGCACTAGTTAACTAGCCTTCGACATTGAGCCCCTAGTCTTATATTTAATATAATTTTTGTATAATAAATCTCCCCTAGGAGGGAAAGGTCTGACCAAGGAAGGCCAAAAGTGATCTAGTGAGAAGTGTTTAGAAAGTGTGTCTCAACCTTGCAATTACATAAGGTACTATTTAGCCGACGATGACAGGGTGGCATGGCGGGTGTTGGAACACAATGATCTACTAAGAGGGGGGTGAATCAGTAGATATTAAAAATTTAGCTCTTAAAATTTTTTGTGTAGAATAATTTCTTTAACCCTTAATGTGTAGATATTAATCATGTGATACAAAAATATGCATGCACACAAAAACATCACATAACGCTAGATATATGTGGAAAACCTGATGTGGGAAAAACCATGGTAAAAAAGGTTGCTTGAGTCTACTGCTCAAATCTAGCATCACAATCCAAATCTTTATTACAAATTTTAGGGCTACAACCCAAGGAAGCTTCAACTCCCTAATTTAGAAGCTACAACTTCAAGGAGACTACAATCCCCTAATCTGAGCCACAACTCAGTACAACATTAAAAATTCATATATGCATGCAATTTGGTTCTACACAACCTATAATGCATCATTACATTCAATACATTTTTGCTTTCACTGCAACACACACTTTGCTGCTAAGGTTGCACACTCAACAACACATACCTCTACTATGCACACTCCTCTGCACATAGAACAATCATTGTTCTATCTCGCTACTTTTCTCTTCTTTCCCCTTCTACAATGTTTCACACATCTACACTATACACTTTCTTCTCTCTCTGCATCTATTTCACACTCACCAATACATAACTCTGTTCAACACCTTGTGCTCTTGCATAATTCTCACACCTAGCACAGATCTCACTTCATCAACACAACTTAGTCTTCACTTTTTTGCTTAACATCATTGATCAACAATCTCTACCTTGAGATTCTCACTACTATCCAGATCATCTCCCATTAGATTAGGGTTTTCCTTGCTTACAAACTTCACCAGCAAGCTAACTGTACCTCGAGCTCCACACCATTGTCCAGTTCATCATAAAGATATCTAATTAGATGTCACAATATCTTGCATCAAGTCACACACCATTAAATCTAGTGTAGAGAATTTTCCTTCATTCTCTTCCTGTGAAATCCTAAGAATTAGATTATGAGTTAATCCTCTCTATTGTTCATTTGATCTTATTCAATCTCAACCTCATTTGAAATCTATTCCACTGCCTAACAACTTAAATATTCATTCAATTGGTCACTTTGTGCAGCTAGACCAATTAATTCTTTTCTTTGTGTTGGTTACCAGTTAATAAATTTTGTTCACACTATCGAGCCATTATAGATATCTTCCTTTGAATTATGATCGATGATCTTCTCCTTTCGTGCCCTGATCTTGTGATCCTCATTCACTGCCATATCTTTAAATCTTGACTGTTGGATAAGAGGTCATTCAAATATCCTTCATCTATCTTAGGGGTATTCACCATAGAACAACATCGTTAAAGACTTGCCTTGACCAAGTGTTGTTTTGCAACAGGGATGCAAAACAACAAATCATCGATTTTCAAATATCCATCTTTACTATGCACATCATCAGTCAACACTTTATCTCTTACATGGTTAGTCATCATCTTCATCATTCTGTCAAAGAGACTCATTCACATCTCCCTTTGATACCCCCGAGTCTCTTCTACATACATTAATTTCTTGAGGAAAGAGTCCCACATATCACTAACATCCATTGTAGACAACATTCCACCAATTTCTATCATCCACCTAATATACAACCTTCATTGTCATCATGCTTAGACATTGTCCATACTGTCATTCTATTAGAGGGACACCAAATCACCTCCCATTGATATGTCATTGTCACAACGATGCCATGTTTCATCCTTCCATTTTGTTCTTACATGTCAACATTACCTTATCGCTCCATCATTGGGACATCAATCAATGTCCTGCCGATACACCACTGTAACATTGGTGAAGCATATACACTCATACATCGCTCCGTCGTTGGGACATGCTTCAAGGTCTTGGTGATACCATTCAGTCACATAAATTCCATTCACAACACGGATGTGAATTTCTAGATAGATCAATTGTCTACCGCCACATCGCTTGCATTGGTATCTGATCATGCCCACAATCCTAAATGTCATCTATGTCATCACCACCTAATTCGCAATAGTGATACGAATTAGCACACTGAGCAATCATTCTTCACCACCTATACTTTTCAGTTATAATCCACCATTTCCATCATCCTATCGGGTCCCACATAGCACCACATTACTCCGTCAAGGAGATGCCATCCCCGGTCCTACCGATGCACCTCTATCTTATTAATTAGGCTTATTGCTTCATTAGGGGGATATCCATCATAGTCCTACCCATGCGCCTATGTCACACTGATAACCTTCACTATTGTATGGTCCCCACGCCATCGTGTCACCACATGTCATGTTTCACTTTTCATTTTCTGCCATGTGCCATCTTGTCATTCGATCTCTGTCTGTACTTGTAGACACGTAAAATGTACCAATTGACATTGTGCATCTTATCCTAACTACTAACATCATTTCATCCTGAATCATCCTTCGGTCTAACCATTTAATCAAATACCCTTATCTGATTAAATTCATCAATATTCCTCTCTTAATTGAATAAATAAGTTAGCTAATTAAGTCACCTCTTCTCGATAATTAAATTAATCATCTTGATCTAATTATCCTATTTAATTAAATAATTAATTTTATTTGATTAAATCTATAAAGTCTATCTATAAAATTAAATAAATTAAAACCTTATTTAGTTTAATCTAACAATCATCCCTTTTAATTAAATAAATCATGAATCTTTATTTAATTAATCTCTTTTCACATTCCTCTCATATTTGATTTAAATAAATCTACAAATTTAAGTCAAATAGGTCACATCATTTCCCCCCTTCATTAAATTAATTAACTTTTATTAATTTAATCTCCTATCATCTCTCATCCTCTAGCTTTTACCACTTGCACATGAAAATAGATTTAATTGATTTATTAAATCTCTATTTTCCTCAACAAGGCATCTTTGGGAATATTCTCCAAGTTTGAATTCAAAATCCAAGTTGACATGTACATCCAACAAGGCATTTACTCTCTCTTACATGTCCTTTTCCTTGAGCCAAGTGGCATTCAATGCATTCTTTCTTCCCTCTTGCATGTCAGTTAAACAAATTCAAAATTCAAAAATAGGCATTTATTGGCACAATCCTCAAAACTTGCACATCCTCCATCCAATCATAGGTTCACAAATGGCATTTTGCCATTGGTTGAAAGTTAGTCCCACATTGCTCTATTTTGGACATTCATCCATCTTGGCATTTTATAAATAAGAGGCTTCATTCCTCATTTTAGCATCCACAATTTGAGTAAAAACTTACTATGCTCAAATATTTAGCCATTTCCATCCATTATCATTGAATAATAGCTAGGTTATGCAGATTTTTCCATTGGAGCACTCACCATTATTCATCAAAGTGGATCATTCATCAACATTCATCAAGCTTGCATCATAGGAGTTGGGAAAGGGCCAATTTTCACATCAAATTGGCACCAATTCCCCCATGGGATCAAGAGTTTGCTTATTTAATTAAGATTTAATCTCTCTTTTATTGATTTCTTATTGTGTTCTTCATCTCTTTTCCATATTTAAACTTTGTAAATGGATTCCATGGGGAATCCTTGTTCTTGCTTGCATTTCATCATATAATGTGTTTATTCTTATTTTTTTGTGGGTATTAGGATTGGGGTTCATACATTTCGCGCTAGGAGGGCATCATCTAGTTTTTAATCACATTTTTCTAAAAATTTTGTGTTTCTAATTTGTGCACAAGAAAATTCCAATGCTAGGAGGTCAACGTCGCCATATAGCACCGCTGGCTCTCCAACATCGCCATATAGCACCACTGGAGTGTCCAAATTGCGACGCTTTAGCCTTCTCACCTAAAATTTTTCAATTTGAATTCTAAACAGCTGCGATATTGGTGAAAAGGGTGACACATTTGAGCTCACTAGTTTGGGTACAGAGCACCGTTGACTGGTAAGCGACGCTAGATAGCACTGCTAGAGAAATCAAACTGCGACGCAATGACAGGTTGTGCCACTGGCAGGGAGTAAAAAATTGGAATTTCATTTTAGCACGTGCCTTTTGTGAAATGATAATTTTATCTTATGATTTTTGCTTTTTAACCTCTGTGTTTTGCAGAATCTAACTGATTTTCTTTCTTGTAGGTTGGATCAATTAAAAATGAAAGAAAGAGAAGCATGATGATGGTATTTCACTAAATCAAAGTGTTTTTAAACACTTTAGTGTTTGTTTAACATTCTTAGGAAATTGTTATCTCTTCTTTCTTAGGATACTAATTTCGTTTGGGCTTTTAAAAAGAACCTTTTCAATTTTTTTGCAAAGGCTTAAAATGAACATTAGGACTACAACTTACTAGAGTTTGTTTTTTGGTTAACAATTGAACAAAACAATTCTCATTTGTCTTTTGGTGCTTTAAAAAGAACTCACAGTTGCTTTGTAGCTCTAAAATGAACAAGTGCAACTTTGTCTTCATGATGGCTTACTTAAACTAACTTCATTGAAAAAGGATGTATGCGCTTCTCTCGCACTTTATAGCGATCTTGAAAATCAAAAGGACTTTTTTTGTGATTTTAGGTTGAGATAAAACAATCACCTCCACATTTCATTTTGGGTTTAAAATTGAACAAAGCATTATGTGAGTGTGAGTAGAGCATTATTGCATACATTCTCTCTCTTTGTGTTACAAACAAAGATTGATCAAGTTACGGATCTTATCTTTACTCTCTTTTGTTTATCTTAGAGGGCCCGCCTTGGGGAAAAAGTACTCACCCAAGGGAACAACTCAACTGGTAACACTCTAAAGCCAAGAGTATTTCTAGCTAGGATATAAATGTGGGTATTGGAATAAATTCCAATATCATGCAGTTGGCTTCGACAAGATGGATTTGAAAAGGAACTCTTATTGTATGGCTCAATCTCCACAAACAGAAAGTCCTAATTAAAACCCATGTTTTAGAATTGCCAAAATCCTTGATCTATTTTTTGGTGCAAGAATGGTCATTCTGAAGCCACCCCACACTTTTACGGTCTTTTAGTATAAATGGAAAGCATTCCATGGGAGTTTCATGGGTGTTGATGCTTGGCTGCCCTGTATAAGTGAGTGTTGTGGAGGGGAGCTAGTGGGGTCAAGTATCTAACCATTCGCTAAAGATAAACATAGCTGGACTTGTCCAAGTGGGGACTCAACAAATACAGTCTTCCATATCCATAGGGTTGTACTTATTCTTGGTTACAAAATACTTTGCTTGTTTGAAAACATCTTGGAAACAAACACTTAAATATCATCATCAAAATTTCAAACCCTTTAGGAGACAAATACAATTGACTCAATTCATGTGTTATTGCTTTCCCTTGGGATGTTATCCTTAGAGGTTTCTAAACACTTGGATTACATCTCAATTTGTCTACTTAAGTTAAACAATAGGTAACCCTTGCCTTGAATTCATCAAATTTCCACATAACATACTTTGTGGGATTTGAGGAAATTAAGACATTGGACATCTAGTGGGTATGTGCAGGATCATGATGGGCCATGGGTATTTGTAGGGTATGTGGCTAATGACTTTTTTTTACCCAAAATTGATGAAATGAAAAGGGTTTTTTAAAGAGATTCTCATCTTTCCACCAATATAAATTATGCTTTAATTTGAATTTAATAAATAATTATTATTGATTTTCCATTTGAATTACGACTAAAGTGCTGATTTATAGGTAATTGAAAAAAATCTATAGCTTTCAAACGATATCACATTTTTTGAATCCAAAACATGCATCACATTATATGCTTCACATACTATAGGATTAAAAAAATAAAATTTGAATTTTATGAAGTTTTGACCAAGTTAAGATGGTCAAACATACGAGTTTTTATATTTTTTAAAAGTTGTAATAAAAAAATCATAATTAATTATTTACTTAGAAAAAAATTACAAAAAAATATGCATCACATCTGGACATGAGTCCTCTACTTATCTTTAAAATATTATAAATTTTATTTATCATTTTATTATGGTGGTCGAGACACCTACTCTTATTTTTCCGAAATTTAAGTACTACTACATTGAAATTTCAAATTTTCACCAAATAGTTTTTTAAAAATTAAATCTAGTAGTTTAGAAACTACATTAAATTTGCTATAGATTCTATTCTTACATATTTTTTAAATAATATAGATAACTTATTCAAATTTTTATGTCATGTTGCCTAACTCTGATTTTTCTAATTTTTTTGCCACTTAAGGGCCTATTTTTTCCATGATGATCCTACACATACCCTAGTTTGAAAACCTAATCAAAGAAAGTGTTTGTGGTAAAATAAAGTCACTAAGAAAAGATAACAAAATGGACTCTCACATGTGTTGAAACCTCATGATTTCCAAGAAAGTCAAATCCCAAAACGAAAGTCATTGATTCAAAATCCAGAAATGTATGCTCAAATAAGAAACACTTCTTAGTCATAAAGGTCCATAGAAGCATTGCATGTTCTTCAATACCGAGGTCTAGGTAAACAAAGTGTCTTTTTTAGGTTTGAATCGTAGGATCAAAAGAAATAAAATATTTTTTTCATCCATCCTTTAAACATCAAACCAAAAATCATCTCATCATCATCTTTTGAGAAATCTTGAAATTATCCTTCATGCTAGGCTTTTTGGAAAAAACCAAAATCATCAAATCCTTGAGACAAAATCCTTGAAATATTTAGCCAATCATCTTTGGCTAGGTATGTGTAGATGCATCCTTTTGCATATGCTTAGTGAAAGTTATCAAACCATCTTGTTTAGCTAGGCATATGTAGATGCATCCTTTTTCATATGCTTGGTTAAATTATCTTGTTTGAATAGGTGTGGGTAGATGTATCCTTCTCCCTACACATATTCAAATTATCATCCTTTGAGAAAATATAACCTTAGATAATCATCCAACATCTTAGGGTTTATTTGTTCAATCAAAGAAAACCAAAATCAATCAATCAAGGGAAATCCAAAAAATCAAAATCAAAATCCAAAACATATCCAAAAGTCCCAAAAGTCTAGCATCCCCCTCAAGATTTATCAAAAGATCAAACATCCACACCATCCATCTCTTGCATCATCATCATATGACCTTTTGATCTTCAAAGATATCCTAAAAATATTTCTCTTTTGGGCATAAAATAAATATCAATCCCAAAAGAATTAAGAGATTCATCTTCCATATTTTTGAAAATTGATCCTTGTTTTATGGTTCAAACTAGATCTCAATACAAGAAGAACATGGAAGTCAACAAAGAAACACCCGCTTCAAGTGACCTAAGCCAAAAAAATGTTGAAATGAATCCAGTCGAATCAAGTAATCCTTTGACTATCTCATCATCACAAAATCCACAAGAGGAAAGAAGATCTTACCTTTGGGATGTCGCATGAAGAAATAACTGAAATGCTCCAAAATCCAAAAAACCATAAGATCATCAACATCATGATGAGGCTTAACCCTTCACTATACATGTTAGAACTAGCAAAACAAGGGGCCAAATTACCTTATGATTTCGACGTAAGCTCTATAGTGGAACCATCTTTGGAGGTTATGTCTCTAATTTCATCTACACTCCCCATCTCATCTACACCCCCATCCCAAAACATCACTCAAAAAATTTCACAAATAACAACATATTTTGCTCCATCCCAACCCAATGTTAATAAGGGAAATGCATTTCTTAATGCTATTCAAACACACCCCCTTGTTAATAATGAGGACTTGGATGCAAATACCATTTTGGAACAAAACATACCCCAAAACCCGTTACATAAATATGTCCCTCTCACTTTCCATAATGATCCATCATCATCATTGACCACGCCCACAAAAGGATATGAAAATCACAGAAAAACCTATCCTGGGTATTGGACATTCCAATAGGTGACTAATACCTCTTCATGGACGTTCATTTACTTGTCAAACCAGGGAACATAAACTTTAAATGGAGTGGCACAATATATGCACTAAGAACCGGTTTCAGTCATAATCTACTAAAAAGTAAACACTTGGAAAGAAATTTCTATCTATGCAATAACGTAAAGTTCTCTTAACTCAATCATAGTCTAACCAAAGCAGGAATTGTAATAGCTATGGCTGAAGGAAAAACTATAAACTGGCCTTCTGCTACAGGAACAAACACAGGGATGGATTCCCGATGCTGCAGGAACAATATAAGACTGAGCTTGTGCTGAAACTTCTAAAATGAAATCTAACTTGAACTAACAAAAGATAAACAACTACGCTCCTACAGATACTTACTAAGTGGGCCCCCTTAGCAATCACCAACTAATTGACACAGAAGATTGTGCTCAGAACTCCATCAACTTTTATTCATAATGTGAAATCATTTACATTGACTGTTTTGTTTCTGAAAACTAACAAAAACCTTGATTCATATTATATCTTTAACTCTTACATAATCTGCTTCTCTATCTATCTATCTATCTCCTTCTCTGATCTATTTTGTTCTATTCGCCCGCACAGGAGGAACACTTATTTTTAAAACATGAGAACAACTAACTAACTAACTAACAAAGAAAGACGTGGATATGAAATATATCCCGAAATCGAGGAACAGACTTCATAAATGAGTTATCTGTTCAACCCGATCCAGAGAGAATCTAGCACTCCACTCTTTCTAGATTAAATGGCATTTAAAATCCTTCCCAATAGTTTCGGTCAAAGAGTCTTCGCCAGAGCTTCCTCGAAGTCGTGCAGGAAATGGACTTTTCCGCAAGGCTGAGATTGGCTGTGCTTGACTTGATCATACTTTCTTCAACAACCTGCAAAACACAAGGTAACAGATATGAAAGAAAAGGTGCATGGCACATACACAATATCCATCCATTAATCACATATTTAAATCTATTTCATCATTCAAAAACTACATGCGCTATACCAGTCATTTGAGAAGTCAACAGGATAATAAATACAGACATGTCAACATAATAAGCTATAGGAACATGAAAGTGTATTGCTACAGGATATCCCCCAATAAAAAGGTTTCAAGAGAGTTAAACAACCATAATCAACAAAATTAAAGGTATTTAAAGTACACCATGATATCTAGATGATGAGCATATTTTGGGCTATCAAATCATCCTTCCACACAACACCTCAAACTTCTCTCCTCACAAATTTGCAAGAGGGAGGTGACATGTTCGGACCTGGGGGAATTTTTGACACCACATCATTTTCTCAAGAACTCACACCCCTCACATTTTCACCCCTTCCACCATTACCACCATTATCCACACCTTTACTTGGCTTGGGGCTTCCACCTTTACCAAATATCAATCAAAATCAAACCAACATTCCAAACACCAATCAAAACATCATGCAAAACTCTCAAAACTTGTCATCGATATCACAACAATAGATGAAAACTACACAAGCAGTCACAAAATAATCAACCAACCCCCTAACATCTCAAAGCATGGTCTCTCAATGACCAACCACATCAACAACACCATTCACCACTCAAACCACCAACATGACAACACCATCCACCACTCAAATCACCAACAAGACAACACCATCCACCACTCAAATCACCAACATGACATCACCGCTCACCACCAAAAATGCTATTCTGAATCCACCACCTCCCCAACCACCACCAAACTTCAATTTATCAAGCCAATACAACATGGCATTGCAAGCCACTCACCAAGTTTCTTATCAAAAGGTATTCCTACAAGTGCAAAAGAAAAAAGTTGCACAAATAGCTACCCAACAAGCCGCACAAGCAGTGCAAAACACTTAAGCCACCCAAATTGCATAGCGAGTGCAATAGGCCACACAAGCCCAAGCCTTATTGCAACAACAACAAGCCGATCAAGTTGCACAAGCTTCCCAGGTAGCCCAAGCTGCATTACAAGCACAAAAGGCCACCCAAGCCCAAATTCTATTGCAACAACAAGTGGTAGAAGCCCAAGCCCAAGCTTAGGTGCACACCCAATATCAAGCACAACAAGCACAAGCACACACACAACTTCTTGCACAAAAACAAGCAACACAACTACAGGCATATCAACAAGCAATAAAACAATATCAAGAGCAGCAAGAAGCAACCCAATTGGCATGCCAACAAAAGGCATTGGTGGAACAAAAAAAAGCACAACAACAAGCTCAACAACAGGTTAGCCTAGCACAACAACAAGAAATCCTAGCACAACAACAACAAGATCAACAACAAGCATTGTTTATGTAGCAACAAGTGCAAGCATACTTGGCTTGGAAAAATGTGCAAATACCATCAAATAACACACCAACCAATCCACCCATCCAACCCACAATTGAAACACCCCAGAACACCTTCATCCCACCCCCTGATCAACAAAATGACGTAACGACACAAATCAGGTTGCTCTCGCAACAAGTACTCGATCTTTAGTCAGGGAAAACCACAAAAACACCAAGCAACTTGTGTCCCTATCCATTTGATAGGAGCTTTGTGATGAAACCATTCCCTAAGGGATTTGAGATCCCCAAGTTTGAAAAATATCGTGGGATAGGAAACCCTGAAGATCACATCAGGGAATTCCAAGTTCATTGCATGGAAGTCGCATACGACGATACTTATCTGATGCGGCTATTCCCTAGGATTTTGACTAGCCACGCTATGGAATGGTTCTCTTGCCTACCAATAGGCATCAAAAAATTCCATGGAATTATAGATGGAATCATTAAAAACTATGCATGCAATATTGCAATGGATGTCAGTCTAGAAGAACTCTCAGCTCTTTAACAAGGTAAGAATGAATCATTCACTTCATTCCTACAATGATGGTGATCCAAGGCCAATTATAGCAAATGGACCATGCCTGAGGAATAAAAAGTTTGCACCATTATATCCAACCTTGACAACCTCTTGGAATTTCATCTCAAGGTACAAGGGATCACCACATATGTACAGTTGATCTCCAAAGTGCTCAACATCGAACGAGCCCTTATGATACAACTCGCAGGATCAACCTCATACCCCAAACAACAAAACAACCACCCACCTACCAATTACAATGATAAATCTCGCACGTGGGAAAGGAACAAAAAAGTTACTAATGGTGGTGTTGTCGATGCCAAAGTGGTCATTAGTGCCCCGTGCCAAAACACACCCACACCACAAATCCAAATCCAACACCAAAACAATCATCAAACAACACAACAACCAAACAACAATCAGGCAATTAACAATCTCAATAATCAAAGGGGACCACCCCAACAGAACAAGAATTACCCCAAGTGAAAGTATACCACTCTGGGGGAACCACTTGAAGTCATCATGAAGAAGTTAATAAACGAAAAACTCATCAAAGCACCCACCTATGAGAATTATCAAGAACCGGATGTGAAACCTACTTGGTATAATGAGAATCAACTTTGTGAATTCCATAAAATCAAAGGGCATACCACGAATAGTCGTATGAGGCTAAAAAACATAATTCAAGATCTCATTGATCAAAGAATTATAAACGTGGAACAACCAACAGGAAACCAAGACCTTAAGATATACACGAATCTGATGCCTAAACATGGCAATAAAGGCAATAATAACACTGATAAGGGGAAAGGCACCCACACAAATGTGAATCATGTGTATGAAACTATCGTCACCTCCCTAGATGAATATTGCACAATCATCACCATCAAAGGCGCCCATGTCGATTATGGAGTCACCACAAGAGGCAACAATGTTACCATTGCAAGATCATCCCAACAAAATAGAGTCCCTACACCTAGATTTGTCCCTAATGGATATAACATCCTTGATCAGCTCAAAAGAACGCCAACACAAATATCCATCATGGAGTTACTAAAAATATCATCTTCCCATAAGAAAATCCTTGAGGAAGCATTGGCTTCATCCATTGTTCCCGCAGATTTTGACATGGAACAATTCCAAGCTATGGTCAGAAATATCATTACGCCAAATCTCCTCACATTCTCTAACTAGGATTTCCTTGCTCAACCATCTCACAACTGTGCACTCCACTTAGAAGTCATAGTACAAAAAATCAAAGTCAAAAGGGTCTTGGTGGATGGAGGTGCGGGCTTGAATATTTGTTCTCTCAAGCTCATCAAACAATTAAAAATCTTAGAAGATTTTATTGACAAAGGAAAGGGTATCACAATAAGAGCATATGATGATCAAGAAAGAGTGTCATAGGGCACAATCAAAATCCCTATTCAAGTAGGGCCATCTATCATGGAAACCACTTGTTAGGTCTTGGACCTCGACTTGCCATATAACATCCTCCTAGGACGTCCATGGATTCATGCAATGAAGGTAGTAGCATCAACTTTCCATCAATGTGTTAAATTCACACATGAGAGACAAGAAGTCACCATCCATGGAGATCCTGAACCCTTCTCCTATTGCAAAATCCTTGAAGCAAAGTACTATAAAATCCCCCAAGTACCAAAAAATGACGAAGGCCCATCTACACCATATATTGATCCCGCAACTCTCACATCCACTTCTGCAATAGAAACACCTGTCACTCCCGCCATTCCCACCATCTCTGACATTAAGGTCATCATCCAAGATAATGGTTGTGGAAACTCCATGATCCCTAAAAATGATTTTGTGGTAGGAGAGTTACCACAATCTCCTAGATCATAGGGATGTCCGCAAATAAATGAAGCCTCCACATCTCAAATGTCTCCTAAAGCCTATCCCAACTTTACAAGTTGGGGAGATCTTGGCCAAGAAGTTATTGAGGTAGATCCATCTCATATGCTATATCAAGATGAGAGAACAGTAGCTGATTTACCAATGGATGATAGAAATAAGGGTTTGCAAATGATGCTTGCAATGGGTTATGACAAAAATCAAAGACTTGGGAAAAATCAAAATGGGCTTATAATACCTATCATTCTGGAGACACGAATGACAAATCTTGGCCTTGGATTTACCCCTTCAAGTATAACCATACGTGGCCAAAGTCATCCAGTTAGAAGGGTTAATAATCCTCCTCAGCCAACCGTAGTTGAACTACGCTTACCAATATCTACAGGTCACATCATAGATAACTTCACATTTGATATAACCGACATCTATAGTAGTAGTGATGATAAGGATCCCATGACCAACTTACCTAGGCTATTTTAGGATACCACTCTTTGTATGATTAGCACCCTATCTTTTGAATTAGATCACCAAAACCATGAAATCTGCCTAGTATATCCCCAACTCATCGACTATGACCAACGAGGAGCACCAATTCTCGATACATTCGAAAACAATGAGGTGCTCTCAAAATTCATGGGACTACGGGATAAAATTCCATGTGGGGATTACAAAGTAGGTTTCATAATTAAACTAGATACACATTCCTATTATGGGTAAACAATTGAATCACTCAGTCACAAAAGTGAAAAATTAAGAATAATATCTGAGTCCTTGAGTAAAAACCACACTGTGGCACTCTCTGACCAGAAAAAAGTAAAAAGAAAGGACACATCCAACATTGAAAACCTCTCCAAGGTGCTCGAGAATGGGGGATTCAATATTCCTTTCAGAGATATTCATCAAGAAAAATCATCAATCTTGGTAGAAAGATGCAATCCAGTCAATCTAGGAATAGAGGAAACCTCGCACATCACATTCTATGCGGAGTCATTACTATCAGAAGAACAAGATCTCCTAGCAGCCTTCCTAAGAGAAAGAAAGATAAACTTCACATGGAGCTATGCTGACATGCCAAGAATTGATCCAGACATCATGGTTCACCACTTAGCAGTATATCCAGAAGCAAAGCCTGTTAAACAAAAGATTTGAAAAATGCATCCTCAGATTGCCTTATTAGTAAAAATGGAGCTAAAAAATCTATTGGATGCAGGATTCATCTGACCGATAGATTATCTAGAATGTGTGTCAAACTTGGTACCTGTCTCAAAACCTGATGGGGACATAAGAATCTACACATACTTTAGAGACTTGAATAAAGCATGTCTAAAAGATGACTTCCCACTTCCAAACATTGACATGATAGTAGACATGACAACCAGACATGAAATACTATCACTAATGGATGGATTCTCAGGGTACAATCAGATCATTATAGCTAAAGAGGACCAACATAAGACAACTTTCACTTGTCCATGTGGGACTTAATGTTGGAATATGATGCCATTTAGCTTAAAGAATGCAGGAGGAATATACCAAAGGGCCATGGCATTGATATTCCATGACATGATTCATAAGATGGTCAAATATTATGTTGATGACATTCTAGCCAAATCCAGAAGGAGAAAGGATCACATAGCAACCCTAAGTTCCATTTTTGACAGGTTGGAGGAGTACACAGTCAGATTAAACCCAAAGAAGTGCATCTTCGGCGTACAATCAGGAAAGTTGCTAGGATATATAGTATTAATGAGAGGTATCGAGGTAGATCCAACAAAATTAAAAGCAATCCTTGAGATGGAGGCACCAAAAACATTAAAGCAATTGAGAGGTCTCCAAGGCAGGCTCCAATTCATTCGAAGATTCATAGCACAGTTGGCGGACAAACAAAACCCATATTCTCACCTAATTCACAAGGGAGTAGCATACAAATGGGATAACAAGTGTGAAGAGGAATTCAATAAAATCAAAGAATATCTACTGTCTCCACCAGTCTTAATGCCACCAATCCCAAGAAAACCATTAATTATCTACGTATTAGCAACAACAATAGCCCTTGGAGCTCTCCTAGCTCAACATGATGAAAATGGAATAGAAAGGGCTATCTATTGCATCAGCAGAACAATGGTTGGGCATGAGCTAAACTACTCATTCATAGAGAAACCATGCCTAGCAGTAGTGTTTGCATCATAGAAATTCAGACATTACATGTTGGCACACAAAATAAAACTCATCACCAAAATCAACCCTCTCAAGTACTTATTGTCAAAAGCAATGCTCACTAGAAGAATGGCCAAATGGATGATAATACTGTCAGAATATGGCATTGAATATGTGGAGCAGAAAGAAATCAAAGGCCAAGTCATTGCAGATAAACTTGCAAAAGCACCAATCTATTCATAGAATCCTCTCATCTCAGAGTTTCCAGATGAATCTATTTTCAATCTCAATGTAGCTGACCACTAGAAATTGTACTTTGATGGCTCATACATGCATCATGGATCAGGAGTTGGCATCTTCTTTATCACCCCACAAGGCAACTACATACCAAGATCCTACAAATTGGCGTTTCCCTGCACCAATAACATTGCAGAATACGAGGCTTTAACCATAGGTCTCAAATAGCAATGCAGTAGAACATTATAGCTCTCAAAGTATATAGAGACTCCCAATTGATAATAAATCAAGTGAATGATGAATACCAGACCAAGGATGATAAGCTCACTCCATACAAGAAATTGGTGGAGACTCTCAAAGAATCCTTCATTGAAATCACATTTGAGCAAATTCCTAGAGCCAACAATAGAGTAGTAGACACCATGGCAACAATTGGATCCTTACTAGATATCCCCCACAACGTTCCAAAATATGAATTCCTGATAGAGTAGCTTCTCGTGCCTGCATTCGACGTACCAAAATCAGAATTCATGTGGGAAATCATTGGTATTGGTGATCCTTAGTACCATGAAATTTATACATATATTCAAATAGGAGTCATACCCACTGACTTACCCTCAAACCTAGAACGAACCTTTGTCAAAAAGGTATCCCAATTTTTCATCCTAGGCGATACCCTATATCGTAGAAGCATAGAAGGAACCCTACTACGCTACTTAAACATTGAGGAGGCATTGACTACTCTAATTGAAGTACATAACTGTATCTTTGGTTCACACTTGAGTGGAATGACTATAGCCAAGAAATTGCTGAGGATGGGGTATTATTGGCCCACAATGGAAAGAGAAGCACATGACTATGTCAGAAGGTGTCTATAGTGTCAGCAGCATGGGGACCTCATCCATGCTCTAGCTCAAGAGCTTCATCCCATCGTCACACCATGGCCCTTTTCGCAGTGGGGACTCGATCTCATTGGAAAAATCACACCCACTTCATCTAACGGCCACAAATTCATCATAATCGCAACAGAGTACTTTACTAAGTGGTTGGAAGCCATACCCATGACATATATAACTGGGAAGCAGATATCAAAGTTCATCCTGAACTATCTCATTTACCGCTATGGTGTTCCACAAGCCATTATCTCAAATAATGGGACACCATTTAAGAATCAGGAGGTCTGTGACTTATGCAAAAAATTCAAAATCCAACATCGCTTCTCCACCCCATACTATCCCCAAGGGAATGGCCAAGCAAAAGCTACAAACAAGACCATTCTAAAAATCCTCAATAAAACAATCAATGACGCAGGTCATGACTAGCATTTGCACCTTAATCCCACCCTCTGGGCCTCTTGAACCAGTATCCACACACCCACCGATGCCACCCCCTTCTCCCTGGTCTATAGATTAGAAGCAATACTCCCCATTGAGATCGAGCTCCCATCACTTAGGGTATCACTGCAAAACCTCATCACAGATGAAGAGTACTGAGTATCAAGACTAAATGAGTTGGAGCTATTGGATGAGCAGCGCATAGATGCCTTAAATCATTTGCAAGTCTATCAGAATAGACTCAAAAGGAGCTAGAATAAGAAAATCAGAAGCAGGACTTTCCAAGTTGGAGAACTAGTATTAAAGGAGAATCAAAAGAATGTCCCAAACCCAAGCAGCAAAGGAAAATTTGAACCCTATTGGTTGGGACCATTCGTTATCACAACAAGTTATAAGTTAGGTGCATATCAGTTATCAACACCCAAAGGGGAACCTCTACAAGAGCCCATGAATAGCTCTCATCTCAAAAAGTTTTATGCCAAAATATTTCAAGGTATAGAACCAAAAATCCAAAAAAAAATTAGAAAATGTCCTTAAAAAATGGTTACTTTGGTGAAACCCTGGCAAACAGGCATCTTGGTAATAACAAAAAAATAAAAAAAGCAAAAAATCCAAAAAAAAATCAGAAAAAGAATCAAAAATAGTAAAGAGAAAAAATCACCCTCTAGTGAAAACCACTTCGGTGGCACTTTGGACAAGTACCTTAGTGAAAACCTAGCAAACAGGCTCCTTGTGTAAATAAGCACTTTCCATCGACCAAGATCTTTACGGCTTGTTATGCATCATCCATCCATTATGTTTCCATCATCCATCACATTTAGATCTCCATCCATCACTCATCCATCTGCATCTGCATCATAGCTTGGTCCTATGTTCATATCATGATCCCTCCTAGTACTACTTGGCCCATCCTCAAGGCCAGCTTGTCCCGCCTTTAACGGAGTAGTCTATTGCATCACGTTGGGGGCATGTTCTCATCAGATCAGATTCATGTATATTCTTCAAGTCCTAAAAATTAGAAAATCCAAAAACATCAAAACATTAGAAAATAAAAAAACATCAAAAACTAAAAAAATCCAAAAACATCAAAACATCAAAATCCAAAAAAAGGTCAAAATTTAGTCAAAAAAAAAGTCATCTTTTCGAAATACGGGTCTCTGAATCTTGAACGTAGGAAAGGTTGATCTTTGATCATCCCCTGAGACACTTAGGATAGTCCTTTAGGAGTCCATCATAATAAACTGACATCTCATCATGTATATAGTCATATGTAAATTAGTCAAGTCACCAGTTGAACTACGTGGTCTCTATGTGTATAACGTAGGAAAGACTAATCTGTTGATCAGCTCCTGAGGCCCCTAGGATAGGTATTTATTTTAGTCTCTTGATAAAAATCTCAAAAAACCCCAAAACATCAAAAAAACCGAAAATCAAAACATTTTGAAAATCTTAAAAAACACCAAAAAAAGCCTCAAAACATTGCAAAAAAATCCAAAAACATCCAAATATTTGAAAAAATCCATCCATCTCATCTCGCTTGCACCTACAATAACATCACTCATAATAAATGATCGTCATCCTCAATCTTTGGTAAGCCAATCAGAAACAAGTCTAGCTGGTTAAAAGTGAGAACTCAAATCATCAAATTCTTAGGTGTAAGTCAGTACATAAACAAGTTGGTCAACTCTTGGTGTCGATAACCCATCATCCAATTAATCCCATATCAATTATTTGAAAGAACACTTTGGATAAATGAAATGACGTGCTGCCATCCACTAAAATTTCCTAGGATGTATCCTTCCTACAATGGGCATTATCTTTTGGCAATAGTTTTAGTTCTTATCCTTAAAAATGCATCCCCTTTTGGTTAGCGGTATTGAAGAACATCAGCTTGTTTGTTTACTTTGTCTTTATCTTTTTACTTATCTTATTACACTCATTCCAAGGACCTCTCGATGATATTCAAATAGAGGATTTAGAGAAATAGGAATGGGGCAATGATGATTATCTTTTATCTGTTGTGCTTGTTGGACGTTCTTGTAATATAACCTTGGCGAATACTTGCTTTGTTAGGTATGTATGGAGGAAGTTTTGGGCAACTTGTTGACTATTGCATTGATAGGTTATACCTTTCCATGTTTTAGTCTGAGGTGTTTGAAACTTCTAAAGTGCATCCTAGCAAGGTTTTCGTATGTCGAGTGTGAACAAGGATACTCCTATCTGTTTGTCAAGTCAAAGTCCATCACACTAGGTACAACGCCATCCTAGTTCTCTATACCTTGATGCATCATACCACGTGTGTCATCAAACATAAGAAAATTGTCCCTTTGAAAATCCCAACTCCTCGGCAAGAAATCATCATCATTTTGCATATTCATCATCTTGTGTCTTGTTGAAATGACTTCTTCTCTTTCATTCCTTCTTTCTCATCGCACTAACAAGGTACTATGATAATTGATCATCATTATCATCATCGTCGTCATTGATCATGCATCCACAAATCATTAGCATATTGCATAAACATATCATATAGGAAACCTATGCATTGCATTTTCATCATCATATAAACATGGTATTATAAGAATTTTTCATAAATTAGCACACCCCTTTCTCATTACATTGCATCCATTTTTTGCATCACATTACATTCATCACATAAATCAGTGCATAATATTCATGTGCATAGACATTTCATAGTCACTTCATATTTTCATTTACTGCATAATTATACATAATAAGTACATAAGCATTATAGATAATCCATTGCATACATACTCGCATAACATCATAAAGTCATCTCACACATTACGTTCATTTTGCATAAAACATCATCATATCATTGCATATAGTACATCACAGTAAATGCATCACATACATTACATTATCATTTAACATGTTTAGGATAAAAATATTTGTTATTCTAAGCATCTTAGAAAACCATCTCATTTGCATCATCAATACACATCATATAAAACACGACCATTGCATTTACATTGCATTATATCGTCCATTAATCATCCATATCATCTCATAAATAGCATTGCAATAATTTTTATTACATTTTATTGTATAAATCATTCCACATCATTATAAACATAAATAGAAACATAAAAACCCATTATATGCAAAGCATACATCCATCCATAATCATTTCATATATAAGCACGATTCATATCATTTCACGTATACACCATAGATCATTTCCATATCATTTTGCATATTGCATATTACATATCATTCCAAATCATCATATAGATTCCAACATCATTATGTATCACATAAATACATCTGCATATCATAAGTCAACAACACAATACAGATCTGTTAGTCATAATCATTACATAATGCATATATCATCAGAAATAAATGCATCCATCAATACATCATATAACACCATAACATCATTGCTTAGCATATAGAAATAGAATCATCCATACATGCATAAATAAATGATACACATCACATCACATCAAAATCATCATCTCATATATCATCATTGGATAACTATCATATTACAAAAGAATCGAATCACTGTACATGTATGTCAATCAGTACAAAAGGGCCCATCAAGCTATCAAAAAGGAACCCATAGGACACAAAAAATTATATCATCTCGATCAAAAGGAGACCTAACCCTCCTGTCTGCTACCGTCGCCCCTGTCACTGTGACCCTCTGCTGGTCTGAAATTGGTCTGGACACTACGAGTACTCTGGGACCTGTGCTGCTCTGGGTATGGAATGATGATAATGCATACGGTAATAATCTGCCTCTCGCATGACCTCCCTGTAAGACCGAATGGACAGTGTACTCTAAGAGGAGGAGGTTGCCATGCTCTCCAACTGTTGTCTCTAGCCCATCTCTATGGTCACCTATAACTATGCGGCTTGTCTTTATAGTATGGCCTAATCTCTCTTGGCCCTAACCTAGTCCCTCTCGGTTCGTGCCTGATCTCTCTCCCCTATCAAATTTTGCACCTGGGCCTGCAACTGCACAATCAATGTATCCCAGGGGTCCACCTGCCCTGCTGGTTGTACTAGTGGGGGCTGCACGTGAGGTTGATCCTCACCCCCGACTCGTGGTGGTACATCCGCTTGAACCTACTATCAGCCTGCAACCTGCTCCTGATCCTACATCTGCACATTGGCCTGACCTGGCTGGACTGGCTAAACTAGAGCCCTGGCCGGCTAGTCCTATTGTGTACCATCTCTCTGTCCCCGTCCTCCCCCTCTGCTTCTCATCCTCTGCTGATCGGGGACTACTCCTAGAACTGTCAAACATAGGGAAGGCCGGAACCAATCCCTGTATGCCTGTGTGACACCTGGATCTGCATACCACTGATCATAGGCCCATGCCCAAGCCACTAAATGTCTAAAGTTGTCCATGGCCTCAGAAGGAGGAATGTATCACCCCCATGAAACCTATGACATGGTGAGGGAAAATATGGCCACATAATCATCATTTGGTAGATCCTGAGGCTCACCGAATTGACGTTGAATGCGCCTGGGTAGATATCTCTCTATCATCATTTGCTCTTACCCCTACATGAAGCGGTCCTGGCGGGCAAAGAAAATTTGATTTGCATCGTCAACCCATCTGGGCCGACCAAGGTATAGATGCCATACAAACACCTACATCTCATCTAGAACCCTCCTCCAATAGGGAATCCCATGCTTGCCCATGTGTGTGAAGGACACACCACCTCTGTAACACCATACAAGGGGATCATCAAGCCCCATCGAAACTACAACAACCCATGGCCAAAAGACAACAATGTGCTCCCACGCCCATACGTGGCAGAGTGTGACGTCTTCTCTGAGTGCTTTTCCATCCAGGTAGACGTACTCATGAAGATCTCTGTATAGTGATGCAAGAAGAACTAGTCCCCAAGACAAACGAGTAGGCCTATCATGCATCACCATGCACTCCTAGCAGAGTCCCCAACCAGGACTAAAGTATCGGCCTCGTCGATCTGGGGTAACGAGACCTGAAATAATGGCCATAACAACCAAGCGGAAGGGAGGGGCCAGAGACCTATGACACTCAAGCTCGATCTACCCCTCGCAAATGACAATGTCCTATGTGGTGAGGACTGTGTGACAGGAATTCTGCCCCTCATATATATCAAAAATAATACGCTGACCATGAATTGGCAATCTCAAGATGCACCAAATGTCTTCCAAGGTGACAGTGGCCTCGCCAGTGGGAAGGTGGAAAGAAGAGGTCTTGTTGTGCCATCTCTCGCCAAACACTAACAACATCCTAAGGTGGGTATGCATGGGCGTTGCGTAGGTGATGTACCACTACCCCATGTCTCATAATCGATCCCGATCTCTGTCACTGAGGTCTCACAAGTAACCAAAGAGATCTCGTGACCTGTGCTCTTGGGAATAGAGCTCCCTCGCCACGTCCTGCATCAGGAAGGGTCATCATGTTAAAAAGTTTGATTTTTTTTTGTCGGGCGTCCAAGAAACCACTGCAGCGTCGCTGTCCATGAAGGTGTCACAGTTTTATTTTTATCAAACTACGACGTTGGGGCACAAAATGCCGAAAGCACACCGTAGCATTTCACTTTCCTTCTGAGCAGCACAGTTTGAAAAGATTCCTGTCATTAAGGCACCGCCACGTCGCACTTTGGAAATGACCCCGCCGGCCATGACCTCAGCATCAGAGTTTGGAATTTATTTTCAAACTCCAAACTCCACCGTCATGGCGCAATTTGACACTGAGCGACGCAGTTTGATTTTTGAGTGGCACTATATAGTGCCTCTGCAGAATGACTAACTTTGAAAGCAATAAATGAATGCTAAAAACAAAAAATAAATCTCAAGTAAGGATCACTTACTGGTACCCCAATACCAGGTGGCCGCTGGTATGTCTAGACTCAGTCGGAAATGTTCCTTAGGAGCTATCTTTGCGCCATATCGTCAAGAGATCAAAGCTCAAATCTCAAGGTTGCTAGATGGCTGTGTGTGAAAATGAATTGAAAGTGGCCCCTTAGAGCCTTTTTAAGCTTGAAAATTAGGGTTTTCTCACCCTAATTGGCTATCCTGCTAGGGTTTTGGACCCTCAAACCCGTTTTTGTCCAGTTGAGGCCTGTTTTACATCATTTTATTGTGTTTACACATGTTTTTGGCCTCCTGGAGCCTTTTTGGACCTGTCGGGCACCTTGTCCTTTTTTTTCGCGAGATTACCCAAAAATTGAAATTTTCATCCAATCTCTCAAGGGGGAAATATATTGGAATGTTTTCTCTCGCTAGACAGCAGCAGGGTAGGATTTTTAAAACAAAATATTTTGGCTTTGATCGAGAACGTTTATTCTTTGAACCAACACAACAAGTGCATTGCTTCAAAGAGGGTCAAAATGTAGACACGTGAAATGTATCGATTGACATTGTGCATCTGATCTTGACTACTAACATCATTTCATCCTAAATCATCCTTCAGTCTAACCATTTAATCAAATACCCTTATCTAATTAAATTCATCAATATTCCTCTCTTAATTGAATAAATAAGTTAGCTAATTAAGTCACCTCTTCTCGATAATTAAATTAATCATCTGATCTAATTATCCTATTTAATTAAATAATTAATTTTATTTGATTAAATCTCTAAAGTCTATCTATTAAATTAAATAAATTAAAACCTTATTTAGTTTAATCTAACAATCATCCCTTTTAATTAAATAAATCATGAATCTTTATTTAATTAATCTCTTATCACATTCCTCTCATATTTGATTTAAATAAATCTACAAATTTAAGTCAAATAGGTCACATCATTTCCCCCCTTCATTAAATTAATTAATTTTTATTAATTTAATCTCCTATCATATCTCATCCTCTAACTTTTACCACTTTCACATGAAAATAGATTTAATTGATTTATTAAATCTCTATTTTCCTCAACAATCTTTTGGGAATATTCTCCAAGTTTGAATTCAAAATCCAAGTTGACATGTACATCCAGCAAGGCATTTACTCTCTCTTACATGTCCTTTTCCTTGAGCCAAGTGGCATTCAATGTATTCTTTCTTCCCTCTTGCATGTTATTTCAACAAATTCAAAATTCAAAAATAGGCATTTATTAGCACAATCCTCAAAACTTGCACATCCTCCATCCACTCATAGGTTCACAAGTGGCATTTTTCCATTGGTTGAAAGTTAGTCCCACATTGCTCTATTTTGGACATTCATCCATCTTGGCATTCTATAAATAAGAGGCTTCATTCCTCATTTTAGCATCCACAATTTGAGTAAACTTACTATGCTTAAATATTTAGCCATTTCCATCCATTATCATTGAATCATCGCTAGGTTATGCAGATTCTTCCATTGGAGCACTCACCATTCTTCATCAAAGTGGATCATTCATCAACATTCATCAAGCTTGCATCATAGGAGTTGGGAAAGGGTGAATTTTCACATCAAATTGGCATCAATTCCCCCATGGGATCAAGAGTTTGCTTGTTTAATTAGGATTTAATTTCTCTTTTATCGATTTCTTATTGTGTTCTTCATCTCTTTTCCTAATTTAAACTTTGTAAATGGATTCCATGGGGAATCCTTGTTCTTGCTTTCATTTCATCATCTAATGTGTTTTTTCTTATTGTTTTGCATGTATTAGGATTAGGGTTCATATAGTACCCTCAATGCATGTCATCTCACCTAGTCAGGTCCCACTGCCGGTGTGTGCAATATTATCCTAAAAGTGTGATCGACTGATATTATGGACTTGTGAGGACCCCCTTTGATGGACTCCAAAGGACTGACTAGTATTCGAGGTTGGAGGGAATCGGGTTAAAATTAGGTTCAGATCCCACAAGATATTATAGGCTAAAACTCCAACTAAGGTGACTTTTTGATAACATAAAGAATGGGGCCCTTTTTATGCAACAATGACTTTGACGCTGAAAAACATCAGGGATCAGCCGATCGGATGTCTCATATGCTATGTAACCTAAACTAAGTTCTGATAGGAAGGTCATTGATGTATCAGGGGACATCCTTAAGTGCCCTACTGATGATGTTCACGGATGCCGATAAGGCTTCCATACTCCACCTAGGGTCCACACTCCACTTGTCATCCTCGTGTCTGCATAGTCATGATCCATGTCAATGCTCCATAATCCACAACAAGCATGTATATTATGGTTCACCCAATCTCACCATGCCACATTCTAGAATCACCATCATTGTCATCAACATCATTATACCTAGGTCCCACTACGAAATGTTGCCTTGTCATCACTATGTCAGGGGGATAAGATCTTAGGTCCTGCTGATGACATGTACTCACTGGTGAAGCTTCCACACTACTTATCACTCCATTGGACCATCAAGCCATTAGACCATTGCTAAGTCACTACAAGTTAGAAATTTTGAACCTCTCTTTGGAGGTTACTAAATTATGAAAATCTGTGACATGGCAACATATAGATATCAAGTTATCCAAGAGACACTGACTCGACTCCCGTCGATAAGCACTCGTCATTCCAATTAAAACTTAATCTACTTTCTACATCACCACATCAAAGAGACATCCCCCATTCTTTCACTGACCACACACTGTAACACCGACAAGAATAATATGTTGAGGACTCCATGACTGCAACTCTAGGGTTTAACTAGTAAACCCTAATTCTGTCTAAGAGAAAACAAAATTCATTTATGGATGTGTTATACATCCTCTGGGCCTGCACAATAACTTTTTGGAAAGCTCTCAAAAAACCCATCATGAATTTTCCACTCAATTTTCCATTAGATCCACTGCTCTCTCATCCATCTTCAATCATCATGCCAACAAACTCTTTTGTCTGATTTGCACTATTGACATCAATGACAACTATATGTGCTTTTGGATAGGATCAACACACTTCTCCTCTGATCCCATTTTGACATCAATGACAACATATTCCAATAGGGGGAGCCCCCCCACCATGAGGGGCCCAGGAGGATCATCTCCTCAGCTGGGGGTCTAAGGGTAGCGCCCTTGGAGGAAAAAAATTATATACAATTTATTATTGTAAATTTGGATTGTTCATAATTATGTCTCATATCTAATGGCTGATATTTTATTAGCTTGACTTGCGTTAGAAGGAAACCCTATTTTATGAGGGCGTTGTATTATGGATGTGTATTACAATGTATTATGAGAGTCTAATAGCAGTTGTGTTTGTCTTTGGATCTCTAAGTGGTGATACTCCTATGAGAAGCTTGCTCTACAAGTACATTAGAATATTTGTGATTGTTGAATAATATATTGGGTGGCTTTTGGAGTGTGGATTTTTTCTCTCGAAAGGGTTTTCTCCACGTAAATCATTGTGTTGTGGTATGCATGACATTTGTGTTTATTTCTATTTGAGTTTCTGTAACTATTAAAGATCTGTAAAATTTTTGCATTATTCTCCTCTCAAAATTAGTGTAGGAAGTTGTTCTACTACCTTAACTTCCTTACAAGTGGTATCAAAGCTTGACCACCTCTGGTTTTAGTTGTGGGTTGTGTTTTTTGAACTAATCCAGATTTGAGTGGGAGCTTATGTAGAAGACACTTTGTGATCTTGTTGCAAGAATTTTTAGATGGGAAGTTCATTAGGGAGAATAGAGTTAGATAAATTTTTTGGAAATAATTTTGAAATGTCAGAGCTAAAGATGGAGCATCTGTTGATAGATCAAGATCTATGGGATGTTGTTGATGAGAATGTTTCAATGCTCACAAATCCTACTCAGGCTTCTCAATATGATGTTATGGACCATAAATCCAAGGGTCTAATTAGAATGTGCTTAGAAAACTCTATTTTAATCAATGTCCATGAAAAGACCTCTACACAAAAACTATGGAAGAAGCTTGGTGAGATGTATCAAGCCAAATCTTTAGTGAACAAGATTTTCTTAAGGAAGAAATTGTATTCCTTGATAATGGAAGAGGGTGGAAAAATTACAAACCACTTGGAAGCATTCAATATGTTGGTGGCTCAATTGGCATCAATTGGTGTCAAAATGGATGAGGAAGAGAAATGTCATATTCTACTTTCTTCTTTGCCTAATTCATGGGATCCTCTTGTTATGGCTATTGGGAGTACTTATGTTATATTGAAGACTAAAGATGTGGTGGGTTCTTTTATTTTTGAAGAGATGAGGAGGAAGGTATCCATCAACACCAAGGAGGTCTTGAATGTTCATGGAAGACCTAAAGAAAAAGGAAAGAAGAATGAAAAGTGTAAAAAATCCAAGTCCAAGGGGACATCTAAGTCTCCTAGAAAGTCCAAAGTTATTTGTTGGAACTATGGTAAGCTTGGACATGTTCATAAGGATTGCAAAGAAGAAAATAAGAAAAAGAAGAAATTTGATTATGATTCTGAGTTCGAGAAGGAAGATGGTGACACATTCATTGCAGCTTTGGCAACTCATGCAGGTAATGATGTATGGTTAACTGACTTAGGTACATCTTTCTATATGACTTTAAATAGAGATTGGTTTTCTAAATATGAAGAATTTAATGGTGGTAAGGTGTACTTGGGTGATGATTCTCATTTAGACATTGTTGGTAGTGGTAAAGTTAAAATTAGGTTTTCTAATGGTAGAATAAAAAAGATTAATGGTGTGTTGCATATCCTTGGTTTAGCATGAAATCTGTTATTGTGAGAAAATTAATAGATGTAGGTGTGCAGGTAGTATTCTCTTATGCGGTATGCAAGATGGTTAGAGGTGCTATGGTGATTACTAGAGGTGTCAAATATGGCACATTGTATAGGCTTGATGCATGCACTATTGAATGTAATAATACTTTTGTGAAAATCAAGTCTATGGAAGAAGTGAGGGTTTCACCTTAAATAGATGGTCATGGATTTTGGGTACCCAAGGGTGCTCCTTCTTCTACATGAAAGTTACCCACAAAGAAAACTATGTTATGGCACTAGAGACTTGGCCACATTGGAGAAAAGGGTTTAAGGACCTTGTAAAATAAAAACCTTGTTGAAGTTTTGTTTGATTGTAATCTTGAATTTGATTTCTAAGTATTGCATTTATGGAAAACAAAACCATGTTGAATTTTACTTGACTTCTCATAAATCTTGTGGTGTATTGGATTTTATAAATTATGATGTGTTTGGTCCTATTAATGTTCCTTCAATTGGTAAATCCACATATTATGTTTCATTTATTGATGATTATAGTAGAAGGACATGGGTATATTTTCTAAAGAGTAAATCTAAAGTTTTTAGCTAATTTAAAGAATTTAAAGCAATGGTTGAGTTGCAGACTAGAAAGAAAATTAAATGTTTGAGGATTGATAATGGTGGTGATTTTTTCAATAATGATTTTAAAAGATTTTGTAAAGATTGTGGTATTCATAGACAAATGACAACTCCATATTCTCCACAATAGAATGGAGTTACAAAAAGAATGAACAAGACATTGATGGAAAATGCTAGGAGTATGTTGAGTGGTGTTGGTGGGTATGTGTAGGATCATGATGGGCCAAAAAGTGGTGATATGTAACTAATATGATGGCCCATGTGGCTGACAATTTTTTTTTTTATCCAAAATTGATGAAATGAAAAGGATTTTTAAAGGAGATTCTCAGCTTTCCACCAATATAAATTATTCTTTACTTTGAATTTAATAAATAATTATTATTCATTTTCTATTTGAATTACGACTAAAATCCTGATTGATAGGTTGATTGAAAAACATCTATAACTTTCAAATGGTATCACATTTTTTGAATCTAAAACATGCATCACATTCTATGCTTCACATATAGGATTAAAAAAAATGAATTTTATGAAGTTTTGACCAAGTTAAGGTGGTTAGACATGATTTTTATATTTATTAAAATTTGTAATAAAAATTCATAATTAATTATTTACTTAGAAAAAAATTACAAAAAAATATGCATCACATCGGGACATGAGTCCTCTACTTATATCTAAAATCTTATAAAAAAATATTATCATTTTATTGTGGTTAGGGTGGTCAGACAGACACCTACTTCTTAATTTTTCCCTGAAATTTAAGTAATACTGCATTGAAATTTCAAATTTTCATCAAATAGATTTATTATTTTTAAAAGTAAACCTAGTAGTTTAGAAACTACATTCAATTTTCTATAGATTCTATTCTTACATATTTTTGAAATAATATAGATAACTTATTCAAAATTTTATGTCAGGTTGCCTAACTCTGATTTTTCTGAATTTTTTGTCACTTAAGGGCCTATTTTTTCCATGATGATCCTGCACATACCTTGGTCTAGAACAAAGGTTTTAGGTTGAAGTTGTTACCACTACTTGTTACTTGATTAATATGTCTCCTACATTAGCTCTTATTGATAAGAAAACTCTAGATGCATGGTCAGGTCTCAATCAATCATTAAGACATCTTAGAGTTTCTGGTTGTGAGGCATATGAACATGTGCCAAAGGAGAAGTGAACAAAGTTTGAGAACAAGGCTATGAAATGTATCTTCATCAAATATAGTTATGGTGTGAAAGGATACAAGCTTTGGAATCTTGTTGCACAAAAGCTAATACATACTAGAAGTGTTATTTTTAGAGAAACTAAGCCTTTTTCTATTACATTGCAGCACGAAAAAAGTAAATAGGAAGATGTGATTTAATTTCCTTATGAACCTGATAAATTTGAATCAAATCCCATGGATAGACAAGAATCTCCAACTTAGCTTTTTCATAGGTCTATAATGCATACACAACTACTTGGAAGGTATTCACCTAAAGACTAGAGAGGTATTTTTTCTTTGAATACTAACATGGATGGATGCAAATCAGTAGAAGAAGCATTTGGTATGAATGATGCAAAATACTGGAAGAATGCTATGCATGAAGAAATGATAGCTTTGAAAAAGAATGATACATGGGATCTTGTACCATTTCCTGAAGGACAAAAAACTATTGGTTGAAAAAGGGTGTCCAAGAAAAATATTGGTTCAAATGGAATTATTGATAAATACAAAGAAAGGTTGGTTGCAAAAGGTTAATCTCAAGTTGAGGGTGTTGATTATGGTGAGATATTTTCTCATTTTGCAAAAAATAAATCCATTAGATTTTTTCTTTCTATTGTTGTTGCTTATGATTTATAGGTTGAGAAAATAGATGTGAAAATTGCTTTCCTTCATGGTGACTTGGAGGAGGATATTTATAGGACACAGTCAGAGCACTATGTGGTGAAAGGTAAAAGTAAATTGGTTTACAAATTGAAGAAATATTTGTATGGCTTAAAACAAAGTCCTATGATGTGGTACCAAAAATTTGATACATATGTGTTGAGTTTGGGATTTGAGCATTCTAAATTAGATAATTGTGTTTATTATAAAACTAATGGTGATCATTTCTTGTTTATTGCATATATATGTTGATGATATGTTATTTATTGGTAGAGGGAAAGGTATGATTTCAAAACTGAAATCTCAACTTGTTGCTAAATTTGAAATGAAACATATTGGTGCAACAAAACACATTCTTGGAATGGAATTAAAAGAGATAGAGTGAATAGAAAGCTATGGCTTGGCCAAAGTAAGTATTTCAACTCAATTTTATAGAGGTTTGATATGCAAGCTTGTAGACCATTGTGTGTTCTTGTTTTAGTTGGAACAAAGCTATCTATTTCAGATTTTTCAACATCTACATTAGAGATGGAAGACATGAGCAGAATGCCTTACCAAAGTGCTGTTGGAAGTTTGATGTATGCTATCATTTGTACTAGACCAAACATTGTTCAAGCAATGGGAGTTCTTTCTAGATATATGTCTAATCCTGATAGAGTTCATTCAGATGTAGTTAAAAGAGTCTTCAAATATTTCTATGGTACCTTAGATTATTCCTTATGTTATCACAATAATGTGACTAAAGACGATATTTCCTTATATTCATGGTTATGTGGATTTAGATTGTGCAAGTGATTTTGACAGAGAAAGATCCATCTGTGCTTATGTGTTTACTTTATTTGGTGGTGCAATTAGTTGGATGAGTAAGTGAGAGGCTGTGATTTCCTTGTCCACTACTAAAGCAAAGTATATGGAAGCTACTCATGCTTGTAAAGAAGCCATTTTTCTTAAGAGATTGTGTTCAAATATTGGAATGAAACAAGGTGCAGTGATAATTTATTATGATAGTCAAAGTGCAATATATATAGCCAGGAACCCGATATTTCATTCCAAAACCAAGCACATTGATGTACAATATCATTTTGTGAGAGATATGGTTGAAGATAACAGGGTGAAGCTGGTTAAGGTAGAGACTTTGATGAATGTTGTTGATTATTTAACTAATCTTCTGAGCATTGAGAAGTTCAAATGGTGTTAAGAGACTATGGTACTTTCAGCCCCTAGCAACTAAGAGATGATGATGACACCCTTCCATTGTCATTGCAAGGTGTTTGAGAAGTGGGAGATTTTTTGAGAAAATGTGTCTCAACCTTCCAACTACATAAGGTGTTGTTTAGCCAACAACGATGGGGGGCATTGGGGGGATCCCCCCCATAAGGGGTCATGGGGGATCATCCCCATGACTAGGGGTCTAGGCTCAATGTGCCCTAGCAAGGGCTTAGAAGAAGGATCCTTGAAGGCCAAATTTTATATACACTATTATTGTAAATCTAGACCGTTCATCATTATGTCTCATATCTGATGGTCAATATTTTATTAGCTTGACTTTCCCTAGAAGGAAACCCTATTTTATGAGGGTGTTGTATTATGACTCTATTATGATGTATTATCAGAGTCTGGTAGCAGTTGTGTTTGTCTTTGGATCTTTGAGTGGTGATACCCATGTGACAATCTTGCTCTGCAAGTATATTATAATCTTTGTGATTGCTAAAAAATATATTGGGTGGCTTTTGGAGTGTGGGTTTTTTCTCCTAAAAGGGTTTTCCCCATGTAAATCATTGTGTTTTGGTATGCATGATATTTGTGTTTATTTTTGTTTGAGTTTTTGTAACTGTTAAATATCTATAATTTTTTGCATTATTCTCCTCTCAAGATCAGTGTAGGAAGTTTTTTTGCTACCTTATCTTCCTTACAAGAATCCCCCATGTGACACTAGCAGTTTTGTCATGCACCACATGCATAGTACCTTCATGAGGGAACTTCAAACATTTATGAATTACATAGGTGATGTCATTCATAGAGGCTAGCCAAGGGATGCCAAACCTAACTCTAAATAGGTAAAGCTCTAGAATGATAACAAATGAATCATCAACAACCTTGGGTCCTACCAAGACTGATAAAGAAATAGAGCCCATAGGGAACATAGAGAGTACATCATGGATATGGAGAGTGGCATCTGACTCTTCATATCACTCCTTGTGTAAGTTGTTTATAAATAGAGTTTATTTTGCTATCACATTAACCTGACTCATCGAATCAACTAAGACACCAGTTATGATATTTCCATTAATACAAGTAGTAATGTATATTGAGGAAGGCTCATTGCTAATATTCACATCATGTGGGGTGAAAATTATATCAAACATTGCACCCACATTTTTATGAGGATGGATATGTGTGAATGAAACCATGTTTACGTACTCAGATGGAACTAACTCAAAATATGTAGAAGATTGTGTTTAGAAGATAATGACCTACCTACATTATGTTTTTGAATATCCAAGAGTCCTTCTAACTATGTATCTAGGGGTCGTAGATTAGGTCACAAAGTTGCACACTTTGTGACACATAAATCTACAATGCACATAGGACATGGGAGAAATATTCCCCAATACCAAGAAACAAAAACAAGGAAATTCACGTCGGGTTCACCAAAAATGTAGAGTAAGGGTATTCATCACCCCCAAGGAACGTGTTGGAACTTGTAAAACTTATCTGATGTTGCCAGTTTGATAAGTCTTAAACCCAAAAATCCATTATAAAGGGTCCTAATCCTTCTGCCACTCATATCCTAAAATTACAAATCTTCTGCTAATGTCCTAATTGTGTCATTTATCCATCGCACCTATGTTGCATACTTGTGTTTCCATCTTGATATTTTTATTGGTCAAATATTGCAACCTCATGGAAAATTGCAGTCATTCTTAATAGTCCTTAGTAGGTTTGTGGGAGTGTGAGGTACATTATAAGTGTTCACTGCAATACAACATCAATTAGTGGGGGTATGTGGGGGATGTTAGTAAGAAATCAAATAGTTCCATAAGGTAACCCACAACTCAATAATAAGTGTACCATGACATGAAATGTGATGTGTGGTATAGTGGGATGGGGTAAGATGTGAAAGTTAGATAGTCCCACTGCTTCATAAGGGTCTTGACCTATTGTGGTAGGACTATAGTATAGGTTTGCATTACATTTATGGAAAATGCAGAATTAATTGTTAAAAGGACTTGGGACTGTTCAATCTCAAGGGTACATATTCAAACTCACATACAATGATTGACCATGAATTTTTCAGCATGAGTTGATATTAATGGTGAAGTTATTGAATTTGGAAGCTAATATATTAATATAGTGTCATTTCAATCATTCACAGTAGCTCAGTGTGTTCAGACACAAAGGGATTCAAGGCTTGTTGTGGGATCTGCAACTGTTTTATGAATGATATTTCAATGGGAACATGAATATTTGGCTCCTTCTGAATATTAGGCCTTGTCCTACAGTGTTGCAAAGTAATCAAGTTTTGAAGAAGGGACCTTGCTAGATCCATTGGTTATGGGTACCTCATGATTATCAATGGACCTTGGATGTGCTTCATTTCTACAATACAAGGATTTTGGGCCTTCTATACTATGATTTTTTATTTTCATATTTAGTCTTCTAAATCAATTATATTTGTGTAATATTTCGGTCAGTAAAATTATAGATAAACAAAAGATAATCAATGTAATGTAAAGTTATCATTTTATGCATCCGTGTGGGTAGTTGAACGGTCTTTTGGAATTGTAATAGTTTGAAGCTTATCACTTTCTTCATTTACCTATAAGAGGGAAACCATGACCGTTGGGAAGAGGATTTTTTTTTGGAGGAAACTATACTTTGTAAGAACCTTTTTGAAGCAAATTAATGGAAATAAAGCAATAACTTTGTGCCCAAATTCTAGTTTCAATTGTTTTGTTTAGGTTACTGATAACAATTATCTGATTGTCTCTAATTTTATGTTTTCCTTGTTATTTAAATTAGTGTATCAAATATTTATCTAGTTTATCAAAGAACATTCATGTTTTGTGTGGTTTATTTGATTGGTTTCTTCAAGTAAGAATTAAATTCATTTGAATAAGTCACAGTAACCTGGAAGATTCATTTGGATTAAAAAGAAGAACTGATAATTAATTTCCCTACATGTTTATACAAGTCATAATTATCATAGTGCCAAAAATTTTGAATTATAACTAGTAGAAGGACACATATCAATCTATATTTTGACTCTATTACCCAGTGGAAGAAAGGCACCAATCATCTTTATCCCCAAAACAATTTCTTGTAAAAACCTTTTCTATATATTTTAATGTTTAATTGTGGGAGTAGGAGTAGCAGTTAGTTTTATATTTTTATTGTCTATTTCAAACCCCCATGCCAGTGTGAAATAGATTGAGAGAGGATGATTTAACTAAAAAAATTGTGATCACACAAACCCTACAAATCAGTATGAGGCTTTTAATCTTCTTAATTATCATCAGTTAATCTTGGAGACTAAACAGTCATTGGTGATAAAGGTACACCCACCTAGGTATAATAGAGCCTAAAGAGTAGTGAATTCTAACCATCATAGTTAATTCCATTCATTGGCTAGATCACTTGTTGAACCTAATCATAAATCTTGGCATAATTTTAGAGTTTTGAAACTATATTGATTTGGGCACCAAAAAATTGGCGACTCCACTAGGGAGTTGCTTATGATAAGCAAACGATTTTTATTGGATCCCAAAACTCTATGAAATTGAAGTTGGTTCAGTTTTCCTCTTTTTCAAAAAAAGGAGGTGGAGACTCTTGTCAAAAGTCTTTTTGAAATTGTTGTATAAGTGATCTATCAAATTTTAAATTAGAAAGGTTAAGTTTTAGACATCAGATCATTACAGTCTCTCCTAAAATGGATGGTAGAAGATCCTTACACCAAGGAAATATAAATAACTCATTGCACAAAGATAAAAATAAAAAATGGTTAGAAAAGAATAAGGACAATTCAAAACCCCCTCTCACTTAAAGTGTATCTACTAATAATAAAGGAGCCTCTACAGATGCACCTGTAATTATTTAATTACATGAGAATCTTCAAAATGAACAAGGGAATGCCCCAGAACAACCTTTATCCATATGTAACAATCTTATATCTAGGATTGGATTACAGATAAATGAAAAGTTTCCACCAAGAGACTCTCACAATTTTCTTGAATAGAATAACCTATATAGATTTGTATCCCCATTTAAACCCAATCCCCAAAAGATGACATAATTTGAGGGTTGCATGGATGAAGAAATAGGAAAGGCTGAAGCAAAAAGATATCATGAGGAATAATGACCCAACAGTATGTTGAAAATTCACAACATAGGCTGTGGAGCAAACACCTTGAATGGTACACTTTACTGATGCTCATGTTGTTTCTACTTCAACAAGAGAATTGACTAATCAAGAGTTAAAGCAAGAAATAGAAAAAATGTTAGCACAAGTTGAAAGGCTTAAGATGATAAGGAAAAAGGAAGTATTGGCTCAAGAGCTGCTCTAGTTGAGTGCCCAACCTATTTCAAATGTGTCATGATATAGAACTCTCTATAATTAGGTTGGATATGTGAATAAAAGTGATACTTTGATCCCATAAATACCTCGTAATGTAATTGGAAATCTTGGCAATAAAATTATTGCTCATCGTACACAACAAAATGTTTTTGTACCACAAGCTTCAAATCCAATAAGTGTTCCAATGACTTCTCAACTTGTCAGGAATGCTTATCATTTTCCTCCTGGTCAAGGAGGAGTGATATATCAAAATCATGGATATAATCAATATGTTGAGAAGCATCAATATCAATATCAAGCTCCACATCAATTTTTTTAGGGAAATATGAATCCTCTTGGAGGTGTTAACCAAAATGTGTAGCAAGGTGTGCATCAACAACAACAACAACAACAATAGGGACCTCAAAAACAACAATTTCATCCTCATCAAAGATAAAATTAATTTACAAAAGGACCAATGAACGCAAATAGATTTAGACAACTTGATCTCCTTGGCATTCAAGGATACCGAAATGCAATTGACAATGAGGTAAGGAATGCAGTCCCAAAGTTCTCTAGGAATAATTTGTCTTAGCGAAAGATCACATAAGGGCATTTGAAATAGTCATAGATAATTTTGATATACAACATGAGGATGTTTATATGAAGTTCATGTTGTCATTAACTGAGGATTTAAGAGATTGGTACAAGAACTTTCCTGATGCCTTAATCAGTTCTTGGGTCGAGTTTAAAAGAATATTCAAGGAGCAATACGAGGATCATTTTGACTCAAAATTTTCTCTACATGAGTTAAAAAATATTCAAAAGAGTTACAATGAATCAGTTGAATATTTTAACACTAGATTCATGAAGTTGTTCAATAGGATTCCACCTCATTTGAAGCCTACAAATCCTATGTGCCTAGTGTTTTACCTGAATGCATTTTTTCCAAAGATTGGTTATGAACTCAAAACAAGGAATCCTCTTGTTATTACTAAGGAATTCAAAGCTTCTCTAAATATAGAAAATAATAGAGAATCCTTGGGAAAGATCGGTAGAAAAGATGAGGTTAAAATATTACAAAACCCTAAGGCCTAGAAAAATAAGTAGTAAAATGAAGACCATAAGCTTGGTAAGGTTTGGAATTATGTGAAAGATTTGTCATATAAAGTAGCAAGGAATGAAAGGTGGATATCTTATGTTAAATCCAACTATCATAGGAATGAAAGGCCAAGATTGCATGGCATTCCTTACAAAACAAACTAGAAATATGTGAGGCCTTTGGATAGTTATCAGAAGAAAAATTCCAATAAAGATATCCCTAATCCATTGAAGATGCACGAAGCTAATATGGTGGAGAATACTCCATGGTGTGTGCCTTGTAACTTTCCTCATTCTCCTAAGTATTGTGTAGTTTCACAATCAATCTAAGAAAGTGAAGCACTATATGAACAGGAAAAAGATGATCACACTATCAATATGTTGGCAATCAGACCTTATGGGGTAAATAAAGAATATTCATCTTTAGAGGAAGGTGAATTTGAATATGATGTAAATCACTAGAGGCACAACATTCATGTTGGTTAGTAGGAAGTATTCTCTAATCAAGAGGATGATAGTACATGAGATCCTCTAACTTGTGTTCCAAAATAAAAATCAAGTCAAATCCAATTAAAAAGAGAAACTAAGGAAGAAATAAAAGCACTCCTAGCTCTTGTTGTAGCACAATCCAGAAGCAACTATAACCTTAGAAATAGAACTATAAATTCAGATCATGGGACACTTAGGGGTTTGTTTGTGAAATATCAACCAAGTGTTAAAAATGCCACCTCAAAATTCTAGAAGAATGATGAAAATGGAAAGCTTCAGAAGATAACTCAAAATTATGTTCCTAAAGACGCATAAAGAGGTGATCAAAATAGAATAAAAAATGATCCAAAGTAGTAGGTAATGGAAGAAAAAAAATATAATAAAGTAGAGGTGAGTAAAATAGAACCAATAACAAGTATACCTTCATTTGACATAACACATGCTTTATCTCATATTAAGATGTCGCTTCCTTTATTGGAAATGATGAAATTTGATGAATATAGAAATGGTGCAATGAAGTTAATTTCAAATGTGTCAAATAAGCCTTAAGGTCAAAACAAGAATAAAGATGAATTAGAAAAGAATGAAAGGAATGTTAATAATGTCAAAGGAGAAATTATGAAGACTCTTGAGATCTACTTACGAAATACTCTAAAAAAGAATTCATATTAGCTTGATCCTTTCTAGACCATATTGTTGTTAAACAACAAGTTGGTAAAAAACTGTGTGACAGATTCAGGGGCATCAATAAACATTATACTCATGGAAGTCATGAAAGAATTGGGTTTGTGCATTGATACCACATATGGAAAGTGTTATGCTATGGAAAATAGATTTATCCCTGTCATATGGGTCATGTGGGATGTGGAGTTAAAGTTGTCTTCTTATCTTGAGGCTACATATAAGACCGACATCACCGTGGTTGATAATCCTCCATACTATGATATGTTGTTATCAAGACTGTGGGTTGTTGTAGTTGGATGAAATATTCAATTAGATTTATCATATGCAACTATACCTGTTAATGGAATAGATGTTAAGCTATAAAAAGAGCCACGATATGAGAAAGTGATAGAATAGATTGATCCCAACTAGATGAATTGTTTATGTGATGTAGACTTGGGAAGTTTCAAGATTGAGAATTTACAACCTCAATTACAGAAAAATGATCCAATCAACAATGAATTTCAACTAGATAAATGTGGTATTTGGTAAATGTACTTTGATGGCACCTATAGCAAGGAAAGTAATGGGGCAATTAGTAGACTTGGATGAGATTAGAACTCAGGCACAAAAACAAAATGATAAAATGCAACAACAAATAAAATATTTTTTTTGAGAAGAAGACCAAGGACAAAAAGTTTTATATTGATGATATGGTTCTCATGTACAATTCATGGAGTCAAGATAAAAGAAAAAATGGAAAGTTTGAAGCTCTATGGTTGGGTCTATTTGTTATCATAGACAAATGTGGTGAAGAATCATATTATTTATAGAATATGGTTGGTGAACTTCAGGAATTTCCAATGCATGGAAAATTTCTGAAACACTTCTTTTCTTGAAGAAGATTAATTCCATGTACAATAGTTTAGGTTTTCTAGTTTGGTTTCCTTTATGTCTATTTGGTTTTTATGTTTTGGTTCTACGTCCTAGAGATTATTTTTGGATTCTTGCAATGTCTGATAGTCATTCATCCCCAACTAGAGCCACTATTGGAACTTGTAAAATGTACCTGATGTTGCTAGTTTGATAAGTCTTAAAGCGAAAAAACCATTATAGAGTGACCTAATCCTTCTACCACTCATATCCTAAAATTAAATATTTTTTTGCTAATTTCCTCATTAAATCATTTTTCCATCGCACCTACATTGCATCCTTTTGTTTCCATCTTGATATGTATATTGGTCAAATACCACATCCCCATAGAAGTTTTTAGTCACTCCTAATAAGGTATGTGTGGGATGGTGATAAGAAATCAAATATGTATATTGGTCGAATACCACATCCTTTTGTTCACCATAATATTGCTTCAATTAGTGGGGGTATGTGTGGGATGGCAATAAGAAATCAAATAGTTCCATAAGGTAACTCGCAACCCCGTAATAAGTGTACCATAACATTAAATGTGATGTGTGGTATAATAGGATGGGGTAAGATGTGAAAGGTATGTGGTCTTGTTTCCCGCAAGGGTCTTGATCTATTGTGGTGAGATTGTGGTATAGGTTTGCTTTGCATCTATGGAAAATGTAAAATTAATTGTATATAGGAATTGGGACCATTTGATCTCAAGGGTGCATATTCAAACTCACATACAATTATTGACCATGCATTTTTCCACATGAGTTGATACTAATGGTGAAGTGATTGAGTTCACAAGCTGAAATATTTGGAATTTAGTGCCATTTTGATCATTCATAGTGTTGATGGGTGTTTTAGCACTGTAAAAACATAGACATAACACAAGTGCCTATCTCTCTTGAAAGGAAATTATCTACAAACAAGTTTTAGAAAATACCCCAAGGTCTCCCGGGTGTTAGGTCTTGATGGTGCATAAACAACTAATTTGTAATATGTGATTTGTTGGTAATCACAAGGGGCATTTATGTTTTTTTAACGCTACAAATTACAGGTCTATAATAAAGTTTCAGAAGTTTGAAAGTTGATATGTTCTAGAAAAAAATTTAGAACAATAGTCTAAAACTCATCTTGTTCATCAAATATAACATTATTAAGATGTTGGAATCTTAAACTTAACTTAGATTTAAAGAAAGAACAAAATATGTACGGGTTGAAGAGTTATCCTAATTCTGAAACTATGAACAACAATAATGGAAATTATTATAGTAGACAGACTCCCAAAAATAAACTATGACTTAAGTGCAGTAAAGAAACAAGCTCAGAATAGCTTTACACTATGACTTATCATCAATAATCCACTAAAAGCATGAACTAGAAGTGCATCAAATAACATAACACATAGCCACCATTAAAACTATTCATAATTTGAATAGCTAGAAATAAAATTGAACTTTAAATAAAATGGACTAGAATAAAATATATAGGATGAATCATGCACACATTAAGAGAAAACTCAAAGAAACAACCAAACTTCAATCCTTTCTTCTATATTGCTTAAAAATTTATTTATACAACTCATCTCTCCCTTTGAAAATGAGAGGATTCCCATATTATGCTCAACTTTTGCCTCTTGAGCGGGTTCAATATTCCTTTTATCATCACCTTTTTCTCCTTCCTCTTTTCCCAAGTGTATTTCTTCATCTTGTTGGCTCTCATCCTAGTCAGCTTCTTGAATCTCATCATTCTCCTTAACATTTTTTCTCTTATTTTTAGTATGGTGTTCCTCTAGAATTGCTTCTTTGACATCATGTTTCTTATTTTGCTAATCTTCTTTCTCTTTATCAAATGTCTCTACATCATAATGCTCTCTGAATCTAATTAGATCCTTGGGAATTTTTTGCCCTTAATCCTCTGAAACAACCTCATCTAGATCAAAAATTCTTGAGCCTTCATCAATGTGTTCATAGTAATCATCATGATCTAAATCTTTAGGCTTTTTAGTTATGTTAGTTGTTTCCCTAAGTTGCTCTTCACTCCTTTCCATTTCTTCACATATTTGCATAGTTGCCTCCATTTTTGGTGGCTTAGTAGGAGGTGGAGGGGTAGGTAATGAGGCAACTAGCTAGGCCATGAAGAATTTGGCCTCGGGAGTCAATATAGTCTCCACAAATTGATGAGGCATATTTTGTAAGTAAGCAACAAAGGACTCAGGTAATGTGATAGGTGCCATAGGGGTGGTGGAAATGGAAGGTGGTAGAGAGGAGAAAGTTGGTTGGCAGTGAAGAAGAAGATAAGGGAGAAGAGGTTGACAAGGAAAAGTCAACCACAACCATGGAAGCAATCATAGAAGTGGAGGTAAGGTGGATGAAGATGTCCACAACAGGTGGAGATGATACAGGTAGTGGTGGTGGAGTGGAAGATGGTGCAATGGGAGCAAATGGAAGTGGGGGAGTGGTAGTTGGAGGTGATTGTGGCTTACCTTCCTCCTCTAGGGGTGACGATTCCTCTTGTATAGTAGGAATTTCAAGAAAAAATATTCCTTCTTTCATGTATTTATTGGGTGGCCGTTTCCCTTCTACCACCTTTCTAGAGTATTTTCTATTTAGGCTATCATTCTAGTGCATCCTTTCTTTTCCTTGACTGGGTGGCTAGCAGAGATTTTGGGACTTCTCTCAAAGAATCAGTCTTGGCTCCACTTTCTATTTCACTTTCAATTTCATTTTCCAACTCTCCATATGTTAGTTCAACACCTTGATACCCTAACTGAGCCTCTTGATTATCTAATCACCTTTTAGTTTGTTGCTCTATTGGGCCCATGATTGTATCTAAATCTGTATTTTTTGGCCTAGTGCAATGAATTACTGGAAGGGGTACCTTAGTAACAACGTTATATGCTTCATCAAGAGTGTTATTTTCCTCAACCACTTGGTCAAGAACTAGAAACAAATCAATCGATTTTATAAATTTTGTTGTCATTCACAGATAATGTTGCCTCTGGACTTCATGATCATCATCACAATTCACCCAAAAATCTTCAATATGGGCCTTATGAGCATGTTTCCTCCAAAAAAATTCCTCAATTTTCCCCAAGGGTCAAGGCCTAATCACTCAGTATGCAACTCAAGGTTATATTATACAGAAGGGGTGACATGGAACAAATACATTCCTTGACCAAAGATGATGGGGTATGGGACCCCTACATAGTGCTTTTCTTGTAGCAATGAATGAGAATTTCACAATTGTCGAGTGAGCTCTAGCAAGATTATTCTATCACTGGGATACCATGGAAAATGATACGGAATCTTGAGAATCCTTCAACCCTTAGGTAAGTAAATATGGGGAATTGGATAAACCAGTACCTAAAATTCTTGATCAACGCCTTTGCACAATTGGATAAATAATCATTTGATAGTGTCCAAAAAATATGCATAATAAAAGCATCATTAACTCGCTGGTGATTCTTCTTGTAATTCATGTACCACAGCTTCGGGTAACACTCATAAATGATGGTTTATCCTTTCTTTGTTCCCATCTCACCAACACAAGTTAGCCCCTTATAGGGAAAATTTACTGCTAGGAGATATACAATGTAAGAGGTCGTGTAGAAATCCTTCCTTTTCTTCACCGTAATAAACAAATTGTGGATATTGTCACTTATCATCTTGGCCCAATGAATTTTTTTGTCACCCCTAAGGATCTCCTCTATAAATTACCACATCCATTCTTAAAAGATAAAGGAAGTCAGGAGTCCATCACCCTACTCAGAAGTGTTACAAGGTTGTTGACTTCCTCCATGAAGTCACTTCAATAAATTTTTTGAGGAAACTTCCCCACACTTAGATGAGGATTACTCATCCATACCTGATTTATGGTTTTATTATAGCCCACAGGGTTTTCTTTCCATATGTTTTGTGCATAATCCTCATTATCTTCCATTTTGTCAAAAAAGGGATCTGAAATGTTTGCTCGATTAACATAGGAGTCCAGTTAGCCAATACTTTCCTGTTTGTAGTTACTATTCTCCTTGTTGGTTCATGGTAGAATTATTTTTATCCAAGGATCAATGTTGGGCTAATCAAAGTCAGAGGGAAGCTTGCTTCCTTAGTAGTTCCAATTTTCTTTAATTTCCATGCCTCTTCAATTTTCAGGCTAACTAATACATGTTGCCTGAATTCATTGATGTTTGTCTGCCCCATATCAATGTCTATCACCTTATCCCAATTTGACACGATCCTTGAAGTGCACTCGGCTACATGAAATTCATACTTCATTTTGGCTTTCTCCTTTTCACCCTTCACAACTCTTGTGCTCTTCTTTCCTTTGTTGGTCTTTTCAGCTTGTTCCATAAATATTGCACAAAGAATGCATAATAAATGTACTAAAAAATTAATCAGCGATAAAATGTTGATAAATGCATCCATAAACCCAAGACCAATCATAAATCCATTAATTTCTAGCATTACCTAACCATTTTTTAGTTTTATAGTTATGCAGGTTTGCGTCTTGCTGATGTCATCAATGCAAAGGTTGTTGACAATGGTTTCGGTGTAATGGCATTTCGTAGATGGCATCCCGTGGTTATATTTTTGTAATGTCACAACGTTCAGTTATTTTAGTGTAAATTCATTAAACCACATGAGAAATGTACGTTAAGACACTTTAGATCATTATACTTTATCAAATTTTCCACCTTGAGCTTCACGAAAAAACCCAATGTGGAAGTCATTGGTTCAAAAGCCATTAAAGTTTATGTTGGAAAGAATTACCTATGAATGATGGCATCCTGCAAGTGACTTCCCACATTGTAATCCCCATAGTTTGCCTTGATCTTGGAAAATTCTGGGTTGAGCCAATTTAGCACATGGGCAATAGAATTAGAGTTACATCAGGTCATCATACTTAGATATTTTTTCATTTTGTGAAGTGTGAGTATGTGGATGCCATCAAATGCTAAGCCATTGAAAATGGCTTGAAAGTCATAGCAACCCACAAGCAGCATCCCGCATGGGAAAACTCGCAAGCACTTTGGAAATTCAATGTTTTAAGTTAAATTCATCAAAAGGGTTTATTCGACATGTGGGAAGTCAATTTCATGGTTTGAGTTCTTGTTTGATTGATGTAGAAAAAGATCATGCAAAATCCACCCATTCAGATGCAATTGAGGTTTATGCTATTGAAAACAACATGGGCTGAACGAAAACCTGCAAAGGAGAAAAAACTTAGAGTTTTTTATTTCACACTCAAAGGTTCAATGGAAAGGTGTTTGAAGTCAATCCTTACATCAGCAAGGCTTCATCTTAAATGTTTGCAATAATCGTTCATGCAGAAGCCACTAATTGGGAGGCTAGTCGAGTTTTTCCAAAAGAGATGGGTTAGGTTTTATTGCTTTTCACCAACAAAATCCCACAAGAGAAATTTCACAAAGGGTTCTAATGTTTTACACTATCGAGTTTCAAATTTTTGATGATCCTAGGGTTGGTCCATGGGAGTGAGGGAAGAATGTCATAATCATTTATGCCACTGAAATGACATTTCAAAGGTGGAATCCTTTGAAGGTGGTCCCACACTATGTATGACTCGTTTTGAAGTCTTCAAGGAATACAAATGCATAAACCATCAATCAAAAAGTTGGTTATGTTTTGTCATTGAAACAACTTGTGTCTTATGACTTTCTGCCAATGACATCCTGCAAGAGAGAATCTGCAAAGGTTTGGGGACTTTGTTATTTTAAGGTTTTTGTTCTTGATATTCATGAGAATAGTTGTTGCAGGTGTTAGGATGGTTTATGCAATAAATATGGCTTTGGTTCAATGGCCCTTCACAAAATAAATTTCGCAAGGGTTCCCTACTTGATTTTCCTTAAGTTTTGTAATTTGGTAACTTTCTTGGGTTTCTCTATGAGAGTGGAAAGAGCGGATGCCCTCATGATTTATGTTCATGGAATGAAATTTTGTGGAGGGGGGTTCACAAATGCATCATTGCATTCACTCAACTCTTGAGAGTTTGAACCCTAGTGTTTCATTACCTACCCCACAGGTTACATCAGAGTTATAGGGTAGATGTCGCAAAGGTTTCTTCCATTGAAATGACAAACTCTAACATGGTATCTGAGGATCATGACTGTTATGTGTGAATTTTGATGGATTGGTGCTCATTTTCATAGTCCCAAGTGTAAATTCCATGGTGAAGGATTTTGTCAAAGCAGTAATTATTTATAACTTTAAACCAAAACCCTAGATAATAGGAACACAAAGTTACAAAGTCAAGGGTTTCAAACCTAGTAGATTCAGAGGTTGAAGAGGTATCACGCTAAATCTTCATCACCTGATTAGCAGCAAGGAAGAAGATGGATTCCACATAATCGAAACCAGCAAAATAATTTCTACAACTTCCCTAAACTCAACGAAACTTTGACAAGAGGTCTAGGCATGATAGGACTTGCTAACTTAAAGAAATTTTGATCAATTAGGTCCAAAAGAGAGAGTACAAAATTGAAGTGAGAGCGAATCCAACCTAGAAAAAGGTAAAGCAAAAAGAGAGGGTCCCTGATTCAAGCGGGGCATGTGCGTGAAATGCACAACAAATGGTAACTCTGCTGGGGAACACTATCGAGCGTTCCAAGGATAAGGATTCATCTGGAACCCAAAATATATAGTATCATAGACTAGGATCAAGGTGTCATAAGTTAAATTTGAAGCTTAAATGAGAAACAAAATCTTTAACTAAGTCAAATTATAGGTATCTCAGAAATGTGTGTGTACGATGAATTAATTCCTCTCCCTTAGAGACTGTAGAGGTGAGTGATCAATCAATCAAGATAGGCTACATAGGTAATATAAATCCAAAAGTAACTTGGAAATTTCCTCGATACCAATCAAGCATCCATAGCCCTAATGAGGTTGTTGTTGTAATCCCCACAAATATTTCTTTATTTCCAGCCAAGCATCCATAGCCTTGATAGAGTTGTTCACACACCCACACAGTCACCCATTTAACAATTTTTTCTTTTTTATTTCTTTTATTTTCATATTTTATATCTTTTCTTTTGTACTTCTTATATACAATTGAATAAGCTGTGAAGCCTATAGCGAGGTTTGGAGATTACAATGGTCACTGAAGTAGATTTACAATTTTCCACCTATCAAGGCCTCATGATAACTACCATACAACCCATTAGGAGTGTTAAAGATATGTGTCTCGTGAGTACCAAGATAAATGTGAAAGGGTTCATATAAGGATTTCCTTCTGGGTCAAGCAAGAGTTTAGCTAATGAAACTTGATTGTGGAAGTGAATAGGAAATTCCTGATAACTTATGAATGCCTATCAAGAACCATATATTTTTAGGCACGAGGTTTATAGGATTACGCTTGCACTCTTAGGATCTTTCACCTAAAAGGAAAGATAAACCTCACCAAAATCTAGGTTGTTCATTAAAATTAAGGAATGTATAATGGAATTATGACTAAATGAAATGATCTAAATGTAGCTAATTGATAATATTGATTGATTAAGTATGAAAAAACTAAGAAATATAACTTGTTTGAAAACACATTATGTAATGCAAAAACACCTAGAAATGCATGCAAATTGCAACAAAACTTGACGAAACTAAAAGTGTGCACCTCGAATATGAGTGGAGGCTGGAAATGACATTTGAAATGTTTTTAATGCTATAAATTTAACCTAATAAGACTTATTCATCATTCTGGGTGAATTAGTCCACGTTCTATGAAACTGAGCCATAACCCGTTTCAGAGAAAAGGGTATCTAGAAATGCAAAGAACCAAAAACTAACCTGGAAGTGGGACTCATTCACCACCCATGGAGAATGAGTCTAATTTTTAATTTCTATATATTCAAGGGTGGAATCTAGAGCTCTCAGTCTACACTTTGATTTTCTACAGGTGTCTGCTTCTGAAACTCTGATTTTTAAACCTGAAAGTGAGTTTTTGTTGATATTTTTACTTGATCAATGAATGGAAGACTTGAATAACCTTTCAATGCAATCTTAAATTATTTATAAGCTTCCAAGATGCCTAAATCTGCAAACACACAAGACAAGAGAGAGAGATGTTGAATGTTAGGGCATGGGGGTTTGCCTTGGTCAAACCCCTTTTAGGTAATTAAACCAAAAGGATTAAATAATGTAATGAAACATGCAATAATGGAGTTGATTACCTTGCCATGATGTTTGATCTTGAATTTTTGCAACAATGGAGGAAGATTTATCCCTTGAATGTCTTTAGAAGCTTTCTTGATGTCTTGCAATGATAAAACCCTAACTTACTTGACTTCAAGAAAATGGATCATGAATGAATTATGAAAATGAGTTAATGGATATAAATGAGGGTTTAGAGGTTTCATTTTATAGGAAATCCACCTTATTAGCCCAAAAATTAGATCCCTGAGGCTGACATGAAGTAAGATTAAACTTAAATTCCAAAATTTCCCACTCAAAGGTCAAAATTGGGCCAAATGGGACTCATTCGCCACCCATGGTGAATGGGTCCCACTTGGATGGGACTAATTTTCCATGGATGGTGAATGGGTCCCACAGGGGCCATTTTGCTAGCTAAGATTCCAGTAGATAAGGAAATAAGGTTTAAATTGCAACCTTGTCGAGTATTTTATCAAATATTGCCTCATGATGCACAATATGGGTTAATAGGGGCCTATTAGTGATGATGTAAAGGTCAATTAGGGCTTGGGACACATAATTAAATATAAAATTCTAATTAAATACAATTTACAACACTAAAATGAGGTCAACATAGCCTGGGAAAGAAAAAGACCCAATGCGAATGCGCAAGACGCATTACAACACTAGTTTAACATTAAGTTTAAGTCATAAGTCTTCTAAATTGATGTGAAAATGTTATTAAACACATTTTATAATGTTGAATTAGGGAGAAATGATTTCATTAAGTCTATAAAAGCATGAAAGTCTCTTACAACACCTTTAAAAGACATCATTAAATGCATTTGAAAAGGTCCAAGACCTAGTGTGGATGTGAAAAACACTTCACAACACTAAATCAAGACCTCCTTAAGTCAAGCAAGGAGTACTTTTTTCTATGGTACATTTAGCCCCCACTTTAGTGAGAGGATGAACTTGCTTCAAACTCACACTAAAGTAGAAATTCAAGAGAGATCCAAGTGTGTAGATGCAAATGACAAAGAATGAAAAAGATCAAAGGAGGTTGCACAAGCCCCCAAGATCTAAGATCCTAAGTCAAATCATCAAGATATCTAATAATGCAATGGAAAGAATGAGAAAGGTGAAAATGAAAGGGGTGGATCAAGCTTCAATTGTTTGTACAACTAGTTGTGGATCAGATCTAGGTTTTTTATCCAAAAATAAAATGCATACTCACTCTGGGGCAGTGAAACTCTTGGTGGTCCGCCAGGTGAGAAAACCCAAAAGGTGAAATAAATATGCTAGTTGGTACGCACCCACAAACACATAGGTGGCTATGGAGAAAGTCGTGCCTCAGAATGGGCTTCCCACTCAACCATATCAAAGTTACACCTCTTGATAATTTTAAGAACACACCACAAAGGAAAATGATTTTCAAGCTTTATGAGGTAAGAAAAACTTTGTATGCTTAACACTCATAGACATTGTAAATGCAAAATAGTGTAAGGAATATTGAAAGGGATTTTTCTTTGTTTGTGCAATGTCTCATCTTAGGGAACATTGTGCTCAGTGTCTCCAATAGAGGATAAGTTCAAACGATCTCATCTTGTTTTCAAGAGAGGAAAATTGCAAGGTCTCATCCTGGGGAACATTGTACCTAATGCTTCCAAGAGAAGAAATTGCAAGAAAAAGAAAATCACACAATGGAATGTGAGTGGTGATGTATGCCTCCCACTTTAAAGTAGTTGCGAACACCAGTACTGTGAGAAATTTCTTTAAATTAGAAGAAGGAGAACATGAGAGCTTACTCAAAAATCCCTATGCCAAGTCATTGTTTCTGATAAGCTACGCCATGAAAAAGCGAAGTATGTCATAGGCGAGCCAACTTAAGGCATGTCGACCACATCCCAAGCTCTCTTAGGTATTCATGAAAAGTTAATGACTATCTAAAGGAGGAATCCATAAGTGACATACGAGGACAAGGCTACTAAACCCCTTGCCCCCACTGAGTGCAAGACAAAGGTGAGCCAAAAAAATTGATGAAATGCATGCTAGAGTGAAAATCAATATGAATTAGAGGAATTAGGTGCCCCCACATAGGGAAGCATACCAAACTCTTGAAAATGTTGGATTTTACAACTCAAAGCCTTACATTCATTAGTGGAGTGACCATGAACTCTATGATAGGCACAAAATGAAGTCTTAGAAGAACATTTCTTTTGAGTCCTAAGGGGAAGGGTGATCAAGTGATCTTAGAGGAGTCTCGACAAGATACCCTCTTGATCAATGGTAGAAGATGGTCTTGTGATTGGAATCAAAGATACATCTTGCTTAGTAGTAGATGTCATACTTACACAAGTTTCTCTAGATTGCAAGATTTTGTTCTCACTCTTACAAGAGGAGGGAAAATCTAATGAATGTAAATCATTGGTGTCTTGTGAGATGACATTCACATTAATTGAAGGTGTAGTTGTGTGTTTCATGTTTAGTAAAGGATGATGTTCAAGACCACTAGTGTGGAGGAATTTAGGATGGATGACTATTAAGTATGATTTAGGAGTATGTTGTGTGAGAGTATTGGTGTTAAGTGAAGGTTTGTTGATCTCGATCAAAGGACAATAACAAAGACCATGAGTTGTTTGTTGTGTGTTAGGCTATATAGGGTTGTGGATACATTTTTATCAAGCACCACATCCTTTTCCACTATACCCAAGTCATTTCATGAATTCATAACCTTTTCCATAAAGCTTCTTCATTGCTTTTGGATCAGGTGGTGGTTGATCATAAGCACCTTCAAAGGTGACTGTGTAGTTTTCTTCTTTGTCTAAAGTGGTTGAGGTGGATGCTTTTGAAAGGTCATCCAAATTTTGTGTTGACATTATTGTTGTTTCTTTTTCTTTATTTGACTCTTTGTGTATGATCTTGTACTCTCCCATGAAGTCATGTTCGAAATCCAAGGAACCCCAATCATCTTCTAATAGCATTGTGACTTGCTCAATATGTTGTTGTTTCTCTTTTTATTGTGCAGGTTCCACTTGTGTGGTTGGTGTTAATGTGTTCAAGGCGTTCTCTTTGGTTTTCTCAAGTTTTGAGACACTATAAGGCTCATGATTAGTGTTGATTATGCACACTGTGTTGTTGTAGATGTATTTCATTTTTTCATAAAGAGTTGAAGGCATAACATTCATTGCATGAATCCATGACCTGCCTAGAAGAAGGTTATATGAAATATCATGAGGCATAACCTATATTTGAGTGTTCAATGTGACTTCTCCAACTGTAATAGGTAAAGTGATCACACCAAGTGATGTCTTTTTGACATTGTCAAAGCCCTTAATAGATAAAGATTCAGGTTGAATTTTTTATTTATCCACATGAAGCCTATCCAAAAGGTTTACACTACACACATTAAGGGTCGAGCCATTGTAAATAAGGGTTCATTTTATCCCTATCCAATTGTATCGAGCAATGATCACGAAAGCTTCATTTTTTTTCTCACTTCCAAAGGGGGGAGTTCACTTTGATGGAAAACAATGTCAACATTTATTCCTTGGATCATGGATACTATGTCAGTTGGTTGTGCATTAGAAGGGATAGGAACTTGTTGCAAGGCTGACTGGATCATGTTGTGATAGTGAGGGGAGGCTTGAATAAGGTCCCATAATGAGATTTTAGCAGGAGTATTCTTTAGTTGTTCAACAAGATTGTACTCATTTCCACTAGGAAGACCTGGTAAGATAGGTTTAGATGTGATAGGATAAGGAAAAGGTAAGGGTGTTGGCATTGGTTATGGTGGTTGCAAATTATTTCAAGTGTTATATGTATGAGCAATGGTATTATAACTCAGCTCCTGTGATACATTATTGTGAGGTAGGTAGAGGATGAGTTCAGGTTTATTTTGAGTTTGTTTGTGTGAACGGGGGTAAAGGATGATTTGAGGTTCAATAATGTTAACATCCCTTAGCAAGTGAGAGTCTATATCATTATTGTGGTTCATGTCTTGCATCATGATATTGTTCCTAGGAGGAGGGTTTTGAGGAGAACTAAAAACCAAATTTTCTTAACATTCTAAGGTTGGTTCTCCTAAAAGGACTTCATCAAAGGTATGAGGATGATCAATGGTTGAATTTTCTTACTCAATAAGGTTTTTCTTAGGTGAAAGGGGATAACTAAGATTCTCATGACTCTCATTGGTTGTGTTTTCTAACATCAAAGCATCTTCCTTACAACTAGTGGAGATACTAGGAGAAGAAAAAGTATGATTATCACGAGAATTTACAACTTCATGCCTTTGTCCTCCAATGTCTTCCAAAATAGGATAGATAGGGGAAGGATCATAAAGAGGGTTGTGGTAGACCAACACATCCTCATAATTTATAATCTTATCTTCCTCAAAATTATCCTCACAATGGAAATTAGGTAAGGTGATGTTTAAGAATGTGTCTATGATTTCATTCTACTAAAATATCTTCCCAAAGGGGATGAGGAGAAGGACAAACAAGATCCTCATGATGCCCAATGATTGTGTCTTCTTTCACCAAGATACCTTCATCACTAAAAGGGGAGGTATTAGGAGAAGCAAAATTATGATCATCATAAGTATCTATGTTTGTATGCTCTTCTATCACATTATCCACACAAATAGGGGAGATAGGAGAGGGTGTGAGTTTAAGGTTAACATTTTCATTTTCACTCTCTTGTGCTAAGAGACTCTCATAACTAGGACATGTATTGAATAAATGAAAATCATGCTTATTGACTAACTTTTTCTTTGCAAATTTGGAGAAGATTGAAACTAACATTGTGAAAGAACAAACTATGCTAACTCAAAATGCAAAGTAAAAGGATGAAATGAAATGAAATGTTGAGATGATAATTGATTGATTATGATATGTAACAATATGACAATGCAAACTTGAAATTTAAACCATGTATGAAATGAGCTAAATTAAGCTAGATTCGATGAAATGCATTTTACAGAAACGCAATCAACTGATACAGTTAGGAAATTGCACAAAACAAAAGCCTAAAAATAGGGTTTTTAGCTCTGTAGAAGGAAGTTTTAGGGGTCAAAAGGGACTGATTCACCCAGGGTGGAAAATGAGTCCCAGTATGGACTTTTTTTAGAATTTTTAGAAAATTTTGAGTGATTTTTATGGTTTTTGAATGCTATGATGCAGACCTAAGTAAAAAATGCAGAATTTCAAAAAATTGAAATGAATTTAGATGCTAAAAATGCAACCTAAATGCACTTTTTATGGATGCAAAATTTAAAACCTAGCATGAAAATTCAATGCAAGGCTAAATCTATGATGAAGGAATCCAAATTAGAAAAGAGAAGCATTCGAAAAGTACTTCTTTCTTGACATGAGAATAATTCATGATAAATTGGACTTAAGGAGGTCTTGATTTAGTGTTGTGAAGTGTTTTTCACATCCACACTAGGTCTTGGACCCTTTCAAATGCATTTAACGATGTCTCGTAAAGGTGTTGTAAAGTGTTGTAAGAGACTTTCACACTTTTCTAGACTTAATGAACTCATTTCTCCCTAATTTAACATTATAAAATATGTTTAATAAAATTTGAGCATCAATTTAGAAGACTTGGGTATGTGCAGGATCATGATGGGCCAAAAAGTGGCGATATGATGGGTATGTGGCTAACTTTTTTTTACCTAAAATTGATGAAACAAAAAGGGTTTTTAAAGGAGATTCTTAGCTTTCCACCAATATAAATTATGTTTTACTTTGAATTTAATAAATAATTATTATGCATTTTCTATTTGAATTATGACTAAAGTCCTAATTGATAGGCTAATTGAAAAAAATCTATAGCTTTCAAATGGTATCACATTTTTGAATCAAAAACATGTGTCACATTCTATGCTTCACATACTATAGGATTAAAACAAAAAAAAAAAATTCATGAAGTTTTGACCAAGTTAAGGTGGTCAGACATACAAATTTTTATGTTTTTTAAACGTTGTAATAAAAAAATCATAATTAATTATTTACTTGGAAAAAAATTACAAAAAAATATACCTCACATCCAGACATGATTCCTCTACTTATATCTAAAATATTATAAAAAAAATTATCATTTTATTGTCATCAAGGTGGTTAGATAAACACCTAATTCTTATTTTTCCCTGAAATTTAAGTACCACTGCATTGAAATTTCAAATTTTCACCAAATAGATTTAAAAAAAAAAAAAAAACCTAGTAGTTTAGAAACTACATTCAATTTACTATAGATTGTATTCTTACATATTTTTGAAATAATATAGATAACTTATTCAAATTTTTACGTCAAGTTTCCTAACTCTGATTTTTTTTAATTTTTTGCCACTTAAGGGCCTATGTTTTCCATGATGATCCTGCACATACCCACTTATGACTTAAAATTAATGTTAAACTAGTGTTGTAATGTGTCTTGCAAATTAAAATTGGTTCTTGTGCTTTCCTAGGCTATGTGGACCTCATTTTAGTGTTGTAAAGTTTATTTAATCACACTTTCACATTGAATTTTATGTCCCAAGCACTAATTGACCTTTACATCATCACTAATAGGCCCCCATTAACCTATATTGTGCATCCCGAGGCAATATTTGATAAAATACTCGACAAGGGTGCAATTTAAACTTTAATTCCTTATCTCCTAGCATCTTAGTTGAAAAAATGGCCCTTGTGGGTCCCATTCACCATCCATGGTGAATCAATCCCATCTAGGTGGGACCCATTCTCCATGGGTGGTTAATGAGTCCCATTTGGCCCAATTTGGACTTTTGAGTGGGAAATTTTGGAATTTAATTTTAATATTACTTCATGTCGGCCTTTGGGATCCAATTTTTGGGCTAATAAGGTGGATTTCCTATAAAATCATGCCTCTAAACCCTCATTTAGATCGATTAACTCATTTTCATAATTCATTCATCATCCATATTCAAGTCAAGTAAGTTAGGTTTTTATCATTGCAAGACATCAAGAAAGCTTCTAAAGACATTCAAGGGTTGAATCTTCCTCCATTGTTGCAGAAATTCAAGATCAAAAATCATGGCAAGGTAATCAACTTCATTATTGCATGTTTCATTACATTCTTTCATCATTTTGGTTTAATTACCTAAAAGGGGTTTGACCAAGAAAAAAACCCCATGCCCTAACATTCAACTTCTCTCTCTCTTGTCTTGTGTTTTTTCAGATTTAGGCATCTTGGAAGATTGCATTGTAAGATTATTCAAGTCTTCCCTTCATTAATCAAGTCAAAATATCAACAAAAACTCACTTTCAAGTTTGGAAATCAGAGTTTCAGAAGCGAACACCTATATAGAATCAAAGTGCAGACCGAGAGCTCTGAATTCCACCTTTGAATATCCAAATATTCAAAAGTGGACTCATTCACCATGGCTAGTGAATGAGTCCCACTTCTAGGTCAATTTTGGATTTTTTGCATTTCTGGATACCCTTTTGTCCAAAACGAGTTCTGACTCAATTTCACAGAACCTAGAATAATACGCCCATAATGGTGAATGAGTCCTAGTAGTATAAATTTCTAGCCTTCATCCATATTCCAGGTGCACACTTTCAGTTTCGTCAAGTTCTATTGCAATTTGCATGCATTTCTAGATGTTTTTGCATTACACAATGTGTTTTCAAGCAAGTTACATTTCTTAGGTTTTGCATACTTAATCAACCAATCTTATCAATTAACTACATTTAGATCATTTCATTTAGTCATAATTCCATCATACATTCCTTAATTTGAATGAACCACCTAGATTTTGGCGAGGTTTATCTGTCTCCTTTTAGGTGAAAGATCCTAAGAGTTCAAGAGTAAGCCTATAAACCTCATGCCTTAAAATCTATGGTTCACTTCTCCATGGAAAAAACATGAACATGTAGAAAAATGAACCTATTGACAATTTCATGTGCAAACACCACATTAAGACTAGGAAACACATCCCAACAAAACAAAATTCAATGAAAAAAATGAAAGCAAACTACCCTAGATCAACCTAAATCTACGACTAACCACCTAATCTAATTATGTACAGGAGTGAGCTATAGTAGCTCAGGTACGGAAATAATTCTTAAGGTATTTCCCATTAACTGGTAATGGGACATCTTCTCTGGTCAGGGTCTTCAAGCGAAAGGCATAATTATCTCCTCAGATTTTAGAAATTTGAAAGGGACCAAGCCAAAGCTTGTCAAATTTATCACGTCCCCCTTTCTTCTAATGGGCATTATCCCAATATAGCACTAGATCAGCAACTCTAAAGGCCTTAACCTTGGCTCTATGATCGAACCATTGTTTAACTATGCCCTAATATTTGGAAAAATTCTCTATAGCTTCATCTCATTTTTCTTCTAAGTGGAGCAACTTGGCCATACGAACTTCAAGATGTTCTCCCTCATAGTATTCATTGATAAATTTTAGTGTGGCGATCTTAAGGTGTATAGGGAAAATGGGTTCCAATCCATAAAATAGTTGATATAGGGAGGTTCCTATCAAGTATGATCTACCCATATTGCAAACCCTAATTGGTTGTGCTAATCCTTAGGGTTCTTATCTAGTAGCTTATAGATGAATGCAAAAAAATTATTGTTAGTGGACTCAACTAATCCGTTACCCTGGGGGTTTAAATTTGATGCAAATTTTAGCATAATCCCATAATCAAAATCCCATCCCAAAAATTTTAGAGAGGAAAAGGCCATAGCATTATCACATACAAGAGAAAAAGGATATCCAAATTGGTTGATAATATATCCTTCAATAAAATTAATTACCACCTCAGTCATACATTGTCTACAAGAAATAGCTTTTGTAAACCTAGTACAGTAATTAGTAGCATTTAGAATGTACATGTGTCCCGCAGAGCATGGTGGGTTTATTTCACCAATGAAGTCTAGTCCCCACAAGGCAAATGGTCTTACCTCGACAACGGGTTGCAATGGAATAGCAATGTATTTCCCTAGGTAGTAGTAGTCTGAAAAATGTGGTAGGTTCATACATGGTTGTGAGCATCTTTAAATAGTGTAGGCCAGTAATACCCTACTCGTAAGATCCGATGAGTTGTTGGAGGACTTGATCCATGCCTTGTTCCAAAATTTTCATGAAATTCCCTCAATACTTCGTTGGCTTCAGCTTTCCCCATGCATCAGAGGTAGATCCCTTCATGGTTTTTCTTTTACATGGAACATTTTAGCATATAGCTACTACTCTTTAGACGTAGGGCTCATTTTTAGGCCCCTTCCAGGTGTGGTAGACATTTGTGGTTCAAAAAAAATATACAATGTTGTCATACCAATCATCGGGAGAACCATCCTCTAGCCTTTATTGTTGGGTAGTGAGTCCCAGATCAGTTTATGCCATCATATGTGTGAGGGCCTATTCTCAAACCAACTTCATTGGTTGTATCTCCATATGATACTCCTACAACATCACGACCCATTTTTCCCAATTTTCCCCTAGTTCATTTTGCATCAATAATATCTTAACTGTCGGTTCTAGAACAATAGAAAATACCTTGTTCCTTAAGATGTATTGTATGAACTTCTTGACACCATGAACTAGAGCGTATGCCTTCTTTTCAACACTAGGATAATTTGATTCAACATCTTTTAGTGGGGCACTCATGAATGCAATAGAATGATTACTTCCTTTATTACCTTTATGAGTCAACATGCTATCACATGAATGATCTAAGGCGAATGAGTATGTGTAGAATGGATTCAAATAATTAGGGCTAACTAAGATGAGAGCGTCAGCGATTTCCTTCTTTATTTCTGCAAAGGCCTGCTTCACCTTTGGTGTCCATTCAACCCTAGTGTCATGCTTGATCATAGCATTCAATGGTTTAACAATTTTAGGGAACCTTGTGATAAAATTCCTTACAAATTTAATCTTTCCAAAGAAGGACTTCATTTCTTTCTTGCTACTAGGGGGCTGAAATTTTAAGATATCTTGAATACACTTTGGTTCAATGGTTATACCACTCTCTGAGATTACGTGTCCTAGAAATTTTCCCTCTGCTACTCTAAAGATACATTTTTTAGATTCAATGAAATGCCAAACTCCCTGCACTTTTGGAACACTTTACATAAATCAAAAACATGGTTGCCTCTCCTCTTTCAAAATAGTGTGAGGTCATCGATATAGATGATAATGCATTTTTTGATTAGATCCTTGAAGGAAATGTCCATAGCACACTGGAATGTTTCCCCTACATTGATTAAATTGGAAGGCATCCTTCTATATGCAAAGGTACCCCATTTTGTGGTGAAGGCAGTCTTATGTCTATCCTCATACTACACCATCACCTAGTTATAGCCTAAATATCCATCGAGGAAGGACATCATCTATGAACCATTGAAGATCTATAATACTTCATCCAGTGATGACACTGGATAGTTGTCATTCTCTGAGGCACGATTTAGATTTCTGAAATCCACGCATAATTGAATATCACCATTCTTCTTCTGGAATGGAACCAAAATTTCCACCCAAGTGGAGTGTCGAATGGGGAAGATGATACATTTGGAAAACAACTTCTTCACTTCCTTGAGAATGATATGTTCCAGTAGTGCATTGATTGGTCATTGGTGCTTCCTAAAGGGCTTCACACCTAGTTTGAGGGGGATAGTGTGAGTGATGATGGAGGTATCATATATCTTGAGGTCCTCATAACCCCAAGCTACGATGTCATGGTATGTGTGCAGTGCCTCAATTATCCCTTTTCTTTCTTTCGGAGTGTAGACCTTGCCAACAAAAATAATTTTTACATTCTCTTCGGGACCCAAATTATGCATATCATATTGATTGTCTATGGAGTCCTTTTTGGCATGCTAATTTTGAACCCTTATGTAGTGGAAGATTCTCTCCAAATGGACCATGACCCTGGGTATCGTATTGGTCTTTAAATTAATGATCCCTTCGATATCAGGCTCTACCTCCTCATGTTCTACTTCATCTATGATCTAAGAGGAAAACACATCTGAGTTGGTAACAAATTCTAAGTTATGTTTCTCATACCCAAACACTTGGAAATTGGTGACATTGTCTAGCATAGATGGGTTAGGGGTGAGCTCTACTATGAATTTATTCAAGCCAGCTAATGACAAGGGTTGTAGGGTGTTGGCCACTTGTGCTAATACATCAACCATTTGGTTTTTACCTCGAGGAATTAGCTAAATATTAAATGCATCAAATCCCTTTATTAGATCCCACACCCTATGGCTATAGTTAGTCAACCTTCGATCATGGAATGAGTATAGCTTTCTACCTACTTGACTATTAACTGTGAATCTCCAAAAATTTGCAATACCTTAACCCTTTTTCGCAATGCCATCAATAACCCATGTACTAACACTTCATACTCTGCTACATTATTTGTACAATAAAATTGCAATCTGTGTGTAGTAAAGAAAGTCTTAACGGAGGGACTGGTCAGCTCAAATCCCACTCTCACTCCTTTCTTTTATTTGGATCCATCAAAGCGTAGCATCTGGAAATTAGGAGGGTGTTCATTCTTTGAAATAGTAGAGCATACATCACTCCTTGGTATAGAGTCTAATTTTGTATCATCTTTTTTTAAAATTTTGACTGGTTTTGGTCCTATGATCCCTCGACCCAAGTTCCTACTAGAGCAAACTGCCTTTCGATTTGACCTACAACCTTTTGAAAAAGGCAACACTCAAAATTAGAGTGAGATGCATCATGTACTCTGCACCAGTTAGGTAGTAACAACTCCTTGAAACCCATCATCACTCCCAGATAGATCTGATCTTGTATGCAATTATTCATGAACTCTTGGAAACTATCGAACTCTCCAAGATTCTCGTCATCTTGAAAATATTCATTATTAGATTCAATTGTTACTTCAATATAGTTGGGATGAGTGATCAATTTTGTGGGCACATGATGTAGCATGAGAACTTCTTCTACCTCTTCTTCTTCACCATCATTTGTAACTAGGACATAATTCCTGAGTTCTATTTCTATGAACAACACTTCATTTGTCTTGTTATACTTGGTTATCATAAATCTCATCCTTGGCTCACATTCAATCCTGATCTGATTGGGCACCCCTTCCAAGGTAGCCACATATGTGAATGATCAGTTGAAGTGTAACCATTAAGAGCTCAGGTGAGGTCTCTTCCTAGGTGTCAGCCTCCTACAATGATTTAAAAACTAGGCCTTTATAATTATGATTCAAAGATTGGACATCTAACCTGAATAGCTATTTCAATTATCATGAAGGTGCATTTAACTTGTCAACCCAGGGATGTGAACTTGAAATGGGTCAACACAGTATGTGCACTAGGAACCCAAAGTAGTCATTTTCATTCTATAACTAAGAAAGGCACAATGCTGAAAGTAAATTTCTTAGAAAGGAATAACAAAAATGTTGAACATCAACCAAAAAATACACTAAGTTGAAATGCATGACAGAAATGAAAATTTGAGAAAACAAACAAAACACTACTCTGTCTGCTTTGATTGTAGGAACAGACACAAAATGGAATTCTAGTGGCTGCAGGAACAGTCAGTGCTAGATTCTTAACTAATTATTGAATAGAAAGTAATACCAAAATAATACTAAACTAAAGGACGAATTACTCACCAAGTGGTCCCCCTTGGATAAGTATCCTCTAAAAACTAATGAGAACTCAGATGCTTAAACTTAGAACTTCATTTTATTCATTGGAATTCATGAGTACAAAAGAGTAGCATAATTATATTGCTAAAAACTGTAAGAATGCAAGTACAATATCATATCACACAACCTCTAGAGAAGGATCATATGATCCTTATTTATACTATCAACTAAGATGGGTGGTCAACTTCATGTACTAGGAAGATGCCATTTAGGTAAAATAGAGAAAGTGGAGCGGTGGTTATGTATGCATGGAATCCAGTCAGACATGCATGTCCACACGTAGATTTAGCATTGCAATAACGTGCATATTTTCTCAACATCAATAAAGACCACTACAAGGCGGTTGTGTACCTTGGTATTTTACCCTATTTTAAAGTGCAAAATATCTTAAAATGCAAATGATAAAACACTAAGAACACTTCAATGATTAGCCTAAAGAGTGATAAAATAAGGAAAATAGATGAAATAAAATGCAAATTGATTATACCTTCCTTGTTGTTGAAGACTCCTTGGTTGGCCCTTGATTTAGATGAATTTGTATGCTCCTTAGATGGCTTTTGATGTTACTAGATGCAAGATTGATAATGCAAAATGACTAAATGGATGGCTAAATGATAGCAAATGCTTGAGAATGCAAATTGGCAGCATAAGGTTGCTCAAAAAAAATTTGTTGGAAATGCCTTAGATAAAGGGATATTTATAAAGAAACTTGAATTCTCTAGAGAATTCAATGGTTGAGATTTATCCAACAAGGCCAAGATGAAGGGCTAAGGTGAGTTGAGGACTCACAAGCCCTCACATCTTGACATGTGGATTGTGAAGTGGATAAAGGTAGGATGATGTGTAGGTGATGTGGAAGAAAGGTACATGATGTGGAGGAAGGACAAGTACCTTCCAAGTACCTTGGGGAGTGAAAATATTTCTTTAAAAAAGAACTTCTTATCCCCAAGTGGGAGTGAAAATGACACTTGAAGAATTTTGTAATTTCTCAAAAATCTCCATGGGAAAAGAGAAAGAGGTTGGAGAAATAAATGTGTATTAAAAATTCGCATTTATAGGAGAATCTAATGGATAAGTGAGGGTCTCCAAAAAGGTGGGAATTGGTCACATGTGCATGAGGTGACATGTCAAACATTCTAGAAGCCTTGGAAAGACAAAATGTGAGTTAAAAATTCACATGGGGAGGAGATAGACATAGGATGAATAAATGAGAATTAAAAATTCTCATGGGAAAGAGGGTCAATGTCCAAAAAGGAAAAATGGAAAGATTGACTAAAAAGTGGTGTTAAAAATGGTTAATGACTTTGATTAAAGTTGTGCAAATACTTGATTATGATAATTAATGGAAGATTAGGGACAAGTGGCAAACATAGGAGGATGTGACATTAATCCTTGATTAAGAGGATGCACACCCTAAATATAAATTAATTAAATTAATTCATATTAGAGATGGATTATGGAGGATGTGACAAGGAGGGAGAAAAGAAGAATTTTAAATTGATTTTAATTCAAAAGATTAGGATGACTAAATTAAATAAATTGGTGTATTTATTTAATTTAGAGAAGATAAAGGCACCAGATAAAGTGTTTAATTATTAAATTAAATACTTTAAGAGTCTTATGTAGGAAGTGTAATATTAATTAAATTAATTAATATTGACATAATTGATGAATAAAGAGGTAAATTTGATCATATGGGAGTGATCAAATTTGGGTGTCTACATTTTGCCCCTCTTAGAAATATTGTTAAAATAACAATATTTCAAAGAAAAATAAAATGTCGAGAATGAAGAAAGTGATAGGGATTGATGCCCCAGCCTAAAAGAGGAGGGGAAAAAAGGAGAGGGATGCCCCAGTGCCCACCTCAAATGGATGGAAGAAAGTGATAGGGTATGTCCCCTTGAGAGGGCAGTTGGGGAAGAAAGAAGGGGGCCCCGGATGACTTCTCGATAGAAAGAAATGGAAACCGTTGGATAGAGGGAAAAAAACTAAGCAACTTTGACTTTTGAACGGAGTTGATTGGACGTATGGTTTGCAAATGGCGGCTCCAAGAAAGAAGGGGATTAGTTGGAAGGAAAAAAGGTAAATAAAAGGTGAAAAATACCTTTTATTTGAAAAAGGGGGAAAAGAGGGGTTAAAAGGTAATTTTAAGAATTACCTTGCCTCATTGTTACTGTAGCAAGTGAGGAAAGGGTGAAGAAGAGGGAGAGGAGATGGAGCAACAATGCCACAGGATTATGACATGGAGATCATTCACTGAGCAGACGACCTGTGGAGACGCTGGACCCACTTCACGATGCCCGACAAGGTGAGTACGAAAACCCATGCTATGTATTTTAAATATTTAACATGTTTTTTAGATAGGTAAGGAAAAAAAATAAAATATGGGTTTGGTGGACGGGGGGGAATAAGAAAATGGGTACGTCACAAAATTTAGAAAAAAACAATCAAGGTATAATTTAAGGGGGGGATATAGGGGGTGCGCCGCTGCACAGCGGGGCGTATGCACCCCGAGCTGGGTCGTACACACCCCGGAATGCGGCAGAGCCACTCCGGCAGTGGGGCGGAGCCGCCCCGGCAGCAGGTAGACACGCCCTGGTAGGGGCAGTGCCGCCCCGAGCTGGGTCGGGGCCGCCCCAGCAGTGCACGGCGGACACACCCTAGTAGGGGCCCGCCCTAGCAGCGCAGGGTGGACACACCCCGAGTTGGAGTGGAGCCGCCCCAGCAGCGCGGGGTGGACACACCCCAAGTTGGGGCGAAGCAGCCCTAGCGGCGCGGGGTAGACATACCCCGACAGGGGCAGGGCCGCCCCAATAGCGTGGGGCAAACAAGCCCCGACAGCTCTAGACGGACATGCCCCGAGCTGGGGCGTGGGCGCCCTGGCTGCGGCAGCCCAGGGTGAAGACACCCCGCAGGGGGCAGAGCCGCCGCAGGGAGGGGCAAACACGCCCTAGCAGCCCAGGGTGAACACGCCCCGCGGAGGGGCGGAGCCGCCCCAGGGAGGGGTGGACATGCCCCAGGAGCGCGGGCGGAGCTGCTATAGGAGCGGAGGCGGAGCTGCCCTGAGCGGGGGCGAAGCCACCATGGAAAGAAAAAGGGAGGAGAGGGATAGGGCAATGGAGGTCAAAAAGAAGAGACCACCCCAATGGGGGCAAGATGAGGATGAAGAAAGAATAAAACTAAAGATGTCACAGGGCCAGGAAGATTGTAGACTGATAATTGGTTGATGTGGATGCAGGGTTTGGGGCGGATACAGACACATGAGCGACGGTCGGAGGTACTAACAACGACCATAGCAATGATAAAGGGCGTGGATCATGCGGCCTTAGAGCATGCGGGGTTATTGCATTTTTTAGAAGTGCCAGTCATAAGGGTGCATCGAGTGATGCTGACAGCCATGATATAGAGATGGAGTTCAGAGACATTGACATTTCGTCTGCCGACGGGGGAGATGACAGTTACACTGGAGGATGTATGGCGCATCTTGAAGCTACCGATAACAGGGAGATTGCTGAGTGATGTGGTGTCGAGCGGGGCTGAGTTAGAGCAGACCATGATAGTGCTATTTGGACATGTTGCCCTGCCTATTCAGGGTCCGCAGTTGGATCTAGATAGATGCCTGACAGTGGGAGTACCACCTTTGTCGTTATTCCTAGCTGGGTTGATTAGTGGGATATTGCTGCCATATCGTAGCAAGCGGTATTGTAGCCTGAGGTTTATGGAGGCGATTCGACACATTGTGGAGTGGCGTAAGGGATAGATTGCATGGGGTGCTTGTGTCCTAGCCTAGTTGTATAGAGATATGCATCTGATTTGTTATCGGGAGGCAGTGAGTTTGACACACGACTCTGCTATAGGTGTGGGCATGGGAGCATATTATGGTGTTGAGACCGATTGTTGTTAGGGAGGGAGATGTGGATGATACAGAGCCACTGGTATGGGGGTATGCAGAGGCAAAGAGCTAGGTTGTTTGGCATAGGGGGTTGGGAGATGTGGAGGGATGGAGGAGGATGGTGGATGATTTGGAGGAGGGAGACATAGTGTGGCGACCTTATATGCATCGACGCTTCAGGGGATGGAGAGAGTAGACTGAGAGACAGAGTGGGTACTTTATGGCTCAATGTGTCCTGATTGGGATTCTTCCGCGGATAATGGAGATGCACCGACAAGATAGGGTGATGAGATAGTTTGGGCTGACACAGGATATTCCCGGTGCATCGGTGATGTTTCAGTGGCTCACTAGAGAGTAACCATGGGGGTGTGTGATTAGCCCGAGGGAGGCCAGAGTAGCATGGGCAGTGACAATGAAGGTAGCCTATCTTGGGAGATGTGTGGGAGCAAGAGGATGCAAGGGTGACAAAGCGATATGACTGGTAGTTTCACAACCACCAATGGGAGAGGATTACACCATTGGTGCCAGTTGTAGGAGTCATAGGATTTGGATCAGAGGATGAGCGTCGCAGGGCTAGAGAGCGAGTATGACATGAGGGTGGGAGAGGTCCCCGGTGGGAGGTGGGAAGAGAGAGGATGGAGGCAGTGGGATGGGAAGCGAGGAGGAGGAGGATGACTAGGGGGTAGCAAAGGAGGGTGAGAAAGGCGGTACAATAGGAGGGTGGGAGAGATCTTGAGCCAGATGTGGGAGGACAGGAAGAGGTAGAGGTGGAGATGATACACTTAGTGGAGGGTAGAGCGGGCTAGTAGATTGGTATATGGGGTAAGGTACGACAGAGGAGAGTGTTGGTACGGGCCGAGCAAGGAGGGGAGAGACAGCAGGATGAAGGTCAGGAGGTAATGGAGGCTAGGAGTCAGTCAGAGATGATAGCGGGCAGGAGATGACTGATGAGGGTACAGACCGTGACAGAGCCGGAGGGGATGGGTGGGGGACGACAGCAGGAGGGAGCCCGAGAGGAGACTAAGGCCATGAGTCAGCTAGAGAGGATAGCGGGCAGGAGGAGACTAATGAGGATACCTACTATGATAGAGCCGGAGGGGATGGGTGGGAGTGGTCAGTAGGATCAGGCCCAAGAGGAGATTGAGGGCAAGAGTCAGTCAGAGAGGATGGGGAGTAGGGGATGACAGAGGGGGGGCATATGGTATCAGGGTAGGAGCCTCCCATTGTAGAGATAGGGGAGAGTGAGGATGAGGAGTAGCCAGAGATAGGAGATCCAAGGAGATTGATGAGAGTGGGGAGGCATGGTCAGCCGCAAAGAGTGTGAGTTCGTCCTTCCATGGAGGACTTGGAGGATCAGCAGGAGCAGGAGGGTAGGGAGAGTGATGATTCCATGGAGATAGACAGAGATATGCTAGATATGGATATTTGGGATGCAGAGCCATTGGCGGTAGTTCCTATCATGACCTCAGGAGATTCGATTGTTCAGCTGAGAGACACTATAGAGAGGCTTCAGAGCACATATCAGAGGTTGAGGGTGGCAAAGGCAGAGGTGATCAGACTCAGAGTCGAGCTATCAAGAGCACCAGTAGCAGGTTAAAGGGATTATAGATTTATGGTAGAGGTGATGGGGAGGGAGAGGGAGGTACTGCTGGCTAACATATAGAGGCTACGAGATGAGTTAGCATATATTAGTTGGGACCGTGACAGACTATAGGCAAAGACCGTTATATTGCAGGTGAAAGGGGGGTCAGTGGGAATGCTGATCATGTATCAGCAGATAGTGGGCAATAGGTGGATGATCTCCGGCAGGAGCAAGATGAGCTACAAGAGAGTGTTTTGCTTAGAGCAGACGGTGGGAGAGATGGGGGTGATGCAGGAGAGGGAGAGACAAGTGAGGGAGAAAATTCATATTATGCAAGCAGAGAGAGATGCAGCACAGGCATGGGTACAGGTAGTGGAGACGGAGAGGGACACAGCATAGGCATGAGTTCAGGTGCTACAGGATGAGAGAGAGTTGGCAGAGGCACAGATTCATTCTCTTCAGAGGAGGAGAGAGGAGGAAGCCTTAGAGGTATTAGTGTTGAGAGGAGAGCGAGATTCAGCAGTGTTGAGAGTCCAGGAGTTGCAGGGGGAGAGGGATGGAGCAGTGGTTCAGTGGCAGGCCGCTTAGAGGGAGAGAGATGCTACGGTGATACGGATGCAAACACTGCAGGGGGAGCGGGATGTAGCAGTGGCACAGTGGCAATCTATGCAGGTTAGTGATGTGATGGGGAGAGATACGCATGGATTACAGGGGGAGAGAGATGTAGTAGTAGCCAAGGCAGTGGCTGTTGAGGAGATGAGAGATCGGATGCAGGTGGAGATGGCTCAATTACGCCTATCTCAGGAGGCCTAGGGGCAGGAGAAGAGAGTGATTACGAGGAATCAGGATAGGTATCATCAGGAGTAGAATTCTGCTTGGGTTCAGGTTGCGTTGCAAGAGGAGAATGCGAGAGAGGTAGGATTTTGAATGGCCGCATATTACCATTCAGTTCCAGACCCTACCCAATAGATATTTCAGTATACCCGACAGGCACCCTAGATGCCAGCACCATCACAGTCACTGGGGACACAGACTCGAGGTTACAGTGATTCACCGAGTGTTACACCAGGCAGGAGATCAATACCAGATTCCCCACAGAGATCAGATGTGGGTAGCTCATTTGGGAGATGACAGGTTACTGAGTTTTTGACAGATGCGGGGTGGAGCATGTAGGATTTATCGATAGAGATCAGAGAGGTTCCATATCTCTAGATTTTGTAGTTTATTATGGATATATGGTAGATTTTGATGTATGATGGACATGTGACACATATTATATTACTTTTGACTATGACATGGGACAGTTCTTATTGAAATTATGTTGTATGTTTCCTTTTGTGATGGGTGATTGTATGCATGTGTATATGATATTTCCTGCTTATGTGGATGGATATTTTGGGTTATTTATGCATGTGTATGATATTAGATGCTTATGTGGATGATTGGGTGTATGTATTTGTGGGATATGGATGATTTTATTAATGCAGATATGGTGATATGATATGCACACATGTTGTATCTATGATGATTTATATGTATGGATGTTCAGTTAACTTATTTGTCATATATATAGATGTGTATGATGGATTTTGTATGAACATTTTATATATGTAGGATGTGATGTATTATGAGTCTGACACTTTGTGATGTAGGTGGCGATGTATGCGTGGTTCTAACTTATGGTGATGCAGGTGACAATGTATGTGTGGTTCTAATATGCAGGTGGTGATGTTTGTGTGATTAATAGAATGACTAATATGCAATAATGCTCTTGTATTTTAGAGGAAATAACACATGTCCATAAGTGCCAATAAGAACTGACATGATAATGGAAGGTAGATATGTAGTGATTGTGAGAATGGGTGTCATTTGGCATCTATCAAAAATTATTAGTATCCTAAGAGGAATGGAAAAGAGTGGGATAAAGTATTTGCACAACCAAAATCATAGGGTGAATGCAATGCAACAGATGATGAAATGCAATCCTAATATGAGTTGCCATCTTTCGAGCATTGATATTTGCTATAGCATAAGATACCGAATACCCTGATATATAAGACCAGGACCAGTAGGCATCCAATGCATGAAACAAACACAACAAGCAAAATGGGGCTACCCCAACACCCCAAGGTGATGATGACCTTGGTCAGGCCAGGTATTGGGATAACCACAAACACACAATGATGCCCCAGCGTAACACAAGACCTCAGGGATCTTGGTGGGTACTACATGGGACAACCGAAAAGGCAGCAAGAACGAAAAGACCAAGATGAACCCATATGTCGACTAGTCAAAGCACACCATGATATGATGGATCAAGGTGACCATGACAAGTGTTGATAGTGAGCTCAAATGATAAATAAATTCCAAAACATCAAAAGATTACAATTAAAATCAAAACATCCTTTGCCATAGGATCAGGGTGATGGATAGGATTGATGAGGTCTGCTAGGAAGGATGCATCCTGTTGAGACCGATGATGGATAGTAAACTAAAATGACCCAGTTTGACGCCAGATGCTTTTCATTAACTAAATATTTTGATAATATTAGGATTTTATTTGAGAGAAATAATCCAGATGAGGACATAGACTAACACATCCTACAAACCTAGGGGCTCGGGGGCCGATTAGAGATTAGCCTTGCCTATATGAAAGTGTAGAGCCCTCATAGTTCATGAAAAGACCATGGATAAAGCGAAAAGAGGATGATGAAGGTGAATGATGGATGACAAGACGCTATGGTCAAAATACCCTGGGGGCAAATCAAATGATCATCCTTGCCTACGTGATAGCGCAGGAGCAACATAATTCGACTAGTGATGCGGAAGGATGAGATCTATATGGAGACCGACACGATGGATGATCCTATATGGTGACACAGACCGACCGACAAAGGGATTGAATGACATAAGCTCAAAGTGGGATACTAAAATGCCCAGGATGAAAAATAGAGTAGATGGGTCATCCAATGCTTAATCAATATATACCAAGCGGCCTAGGCTGAGGTGGGTGAGGATGATAGTGCGGATGAAAGCATAAAATAACTAAGATGTCAGGTAGATAATGATTAAGCCCTCTACGGATGACACCTATTACCAGGTTTTCACCATCCATACTTATCCAAGGCACCACCAAGAGGTGGTTTTCACCATAGGACAGATTTATTTTTCTTTACTATTTTCTCGATTTTTTATTATTTTTGTGATTTTCCCTTCATTAGGTGGGGTTACCAAGCAGACTTAGGCATAGAACTTCTTGAGTTGTGTTATGTTGATGGGTTCGTCAAAGGGTAGTCAACCCATAGGCCCTAGATCCATATTTGGCAGCTATGATATAAGGTCCTAGCTAGTTTGCTTCAAATTTTCCCTTTTTATCACGATCTTGTTGAGTGTGTTGGTTCTCTTTAAGAACAAGCTCACCAACCTGGAATTGTCGAGGACGGACCTTTTTATTGTAATTACATTTGAGGTGATTTTGGTATGCTTGTAGGTGATCATAGGATTTTATTCTTCATTCATCTAGTAATTCCAGCTGTGCAAGCTATGCAACATGGGCATCTTCTTCACTAATAAGATTCTTTAGAGAAATCCTCAATGATGGAAGCTCAACTTCAATTGGAAAGATGGCTTCAGCACCATATACTAAAGAATAGGGTGTGGCACCTATCGAGGTGTGGATGGATGTGCAGTATGCCCAGAGGGCAGGATGAATATGGAGGTGCCAATCTCGTCCAGTGTTATTGACAACCTTTTTGAGGATGCAGATAAGGGTCTTGTTGGTGACCATTGCCCTAAGGGTAATAAGGTGTTGACCAATGATGCTGGATATGAAAGGTGTTGTAGAGGTGTTTCATGGCTTGGTTTTTGAAGGGTTTTTTGTTATCAGAGAGGATGGTGGATGGGATACCATATCGGCAAAGAATATGGTAAATGATAAATTTTGAGATTTGGACACCGGTGATTTGTGAGAGTGGCATTGCTTCCACCCACTTAGTGAAGTATTCAATGGCGGTAATTATGAATGTATGGCCATCGAATGATGGTAGGTAAATCTTTCCAATCAAGTTGAAACCCCATTGAGAAAAGGGCCATGGTGCTAGGAGGGGCTGAAGATCTTGTGCTGGCGCGTGAATCAAATCTGCGTGTTGTTGGCATGGAAGGCACTTCTTCACAAATTCACAAGTATCATGTTCCAATGTAGGCCAATAATATCCAGCTCGTAGGATCCTTTTGGCCAGATCCATACCATTTGAGTGAGCTCCACAAATACCACCATGTACTTCCATTAGTGCCACGTGGGCCTCAATCTCATTCAGACATCTAAGGAGGATTCCATCATACCCACGATGATAAAGCGTATCACTGACAATGATGTATCGGGAAGAGCGATGAATAAAGGATTTGTGTTGGCTATGTGTAAGTTCTAGGGGTATGATATTATCATGGAGATAGGTGTATATATGCTGGTACCATGGGGAGGTGGGACCTACAATATTGCACACCATATCAGTCTCAAGAATATCATATGCAAGGATTAAAAGTTGTTCAACAAGAAACACACATTCTGTTCAATCTTTAGGCATGTCGATTAGGGAACCAATAGTGGCCATTGCATCTGCCGCTTTATTCTATACCCGAGGAATTTGATCAAACTGTATGAAAGTGAAGTATTTCTTGAAATCATCCACCATGCATTTGTAGGGTAATAGCTTATCATCTTTGGTTAGGAACTCATCATTAACCTATCTAATGACTAGCAAAGAATCACCAAAGACTTTTAGGTGAGTTATATGCCATTGTTTTGCAATTCAAAGGCCGGTGAGGAGGGCTTCATACTCTGCGATGTTGTTGGTACATGGGAATTCTATCCTGAATGATTTTGGGATGTAGTCACCTTGGGGGTAATTAATAAAATTCCTGCTCTAGATCCACTATGAGTGTATGAGCCATCAAAATATAGCGTCCAAGCTGGTGCTTTTGTAACTATGCAGACTTCTTCATCTGGGAATTTAGTGTCTAGCAGGTAGGCATCTACTAATAGTGTCTCAGCCAACTGATCAGCTATGACCTGTCCTTTTATGGCTTTTTGCTCTACATACTCTATGTCAAATTCGCTTAGGAGCATGACCCATTTGGCCATGCGGCCAGTCAAAGTGGTTCTAGATAACAAATACTTCAGGGGATCAATTTTAGCGACTAATTTGACTGGATGGCTGAGCATGTAATTATGGTGTTTCTGTGTAATGAAGACGAGTGTGAGGTAGGCCTTTTCCTTGGGGGAGTAGTTTAATTCGTAGCTGACCAATGTCTGACTGATGTAGTAGATCGCCCTCTCTTTTGATGATTCATCATGTTGTGCCACGAATGCCCCTAGCGTGATTGAAGTGGCAAAGATGTAAAGCAGGAGGGGTTTTCCTGGAATAGGTGGCACTAAGATCGGTGGATGAGCTAAATATTCCTTAATTTTATCAAAACCCATCTGACACTGCTGGTTCCATTGGAAGGTGGAATCTTTCTTCAAAAGATGAGTGAATGGCTGACACTTATCTACTAGCTAGGCTATGAATCGATGGATGGACTGCACATTCCCCTGGAGGCTTCTTAACTATTTCAGATTACGTAGAGGTGGCATGTCCAGGATAGCCTTTACCTTGGCAGGATCAACCTCAATGCCCCTGTGAGAGACTATGAAACCCAACAACTTTCCTGACATGACCCCAAAGACACACTTTTTTGGATTTAGCCACAACTTGTAATGCTCTAACCGTTCAAAGATCTTTTTCAGGATAGTAGGATGTTCTGCTCATGTTGTAGATTTCCCTAACAAGTCGTCAACATAATCCTCCATGATGATATGGATAAGATCATGGAAGATGACCGTCATTGCGCTCTAATATGTTGCCCCTGCATTTTTGAGACCAAAGGGCATAACATTGTAACAGAAAGTGCCCCAAGGTGTTGTGAAGGTGGTCTTATGTTGGTCCTTAGGTGCAATTCAAATCTGGTTATAACCAGAGAAGCCATCCATAAGGGAGAGCATCTCATGTCCTACTGTGAGGTTGACCAACATGTCAATGTTAGGCAGAGGGAAGTCATCTTTTGGACAGGCCTTGTTAAGTTCCCTGAAGTTTGTGCAGATTCGAATATCTCCATTTGGTTTGGCAACTGGTACTATATTGGAGATCCATTCAGAGTAGTCAATTGGTCTAATAAAACCTACCTCTAGTAACTTTTCCAATTCCTTTTTGACTAACAATGCTACCTGTGGGTGCATCTTACGGAGCTTTTGTTTGACAGGGTTGGCATTTGGGTGAACGTCTAAATGATGAACCACTAAGGCAGGGTCTAAGCCTAGCATGTCTGAGTATGACCAAGCAAAGTTAATGATTCCCTCTTCGAGTAGTTGCACGATGACTAGATACTCTTGCTCTGAGAGTGACTTAGCTACATAGGTGATTTTAGGAGTTTCCGCAGTACCCAGATTAACTTCTTGAGTCTCTTCAATTAGAATAGATGATCGGGCAGATAACTGAGTTCCCACAAGGGGAAGATGAACATCTCCATCTTTCAGCGCCTCTTCGAGCTTTTCGCCATCAGATTCGTCCTTTATTTTTACTTTTTCAAGGTCAAAAAGTGCCTCATGGAGGTTTTCACTAGATGACCACTTTTTACTTTTCTTATTCTTATTTTTGTGATGAGAGTGTTCATCCTCCCCTAATCCCATAAGGTTGACATATGTATCTGTAGACATATTGACAGGTGTGCCATTACGTAGGTCCCAATCAATAAGCTCGGGGTGGCAAAGGGATAAGCTAATGGTGCAGACGAATAGGCATTCGAACATGGATGATAAGTTGGTGTGATCGATGTCATCATATGCACGTATGATGGATTCCTCCTTGGGTATATCTACCAATGAGCCTTTGTCCATGGTGACACTATAGGAGGTATTAGAATATGTTGCAGGGCCTTTCTATTTTTTATCATATCCAATGCCTATGTTCTTTGGTAGCTTTGATGTATCAATAGGTTGCAACCGCCCATGTTCTTCTTTACCTAGGCCCCTGCCTTGGTAGTTATATTTTTCTACAAACTTAGCCGACCACGGATATGCTTCCTGAAAATATTCCTTTAGAGGAGGATCTGGCTGGCGTTCTTCTTGGTAGACCCATTGGCTTAAGTCCTCTTCTAGTGCATCTATCTTAACACTTGGGGATCTGAAGGTGGTGGTAGGGATATTTTTACCACTGAAGGTGATGGTCTTGTCTTCCTTTGGAGTAGCATGCGAAGGTTGACCATACTCATGTGGTGACAATGGCATGGTTGCGACATTGAGAGCAGTATGCATTTCATATTCACCACACCCTTTGTCAATGATCTGGACTTTGGTGACTATAAGATCAATGGTGGAAGATGGAGTGGTTATCGCGATGGAGGGTGGATTAGTGGATGATGACTGGGATGCCCCCATTTCCACCCCGGGACAATAATGTAAATGGGGAAATGACACTTCTAAAGCACGACAATATTCAAATGGTTGGGGGTCAGCGTAGATGGTGACTTCTTGTCTGTTGATGGGGAATTTTAGGCACTGATGGTACGTGGAGGCGACAGCTTGCATAGCATGGAGCCACAGGCGGCCAAGGAGGAGATTATATGGAAAGTCCAGATCAAGGACACGATAGGTAGTGTATTGAAGCACAGGTCCCACTTGGATAGGAAGACTGATAATTCCCTCTGAATTCCTTTCTGCATTATCATAGGCTTTGATTGTGATGATCTGATTACTTAAATCTGCTTGAGTATACCCCACCTATTTTATAAATTTCAAAGTACACAAATTGAGGGCAGAGCCATTATCTACCAAAACCCTTTTTATTTTATGGCGAGCAACCACGAATTCGATATGTAAGGGGCGATTATGATTGACATCGATGTTTGGCATATCGTTTTGGCTGAAGTGTAGTTGATGGGATAAAGCCAAGTGTACTACCAAAGCTTGGAATTGCATGGGGTCGATGTCATTTGGCACACGGGTTTCCTGTAGGGCTCTGTTGAGGATTTCTTGATGTACAGGGGAAGACCTAAGCAAATCCAAAATGGATATATGAGTAGGGGTCTTTCCTAAGTGATCAAGGATGTTGTACTGAGAACTTACAAGAGTTGATTGGGTGGGTGCAGAGGCTGCAGGGACAGTGATGCGAGCTCGTCGTGTAGTAACAATACATTGAGGGTCTTTAGCTTTAACATGTATCATGGATACATGGGGTTCCACCTGCTCAATGTAATGAATAACACCCTCATAATTGAAGGGTACATTCTTGTAGCTCACATTATTTGTGCTATTTTCTTGGGGATTATTGCTAGATGTGCTTGGGCCTTGATTATGGTTTGAAAAGGCATTTTGATATATCTGTAATTGAGCATTGGATGACAAAGCTTGACTGGGGTCAACCTTGATATCACCTCGATCAATGAGATCTTTGATGTAGTTTTTTAGACCCTGACACTTGTTTAAAGAGTGTCCTTTGATTTTATGGAACTCACAATACTCATTTTCCTTAAACCATGTGAGCTTGGGTTTGGACTCATCAAATGGCTTGGTGATAGGGTACGTGATGGGATAGTTGATTTGTAAAAACTTATTAAAGACAACACTCAAAGGTTCTCCTAATTGAGCATACTGACGTTTGGTGTTCCCCTGATTGTTCTGGTTCAACTGTTGAGGAGGACGAGGTGTCCCCTGTGGTATAGAGATGGCGTTAGGTACAGACGATTGTTGTTTTTGGGATGTATTAGCCACTTGGACATGCTTAGTGTCTGAAGCACCGTCATTCACTGCATTCTTATTTTTGTTCCAGAATTGTGGTTTATCGCCGAATGACCTCTCTTTATCATGACTATGTATTTTAATGTGTCCCTTGGAAATAAGGGCACGTTCAAGGATGGGTCCTTTTTCCACTATCTACGTGAAAGTGGTCACACAATGTAACCTAAAATTATGGGCCATGTCGGGATGAGAGTTTTCCACAAATAGAGTGACCATGTCTTTTTCTTTCAGAGAGGTCTTCATTCGGCTTGCTAATGAACACCACCTTTGTAGGTAGCTAGTAAAGGTTTCCCCTTCACGTTGTTTCACTTTGAGGAGATCCAAGGTGTCTGTGTCCTCCAAATTGAAAGAGAAGTAAGATACAAATTTTTTTGACATGTCTGCAAAAGTTTTTATGGACCCTTTTTTGAGGGTCATGAACCAATCCATGGTGTGGCTTGTCAGGCTTCATGGGAATAGGCGCAAGAGATAGTTGTCATTGTGCATGACCTCTTGACATTGGGAGTAAAATTCCTACAAGTGAGCCTTACGGTCTTTGTTTCCCTTGTATTTGTCAAACTTTGGTATTTCAAAATGTTTAGGAAACGGGATTAATGAGATGGAGGGATCAGATGGATATGGGCATATGTCTTCAAATTTGAATGATTGTTTGGTAGCCCCGGCTTGAAGGTCTTTCAGAGTAGCTTTGATTTCCAACAGATCCGAGTTGGCCAATGGCGGGTTGGGGGGATATTGATGAGAGAGCGTCAGATTGTTGAAATACAGATTTGGATAGTTGGATGATGACATGCCTTGTTGGTAAGATGGGGGATTTTTTTGATATGGGGGTTGTTGTTGTGAGGTATAGTACGGATTTGTTTGATAAAAGTCTGGGGTGGGATATTGAGGAGCTTGGATGGGATGTTGCGTGTTGGTTTGTTGGTGTTGAAGGTACTATTGTGATTGTTGGGAGATCGCATAAAGCGGTTGTTGGTGAAATTTCTGTTGATTGTGATAGTAGTAGTGTTGAGGGGGTTGTTGTTGTGATGTCAACTATTGTATGGCTCGAGATGGGATGTTATGTTGCGGTTGAGCTTGCAGACGCAAAATGGATGTGAGAATGGGGGATATGGTTTGAGCAATAGGTCGAGATGGATTGCCTTGTGGTTGGTAGGGTGGTTGTTGTGAAGAGACCAAAGCATTATGTATAGGTTGTTGCTGATGAGATGGCTGAGGTAGCGTAGAAGTGTTTTGTTGAGGGGGTTGTTGGGTACCACCCAGAACGTTCAGCTAGGATGTGCCTGGTGGAGGCAATTGAGATGAAACGTTGGATTGGTAAAGCTATTGAGATGTATATGAGGATGATGGTAGATGAGTGGCCCCAGGAGGTGGAGGCGATGTGGAAAAGGGGGTGCCCCCAGGGTTGACTGTAGGTTGATTCGAAAGAGGGGGTGTTGTTAGTGGCGGAGGTTGTGGAACATTTTGTGGCATACCACAGGCAAAAGGATTATTGGGATCAGGCATTTGAGGACCTCCCATAACTGAGGTTGAAGTGTGTGGGGGATGGTTAACCTGATAGAGAATAGCATCACCAAATTCAGGTTGATGCCAACCCTCAACTGGAGGAGCATTGGGGAAGTATGAACCTTCTGGTGCATTTTGTGAACCTTGGAGTACATTAGATGGGGAACTCCTATATTTGGACAAGTCAACACCCGAGGGGGGTTTGACACCCTTCTCAATTAGGTGGGCCAAAATTTCTTCCCCATGTTTTTTGAATAGACGGTCAGTCATTTGCACATTGGTGGGATTATTAAAATGTTCCTCAAGTGTGAGTTCAAGTTGATTAGCCATACTCTCTTCACTGTGTGGTGAGTTGTTCTGATTTTCGGTGTTGGAGTGTGATGAAGTACCATTATGAGGATCTTGGGGGACGTTGTTAGGATCTTGGGCAATATTTGCACCATTGGTGGGATTTGTATTGTTATTAAGGTCTTGAGACATGTTTGCTTGGGAATTTTGACCTTGTTGTTGTTCCATTTGTCTCTTAACTTGTGACGTAGTTTGAATGGGCATGCAAATGTGCTATGGATGGATTATAAAGATGCTTTCGGCTGATGATTTGATTGTGATTGGATGAGATCTGATTTTGATGGGATTTGGATGTAGGTCAGATTTTGTTTGGATATATTGGATTGGATCAGATTTTGATGGGATCGGATTTTGATTGGCTAGATTGGATTTTGATTGAATTGGATTGGATTATTAAGATCAATAGGATTGCATTGGTTGAACGGATGTGATTTGATTGATTGGGTAATTTGATCAAATGATTGGTTTTGATAGATTGGGATGATTGAATGGGTATGATTGGATGATGAAAGATGTGAGAGACCCTGAGTTTAATCAAAGAAAGTTACCCTTAGTGACCTAGAGCTTTGATTGATTAAGAGGATGATCACGGCACCAAATCCACCTTAAGATAGAAATGGATTTATTTTGGCCGAGGATGATAATTTATGACACCGAATTTACTTCAAGATGGAAGAAAATTGATTTGGGTCGAAGTTAATGACTAATAATCAAATTCAAGTGCTATGGTCAATTTGGGTAACCACTTTGTAATACAAGGTTAAGGCGGCTTGGTTATGGGTGGTGTTTGGTGATGTAAATGGTAAAATTATGATGTTTGCTAGGTGAGAGTATGGACTTTGAATGGATTATGGGGAAATTAAAATGAACGGGTGGATTGAGAATAATTGTGGAGAATGAATGGGGATTTAGAATGGTTAAACAAAGGTTTGGAATGATAAGATGGAGGTTTAAACTGATCAAATGGAGGTTTTGCGAGACTTAGAGTGATGAAACAGAGGCTTGGGATTATGAGATAATGGTTGGGAATGGTTAAATGATGGTTTAGAGGCTAAAAAGATCCAAATGGGGCGATTTTGGGTGTTGAGGAGGGAAAATTCGCCCCTCTGCAGCAAATTAGGGGCGTAATCGCCTCACTACGAAAAATCAGGGGCATAGTCACCCCACTGCGGAAAATCAAGGGCGTAATCGCCCCACTATGGAAAATTAGGGGCGTAATCACCCCAATGCAAAAAATCAGGGGCGTAATCGCCTCACTGCAGAAAATCAGGGACTTGGTTTGATGAAAATGACTATGGCAAGGACTTTAAAATGACAATGATAAGGCCAATTTGTCAAGAATTTCACTGGTTTCTCACAAGAAAACACTCTCAAGCAAACACAATCCTATGATTAGTGTTAAGGGTATGGCCAAAGAGGTCTTAATCTAGGATGTACAAGGTGTCTAGGGATTCCTCAAAATACTCTCGCTACGTGAGGCACAACCGTGAACACCAGCCCATCACAAGCATGAGTCGGGAACCCCGGCGAGATACTAAAGGGCTCGGACCAACTCTTCACATCTATCTAGGTATCACCCTAGCTTCGATGCTCCACCAATTACGACATGACTGGATTGGGGTATAGCTTTCGCTCTCACCCCTTTATATACCCCGTCGGTACATGTGGTTGGAATCGTCCCTTGGGGTGATGAAATCCCCAAGTAGGTCCCACTAGAAAGAAAGCACTAACTATTTCCAACTACTCCCCAAGCTCACATGAAGTGCAAGGGGAAAGCGAAAACAAACTAATTCTCCCTTTGGGTAATAGAAAATATAGACACAACAAGCAATGAATATTACTGCCCCTAATTAAACTATGTTCTTAGATTAAGCCAAACAGCAAGGATATTTTAAAAAGTTTGAGCGAACGAATAGCCCTACAAGCAAATGTTAGATGTTTTATCCCACTTTCTTCATCATTTTCACAAAAATATGCTGCAAAAAGTTAGCAAAAAACACCAATACCCTTGCAAGAACAGTGTTAGGGGGTTAATATTTGAAAATAGCAAAAAAAAGAAGCCAAAATGATAGTTTTACCTTTCAAAATGTGTTGCTTCACGGTGACAAGGGGGCACAGTCACCCTTCTGCAGTAAATCAGGGGCACAGTCACCTCACTATGGAAAATTAGGGGCGTAATCGCCTCACTACAGAAAATTAGGGGCGCAGTCGCTTTACTATGAAAAATTAGGGGAATAATCGCCTCACTATGGAAAATCAGGGGCGTAGTCGCCCCACTACAGAAAATCAGGGGCACAATCACCCCACTGCAAAAAATGTGTTAGCCAAAAATAATTTTCAGCCCAGGGAGGGCGTAGTCGCCTCACTGTAGAAAACTAGGGGCGTAGTCACCCCACTGCGGAAAATCAAGGGCGTAGTCACCCCACTATGAAAAATCAGGGGCATAGTCGCCCCACTACGGAAAATCAGGGGCGTAGTCACCCCACTGCTGAAAAATCAGGGGCGTGGTCACCCCACTGCGACGTATTCTTGCAAAAAACTTAACAACAACAAACTTGAAATATAGGAACCCATTTGTGGGTCCCACCAGGTGTGCCAGAAATCTATACCTTGGAATTTTACCCTATTTTAATGTGCAAAATATATTAAAATGAAAATGATAAAACACTAAGAACACTTCAATGATTAGCCTAAAGAGTTATAAAACAAGAAAAATAGATGAAATAAAATGCAAATCGATTGTACCTTCCTTGTTGTTGAAGACTCCTTGGTTGGCCCTTGATTTAGATGAATTTGTATGCTCCTTAGATGGCTTTTGATGTTACTAGATGCAAGATTGATAATGTAAGATGACTAAATGGATGGCTAAATGATAGCAAATGCTTGAGAATGCAAATTGGCAGCATAAGGTTGCTCAAAAAAAATGTGTTGGAAATGCCTTAGAGAAAGGGGTATTTATAAAGAAACTTGAATTCTCTAGAGAATTCAATGGTTGAGATTTATCCAACAAGGCCAAGATGAAGGGCTAAGGTGAGTTGAGGACTCACAAGCCCTCACATCTTGACATGTGGATTGTGAAGTGGATAAAGGTAGGATGATGTGTAGGTGATGTGGAAGAGAGGTACATGATGTGGAGGAAGGACGAGTACCTTCCAAGTACCTTGGGGAGTGAGAAGATTTCTTTAAAAAGGAACTTCTTATCCCCAAGTGGGAGTGAAAATGACACTTGAAGAATTTTGGAATTTCTCAAAAATCTCCATGGGAAAAGAGAAAGAGGTTGGAGAAATAAATGTGTATTAAAAATTCACATTTATAGGAGAATCTAATGGATAAGAGAGGGTCTCCAAAAAGGTGGGAATTGGTCACATGTGCATGAGGTGACATGTCAAACATTCTAGAAGCCTTGGAAAGACAAAATATGAATTAAAAATTCACATGGGGAGGAGAGAGACATAGGATGAATAAATGAGAATTAAAAATTCTCATGGGAAAGAGGGTCAATGTCCAAAAAGGAAAAATGAAAAGATTGACTAAAAAGTGGTGCTAAAAATGGTTAATGACTTTGATTAAAGTTGTGCAAATACTTGATTATGATAATTAATGGAAGATTAGGGACAAGTGGCAAATGTAGGAGGATGTGACATTAATCCTTGATTAAGAGGATGCACACCCTAAATATGAATTAATTAAATTAATTCATATTAGAGATGGATTATGGAGGATGTGACAAGGAGGGAGAAAAGAAGAATTTTAAATTGATTTTAATTCAAAAGATTAAGATGACTAAATTAAATAAATTGGTGTATTTATTTAATTTAGAGAAGATAAAGGCACCAGATAAAGTGTTTAATTATTAAATTAAATACTTTAAGAGTCTTATGTGGGAAGTGTAATATTAATTAAATAAAATAATATTGACAGAATTGATGAATAAAGAGGTAAATTTGATCATATGGGAGTGATCAAATTTGGGTGTCTACAGCAGTTACATTTGATTTGCATGGGGAATCTCTTATCATTGACCTCCTTTGACCTTTGAATGATTCCCTTGTTGGACGTTATGGTGCATGCCCAGCTGGCAGTGTCTTTCTTAATTTACCATCCTCAAATTATATTTGCATGGCAATGTTAGTATGCATAATAATTGCATATTTGTAACCACCTTAAGGAAAATTTATTAACCACATGCAGGATTAATATAGATATTCCATATAACATGCCATTATCATTAAAGGTTTGCCGAAATAGGATTAGGCCCAATGTCTATAGTTTGAGGAAATATGATAAAAGTATCAATACCTAACATCAAATTCCATGATAACTTCAGCAACTAAATCACAAATTCTACCCAAAATTAGACCATAAATTCAACTCATCACTCCCCCCAACCTGAGGTTTTGTTGGTCCTCCAGTAGGGGAAGGGTTGTTCTTCTACTTGGTCAATGCTTTGAAATTTCCAACTGACAACTGTCACACATCAGAGTGTGTTGTGCATGAATCATGGTCCCAAAAGAATCCTCCCAATCTATCCAATCTAATCCATCTATGTCTCTCTATAGCAATATCATAGTGGTAGAACCTAAAGTTCAGTATAGGCCACATTAGGATGGGTGGCTGAAAAGTTAGGGGAAGCCAAAATTTCCCTTTTTTCCTTCCAGTGTGAATATATTTGTCAATTCTTTTAAGAGATGCAGCGTAGTTCTGGATGGAATGAGGCTCAGCCTGCTTGAGATCATCAGTTAGGATGTTCCATCTTTGTGAGAGGTATCTCTTCACAATTTCCTCTTTTTCTTTTTCCTTTTCCTGATATTTACTATAAACTACTTCTATCCAAGGAATAATCCTATTACCATAGCTAGGTTTGAAAAGCATTTTGTACCATTCCCTGAAAATATCCCTTCGATTTCTTGATTCAGCCCTAATGGATAGGGGGATGTTGCATTCCATTTTCTTATAAGCCCCATATTGTTGTCCCCAACTAATCTCATTTTGCACCTAGGACATAAATGCCCTTAGTTGGACATCCCCAACATACAACAACAGATTCCAATCATGGTCTTGAGTCACAACATAATTATGCAAATAAAACTCACACAATAAATTCTTCATTTCAGGGAAAACAATCTGATAAGCATTGAAAAATTCAATAGGAGTCTCAATGGGAGGGTTCAAACCTAAAAAAATTATTTCTTTCCTAAAAGAAAGATATTTCTCCTTCAAATGCAGAGCATAGACCCTTGGAGGGGTTATGCACTCAAAAATTTATGGTACCAAAGCTACCATATCATCCACCTTCTTCTTTAAGGTGGCATTTTCTACATCCTTGTCTTCAATCTCCTCATCTTTCTTTTGAATTTCCTTTTTCAACCTACGTTTTTTCTCCTTTCGTTCTTCTTCCCTTCTTTGCATCTCTTTCCATAAATGCATAGCTACCATGTGCATTCAAAAATCAGGTAGGTTATGTATTCCTACCAACATTTTTCCTAGCACTCATGCTTGCTCTTCGCATGGTACCAGCTACAAGGATTTAGGTTGTCTCGTCAATTCTGGTTGCAAGGGCAATAATTGTTCTCCCAATTCTTGCTATTCCTACAGGGACTTCTGTTCTTGTTCTTGTTCTAGCTTTTGCTGCAGGATCTCTTGCTGCAGGAAATCCTGATTTTCCTCATACTCTTGGTTCTCCACTTGTTCTGCAATATTGGCAAGATCAACCAATGTTATGTTTGTTGTTGTCTTAAATATATCCTCCTCCTCGACATTCACCTACCCCATTGGAGATTTTGTGTCCCCTTGTGATATTTCTCTAGACTTAGGGCTTTCCTATGGAGGCATACCAAAGGCTGGCCTGACTGGTCTTGATTTCCTAGGAGGGATCTTATGTTTTTCTTTGGCTGCAGGATGAACAATATCAGCGTTCCGCTTCTTAGAGCTTGGTATTTCTTTTTCTACCATCTACTTTTTACCTTTTCCTTTTCTCATTTTCACCTCTCTCTTCTATGCCCTAGTTTTCATTAGGATTCCAAGTGGAACATCATCATCAAAATTAGGGGAAGAACTTTCTTTGTCTGAGTGTTTTATCCTAGAACTAATTTCTATGGTTTCTTCTACAGCAGGAGAGTTTATACTAGGGCCTGCGCTAGAGGTTGAAGCACCAAGAGTGGCTTCAGCCATGCTCAATCTCCTACTAGACCTACGAGCTTGAGGTAAAAACCCTAGGTTACAAATGCTCAAGTCTAATTTGACCAATATTTATGAATTCTTCCCGGGTCATTCCAGACACATCATGTAGAGACTTCTCAACTAACAACTTAATCAGACAATGGTGGGAAACAAAATTGTCCCTACCTTTCTGAGTCTCGACTGCCATGATTGAAAGAAGGTTGTATAGTACATTCAACACATTCAACCTCCTTCTATGCCTCATGTGATTCAAAAGCTTGAAGTACACAGAATGAAAATTCGACTAGCAACCTTCACATGTGATATATTTTATGACATAAACAGTTATCTGCTTCCATGGCTCGGGCATAGACATTCTCTTCGCACCTTGTTTATCTATGCTCAATGGAGCTACGCATGACTTTGTAAATTTAGCCCTACCTCATCTGGCATCTCTAGAAGTAGGGTAATTTTCACCATCGACAGAAAACCCTATGACTTCTACAATTATTTCTTCAATCGCCATGACCTCCATCCCTTTTACCATGTTCTTCCCTTCAGACAACTTCTGGGTGAATTCTAGTGTAATGTCTTCATTGAAATCATCTAGCTTCAAGAAGTAGTCTATCCACCTGCAGTTTATGAATTCAGCCAAGCAGGGTGTATCCTGGAGTAATACATCATGCACCATGGGTTCATTTTGAATTAAAGTACCTCCCATTGTCTGTAATCAAACAAACACTCTATGGTTTCCTTCCTACAATTCTAGTCTAGAAACCAAATTTACCTTTCTACAATTCTTGCTAAATTTCCAATGCCAATGTCGACTAAATTTTCCCTTTATAATTTACCTTTTGTTTGCAATGCAACTTGAGATATGACAAGGTCAATAATGGCAAGGAAGGTGTAATAAAGGAAAGCTATGATGGAGAGAAATGGCAGAAACAACTGGTATCACCTCACACATGTGAGCCATCCTCTCACTCATATTTCAAATCAGCTCAATTTAAATTTTACTGACGTAGACCAGTATGGATTGACACATGGAAAAATATTCACATCTTTTTCCTCCCCCCAAACCTAAATTTGGGCATGTGTCCTCACATGTGGGATGATGATTGGACAGGGGTAGGGAATATTGGCATGCTATGGTGAACGTCCATACTAACATACATCAATTAAATGAATGCACTTAAAGACAATTAAGATATAGCATTTAAAGTGCACATACATGAATGTGTGGAGGATTCATTGTAAAGATTGTGGAGAAAGTATTGTTCACCTTTTTAGGAAAAAAATTGAACAATTAATGAAAATGAGGTGGGATGAGGTGGAGTGGAATGAAGTGAAGTGATGGAAGAGAGAGAAAGGTGGATATGGATGGGAAGATGGGTGAAGAAGTGGACTCCCACGGAAGTGGAAGTCTTTATTATGACTAGTACATACCCTAATTCGCTTGGAGGGACACTAGGTCCATTTCCTTTGGCTACAGGAAGCTCGGGTGCTATATTATGAGTGAATTGATGTAGGAACTCCTCCTTGGAAGTTGTCTTGTGATACAATCTAAGCCAATGACCATTGAAAAGGAACTTAAATCTAGCTAGGTCAATAGTAATGAGTTGTACAACACCATTAGGAAAAACCTCAGCAACCTCATATGGTCCTAGCCACCTTGTCTGCAATTTTCCTGTATTGTCCTAATACCTTGAGTTATAGAGCAGGGCCCAATCTCCTAGTTGGAATTGCTTGTCCATGATGAATTTGTCATGCCACTTGATTCTCTGATTCTACACTACCTCTGTATGATGCAAGGCTACTTTCCTCATCTCATCCAAAGAATTGAGCTGCATGATTCTCTCTTTTTGTTCCTCAGAGATATCCATCCCTGAATCTACTGTAGTCCTAAGATTCTTATGTTCAAATTCAATGGGCATCATGGCTATCTTTCCATACAGCAACTCAAATGGAGTGAAGCTTTTATTTGTTTTCCAAGTAGTTCTCTAGGACCAAACAACTTATGGTAATCTATTTTCCCAATCCTTTATGTGGATAGCTACTGTTTTGGTCATAATAGTTTCAATTTATCTGTTGGTCACCTCAACTTGGCCATTGGCCTAGGGGTGATAAGGGTGAGACTTCCTGTGTCTTATGTTGTACTCATTAACTAGTGTTGCAACAAGGGTTGATGTGAATTGAGCCCCTTGATCATTCACTATCTCTCTTGGAACTCCATACCTTGTGAAAATCTCCTCATAAATAAATTTCCCAACCTTGTTATCTCTTGCATGCTTCATGGCCTTAACTTCTACCCACTTTGTTACATAATCAGTGCATACCAGGATATAAGACTTACCATTTGATGGAGGGTCAAAGGGTCCTAAAAAATCCAATCCCCACTTGTCAAAGGGAGTGATTACTACCTAAGGGTAAAGTAGCATCTCATCAGATTTGGTTGGTCTGTCCATTCTTTGGCATTTGTCACATTTTCTTGTATACCTTCCTGCATTCTTGTGGAGTGTTGGTCAGTAATATCTTGTGTTCAAAATCTTCATTGTTGTCCTCTTGGTTGTAAAATGTCCTCAACATGGTTCATTATGGCATGTATGCAAAATGTCATATGTCTCATCTTCTCTCACACATCTCCTCATAACATGGTCTGGTCTAGTATAAAACAAACATCCAACAATCCATGAGAAAGGAAAATAGTTTTCAATGAGTGCCCTTCTCTCTTTTGGGGAAAAGTGAGGAGGAACTCTACCTGTGACTAGATAATTAGCTATGTCATCATACCAGGGTATTTGTGCACTGATAGAGAATAGATTCTCATTAGGAAAAGAGTCATCTATGGCTTGATTATCCCCTAATGTAGTCAGGCTTGAAAGAAAATCTGCAACAACATTAGCCTTCCGTAGTTTATCCACAATGGTTATGTCAAGCTCTTGCATCAACAATAACCATCTTTCTTGCCTACCAAAGATCAGCAGTTTATTCATGAGATACCTAATGGCTATATGATCAATGTGCATAAATATTTGGTAACTTGTTATGTAATTCTTGAATTTGTTCAGGGCATAGATTACTACTAGCATTTCTTTCTCTGTCACTGTATAGTTGAATTCAGCTCCCTATAATTTTTTACTGACAAAATAAATGGCATTTTCAAGAGCTCCTTCTTTATATCCTAAGACTGATCCTATGGCATAATTTTATGCATTTGTATGGATGTGGAAAGGAAGCTTCCAATTAGGTCCTTTGAGTATAGGAGCATGACTCAATGCTACCTTCAAATTAGAAAATGCCTTGTCACAACCTTTAGTCTAGTGGAATTTAGCATCATTAGTGAGAAGAGTATATAATGGTGTTGCTGTTTTGCTAAAATCCTTGATGAAATGCCTATAATATCCTATGGCCCAAGAAACTCCTAACATCCTTTTGTTTTGCAGTTGTGAGCAGATTTGTGATCACCTCAATCTTTGCAGGATCTACTTGAATTCCTTTGTGGGAGATGTAGTGGCCAAGGACTACACCTTCCTGCATCATCATGAAGCACTTTTCACTATTTAATGATAGATTGTGGTCTTCACATATCTGTAGGACTCTCTTGAGATTCTCCAATGCCTGATTAAAATCAACACCATAGGTGGTAAATTCATCCATGTAAATTTCCATGCAATCAAGAGAGATATCTGAAAATATACTGATGAATGCCCTCTGAAAAGTTGTAGGTGAACTGCATAAGCCAAATAGGAGTACCAAGTAAGCATAGGTCCCCCATGGATAGGTAAAAGTAGTCTTCTCCTAGTCCTTTGGTGCAATTTGGATCTAGTTGTAGCCGCTGAATCCATCTAGAAAGAAAAGTATTGCTTTCCTGCAAGTGTGTCCAAAACTTGATATATGAAAGGTAAGGGAAAATGGTCCTTTTTGGTGGCAGCATTAAGTTCCCTGTAATTAGCACAAAATCTCCATTTCCATCCTTTCTTGGGCACAATCACTAATGGAGACACCCACTAGCTATCCAAAATGGGGTAGATAAATCCTTAATCTAGCAATTTCTACAGTTCCCCTTTTACAAATTCTCTCAATGCAGGGTTAATTATTCTTTGTGGCTACCTCGTTGGGGTGCAGTCATCTCTAATGTAAATTGTGTGTGTGCAAATTTTAGGATCCAATCCCTTCATATCATGATAATCCCATGCAAATGCATATTGGTGGGTCCTCAATAAGTTTTCCAATAACAATTGTTCTTCACTCAGTTTGTTGTTAACATTCAGATATTTTCCTTCTGACACCTGCACTTGTGTAGTTAACTCTATCATGGTTGCTTCATTAATTCATGATACCTTTAGTTCATATGGAAGGAATGTATGGGACATACTTGTTACTTTAGGAAGTTTGTCTACAAGAAGAGTGGCTATAGGAAGAACGTCTACAAGAAAATTGGTTTGCAGGAAGAGTAGGCAAAGGTGTCTTGGCTGGAACAACAAAATGAGAAGATGATGTTTCTTCCACTTCACAATGATTTTGAATGATGTTAGCCAATACTTCATCTTTGTCTTGAAGCTGCATAAAAGAGATTTTTCCTAGCATCATAAGATTTTCCACAGAATTAACTTCCTTAGCCTCTTCACCAACATGTGGCCATACAAGATTATTCTCATCATGAGATGGCTGAGCAGGAGGATAAAGAACAAAAATTTTGGTGCTCTTCCCATCTAAAATGGTCATGTCACCTAACCAGCATCCAATATATGCATTTGTAGTTACTAACCATGGCCTTCCAAGAATAATGGGATACCCGCCTAGTGTAGCTTTAGGAGAAAGAATCATGAAGTCTGTTGGGTACTCCCAGGAGTCTAGAACTACCACAAGATGCTCCACTATAACATCAGGCTTAAAAGTAGAACTATCAACAAGCTCCAGGATAGTAGGAGTATATCTCATGCTTGCAACGTTTAGTTGTTGTAGGATGTCCTTAGTCATTACATTTATTGTTACTCCTAAATCAAACAGAGTATTCTTTATTTGGATCATGTTCATAACAACTGCTACCACAGAACTACCTGGGTCATTGTACTTAGGGATAGTCACTTTCCCAAGCATGATGTCAGCCAGATGTCCCACCACATGAACTATAGTTGGGTCTTTCTTTTTTCTACTTGGCTTTTTGAGGGATGCTTCCTTGATTTCCTTGCCATATATTGGGACATCCTTTATGGCCTGGAATAGAGGGATCTGGACACATATATGCTTCAGTTGATCTAAAATGTCAAAATTTGTATCCTCTTTTTCTTCCTTTTTCTTGGCAACTTCCACTCCTAGGAAATGGTGGTTCTTGTTCAGTCTGCTTGGCTGAGACTGGTTCAGTATTTTTAGGTGCACTTGGCTAAATGGGATCATTAAAAGGTTCCTCTTCCTCTTCCATAGGAAGATTAGTGATAATGAGCTTGGAAAGGGTTGGTAAAGTAGTTCATAAATGTAAGTGGATGTCACTTACACTCACAACATATGCAGGGAATTAATTTGAATCAGTAGAGTATACAGGTTGTTGTTGTGGTTAATTATTTGGATTAGGTGTGGGTTGAGCTGGTAGCTAAGTGGTTTTAGGTGTATTTGAGTTTGAATTAGTAGGTGGAGGCATTATAGGAGGCTGTTGGGGCTGAGAAGGTGGTTGCATGTAACTGGTTGTCTGGGTTGGCCATTGTTGTCCTCCCCTCCATTGATTTGTTTGCTACGAATTTCTTGGAGGTGGCTGCCAATGCTCTTGATATTTCTACCAATTCCCTTGAGGTTGATGCCACTAGGGTGGAGAGTTTTGATGATTGGTCCAAGCATTTGGAGGGTTACCCCAAGGTTGTGGTGGATATCCTCCATAGTTGGATGGATATGGGGGTTGCCATTGGTTACCGGATGAATAGGAATTGAAATATGGCCTAGCATAAGATAGTGGATCTGATGGCATACCTTGTCTTGGAGCCCAAGGCTTCCTTTGTGCAACATAGTATACTTTATCTTCTTCAATCTGGGTTGGTTTAAACTCAGGTGGAATCTACTTGCTTTCAATATTAGCTTACATCTTGCATCCGCAATCCTTCTTCTGTTATCTTTAATGGGGGAAATACTCGACCAACATCTCCTCTGCCTCCTCTTGTTTCTTCTTGGCTTAAAGAAGACATTCTGAATGGTGGGGACTCTTGAAAATTCAAAGGAGGATAGGCTCACTTTCACCTTCTTTAGTTCTTCTACCATATATTCTACCATCTGCTTTGGATTGATTTCATTTGGTGGGATCAAGCTGTGAATCTTTGGTGGACTCAGACTGCTTGGTTCTATTGAAGTATTGAGTCAGTACCTTGGGATAAGATGGGTTATTTCTCACATTTGGATCAGGTGGTATGCTGAAATTGTTTGGTGGTATTGAAGTAGTGAATGGACCACCAAAATTTTTGTTCCTCAAATTACATGGTTTCGAACATTGATGATACATGTGAACCTCCTCTTCCTATCATTCCTCTTCATCTATAGGACCATTATCAACTAATCTAACATCTATGATAAATTTCCTTCATTACATACTTCATTTGTTCTGACCTCCTTTTTTGTAGATTCCTTTTTTGGTTGATTCTTTTCACTTTGAGGGAAATGTTCTTGATTGATAACCAGGATTGAATCATACAACTCGAAAGGAACTATTTCTCTACAACCTGAATTATTAGTAGCATTCTATACCTCCACCTGGAAAATTATAGTGGTAGTTTGGAACTATGGGCACTAAAGCTCTAAATGTTTGTTGGTCTAGTGGATTCCAAACCATCATGGAAAAGTTGCTTCAACTAGGTACATTCCACTTGTTGACTTGTCTAAACTACTAGGTGGGTCTAACAATGTCAGAACCTCTCCATTATTGGGCTTGGTATTCCACGTTCGATTCTACCTCTAAGGTTAGCTCATTTCGAAGCTCTACCTTGAGTTTTGACCTCGTTCATAATTATGTCTAAGAGCTTGGCCTGAATTGCGGTTGTCTCGATGGTAGCTGGATTGAATGCTTCTTTGTGATGCTTGCAATTGGTTGTTCTGGTTTCTCAAGTGGGTGACTTAATTAGTTAACTTCTTCACCTACTCAACCATCTCATTGATTCATTCCTTGTCTAAATAACCTTGTGTTGGCACGAATTTTGGAAGAAAGATAGGGTTTCTGTAGATAAATTTTGTGAGAGACCGAAACTTCATAATTTTATAGGTATGAGGGTATGTTGGATTATTTAGAATAGGTATTCTAATTAGGATTTTATAGATAACTAAATATTGGTGGGGCTTGATTCAATGGGGTTCCTGGATGAGGCACTATGGGTAGCTGAGGAATCTACTTCGTCAATGGGGTTTGGTTAGCTAAGGCATGGTTAAGTCCATGGATCTACCCAGGATTAGCAATGGTTCCCAATGAAGGTAGTGGTCCTACCAAATGTTGTCCTAAGTTTTTGTTGGCCTTGACAGCTTTAGCATATGTGTCTACTAAAGTTGTAGGAGGTTGATGCATTATTTTAACTAAGGTTGAGGTGAGATTATCAAAGGCAGGATAGTAGACTGCTTTGGTTGAGGCATCATGAACTACATAAGGAGGTTGTAGCCTCGTGAAAGCTTGGTGAAACCTATTATTGAAGGATCTTATGGGATCATTTACCTCTCTCCTAACAGACATGAACTGCTAGTAAAAATCCATGGGGTTGAGTAGAATTTTAAATTTCTACAAAAATATGTCTTTCATGTGGTCCCACAAGGCGATTGACCTGGTAGGTAAATGGATATACCAATAAAATTCCTCTTCTCCCAATGAGTAAGGGAAAACCATACTAGCAACATTTTCATATTCAATCTATCTATCCTTTAGGGTAGTCTGGAAAATTTTGATGTGTTATTTAGCTATCCTTTGGGGATCATTTGTGTAGAATTTAGAGTAGAAGTTTTCAATATTTTTGGGCATATCATGGTATTCATTGAAGGAAAATGGTGATGTATTGTTGGAAAACCAATCCATTTATGGAGGTGGGGGTGGTAACAATTGAGTTGTAGCAAACAATGTCTTGGGTATGGCAGCCTGGGGGTGGTTGGTGAATGAGGAAGTAATTGGTATGACTGAAGGAGATGAAGGAGATGGAGGAGATGAAGGTTGGGTAGGTGGTACTGATGTTGAAGCTTCCCCTTTCTCTCCTCTCCTAGCCATGGTAGGGGTCTTTAATTCTTGGAACTCCCCTTTGTCTAGTGTAGACTTGGTAACTCTATAAAATCTCAACTGAGAGAATGACTCTATTTGATCCAGCTTTGTCCAAAGCCCCTCCCTCTAGCGTTGGTTCTATTGATGGGTGTTTTAGAACTACAACAACATATATAGAAAACATGTTTCCTATCTCTCTTGAAAGTTACTTATCTACAAAAAAGTTTCAGAAAAAAACCCAAGGTCTCTCGGGTGTCAGGTCTTTACGGTGCATAAACAATTAGGTTGCAATGTGTGATTTGTTGGTACTCACAAGGGGAATTTATGGTTCTGTAAAGCTAGAACTTACAGGTCTATAATAAAGTTTCAGAAGTATGAAAGTTGATATTTTTTAGCAGAAAATTTAGAACAATAGTCTAAAACTCATCTTGTCCATCAGATATTACATTATTAGGATGTTGAAATCTTAAACTTAATTCAGATTTAAAGAAAGAACAAAAGATGTAAGGGTTGAAGAGTTATCTTAATTTTTAAATTGTGAACAACAGTAACAATGGAAGTTATTACAATAGATAGACTCCCAAAAAAAACCAAGTTTTACTTAACCAAGAAACTTCTATAGTGTCACAAAACTAGTGCAATCTTCTAAGGTTAACTTCATATTTTCATACTACAACATGAATACATAAAGCATGCACATACACATTTGAACTTAAGTGTAGTAAAGAAACAAGCTCAGACTAGCTTTACACAATGACTTATAATCAATAAACCACTAAAAGCATGATCTATAAGTGCATTAAATACCACAACACATAGACACCATTAAAACTATTCATAAACTAAATAGCTGGAAATAAAACTGAACTATAAATAAACTGTACTAAAATAAAATATGGAGGCTGAATCATGCACACATTAAGAGAAAACTCAAAGAAACTACCAAAATTCAATGATTTCTTCTATATTGCTTCAAGTTTTCTTTCTACAACAACTCATCTCTCCCTTTGAAAATGAGAGTATACCCCTATTATACTCAACTTCTTCCTCTTGAGTGGGTTCAATATTCCTTTAATCAACACTCATTTCTCCTTCCTCTTTTTCTAAGTCTATTTCTTCATCCTATTGGCCCTCATCTTGGCCAGCTTCTTGAAGCTCATCATTCTCCTTAAGATTTTCTTCCTTATTTTCAAGATGGTGTTCCTCTGGACTTGCTTCTTTGACTCATGTTTCTTATTCTATTCATCTTCCTACTCTTTATCAAATGTCTCTACATCATAATGCTTACCAAATTTCTTAGATCCCCATCCTTGTGTGTTTGTTTCCTTTCAATTTTTTAGGCCTTTGTCAATGTGTTGAGAGTAATCATCACAATTTGAAATTGCAGGCTCTTTAGTTGTGTCAACTATTTCCCTAAGCTACTCTTCACTCCTTTCCATTTCTTCACATGTTTCCATAGTTACCTCCATTTTTGGTGGCTCGGTAGGATGTGGAGGGGTAGGTAATGAGGTAGCTAAATGGGCCATGAAGAATTTGGCCTCAGGAGTCAATATATTCTCTAAAAATTGATGAGGCATATTTTGTAAGTAAGCAACAAAGGACTCGAGTAATATGATAGGTTCCATAGGGGTGGTGGAAATGGAAAGTGGTAGAGAGGAGAAATTTGGTTGCAAAGGTGGGAGTGAAGAAGATGATAAGGGAGAAGAGGTTGATGAGGAAGAGTCAACCACAACCATGAAAATAATTAGAGAAGTAGAGGTAAAGTGAACAAAGATGTCCATGGTGGGTGGAAATGATACGAGTAGTGGTGGTAGAGTGGAAGAAGATGGTGCAATGAGAGTGAATGGAAGTGGTGAAGTGGTAGGTGGAGGTGATCATGGATTACCTTCCTCCTATAGGGGTGAGGATTCCTCTTGTATAGCAGGAATTTTAGTAACAAAGATTCCTACTTGGATTTCTTGGGTGGCCTTTGCCCTTCTACTGCCTTTCTATAGTATACTTTTTGCTTAGGCTGTCGTTTTGGTGCATCATTTATTTTCCTCGACTGGGTGGCTAGCAAATATTTTGGGGCTTCTCCTAAAGAACCAACATCAACTCCACCTTTTATTTCAATTTCATCTTCCAACTCTCCATATGTTAGTTCAACGCCTTGATTCCCTAATTGAGCCACCTGATTATTTAACCACCTTTTAGTTTTTTGCTCTATTGGACACATGATTGTATCTAAATCTATAATTTATGGCCCAATCTACTCAATTAATGGCAAGGGTAACTTGGAAAGAACATTATAGGCTTCGTTAAGAGTTTTATTATCCTCGATCACTTGGTTAGGAATCGAAAAAAATAAATAGATTTTATAAAAAAAATTGTCATCTGCATATAATGTTGCCTCCAGACTTCATGATCATCATCACAATTCGCCAAAAAATATTCAATATGGGCCTTATGAGCATGTTTCCTCCCAACCTATGTTCCCAATTTTCCCCAAGGGTCAAGGCCTCCTCACTCATCATGCAACTCAAGGCTATATTCCACAATTTATTTCTCTAAATATTCTACACAAGGGGCAGTAGGGCACAAAATACATTCCTTGACCAAAGATGATAGGGTATGAGACCCTCGCATGGTGCTTTTCTTGCAACAATGAATGAGAAGTTTCCAATTGCCTACTGAGCTCTAGCAAGATTATTCTATCACTAGGATATTGTGCCAAATGATATGGGAATCCTGAAAATCCTTCAGCAAATAGGTAAGTAAATTTGGGGAACTAGATAAACCAGTACCCAAAATTCTTGATCAACACCTTTGTGCAATGGGATAACCTTTTTCCATAATTATTTGACAGTGTCCATAAAATATGCATAATAAAAGCATCATTTACCTACCTATAATTCTTCTTGTAATTCCTATACTGCAACTGTAGGTAACACTCATAAACGATGGTTTGTCCTTTCTTTGTTCCCATCTCACCAACACAAGTTAGCCCCTTATAAGGAAATTTTACTGCTAGGAGATACACAATGTAAGAGGTCAAGTAGAACTCCCTGGTTTTCTTCACCACAATAAACTGATTGTGGATATTTTCACTTATCATCTTGGCCCAATGAAACTTTGTGTCACCCCTAAGGATCTCCTCTATAAAGTACCACATCCATTATTCAAAGAGAGAGGAATTTGGGAGTCCAATAACCCTACTCAAAAGTGTTACAAGATTGTTGACTTACTCCATGAAGTTGCTTCAATAAAACTTATGAGGGAAGTTCCCGACACTCTAATGAGCATCGATCATCCATACCTAATTTATGGGTTTCTTACAGCATATAGGGTTTTATTTCCATACATTTTGTGCATACTCCTTGGTATCTTCTATTTTGTCAAACAAAGGGATCCCAAATGTTCACCTGATTGACATAGGAGTCAAGTCAACCAATACTCTCCCATCTACAGTTTCTATTCTCCTTGTTGGATGATGGTAGTGTTATCTGCATCCAAAAATCAATTATGGGCTAATCAAAGCTGGAGGGAAGCTTGTTGCCTTAGCAATTCCACTTTTCTTTAATTTCCCTATCTCTTTAATCTCTTAGATGACTACGACACATTGCCTAAATTCATCAATGTTTATCTGACCCAAATCAGTGTCTGTCACCTTGTCCCAATTTGACACGATCCTTGAAGTGCACTCGACTCTATGAAATTGATACTTCATTTTGGCTTTCTCCCTTTTTCCCTTTGTAGCTCTTGTGCCTTCTTGGATTTGTGGGTTCTTTCAGCTTGTTCCATAAATTCTACATAAAGAATGTGTAATAAATGTCCTATAAAATTAAGGAGGGATAAAACATTGATAAATGCATCCATAAATCAAGGAGGAATCATTAAATCCATTAATTTCTGGCATTTTAGAACCATTTGTGTGTTTTACAGTTATGTAGGCTAGGCTAAACGAGTTTCCATCTTGCTGATGTCGTTAGTTTGGAAGTCATCGGTAGTGGCACTAGTGTAATGGCATTCTACAAATGGAATCCTGTGGTTATATTTCTACAATGACACAACGTTTAGTTATTTCAATGTAAATTCATTAAGCCACATGGGAAATATAGGTTAAGACACTTCAAATCATTATACTTTATCAAATTTTCCACCTTGAGCTTCATGAAAAAACTCAATGTGGAACCCATCAATGCAAAAGCCATTAAAGTTTATGCTAGAAAGAATGACCTGTGAATAATGGAATCTTGTGATCAACTTCTCGCATTGCAATCCCCACAATTTTCCTTGATCTTGGAAAATTCTAAGTTGAGCCAATTTAGCATGTGGGAAATAAATTGGAATTATGTCAGGTCATCATACTTAGACATTTTGTCATTTTGTGAAGTATGGAAAATTGGCATGTGGGTGCCACACATGTGGATGCCATCAAATTTTAAGCCATTGAAAATGGCTTGAAGGTCATGGCAACCTGCAAGAGGCATCCTACATGGGAAAACCCACAAGCGCTATGGACCCTCAATGTTTTAAGTTCAATTCATCAAAAGCATTTATTCAACACGTCAGAAGTCAATTTCATGGTTTGAGCGCCTATTTGGTCAATGTAGAAAAAGATCGTATAGAAGCCACCTGTTTGAATGTTGTTGAGGTTTATGTATTTGAAAATGGCTTGGGGAAAACAACAACTCGAAGGCGGCATCCCATGTGGGAAAACCCGCAAAGGAGCAAACACTTAGATTTTTTTATTTCACGCTCAAAGGGTCAATGCAAAGGTGTATGAAGTCAATCTTTACGTCAGCAAGGCTTCGTCTTAAATTTCATGGGAATAGTTCATGTGGAAGCCACTGATCGAGAGGCCAGTTGAGTTTTTCCTAAAGAGATGGCTTGGGTTTTATGCATTTTTTCCAACGACATCTCGGAAGAGAACTTCCACAAAGGGTTCCAAGGTTTGACACTTTTGAGTTTTGACATTTTGATGATCCTAGGGTTGGCCCGTGGGAGTGAGGGAAACGCATGTTATAGTCATGTATGTCATTAAAATGACATTTCAAAGGTGGCATCCTGTGAAGGTGGTCCCATATTGTGTATGGCTCATTTTGAAGTCTTGCGAGGAATGTGAATGCGAAGACCATGAATCAAAAAGTCAGTTAAGTTTTTCTATTGAAATGGCTTGTGTCCTACGAATTTGTGCCAATGGCATCCCATAAGAGAGATTCTAAAAAGGTTTGGGGACATTGTTATTTTAAGGTTTTTGGTCTTGATATTCATGGGAATAGTTGTTGTAGGCACTGGGATGGTTTATGCCATAAATATGGCTTGGGTTCAATAGCTCTCCATGAATGAAATTTTGCAAGGGTTCCCTACTTGATTTTCCTTAAGTTTAGTAATTTGGTAAATTTCTTTGGTTTATCTGTGAGATCAGAAACAACGGATGACCTCGTGATTTATGTTCATGGAACGAAATTTTGTGGAGCACGGTCTACAAATGCATCTCTGGGGATCATGACTTCTATGTGCAAATTTTAGTGGATTGGTGCTTATTTTCATAGTCCCATGTGTAAATTCCATGGTGAGGGTTTATGTGGAAATAGTAATTATTTATAACCATTAAAACCAAAACCCTAGATAATAGGAACACAAAGTTATAGAGTCAATGGTTTCAAACCTAGTAGCCGCTTAGGTTTAAGAGGTATCACACTAAATCTTAATCACCTAGTTAGCAACACGATAGAGCTCCTCCAAAGTTCAAATGCAAAGGGTGAGAATGGACTGAAATAATCAGCCCCTTATTTATAACCCCTATCACCATTAATGTGGGCTATTAAATGTAGGTTTTTTGAAAACCATGCACGAAGACTAATTCATAAATATGTGGTGCAAATATCAGTTAGTTGGACGATGTGTGAAAAATAAAAGGGTGGATGCCAATTCCAATGGTGTCATGATGACAGTATTCTAGATATGGCTACTTGGAAAGGAACTTCCGCAAACGACAAGGAAGAGCATTACTTCTGCATAATGGAAACCCACAAAAGAATTTCTACGACTTCCCTAAACTCAGCCAAACTTTGACAGGAGGTCTAGGCATGATAGGGCTTGGTAACTTGAAGGAATTTTGATCAATTACATCCAAAAGGGAGAGAATAAAAGTGAAGTGAGAGTGAATCTAACTTGAACAAAGACAAAGCAAAAAGAGAGGTTCTCTGATTCAAGTGGGGCATGTGTGTGAAATTCACAACACACAATAGCTCAGTGTGTTTAAATACGAAGGGAATTCAGGGATTGGTGTAGGTGTTGCAACTATTGTATGAATGGTATTTCAATAGGAACATCAATATTTTTCTCCTCCTAAAGATTAGGCCTTGTCCCAGGGTGTTGTGAAGTGATCAAGTTTTGAAGAAAGGACCTTGCTAGATCCATCAGTTATGGGTACCTCATGAATATCAATGGAACTTAGATGTTCTTCATTTCTTCGTTACAAGGATTTTGAGCCTTCTATACTATGATTTTTTATTTTCATATTTATGAAACAAAGAAAAAGAGAGGGGTTTAATCAAAATGAATGGATCAAGATGATAAACAACTAATTTTTTTTAGGGATGTTTCACTCAATTATGAAGGGAAAAATGAATAAATAACAATAAAAAATGACTCCTAACTGTTATAGAAATAATAAGGAAAGTTTTGAGAGGCTAAAAAAATATGTATCTTGTTGAAAACTTGTTTTTTTAGGTCACTGAGGACTCATTCTCCTTTACCGGTGAATGGGTCCCTACTAGAGCTTCTAAAAACTAACTTCTAGGTTCTATTCCTTGATGTTTGCACTTCCAATTCCTCAGTGCTTAGCTCTTGAAAACCTAAAACAAATTTTGTAGCCTTGTTTTCATGTTCTCGCAATGTAGACGACAACTTTGCAACTTGACAACTATGACATTTTTTCTTCAATATTGTTCTCCACTTTATCTTCAACTTATGAACCTGCAAACACACATTAAAGAGGAGAAAAACTTGTTGATTGTTAGAGGATAGAGGTTTTCCTTGGTCAAATCCCTATTAGGTAATTAAAACTTATGATAAAACAATAAAATAAGGAGATGAAACATGAAACATGAAATGATAATACCTTGGGAGATGTCTTGGAATGTAAATCTATAAACTAACATAAAATGGCCATGCAGAATGTAGATCTTAATATTGAATTGGATGTGAAACAATGCTCGCAAATAGATGATCTTCAATGCAACATCAACAACATTAGCTCAACCACATGCTTGATGCACTATGCCTTTGACATGATGATATGAACTTGAATTGCTGGAATAAAAATTTGATAATATTCCCTTGAATGTCCTTGAAAATTCTCTTGAAGCACTCTATAATGCTCTTGTGAAAGTGCTCTAATGATAACTTGAACTTGCTAGGATGTCTTAGATGAAACTATGTGAATTAACCTTATATTTATAATAAATCTAAGGATTAACACTGAAATTCAAATAATCTATAATGACATCATATCTATAATTCAAAATTATTAAGATCTTGCCACAAATAAATTCAAAAAGGGGTGTCCTAAGCAAGGACGACCAATTTTCCACCTTGGGTGAATGGGTCCTAGCACAAATTTCTAAGACCAATCTTTGAGGAGGTGAAATAACATCCAAAACCCATCTCAAATATGTCAAAAAATGGGTGTCCTAGGTTAGGGGGATTCATTTGCCACCTTTGGTGAATGGGTCCTAGCATAGTTTTCTAGGAGTCTAACTTTGCCAATTTAAATTTCATGCAATATCATTAATGGGTGTCAAGATAGATCCTTGAAAAATACAATTAATAAGGCTTAGATTTGAATTAATGGAGCTAATTAAGCTCAATCAACCTCAATTAATTAATGAAACCCTATATTAGTGTGAAAGTGTAAGAAAACACTTTACAACACCCTAAATAAGGCACCGTCAAGTCTATTTTATTAACAAGGGCCCTAGACTTAATGTGAAAGTGTAAAACACATTACAACATTAAATCAAGGAAAAATTAGGCTCACTAATTAACCCAAATGCAAGAAAAAGGGATACTTTTTTCGTTAATACATTTTTCCCCACTTTAGTGAGATTTTTCCCCCATGACAAACTCATGCTAAAGTAGACATTCAAGACACTTAAATATGCAGCAATAACAAAGATACATAGTCATACCCAATAAAAGAACAAAAAGAGTAAAATAAAATAAAGGATCAAACACAAGCATTCCAACACAATGTGAAATGTGACTATTTGTCTATAACAAGGATCAAGCTTTGAGAGTCTGTCCAACACTATACGGACTAGGTCTGGGTCATTTTTTCGTAACATGCGTTGCTCACTTTGGGGTAGTGGAACCTTAGGCCATCCACCAGGTGATTTATCCCAACAAGGTGGAAAATGAGAGTCATAGTAGCCTTCCATACCATACCAAAATTATCCTCCTAATAACTTCAATAAGGAACCACAATGCTATACTTTTGAATGCTTTTGAATGTCATGTATGTAACCTTTTGTTGAATTGGATTTTTCTTTGTTCATGTAAGGTATTCTTCTTTGGGAACATCATTCCTAATGTCTCCAAGAGACAAAAAGTCAAAGTATTAGAGGGCCACTTATGGGATCCCTCTCATTCCACATCATGCCACCAAGGGAGATCATATGCTTACAAATATATTTCTCTTGGAGGACACCAAACCCAATGGAATCACCAAGAAAGGGACACGTCACAAGAAAAAAGAGAATCATGCTATGAAATATGCAAAAATATTGATAGATGTCATCGATGTATGCCACCACTTTAAAGTGGTTGCTAACACCATTACTGTTGGCAACTGCTTTAAAGTAGCTAATTTTTTGTCCCAAGAAATGAGATATTTCCTTGGAAGAAACCTATGCCAAGTCATATGTTTCCAAAATAAAGCTACACCATGAAATAGGAAAGAAAGGGGGGATGCCCCCAAAAATACATAAGGGATCTCTGGATTCAGGGTCAGTATGTATTTGCTACAATGTTGTTTTAGATCTTGAAATTGTCATCATTCCCCAAATACTCATAGAACTGGAAGAATGACACAAAGAGAGTGAAAACAAAGAAAAAAAATTTGGGTCAAGATGGAAGATACCTAAACATCTCAATTCCTTGCATCATCCCCAAAATGAAAACACAAGACAAATGAAAAAGATAAAGGAAAAGACTCTTGGGTCAACATGGAAGAGACCTAAATGTCTTGATGCCTTGTGTTATCCCTAGAAGACAAATTTTTTCACAACATGGAAAAGAAAGTAGGTACATAAAGAGGAATGCACAAAAAGAGAGAGATACATCAAACAAAACATTACGAGGGATCACATTACACACATGCAATCACATAAAGAAACATGAAAAAGACTAGTAAGGCACATCTGAGTCAACCTATAGCAGGTCATCCACATTCCAATATTGATCTATATAAATGTAAGGCGGAAAACTAGCCAAAGGGACAATGACAAGTTCTGAATGAGGGGAAGCACCAAGTTCAACACTCTTTTTAGGAGATTTGTCATTTAAGGTCATAGAAGAGGAGAAAAATGTATTTAATTCACTATGCACTTCTTCATCAATCTTTGTAATTTCAATTTCATCATCTAGATTAATCACAATGGGAGGTTGAATGACAATGTCTATGGAAATTTCTTAATTACGTTGTAGCAAGAGTATGGAGTCATCATGCATTGCTTCAAGTAAGTTCGGATTTTTATTTTCTATGTTGTTCTTGTCTTCTTGAGTTTGTAACATACAAGAAATAGCACAATGTCTATGCCTACACTCTCTAGCACTATGGTTTCATTTTAATCTATTGTCAATTTGTGTTTGTGTAAGAGTGGTTTTATCAATCATTGGTTTCTTCTCCTCCTTGGGAGGAACAAAAGAAACAATAGGAGGTTGTTCAACCACTTTCTCTTTAGCTTTGTAAATTTGTTTGATTTTAGGCGAGACAACAGGATTATTTTGGTTATCTCGCAGTCTCTTATAAGAACTTTTAGAAGGATTTTATATAGGTTGTTCTTGGATGCTCGGAAGGGCTTTTAGTTCAATCATTGTTTCATCAATGATAGGTGGTTCAATCATAGGTTGAGGCATATTTCGAAGGGATAATTTTTTTATGCACTTTTCCTTGAACTTTTGATATGATTTGAAAAAGAAGTCCTTACGAGGTTTAATAGGTTCCATAGGCTCGAGCCAAAAGAAATCTAATGAAAAGTTCATTCGGGAAGAAGCGGGATTAAACCCACTATGATGCACAATAAAGATATCATTTCCAAATGGAAAATTTAAACTTTTATGCACAAATGAATGGACGAAATTCATGGAGTGAAGCCATGAGTATCCTAACTTCACACAAAATTGGTCTGATTGTAGTATGATAATGAAAGAGACATTTAATATTTTTGGTCCAACTTTTAAAGGGAGATCTATCAAGCCTATTGTAGGACAAGAAAAACCATTATGCGTCTTGATCCACACTTTCGGTTTATTATATGTATCTTGATATAGTTCATGCATGAATAGAAATTCTTCAGTGATAACATTCTCTCCACAGACAAGATCAATTAGTATAGCATTAGTGGGCTTATCATTTATTCGACTAGCTATGTAAAGAGGACCATCAAGTGCATGTTTAAGTATGTCATTTTGTGAAAAATAAATATGAAGAGGCTTTTTAGTCGAGCCCTTATGAGGTCTAGCTTCAACAAATGCTACCATTTTAATGAGTACTTCATTGTCTTCTTTTATTTTTTCATCATCCATGTCAAAATTCATCACATCATTCTTTGTTTCACTAGCTTTGACAAATGAAATAGTGTGCTCCAACATGTGATTGGTAAAGATTTGAACATTTTGGTTAGGGGGCTATAGACTTATTGCCTTGATCATTCACACACCCATTTTGAAGTTGATTATTGTCAATAAGGTCTTGCACAAGATGTTTAAGATGCTTACAATATTTCATACCGTGTCTATTTTGTTGGTGATAATGGCAATATGATTTTCATCAAAATCCTATGGTAAATGGTATATTAGGATCACACACTTTAATAGGAGGTAAGGTAAGCTTGTTCTTTTCAATAAGTTGCAGCATGATATTATGAAGGGTATCGAGTAAAGGAGTGAACTCTCTATTCCTATCCCTAAAATAATTTGTTGTCTTTATACTAGCCACTTGGTTATTGGTTTGTTGACTTGGTTGAGGGGAATTTAGTTGTAAAAATCCCTTATTTTTCTTCTCGAAAGATTGGTAGTTATTTTGAGTTGTGGATTCATATTTTTCAAGATGACTAGGGGGATTTTTCACATCACGACCACAAGTCATATTTTGATGATCACGAAGGGTTGTACATAATTGTGTAAAGGATAAGAATCTCAACATTTCAATTTTACTTAATGGGGTTTGTTTTGTAAGTTGGAAATAAACATTCGTTGAAGGTCGACATTAGGAATCTTAATGTTTAGTTTTGAATAAATTTTTTGGTACATCTTGTTATGAAATCGATAACTTTCTCATCATCTTTTTGTTTGCATGTCATTAAATCATCAAGGATCATCTTGGGACCCATGTGAATATGGAAGTGGTTATAAAATGCATCAAAAAGTTCATTGAATGAACCAATTGAATTATTTGGTAAAGAAGAGAACCACTCTAAAGCAATATCCTCCAAGGACCTATGAAATAGCTTAGTCAAGAGTTTATCTTCAAAGATGAAATCACTACACAAGGCTATAAAAGTGGAAAAATGGATAACAATATCTCTTTTCCCATCATATTTCTCAAATTGAGGAACTTCTATACCTTGTGGCATTTGTGCTCTTAGTATGTCCAAGGATAGCGGATTGGTTTTAATGTATTGCGAGGGTTCACCATTGTTGTTTTGTTGTAAGGTTATAACTTATTGCTGAAGGGATGTCACAGTTTGTAAAAGTGAGTTAAGAAAAGGATCATTTTGATTGTAAGATGGAGGGGAATAAGGTGGAGTAGTGTATGTATATGGAGGGAAAGTGAATTGTAGCTTATTGAACTCATGGGAAATGAAGTATGCAAACTATGAGCCATAGAGGGTTGATTATCAACACTATAAGAAAGAGAGATAGAAAACCCAAGATCCACAATGAGTGAGATATTGTGGGATAACATGAGCTTCAAACTATGTCTTACAATAGTATTGCTAATAGGAAACCAAGTTGTAAAGCTCATACAAGTTTTACAAACTTTGTGTGCAAACCCAAAATGGAAAGAGGTAATGTAATGACCTAGAATGAAATACAATTTTCAGATTGTAAACAATGCAATTTACTAATTACGCAATGTAATAAATTGAAAATGGAATGTTGTAAATGCAATTTTGAATTTTTGACAATGCACTAAATGAAGAAAATTAAGCTAGATTCAATGAATTTAATGAAACAACGAATCAAAAAATTGAAACAGAAATGTAACAGCAACAAATAGAAGCCTAAAATAGAGATTTTAGATTCCAAAAAAAATAGATCAACACCTGATCAGGGACTCATTCGCCAGTTGGGGTGAATGGGTCCTAGATGAGGATCTTTGAAATGTTTTTGACTGAATTTTAAGTGTTTTTAAGTGAGTTTTAGATGCCAGAAAATGCGGTTTAGATCTAATCAGGGACTCATTTTCCACTTGGGGCAAATGTGTCCTAGATTAGGGTTTTTTCACTATTTTTGATTGATTTTTAAGCTTTTTTCAATGTTTTTGAATTATAGGTTTGTAGCAGTAACTTTAAGTTTTAGATTTTGCAAATGTATTATGAAATACAAGTTGAAAAGGTGATAAAATGATGAATGCAAAGACCTAATTTGAAATGCAATTTTGTTTTGATTTTCAAATGCAAATTTATGTTATCTAGATTATATGAAAGATGAATGATTTGTTTTTGTATTTTTCAGATTTAGAGAATGCAAAATAATGCAATTCTAAAGCCTAGATGAGATGTGTGGTTGAATGCAAAGTAGGAAATCCTAAATGAGATCTAATTTAGTGCAAAAAATTCAAATGAATGCAAAATATAACCTAGGATGAGAAGAAAGACTCCAAGATTAGAAAACTACAATACTCAATAGGTTGATTTCACCCAAATGAAACGAATAAAAAGAGAGGGGTTTAATCAAAATGAATAGATCGAGATGATAAACCACTAATTTTTTTTCTTTAGGGATGATTCACTCAATTATGAAGGCCAAAATGCATAAATAACAATTAGAAATAACTCCTAACTATTATAGCAATAATAAGGGAAGTTTTGAGAGGCTAAAACAATGTGTACCTTGTTGAAAACTTATTGTGTTTAGGTTATTGAGAACTCATTCACCTTTACTGGTGAATGGGTCCCTAGTAGGGTTTCTGAAAACTAACCTTTGGATTATGTTCCTTAACATCTGTACTTCTAGCCCCTTAGTTCTTAGCTCCCAAAAACCTGAAACAAATTATGTAGCCTTGTTTTTGTGTTCTTGTAATGTAGATAACAACTTTGTAACTTGACAACTATGACAATTTTGCTTCAATCTTGTTCTCCACTTGATCTTCAACCTATGAATCTACAAACACACATTAAAAAGAAAAAAAAATTATTGATTGTTAGAGGATAGGGGTTTTCCTTGGTCAAACCTCTTTTAGGTAATTAAACCTTATGATGAAACAACGAAATAAGGACATGAAACATGAAACATGAAATGATAATCCCTTGGGAGATGTCTTGGAATGTAAATCTGCAAACTAACATGAAGTGGCCATGTACAATATAGATCTTGATCTTGAATTGATGTGAGACAATTCTTGCAAATAGATGTTCAATTCTACATCAACAACATTAGCTCAACCACATTCTTGATGCACTATTCCTTTGACATGATGATATGACCTTGAATTACTATAATAAAACTTTTATAATCTTCCCTTGAATGTCCTTGAAAATTCTCTTGAAGTTCTCTATAATTCTCTTGTGAAAGTTTGCTAATGATAACTTAAACTTGCAAGGATGTCTTAGATGAAACTATGTGAATTAACCTTATATTTATACTAAATCTAAGGATTAACCCCAAAATTAAAATAATCTAAGCCGACATCAAATCTAGAATTCAAAATCATTAAAATATCACCATAAATAAATTCAAAAAGGGGTGTCCTAAGCAAGGAGGACCCATTTGCCACCTTGTGTGAATGGGTCCTAGCACAAATTTCTACGACCAACCTTCGGGGAGGTGAAATAACATCAAAAACCCATCTCAAATATGCCAAAAAGGGGGTGTCCTAGGTTAGGAGGACTCATTCGCCACCTTGGGCGAATGGGTCCTAGCACAGTTCTCTACAACTCCAACTTTTCCAATTTAAATGTCATGCAACATCATTAATGGGTGTCAGGATAGATCCTTAAAAAATGCAATTAATAAGGCTTAGATTTGAATTAAAGGGGCCAGTTAAGCTCAATTAACCTCAATTAATTAATGAAACCCTAGATTAGAGTGAAAGTGTAAGAAAACACTTTACAACACCCTAAATAACACACCATCAACTCTATTTTATTAATTAGGGCCCTAGACTCAATGTGAATGTGTAAAAGACATTACAACATTAAATCAAGGAAACATTAGGTTCACTAATTATTCCCAAATGCAAGAAAAAGGGATACTTTTTTTGTTAATACAATTTATTCTCCTAAATCAATTATATTTGTGTAATATTTTGGTTGATGAAATTAGATATAAACAAAAGATAATCAATGTAATGTAAAGTTATTGTTTTATGCATCTGGGTGGGTAGTTGAAGGATCTTATGGAATTTTAATGGTCTGAAGCTTATCACTTCCTTCATCTACCTATAAGAGGGAAACCATGACCATTGGGAAGAGGATTTTTTTTTGGGGGAAGTTATACATTGTAAGAACCTTTTTGAAGCAAAGTAATGGAAAGAAAGTAATAACTTGGTGCCCAAATTCTGGTTTTAATTGTTTTATTGAGGATATTGATAACAATTATCTAGTTGTCTCCAATTTGATATTTTCCTTGTTATTTAAATCAGTGTATCAAGTGTATATTTGGTTTATCAAATAACATTCATGTTTTGTGTGGTTTATTTGATTGGCTTCTTCAAGTAAGAATTAAACTCATTTGAATAAGTCATAGTAACCTAGAAGATTCATTTGGATTAAAAAGAAGAGACTGATAATTAATTCCCCTACACGTTTATGCAAGTCATAAATATCAGAGTGCCAAACAATTTGAATTATAACCAGTAGAAGGACACATATCAATCTATATTTTGACTTACTTACCCAGTGGAAGAAAGGTGCAGATCATCTTTATCCTAAAAATAGTTTCTTGTAAAAATATTTTCTATTTAATTTATGTTCTATTGTAGGAGTAGGAGTAACAGTTAGTTTTGTCTTTTTATTTTCTATTTCAAACCCCCATGCTAATGTGAAATAGATTGAGAGGATGATTTAATTGAAAAAAGTGTGATCACACAAAGTTTTTAATCTTCTTAATTATCATCAATTAATCCCATAGAGTAAAAGGTCATCGTTGATAAAGGTACACCCACCTAGATGTAACAGATCCTAAAGAGCAAGGAGTTCTAGGCTAGATCACTTGTTGAACTTGATTATAAAGCTTGGCATACTTTTATGGTTTGACAATCTGTTGATTTGGGCACCAATAGAAAAAACTTCCCTAAACTACCTCAAGTTGATCAATAGGTAATGGAAATTATTTTAAAAAATAAACTAAATAGACTACATGGGTCTCAAACTATGACTCAAACATCTCTCTTTCTACAGATGAAAGTGCAAGAGATGAACTTCAACACATTATGTTGGTGTGTCTCAAACTATGACTCAAACATCTCTCTTTCTATAGATGAAAGTGCAAGACATGTTGGCATCATGTACATACAATGAGTCGAATGAAAGTCAAAGACACTCAAGGTCTACTAACTACCAAAATGATAGAGTTTTATAATTTGATAGTTTAATACAAAAATATTGAAATAAACAATACAACAACAAGAATACTAAAAAGAAATATTCTAGTGATGAAAATGAAAAAGAAAGAGTAGGAAAAGATACCACTCATGCATAGTTCAGTTCTCTAGCTAGTTTCAAGTAGATGAACCTGTACTTACAGACATGGAAACAAGAAAAATTTTGGGTTATGTTTTGAGGTCTACCTCATTTAGAACCCTATTTTGGTGTTCCCACCTCCACAGATAGCTAGATATGGAATGGTATAGAGAAAAGGCGATAAAGTAAAGAATGGAAATGAAACAATAATGTAGAGAGCAATGAAAAATTGAATGCTACTCTACAAGGTGATGATGAAAAATTAAAAGACACAATGCTACCTTCCCTACTATGATCACTCAAGGCCGATAGAGAAAAGAAGAGAATAACACCACCTTGCCGAGAAGATAGAACTTTGTAAACTTGCAATGATGATGGTGTTGAATCGAAGAGACCTAACTTGAATACTGGTAGTAGTGAGATAAAACAAGAAAATGATCAAGAAGTGTGAGAGATTGAGCTTGAGAATGAGAAAAGTAGCATGAGAATGAGTTATAAGATGTAGAAGCATGAAAGAATGAGTTTGAATCAGAAAAAAGGAGGCAAGGAGTCATTTTTTTCATTCAAGACCTAGTAGAGGACATTACCCTCATGACCAATGAGGAAGTATAACACTTCTACGAATCTCAAAGGCAAGAATTTTTCAAGACGAAAGCGTGGCACGCAAACTTTTGCAAAACATGCACATGTCCCAGATAAATATACATAAAAAGACAAAGACATGTGGAAAGAACAAAAAGATGATGGCGAGTTCATGCATATTCGTTCTTGTAATTCTAAAGTAAGGTACCTAAATAAATGGGAAATTTTCTTAGGGTGTAAATTTGCACCATTACAATTATTTAATAACTAGGAGATAAAGTGATGGACGCTCCCACCCTTAAAGGGTGTAGAATTTACTTTTTCATCACTTTATTTAATATTGGTGGTCAATTTCTATTGGTTGATTTGTCACCTCTATCCTTTCCTTTGTTCTATATATACTCACTACCTAGCTTGCATTTTTCATCTTTGAAGGTCTTAATGTAATTATGTCATTATTATATTGCATATCTCTCGGAGTTGTTGGTTTGCATTGTTTATATTTTAGAGTTTATGTTGCTTTTAATTTCTCTTATAAAGTTCTTTGGGTTGTCAATATATTTCAGATTTATAATATGGTATCAGAAATTTTTATTTGATAATTATAAGTTCATAGATTCCTAATTGAGAGTTTAATTTTTCATGTAAGATCTTGTAAATTCTCCTATGCTCTTCTCTTGCATTTTGAATGATCTAGAGAATCAGAAAGGGTCTATAAAGATCTGATAATCTCTTCATATTGAATATATGTTTTGTGAGATCTAGGTTATTACAACAATTTTCGTTATACTGATAGTATTTTAACTATTCTAACACACCCAAGAGGCTTGAGAAAGTCAATATTGGCTTTCATTTCATCCAATTTGGAGATTATTTGATATAATTACAAGTTTGGGGTTTGAAGTTCAAATGTGGCAAAAAACTTTTTATTGGAGCATTTTTAGTCCAAACAAACCTTGTCATTTCACTTAGATGGCTCAAAAACCCCTATTTTCATATAAAATTTGTTCATTTTAGATGAATTTTATGTTTGGAAATTTTAAATTTTGCTAGGAGGGTCATCACTATAGCCCTAAATTCAACCATTTTCTAAAAAAATCATAACTTTTTGTCATAGTGTCCATTTTTTACAAATGACATATCATCAAAAATATTATTATGAAAACTTTCCATCCAAAGAGGTATTGAAAATATTTTTTTGCTATTTTCTACTAGATATTGCATGTTGAAGTTATTTGTTACAAATTTCTTCAACAGACCATAACTTTTTCCCAAGAGCTCCATTTTTTGGAAAAAAATAGGTGTTGGAAAGGTATTGAAGAGAAATACATAGCTACAAGGCTAATTCTTTCATATTTTTCTCCAATTCATTTTATACTAAAATTTGTATTTTTGACCATTTGTGAGCCTATTGAGCATTGTACCCTGGAAAATGCCTTGTAAACATACTAAACAATAAAGTGTCAACCTTGTAATGTTTGGAGGGGGTGTTTTTGTGTTCTTTTGTTCACTATCTTTCAACACTTTTTTTTTCATCTCTTCATCATGGCTCAAATAATAGTTACTACTCTAACTTCTTACGACTATTTTAAGTAGAAATCTCAAATATCAATGCACTTAAGAAGGCTTGATTTGAATAGAACAACAATGGGGACTAGAAACCGAACCCAAGATAAAGATGAAAAAATATTAAGTGGTTCAATAGATGTGATGAAGCATATGGGGCATTATGTATGTTTGTTCCTCCTGATTTTCTCTTTCATATTGAATCTTCGAATACATCAAATGAAAAATGGATTAAGTTAGAAACTCTATTTGGAACTCAAGATTCTATGAGGGGTCATATGTTGGAAAATGAACTAATTATTCTAAGTCTAGGAAACTTCAACATAATTTAGGATTTCTTTACAAAGTTGATATCAATAAGGTTGCAGTTAAAGCAATGTGGAATTGAAAATAAAGATGAACAATTGATTCTTATTATTCTCTCTAAGCTAAGTTTTAAATATTCAGTATTTTTTTCTACCTTCTATACTACTAAAGATGTACTTGGGTCTCAGTTCACAATGCCATCTTTGGATGATTTTTCTTCTTATCTCACATGAGAGTAAAACAAGTTAATCCAGATGGTCACTCTATAGTCTTCAAAGTCACATGCATTGGATTTCAACTATGGAAAAAAAAAACAAAGAGGACCAATTAGTAACTATCATAAGAAATCACAAAATAGCAAATAGAAGAATGATTAAAAAACCACTCCAAAAGAAATTAATAAGACCTTATCTTCAAATAACAATAATTGTAAGAAAGAGAAGGTCAAGTGTGTTTATTGTAAAAGACCTAGTCATGATTAGCATAAATTTTTGAAGAAACAATTTGATCACGTGACACACATTCTTGAAAAGAATAATCTGTGTGATCCTAAATCAATCAAACAAAGTTTAGATGAGGGGTCTCACAAGGCTAAGGCCCTTGTGGTAGTTTCTTCTCCACCATCCATTTAGGTTCTTGATTTGGATGCTCATACTAAATGGCTTCATCTAAGGATGAACTTGCATCTTTGGAGCCATGTACTATACCTTCCCTTTTGATGGGTCATGACACTTTTGGTAAGGTGTGTGGGAGAGGGTCTATTTATATGAAGGATCACACATTTTAGGATTTTCTTTCTTCCCTCATTATCAACTAATCTCCTATTTATATCAAATCACCTACACAAGTTTAGGCAAGCAGGTTGAGTTTTCTCCCAATTTAGTGGTGATTGGTGAGTTTCACAATGGTTCTATAGTTGTGGTTGGGAGAGAAGATCATCATTCTTGGATTTATTTATTCTTCCACTTTGTTTTTGATCCACTGTCATTTTTTCTACAACTCATTCTGATGAATTGAGTAGCTTGTGGCATCAGTAATTCAACCACTTGAATTACCACTACTTGAAATAACTCAATCAACAACACATGGTTATAGGATTTCCTATGGCTCATTTTTCATAGAGTTTGTTAGGGATGTATTCTTGGAAAGCATCTAGAAGAGAAATTTTACAAATGAAAATATTAGAGAGCCTATCAGCTTTTGTAGTTGGTACTTAGTGACTTTGTTGGTTTATTTCAAGAGCCATCTTTCAGTAGATCCTGATATGTTTTGATCTTAATTGATGAATTTTCTAGGTACACCTTTATGTACTTTCTAAAATAGAAGTGTGAAGTTGTTGATTCATTCTTATAATTCAAGGAATTTTTTGAGAAAAAATTGGGAAATGCATCAAAGTTCTACATGCACAAAATGGAGGAAATATGTCAACCACATGGTTGAGTAGTATTATGCTTCAAAATCCATTGATTTGTAGCATACAATTCCCTAGAGTCCTCAACATAATGGACTTGTGGAATGCAAGAATTAGTCCTTGAAAGAGATGGCCAATTGTATGCCTCACTCCAAGTCTTTAGCACCATATTTTTGGGTGGAAGCCATTAACAATGTGTGTTATATCTAAAACTGAGTTCTTCACAAATTTGTGAAGGAGGTTCTAAACACCTAAAATTGACAACTTGCATTTGTTCAATTTTATAATGTTGTTTCATCTAAACCCATTCTATCTGACTTAATTAAATAATATTTTGATTGTTTAATTAATGTTATCAATTTACCCCTAAGTCTTTTAAGGTCCTTGGGTAATTAATTGATTAATTGCCTACCTTATGTTTTATCCACTTTCTTCTTTAAATTAAATAAATACCTTTATTTATTTTATTTAATCACCTCATTTCCTCCTAAGAGTTAAATAGAATATTTAATTCCCCCTTTTTCTCTCCCCACATGTCACATCCGCCATCATTTTATATTATCTCCTAATCCTAATCCTAATCCACCCCTGTGCACACACTTAATCATGAATTAAGAGGTGGAATATCCTCCAAATTTTCCCACTTGCATCCTAATCATTTCTCCAAAGTACAATTAAGTAATTTAAAATTATTTTATTCCTTTCCAACCCATACCTTGGGAAATTTAGACAAGGAAGGCCTTTATGACAAAGTTCTTCCCCATCTCCCAAGGTACCTTCCAAGTACCAATATCCCTCTCAAGCCTCTACATGGTGACACTTGTCACCATCCTAGGCCTTGAGAGGTCACCTATCCCCCCATCCCCTTTCACGATGCCACTTGGCATCATCTCATGAGTTGAGATGTATTAACCTCTCTTAGCCCCTGATCTCCCCTCATGCAATTCTAGCCCTACATTGATCTCCCCTCTCATAAAATGAAAACAAAACCATTTTTTAGGATCTTACAATCCATCATATTGGAGAAAATTGGTAATATTATTCCTCTAAAAAATTTTTGAGCACACATCAAATTTGATCAAACTGGGGAAATCCACACATTAAGAGCTTCAACATACTGGGTCTTCGTCAAATTCCTTATAGATTTGAGTTCTTTATGCCCTAATTTTGTTTATTATTTTGCTTTCATGTTTTTTGGGGATTTCATAGTATTTCCTTGCATTTTCAACATAATTTCAATAAACATATTATGGCATGTCTAGTGGGACCCATGTCACAAGTTTTCTACCATATTTTAGTATTTTTCTTTGAGGTTTCATTTGTAGGATTTTGTACAAAGACATTTCCATTATAGATGGGTGGATTTTCTTTGTAAAAAAATGAATCCATTCTTACATGAGTGACTCCACTTTTTCCCTCTAATACCTAGACTTCATTCTGAGAGAGAAGGTAGATTTTTATGTACAAAGGTGGATCTCCTAATAGGAAGATACGACTCTATAGAGATGACTTCGTAGTCAACTAGATCGACTCTAAAAAGGAAAATATGCTTACATATAGATGAATCCACTCATAGGTGTACCTACACTTAGAGGGGTGGATCCACTATAGATAAGTGAATCTGCTCATAACCAGCTCCATTTCTAGATAGCCAGATCTACTCTTAAAGGGTGAATGTAATCTCCACTTGGGAAAATATGAAGTAACCTGAATACCTTTGATTCTATATCAGCTTTTCCATCGTTCATGTATTTGGTACTGACCAGATATCTTCTCCTTGTGCTTGTGATCACACTAACACTTTTCTACAACCTCACATTGTCTAAGAGTAACATACAAAACTACTAACACTTTCTTGCAATATGTTTCCAAAGGCTTTGTGTTTACAACTAATCTAGGCACATTTGGATTTTATTAAAGGTTCCATTGACACTTTTTAACATGTTTGAGGTCTCCTATCAATTTATTCTCTCCCCTTTTACTGTTAGGTGAGCCTGGGGATCAAAAATTATAACCCAAATTAAGTCTTATTGTGTTGCCTAGGAGTGCTAGCTTGCATGTATTCTCTCTCCTTGTGTCACCTATAAGCATGGAGATTAGAAAATTCCTAGCATTTCCTTCCCTTTAGGAGGATTTATTGGGTATTTCATCCCCACAAGAGATGACCTCAACCATGTGAACCAAAAAGGTATACAAAGGGGGGAGAATGAAAGTTGTTCCCCAATACAGTGTTGTCATGTCTAGCAAAGTTTCAATATTTGGGTGATTCCAAACTAGGAGCGAAAGGTTGTTCTAAATGACTTAGTTGACATTCCTAACCCATGCTTTTGATGGGATAGTTTTCACGAGCATGCCTCACATACCCTCCTATTATTTAGAGGACATACTAGAGAGCTCTTTTTAGCCCAGCTTAAGACCCTTTCATCATTTCCTATCATAGTGCAAGGTATAGTATCAATGCTCGAAGCTACTCATTATGTATCTCCTTAAGCAGAGATAGGAAATATTTGGGTAATGTCTTAAGACATCTAAAGAAATGGAAAATGTGATACCTTATGCCACCGGATCCCTATCTAATGTCTCTAGGCTGGTGGGCCTGTAGTAAGTTAACACTCCTACTTGAATAATCTAGGTTTGTGTAGTATGGTGTGTCTTTTTGTGATTATGAGTGCATGTCTTTTAGTCTAACTAGTCTATGTCTACTTATTTTATATTAATCCTTTTCTATATTTTTTTCATCCCTAGTTAGATGACCCTACACTGTTCTTGGGTGAATATGTTCCTACATGGGTGAATCTACTTTGTTTATGGGTGATTTCATCTTCCAATTTATTCAGTCATCCTTGGGTTATTATACCCTATACATAGGTGGATTCATTCTTATTATATGGACTTCTTTGTCACTAGTGTCATCCTTGTTGAGAAAGCACACTCTTTAAATAGGAAATTCTATTTTATTAGGCATATTTTTTTTACATGGTACATTTTGCTAATAAGTAAACCTATTCTAGATAGGCAAATGCACTCTACTAATGAGTGATTCTATTGGATCAAACCAATCAACCTTTGTTCTTGGGATGCTTTGCTCTATGGATAGTAGATAGTCTTATGAGAGGTTACATCTTTTTCTTGGGAATTCCTTTAGATAGGAAATTTTGTTTAAGTGACTATGTTCTATGAATAAGTAGATACGTTTGTGGGCAAATACATACTATTCTTGGGCATTCATGTAGATAGACAATTCTATTTAGGTGGCTCTTCTCTATTGATAGGTGATTTCACTCTTAGGTAGATACGTTTCTAGATAAGGGGATCCATGTTGTTCTTGGGTAGATACATTCCCTACCAAAATCCAAAGAGATAATTTCCTCCTGACCAAAGATAGCCCTAGTTGTTCCTAATCTAATCCTGTAATGAAAATATTGTTTGCATTCTCCAATCACTTATACTGATTGAAGGGGGAAAATTGTTTGGGCTTCTAGAGTTTAGGACCTAAAATAACAATCTTCACACTCTCTCATTCAAGAATGACCCTACAGATCTCAATCCAAAGGTGAAGGAGATCTTATAATAGGGCTATCCTAGGGCATGATTATAAACTAATGAGTGGTTCACCACCAAGTTAGGACTTGGAAAGACAAATGCAATGCAAGATGAAATGCTCAAACCTAATATGATGCAATGCTTGACTAAATGACCTAAAAGAGCATAAAAATAAAAATAGGGAAGTGGGATCTCAGAAGAGTGCACTTGTAAACCTGAAGGAGGCTAAAATAAGCTTTGAAACATTGAAACATCTAAAATTTTGACCTACTGGGACTCATACACTAGTTTTAGCACATCAGTCACAAATCTAGGTTTCTACACAAGATCAGGTTTCTAGAAAAAGGGTATTTGAATATACAAAAACCATAAAAAATTCTGTAGTGGAACTCATAAGCCACTTCTATCAAATCAGTCTTGTTCTGCTTTTTCATAAATTCAAATATTAGATCTGCACTTCAATACCTACAAAACAGAATATAGGCTTGATTTTCTTATGGTGGGTTTGCCTCATTCAAACCCTTAGTTCAGTAATTAAACCTTGATAGAAAAATGAAATGTGCATGTAAATTAGAATGTAAATCCTAACCTTAAGTGTGTCTAAGATAAGGAGATCTGAAATGCAATGAAACCCTATTCTAATGTGCAAGAATGAGATGCATGAATGAAATATGAAGATGAATGACTCATTTTGAGAGATCTCTAATCACCCAAATGAGCCCTAATAATGCTTTTACCTTCCTTAGGATAAATGTAGAGCGATAATGGAGGATGGAATCACTTAGGAAAAAATTCATTAGGCTTGGCTTGATGGCTAGTTGCATCTACCCAACCTAGAATCCATCATGATTCACCATACAAAACTATGATCCACCCTTGAAAAGGCTATATCTTGAATGAAAGTGAGCTTGAAGACCTGCAAAAAAAACACTTTAATGCTGCTCCAAGACTTCAACTTTGCATACTTTTGAAACTTGAATGCTCTTGTGAAAGAATGATTGAAGACTTTGAATACTTGGATCTTGAAATTGCTCTTGAAAATGCTTGCTTATATAGGCATTAGCACCTAATTTACTATTATTCGGATCTCAAAAGCCATCAACCAAAAATTTGAATTAAAAAGATGATTTTCCCACTCAAACACTAAAAAGGATCCAAATGGGACTCATATGCCACCTCTGGCATATGGGTCCCACCTAGGGGGACTCATTCGCCCAAGGTGGCAAATGAGTCCCATCCTAGATTTTCAGGGTGGGTTTTTGGAATTTTTTATGTTTTTGATTATTTTGTCGAGTTTTAGCTAAAATAAGCATTGAGATTCAAAATAATGGGTCTTAGGGGCCTATTAATGATTATTTAAATAGTATTTAATGCAAGGGTAACAAAATAGGTCCAAATTAAGTGTGAAATTGCATCGCTTTCAAGAGCGTACAATTTTCTACACTACATGACCATTTTTATCACACTACCCCTTTCAAAATCCATTGCATCATCCTTCTAACAACACACGTACATACCTAACACATATCATCGATATATTCATCATCCAACATTAAAATATATAATCCTAGTGCTCATTTGAGAACTTTGTAACCTTAACCAAACCCATAATCATTGTTACACTATTTTAGGAATGTTGCATGTCCTAAGTTAGTAATCATCATCGATTGACTTAGCTTGCCTCAAGCGATAGGTCTACTTTGCACTGAAATCAATTTTTTTTGAGAAATTTTCCTATCTCAAGTACAATCCTACCATCATTATCTGGTGTGCTTTAGAATGTAGCATATCTCAAGTACCAATCAACCAATCATCATCAACTTGAGTTCTTAAATCAAATTAGAGTACTAAATTGATCATCAAATCATCATTGTTTAGTATTTTCTTTAGACTTAGATCCATCATCATCCTTCAATCCAATCATCTTCACATCCTTCATGCCCATCACTAGACAATTACAGCTCAAGAATCTCATGCAAAAACAACAACAACAATTTCACCAATTGCTCTATTTTGTTCATGTTCCTAATAGAGAACCACAACCAACCACCATGTAATGGGTACTGTCAAACCACATTATCCCCATGAAATTTTATCCATCAAAGAGGAAATGGTTTCCCAACCTGAGCTCACTCCTCACCTTGAGGAGGATTATAGCAATCCAACCAATGTACACATGACTAATCACCTTATAAATGTGTGTTTCAAAGCCATCCTTGCTAAACTACTCATGCAAGGCACCAAGACACCACCCAAGTTTGACATGATGCAATATTTAGGCATAATTCAATCATCAACCTCTCAGGCTCCTTCAAAGACCTCTTAGAACATACCAAAGTTTAAGAATGGTGTAGTGATCTAAGTTCCTCCCTCCCCCCTTCGGTTTCCTATAATAAGATTTGAATCGGGCCTTATTCATGTTCATGGACCTGATCCTGCATCATCTACATAGTTCTAGGGTCCTATCTCTAAGAACATAAAAATATTAGATCACAAGTATTGGTTCATCCCCTACCTCAAGGGAATATGATGACTCCTATGATTAGTGTGCCCACATTGACACCCTATCACATTCCTTTTGTATTGATTCAACTAGTATACCATACCTCTTATGCAACCAACTCATCTTCATCCCAAGTTCTACCTCCTAGAATTCATCCACCATAATCCTATCCAAATCCTTTGTCTACATATTTCTCTCTATAATACCATCAATACCCTACATCAACACCTCTCATAGATCCTCCTACCCAACGAGGTCCATATCATTACTAACCTCTTGCAACTCCACATCATAACCAACATCCTCACACCTCACAGGACCATACATATCAATAATATCCACCTCAACTTCCTTAGCACCCATCCTACCAATCTCAACAACCTCCACAACAATATGCTAATCCCCAAATGCCTCAAACCAATCCCCCTTAGTATCCCTCACACTCTTATTCCTCTCAACCACCTCATTAACCATCAAATACATTTCTCAACTACAAATCCAATCCATTACAACCCCTCACTCAATCTTATGGTAGTGCACTCCAATATATTTCACATTATCAATCTCAACCCATCATATTCCCATCTGCCACAAAAATAGTCCAATCATAATCAATTTCAACAACACATTTATCCATCTCAATCATCACAACAACCACTATATTTCAATACTCAACAAAAATTATTCCAATGACTTTTGTGATATGGAGCTTTGTGTGATGCTTGACTATCTCTAATATCCTTGTGTGATATGTATTATAAATGTTTACTTTATGATTGGCGTGTGTATACCCTCTCTCAGTGTGTCTTGTGTGAGTGTTTTTGGGAAATGTGACCATCTCCTAGCATGATGGGAAAGAACCTTGTTGGTTTCATGAAATAGGGTGGCATGGAAGCCATCGCTAGGATTCAAACATTCAAGGAATGAAGCGAACCAATATCCTCTTCTTTAATCATTTATTCTTTTCAAATTAGTTTAGTTAAATATAATTTAATTGTTATAGGATATTTTAGTCCTCTCATTCTATATATATATATATATATATATATATATATATATATATATATATAATGTACTCGTCATGTAATTTGTAACTAGACCTCTCTCATGAGATGGCTTGTCATTCAAATTCTAAAAGTTGGTGTTTTAGCCTAGTTACGTTTCTTGGTGTTGGTCATAAGCACAATTGTAAATTCATAATGATGAAATTATGTTGTGAAGGCTTAAAATGAACTTCTTAGTCAAATTTCACATAGTGGTGATCTGGTCCTGCACCTAGGTAGCCTTTCTATGTACTAATTTGATCTTTGTCATTTCAAAAAACTAACATTACTAGGGTTCCCTAGCAGTATGTTGGGTAGCCTATTAGCTTATTGGAATGACCTAGTTTTTCTAGTTAGAAAACATAGGTTTTTGTTAAGTGTGTTGGGGAAGACCAGGGTCCCCATACAAAAGCCAAAATATGAATCCTCTTAATCACTAATTGATAGAGGTTTTGTAAGCCTAATCCCCTTGTCAGATATATTTTATGTCCTTTATTTTTCTCATGGGGATCATTTTCGTCGACTTGGTCTTAAAAAAAACTAGTCATGTTTTATCTCTTTTTGGTCTTGTTAGTTCCTCTCAATTTTGGGACCTCAGATGGGTAAACCATGTAAACTAAAGTTGTTCATCATGGTCCTAGGAGTGTAGTTATGTTTTAAACCTTTCCTCAAGAGTCTTCATTGAGGACTTGAGGGTTCTCCTAAATCTTTTTATATACACTCTTTGAAAGTTGGTTGTTTGGTAAACCTAGGGTTAGGGAGATCATGCACCCTATCTTGTGAAGCCTTGGGAAGGTTGTGAACCCTTTTTATTATTCTTGTTGCGTTATCAACATTCCTTATAGATCTTGAGGTGATATTTTTTTGTATCCTTCCATTTGTGTGATGTGATGTTATGACAGGACATCTTGGGAAGCGTGTGGTTTGTCTAGAAGTGACTGTTGTCATTCTAGTTAGTGGAGAGTTTGTATCTCTTAGTTTAACATTCTTTGGTGAAGTTTTTTCCTTATTTTTGTTGGTTAATTTATTTTAGATATGGATTGGAGGATTATGATTTCCTCATCCTATTCTAGAGTCATTTTGTGAGAGAACACGAACATGGGTTGTAACCAATCACCATGTTGAAGATCTTCTCTTTCTCTCTCTTGTTCTTCATGGTGGATTTGTCCCATGATCCATGAGTGGTTAGTCTTCCACTTTTCCACCTTACTTATGCAATGGTGATTCCTTATATTATTTTTTTCATTATTTCATTGTGTTTATGCGATGCTTGTGTACATGTTTTTTGGAAAGTGTGTCATATGATGTTGTATCTTTGGTGTTATTATTATTCTCCTTGTGTCATTATGTTCATGTGACATTTTTGTGAACATAATTATGTAATTGTGACATGTTGATGTCATGTCTTTGGTATTGTGGTTGTGGTTTACATTAAAATTGTTCGGTCAAGCTTTTTCTTGTGCTTCAGTGGGGAAATAAAGCTCATGTTAATGTCCTATCTAGGTGCTAGTGTCTTTTTTTCCATCATTATTTATTTGTTGGTGTAGTGTCATAAAATTGCACCTTGTGGAAATTTACTTGCATATTTATCCCTCTACATTTATAGCACCTCACTGAATTAATGACCAAACCTTGTGAGTTTAAATTCCATGATTTCAACTCCATAAGGGACAATGATGAATCATTAATAGTTTTTCACCTTATTTTTTATAAATTTTTGAGTTGGATGTCTATGCAGTGTGAAGGTGTTCACATGGCACACAATCATCCTCAAACTTTTAAATTTTCAAATGAGGAAAAATTGCAACCTTACCTTTGCCTCATTTTTTGTGCCCCTATGTTTCAAGCTTAGATTGGTCATGAGCCTTAAATTTTCCAAATCCATCTTAGCCAAAGTCATTCACCCAAGTTTCAAGAGGATTTGGGCTTTTGCAGAACTTGACTTGTGGGGTTCCGCCTTGTGGAAGTTGCCCCATCCTTTTCTGCTTGTAGGTCTGCCACTGCAAGGTTCCCTTGGTAGATTTTAGTCTTTGTTTTGTTTCTCTCAGTGGAATTTCTCACATTTCCACCTGCAGTGGACTTTTTGCATCTTGTTTCCACATTCCTTATATCCATGCAAACATTGACTTGACATCCTTTGACTATTGAGTTTATGCATTCTTACCAACCTATGCCCCTTCCACACTTGCAATTAATACTGTCATTAATGGGGGTCTACCTATAAATATACCCCCACCGAGCTATCATTTTCATCTAGAATTTTTGAAATTTGAGAGAGCAAGGAAGAAGAACCCGTGCGCAAAATATTTATGGGTTATGGCTATGACTACTTCCTTCATATGTACGAGCTAGGTATGTATTTGAATTTCATCTTTTATCATTTCAGCACTGAAAATTTTTCTATAGGATTTTAATTTAAAACCATAGGAAATCGGTGAATATAAACTTGATTAATAATTGTAAACCCTAGACTTTCAAACTCTCAAAATGCTTTTGTGGGTTTCTTCAATCGAGAAACTTGCTCTGAAAGTACTGTTTAAATCAACAAAGGGGATAGTGGTCGTCTTGACATTCACTCTCATGCCAACAAAACTATAAAATAAAAGGTAATCATAGTATTGAACAGAGGTCTATGTGGGCCCTTATTAGTAGAACTCTACCCCATCGACACCGTAGCCAATGGCGAAGTCCTTGGGCCTTCCCACCATGCAAACCCCACATTGTCCATTTTGTGGACCATAAAATTGAGCTACAATGTCAATCCATAAGTGAAAGGACCACTATGGACCCACCCCTTGCACGAGTTGGCTCTCTTCGGCTGTGTTCTAATGGCCAGGCACCATCAGTTTCCCACCCTTCAAATTCTTCCTAGCCTTTCCCATTTCCTCTTTAAATGACATAAAAATGAAAACTTAAGTCTAATTTCCTTTGTGAGTATCCATCATTGGATCTCCACTTCACTTATGCCATTCTTAATGACCAACCTAACACAACCTCTCACTTCAAGTTTCCCACGCATCGGTATTGACTTTGAAAATCACCAAGGCTTGATCCCATGGTAGACCCACCCTTGTGGATCTCCATGTGTAGATCTCCATGTCCCCTTGGTCATTGCTCAACAATGAAACCTTTGCATCCTTCCACTGTGCGGGTCCCACATTTCTTGCTTTCGAGGGTGCAACTTTGAGCTCAAACAATAAAAACCTTAAGTCAACCCACCCTCGGTGGGTCTGTTGTTATGGGCTGCAATCCACGAAAGGACATCATGCCTTGGCCATTTCCTAATGGAAAAACCCTACCGCATTCATCCCTTACGGACCCCACACTTACCAATGTCGTCCTCTATAACAAAGCACATACTTAGTAAAATTACAAGACAAAATGTTTTGGTGGGCTCACTCATGTGGACCACTGTTTGTGGAAGGATGCCCATCCCAAGCCATTGTTTAATGATGAAAACTCAATAACGACCCACCTCGCGGCTCCCACAGGCTCTATCTCTGTAACATACAAAATGATAAAAAATTTAAACGAGATGAGCTAAGAATGATTCCCTATGCATGCCAAGGGAGTTCGAAATTAAACTAACTAAAGCACCATTGTGGGTTTCTCTGAGTGGAACTCTACTTGTGGAATGTCGCTTACCTAAATATGTTCCTTATGGAGAGACTCAAGTAGTGACACGCCTTGCAGCTTATACATCACCAATCTCTGCATTGAATCAAAAGATTACTCAAATGAAGGAAATTCACTCCAAATGCCTCCATCATAAACATGCACCCGTGCCTAATAGTCTTACATTGAGTTTGTTCAATGATCAAATCTTGCAGGAAATCACAGTCAGACCACCACCTGTAGAAGTTTGTCTTCCCTACGCCATTCCTTAAGGCTTTCACCATGGTGGCTTCTGCAGAGTGGAAACATGTGCCTCTAGACCTGCATTTCTACAAAACTCACAAATGAGCTCAAAATCATAGAATTTGATGAATATTATGACCTTTCTCAAGTTTATAGATGCATTTAATGATATATTGATGTGACTTAACTTATTATTTACACTCTTTATTTTTCAAAACACTTACTGCACATTCTATATGTAGGACTTATGGAACTAGTTGAGAAGCCCATGGAGAAATATGATAAAGGAAAGAAGATCACAAAGATGCTAAGAAGAAAGGAGGATAAAGAAAAGATGAAAATGGATAGGATGAGTTGAGAACTCACAAGCCATCTCATGATGACATGTGTTAGATGAGATAGACAAAAGGGGATGAAGTGGAGATGAGGTGGAGGTACTAGGAAGTACCTTGGGAATGGACAAGATCTTCTCATAAATGAGGTCTTTGTCCTCATGTACAATGAGAGGACAAGTGAGGAATTAGAAATTCCTCACATATTCTCATGGGGATTGAAAAAGGAATTACAAATTCCTTATGGGGGATTGTGAGATATTAAAAATTCCTCACAATTCATGGGGGGAATAAATGTGAATTTTAAATTCACATTGGGAAGAGGATGGCTTCTCCAAAAGGAGAAAGCATTTAATGATAGTTGACTAAGGACACATGCCATAAATGGCATGAGGATTAGGTTAGGTTAAATTAGTGATTAAGGTTGTGAAAATGCAGGATTAGATGGGCTAATGGGAGATTAGAAGCAAGTGGAAAACTATGGAGGATGTGACCTTAATGATGATTAGGGATGTGCACACCCTAATCACATATTAATTAGATTAATCTGGATTAGAAGGGGTTATGTAGGATGTTGACATGAGAGAGAAGAAGGTGAATTAAAAATTGATTTAATTCATTTGGACAAAATGACCAAATTAAATAAATTAAACTATTTATTTAGTTTAGAGAGGAATAAGGCAAGGTATTTAATTGATTAATTGAATACCTTAGGAGACATTAGGTTAATATGAAACATTAACTAAATTATAAATTATTTAATTAATATGGCTTAGGGGTGTGGAACAGAGGAATGCAAGGGTGAATTTGACCATATGGGAGTGGTCAAATTTAGGTGTCTACATTTTTCCCCTCTCTAAATAATTGTTAAGAGTAACAATGTTTTGAAGAAAAATAAAGTGCAGATGACTTAATAGAAGAAAATAGTATTAGAGGATGCCCTAGTATCATAAGAAAATGGATAGGAAAGAAGAATACTGAAATATGGTATTGTATACCCTCTTGAGAGGGTGGATGGGGAAGAAAAGGGGCCTCAGGTGATTTCTCGATATGAAGAAACAGAGGGTACCACGTGGTAGAGCACAAAAAACCATGAAGAATGAATTTTGAACAAAGGAATATGTACATAAGAGGTGCAAATGGTAGCCCTTAGAAGAAAAGGAGGAAATGAATTAAAGAAGGTTAATTAAAGGGTAAAAATTATACAAAAATTAAAAGGCTAAATAGGGTCAAAAATAAAAATTATAAATAGTAAATTTAAAAAATTCACTATTCACCTTATTTTCATTTGCACACTTTTCATCATGTGATTGAACGAGAGAGAGAGAGAGAGTGCGTGTGTGTGTTTTGACTGGATGAGCGATATGGAGGATGATGACTAGATGATCCACCGGGGCGATGAGGTCCGAGCATTCTACTACAAGCGAGTCATGCCCCACTAGGTAGGATTTGAATTCTTTCCTTGTTATTTGATTTGAATTTTTGATGCATGTGTTGATTTTGGGTCAAGTAGTTAGGATGAATGGGCTGCCATGCAAAGGTGGATTCACCCTTCCAATGCAATGCATTCACCAATACAGAAAATTGGCAAGGGCAAGGGAAAGCACGTATCTGTAGGGCTGGATACACTTGGAGAGGGGTGATTGTGCAATTTCCTCTCTTTGAAATGGGAAAACCTGCATGCACAAGGGTGGATGGGTGAGGGAATAGATGATAGCATAATTGCCAAAGGTGGAAAAGGGCAGACGTGAAAATATACAAGGGCGAATATGGCCCGGATAGGCGATTGCAAAATCACCTTTCAAGAGAAAATGCGGATGTGAATCTTCCCATTAGGGAGAAAGGTAAATGTGAATTTTCCACTTACATGGGTGAGTACACACTTTCCCATGGGGAAAAGGGGATGAATGTGAGTTTTCCTCTAGGTTTAAAAGGGTGAATTTATGCCTGAATAGGGAAAGGGGCAGATTCACTTGTAAAACAAGAAAAATCACAAAAAGGGACCATAGGAGTGAATGCGTGAACCTAATAGGCAAACAAACTAGAAAAAGGAATAAGCGAATCCACTTTACACAAAGGCAAGCTCACCAAACCGAGGCAAGGATGAAAAAGAAAAAGGTAGAAATGAAGTGTTAGAAAGGACTGACAAAATGATTGACATGGATGCAAAGCTTCGAGACTTTGAGGACGTGAGAGAGACATTCGGGCATCCTGGAGGTGACGCAAGATGCCATGACTCCCATGACCATTCAACATTGGTCATGCAGGGCTACTACATAGGTTGGGATATCCCAACATTAGGGCACACAAACCATTGTTGACAACATTGGTGGAGTGGTACAGTTCCATGACTTCCACTTTCCATCTCTCGATAGGGGAGATGACAATGACTTTGGAGGACATGTGGCAGATTCTTAGGCTTCCAATTAGAGGACACACAATTATCGCCATGCCCACCCGACCAGTAGAGAGGATCCTATAGGTGGTGTTTAGAGATGTAGACCTTCCCATCCAAGGGAAGGAGCTAGATATTGATGCTTACCTATGAGTAGTGACATCACCACTACCTTTATAGTTCTATAGACTCATCAGTAGGATCCTCCTTCCTAATAGGAGTGGTCACTTTTTTAGCCTCAAGATGATTTAGGTTATCAGACACATCATGGAGAGGAGAGATGGCTTGTTGGCATGGGGGTCCTATGTACTTTTGCAACTATATCATGACATGCATGTGGTCTGTTACAGGCAAGCATTGAGCATTACTCACATCACACTACTTCAGGTATGGGCCTGGGAGCATATCTGAGTGGAATGGCTAGAAATTCTCATGGTGGGTGATAGGGATGAGAGTATCCTAGTGGCTTATTAGTAGGGTAGGGAGTATGAATGGATGCTCCACTATAATGAGGTAGGGAGCTTTGAGTTTTGGCAGTGGCTGATTGATGTGCCGAGAGACGAGGATATTATTTGGAGACCTTATGTGGATCAGCAATTTTGAGGGTGGTGGAAGGATGATAAGATAGAAAGGTCCTACTTGTATTCCTAGATGTTATTTGATAGGTAGAGATCCATTCATCATAGAGCTACATGTGCTAGTAGGGTCACCGATCAGTACCAGATCACATAGGACATTGCTCCAGGGCCTTAGTTGTTTAGGCGGATCAGCAGGGAATCGAGGTTGATATGGGGGAAGAGGATCATAGTTGAGTATGCAAGGAAGATGTGGGAGGTGGTCCCCATTACTGTATGGACATGGGGAGGGTTCCAAACAATGTTGGCACAATAGTCAAATATTTTTCATGGTGGGTTGAGCAGAGGCCTGCAAGGATTACGATCGAGCATTCAATTGTACCAATGATGTGGTCTAGGGATGAGGAGGAGGAGCAACTGAGGCCATGGAAGAGGAAAAGAGATGGGAGATAGAGGGGTGTAGTAGGGGTAGCATAGGAGGGTGATTTTTTGATGTGGAGATGGAGGAAGAGGGGAGAGGGGAGCAAGTGATGGAGGTAGATACCCCTACAGTGGATGAGAGGGCTATAGTGCCATATCAGGCACCTCTGCTAAAGTATCCAATAGTTTTCTTGATAGGAGCCCTAGCTAGATTACACATTGTAGAGCATAGATTGAGAGATTCAGAGGCCAAAAGGGATCAACTCCAGATAGAGGTAGAGAGACTACTAGGGGAGGTACAATGGCTATAGGATGCAGCTGAGACCATACAATAGGATGGGGATAGATATCTATTAAGGATGGTAGGAGAGATCAAGGAGCAGATATTGGAGTTGTAGAGGGAGAGGATGGAGCTATAGAGGGAGAGGGATGACCTACAGATGCAGTTGGAAGAGGAAATGGAGATGGAAGAGGGGTTGGTGGGCCAGAAAGATTCCCTAAGGAGGGAGAGGGATGAAGCTGCAGGGAGGGCTGAGGTAGCGAAGGCACAAGTATAGAGTTTACAGAAGGAGTGGGATGAGGCCATGAGGAGGATATCATAGGTGGAGGCCTAACTGGAGTCGATGAGACTGGCACAAGAGGCTTGGGAGCTAGAGAGGAAGAGACTGCAAGGATAGCGGGATAGATACTGCATGGAGAGAGAGTAGTACAAGGTAGGGATAGCAGGAGAGGCAGATGTGTGGATGGAGGTGGGGTATTGGATGTGTGCATATTTTGGAGTAGTGACTGATCTAGCATGGAGGGTGCCTCCATACATTAGAGTATCTATACTGAGGTCGGCATGACCCTCACACTTGGGAGCCACCCACACTCATGGATACAACAATTATAGAGATACCCCTCCTCACGATCGAGGACCTAGTGCAAATTCCCCACAACGCTCAGACGCGGGGAGTGTTGGTGTTTTTTCCAACTGACCCCTAGAACTCTCTAAAGGGTAGCCAACCCTTATGTTGAATAATTACCTAAGGCCAATGGCCAACACAATGAATAGAGAATTCTAAAGTCTCTACTCCTACACTTTAGGCTCTGTGGGACCAAGGAGGGTATTCCTTCTTATGTTCACATGATATTTTAATTCCTCAAGAACACTTCAACATAGATTCATTCCTACTCAAGGAAAATACACAAAATTCACTAAGGATTTGGTAGGTCTTTGAGTAAATAAGTCTATTTTCTAGGAATGTAGATGTACTTCAAACTTACATTTCAAAATTTGATAAGATTTTAATAAGAATTGTTCTTATTTTGAATCCATAGCTAGGCATACTACTTATTCATTTGATTACATGAATTCTTGATAAACAGACTAGTGCCTCCTCAACTGGGTAAATGGAGTCAAATATGAAACAACTAGTAATACACATATTATTTAATTTTGAAATGAATGGACTATCTTTGTAATTCCTTGCAATACAAAAAATCACAATATCCAAAACATCACTTCTTATCAAATCCTTCCAAATTCTCATAGACCCATGGCTTTCCTCAAGCATTCTAATTAACCCTTTGAGTTAAAGCAAAAAAATAAAGACATACATTCAATTGAACCATTGATGGAAAATGAAAAGATCTTTAATAATTTCATTCATGATCTGCAAAAGTGTATAAAAGGAAAATATATGCTTATGAATTTATATTCATTTCTATATCAGTAATCTATGTAAAATTATTTAAGACTATTACATATACAACCCATACCCAAGACAATTTCCCAGCAGATTCATCAAGTTTTTTGCATTTACATTTGTTTTATGTACTCAAATTTTACCTTGAACGTACTAGACTCAAAAAAATTGACCCCTTTGTAATGAGCCTTGAAATCCCTTTTATAAGTCAAGGGAGCAACAAGCATCAGGCTCATTACAATTACATTTCATAATAATTTCACAATTAATTTCATTTCACCAGGTTGAGTTCCTGAACCATTATAGTTAAATCATTCCTTCACCACGGGAAAGCAAAAAAGCCCAAAAAAAGGCACCAAGCCATTGGTCGAAGAAGCCATAGAAGCCTTCCAAAAGGAATCATCAAAATTGGCACACTTACCAATGCCAGAGAAACCACCATCACTATCATCGACATGAACCAACAAACAAGCCACGTGGAAGTTGAGTCACCACAACACCCAAAAACTGAACATCATTAAAAGAGAACATGGGTGTTACCCGACCTTGTCAACTACCGAGTAAACACCCTAACCTGACATTTTAATAGAGAATGGAGTTGTAACAATTATCTCATTGTCCAAGTCATCATAAGGCACAAGAGAAATAGGGCAATGGCTAGATTCAGGGCCAACTCCTCCCTCCTCACTTGAAGAATTATTAGAAATTAGAACAGGAGCACTAGGATTCTTTGAACAAACCCTAGGACCTACACTCGGCCTCTTTAATTCTTTCAAAAACTCAACAGGCCCTTTTCCTTCAGACTTGCCTAATTCTTCTGAACTAGTACTATTTATAAGATTGTATGTACTCTTGACCATGATTTTCTCAACCTTCATACAAATACTCCTCTTTCCTTTTGGGACAATTGGCATTTCTACCATAGTAGGTTTTGTCTCAGGCACATATACAACTGGTTCCTGCATATTTAACCTTTTGGACCTTCAAACTAGTGTAATAGCATTACATGGATCACTCATATTTCCAAAGTACAATACTAACCACAACTTTTAGAGAATTCCCACGCACAAACAAAGAAATCCCTAATAGGACCAGACACAAAATACTACTTGAAATGCAACAACAACTACAAACATGCACTCACACTTACGTACCTGAAGATACCTCATGACCACCTCTGCAACACCTCATTCAATACTCTGAATTTATTCCTCCAATACTTGCAACAATCAATTATGTGCCTTGATAATTTATGAATGATTGAACAAGCTACATAAAAATATTCATTAAATAGAGGAATTGGAGGCTAGCTGCAATTAATGGCCATCCTGGCTTGCTCACGTGAGAAAAAAATCAATCACTACATGTTGAATCTCATTTGTCAATCATCCAATATTTAAAACTCAATCAACGAGGCTCATTAAGGATCACCACTTGCTTTATTTGATCGTACTAAAAAAATAGTTGTGAGGTGCTTTAAATTTGCCATGTACCCATTTGCATCCTTACTCCCTCATCCTCAAATAGTCTGCCATCAATCTTGATGATCATGAGATGATCCTAGACACCAATCGAATCACATTGCTCAACGCATCTTCAAGTTCTTCTCTAGGACTCCATCAAGTGATAGTAGCAAAGCCAACAATGAAACATTAGCTGTTGATTCTTAATTGTAGAAGGATCATAGCTGGAGATCCTTATTCACATCGCTCATCTCTCATTTATTTTCCTTCAGGTAGCTCCAGCTAGTAATGCCTTGATCTCACGTGATGGGAAGAAACTCACCCATCGGCGGTTGTGGGTTCATCCTTAGACCACACAACACAGCTAACGATGGTGCTAGGGACAATGATGGATTAAAATCTTAACTGCATCACTCATCACTTGTTACCCTCCAACGGTGAGGACACAACACGCGACGGGTAATAAGTGTGGGAAGTTTGAAGAGAAATGTATCACTCATCATTGGATGGACATGGGTGGTTTGAAAAGAACATGCGATGGGTGATGAAACATTAGCGTTGAACTTAAGTAGCACTTAAAAGCACATGGGAAAAAATTGTTCTTAAAAGAGGGCCCTCCTAGGCTCAGTGGGTGACTTGAATGATGGGTCTGGGTAAAATGATGATAGTGAAGGGAATAAAATTCCAATTAATTAACTAGTGCCCTGATGCAACTGATCACTGAGCAAACATAAGTCGAAAGAAGGATTAAGGGTATAATTCAATTAGAGAAATAAAACCCTAAACCCTACTGACAACGGGGAAGATTCAATCACAAGATTGACCATGGAACCAATGGGACAAAGAAAATTCAAGGTTCCACTAGGGAGTAGTGGAGATATGGACAGGGGATAGTGTAAGATTCTAGTTTTGACAGGAGTAGGGTGGGTATTTTGTACATACAGGAAGAGACTATATAAATTATTATGCATAGATTGAGGAGATTGATTCATTAGATTCATTCATTCTTTCTTCTTTACTGATTCAGGACACCATGATGTGTCAGATGTAGTCATTTGTATTTCATTAGTTCCCTACACTTGTACTAGTATTTTATGGACTATGGACCATTATAATGGACTATTATGGACTTTTATGATGGTTGATAGATTCTTTATTATGGACTTTCAATGGACTTTATGATCTTCTTACTATGGACTATGATGGAATTTGATGGACACTATATTTTATATATATATATATTATGTGATGGACATTGACGATGCCATGTGATTTTTATGTGATGTTGTGGATATTTATTATGCTCATGTGGATGATTATGATTATGATGTATGCATATGATCATGATCATTTTATTCATATTTCTATATGTATGATATGGATGATATGCATTATGTCTAACACATTTTGATGTAGGATGTGACGTGACATGGTTTATAATTTTATGATGTATGCTATGGACATGATATTGTATAGGAGAAAATTTGCACCCCTTAAGAAAATTCCCCTTTTACACTTCCTCACCTAAGAAAACCAAATCCGAAGGAGAAATCCCACATCATCCCACTGCCTTCATTCCACCTAGCATCTATTTTGTGTGTCGATAGGAGAATAACTATCAGGGATTCCCACGTGGTACTTAGACTTTTCCATGGCATGCTTATGTCTATGATGGATTCCAACGTCTAAAGCTTATAAAGGTGTTACACTTCCTATTGGGGTCATTATGTAATGCCCCTCTTTGACCAACCAACCCAAATATGGTTGTTTTTCTCATTCTCCCTTCAAATTCTCTCTTCCTTCATGCATTCCATCTTCTTTTGCCACTCCCTAAGCATTCTATCATTCAATTCTTGCATTCTAAGCTTTCAAGCAACACTTTCAGAGAATTCCCATCACACCCACAACTTTTAGAGAATTCATAGTAGCAGCAACAACACTCCATCAACTCTGTAGAGCAAGTGTGGGACAACACCATTGCATCAAGGGATTGAGTCCTCTCATTTTCTCCCCCATTAGCTAGTGAGCTCTTGGTGGAGGTGGTAAGCTTTTTCACTCCTCTCCTCTACAATTTGGTTGAGTAGTGGATTATTGTATGGTAGTGTTATTGTTTTCTTTACTTTCATTCTTCCTTTATCATACATTTATTCATAGTTGTTATCTTAGCTATCTATGGAGGTGGAAACACCAAAATGGGGGTCTAACTGAGGAAGACCCCTATACAGCCCCCCAACAATTTTCCTCTTTCTTGTGTGTAGGTGTACGTACTTTGTGGAGCTAGCTAGCAAATAGGCTCTTTTATGAGATCATTTTTTATAGCCTAGCTTTAATCTATTTGCTTATATATCTCTTATTTCATAGTTTTATCTTTCTCTCCTAAAAACCATTAGCTAGGTTGTCAGCTCATTTTCTAGCAGTCCTCATTGTACTTTCAATCCTATGGTCATACAGACATTGGTACAGCCACGGTAGGAGAGTCCTCAAAGAGAACAATCCAGACCATGCAGCAAGAGTCACACAACGAAAGCAACACAAAATATGGAGGAAAATGTAGATTCAAACATTCTTATTATTTAGAAATTCATTTACAACTAGTCAACAACTTTTGAGCTTACAAATTCAGCTCACAGGCCTATTACAACATGCTCAAAATATCATCTTCCTATATGCTCCTTAATGCGAGTGAAAATCTTACATGTCAAATCCTATCTTCTAACTTCGCTTCATTCACTACTTTCTAATGATCGATTACAATGTTTTATATCATGTCTTGAGATCTAGAATCATCTGCATCAACCAAAGATCATTACAATCTCCAATGAAAGAAAATGTAACGTGCACATGAATAAGTTGGCCTCAAATTTAAATTACTCCTCAGTGAATGCATAAGATGAAGTGTGGACCTAAATTAAGGTCAAGGACACTCCATAGAAAAATTTGAATATCATTGTCATGATTTGCAAGATACGGGAAAGATCCATGAGCGATCCAACTAGCCATTAAGTTTGAAAATTATACTGATGTCGGTTCAAGAAACTGCCACATAATCCAGAAGTGCTAATCTTTCCAAAAAATGATCCAATCAATTTGAAATCTTGTGATAAGGGAAATGAACATGTCCACGATGCATAAATGGATCTACAAGGTCTGGTGAGAAAATATGATGAAACACTAAATCTACCAACTTGAACTAAAAGAAGAACTGAAACAAAACAAACTGAAATGAAAATATTTTTTGGTCGATGAAAGATTGCCAAGAACCAGGGATGCTCCTGCATCAGATATCCAGAGTTGGTTGAAAAGTGAGTCCCTTAGTTTGTTGGGGCCAAAGGGAAACCAAAACGGTCTACCTTAGCCTGATAAATCCAAGAAGAATCTTCCACTGGTCTGCCTTTCCACTTCACAAGATATTCTTTGTACTGTCTTCCACGCGTCTTCCTCCCATTTCTAGTATCAAAAATCTCTTCTATCTCATCTGGTTATTTCTTAAGAAACTGATTCTCCAGTTCTGCTTTACTATCTTCACTAAATTTTGCTTCATGATACTAATGTAGATCTGCAACGTTGAATATAGGTGATATAACCACTCCATCTGGTAACTCTACTTCATATGCATTTTCTAAGTCAAATTTCCTTAAAATATTACAAGGTCCAAACTTCCTCATCTTCAGCTTATTATATGTTGCAACTGGGAAACTCTCCAAGTTCCTCAAATATACCATCACTTCATCTCAACCTTCCAACTCCTTATGTCTCCTCTTTTCATCTACTTTCTCCTTATACTTCTTGTTCACGTCTTCCAACTGTTATTTTACTTGAGTATGGAATTTCTTCATATGTTCTGCAAATTCCTCTGCTTTTGTACTCCTTTTATCTTCCCTACTAATGTCTCACAACTCTAATATACCTCTAGGATGATCTCCAGTAACAATCTCAAAAGGTGTCTTTCTGATAATCATGTTCACTAAATTATTCTATGCAAAATCTGCTTGTGCAAGGACTAAATCCCAACTTCTGGTCTTCTCTCAAACCAAACATCTCATAAAATTTCCCAAACTCCTGTTTACTACCTCTGTCTATCCATCGGTCTATGGGTGAAAAGTAGAACTGAACTTAAAATCTATCTTCAACTTCGTCCAAAGTGTCCTCCAAAAGTAACCAAAAACCTTTGTATCTCTTTCAGAAATAATACTCCTAGATAATCCATACAATCTCACCACCTCCTTGAAAGCAAGTCTACTACATGTACTACATATGTTGTCTTCTTACAAGGTATGAAATGTGCCATTTTAGAAAATATACCCACTACCACAAATATAGAATCATTAACTCTGTGTCTTCGGCAATCCAAGTATGAAATCCATGTTGATATCCTCCCAAGGTCTCTCCAAAACTGTCAAAGGCTTATACAATCCAAAATTCTGACTACTACCTTTTGTAACTTGAAAAATTCTGTAAATTTGCACAAATTTCCTAACATACTTATGAATCTATGGCCAAAAGTAATTCTCACTCACCAATGCTACTATCTTGTCAATTCCAAAATATCCTACCAATCCTCCACTATGTTTTTCTTTCACTAAGTTATCCCTCATTGAACTCCAAGGTATACGCAATTGATTTCCTCTAAAAAACATATCCTCCTAAATGAAATAATCCAACCATTGACTTCTATCCTCCAAGGTTCTAAAAAATCTGGCTCTTCCTCATACAAGTTCTTCAACTCATCAAAGCCTAATACCTCCACTTTCATCTATATCGATAAATTCCTTCTCCTACTCAATGCATCGAAAACTCTATTTGACCTTCCACTCCTATGTTTCAAAATAAAAGTATAACTCTACAAGAATTCCACCCATCTCATATGTCTCTGATTCAACTTACCCTGATTATTCAAATACTGCAATGCCTAATGATCCGTATACGACACAAACTCCTTAGGCAGCAAATAATGTCTCCACTTCTTCAAGGATTGAACTAGGCATAAAACTCCTAATCATACACTAAATATCTTCTCCTAGAATCATTCAATTTCTCACTGAAATAATCCACTGGTCATCCTTCTTGACTTAACATTGCTCTGATTGCATTTCTACTTGCATCATAGTCTACCTGAAATACATTACTAAAGTTTGGAAAATCCAATATAGGCTGCTCAGTCACCTATTTCAACAACTCAAAACTCTGGTTTGCTCCAGATGTCCATCTAAAATCCTTCTTATCTCCTCTCATTGTTTCTATCATAGGACTGCAAATAGAACTGAAATTTCTAATGAATGTTCAGTAGAAACTAGCCAATCCATGAAATGATCTTACCTCTCCAATGCTTTCCAATGTAGGCCATTCAATAATTGCTCTTACCTTCTCATGATCCATCTTCAATCCATCCACAGATATCACAAATCCTAGATATACCAATTCTACCTTCATGAAACTACACTTCTTAATGTTTATCAACAACTGTTCTTCTCTCAACCTCTACAAAACTTGTCTTATATGCAACAAATGTTCTTCCCTAGTCTTACTGAAAATCAAGATGTCATCCAAACAAAAAATCACAAACGTACCCAAAAATTTCTTCAATACCTCATTCATCAACCTCATGAAAGTACTTGGTGCATTTGTTAGTCCAAAAGGCATCACTAACCACTCATACAATCCTTCATTCATCTTGAATGTTGTCTTCTAGTCATCCCCTTCTCTGATTTTGATCTGATGATATCCACTCTTCAAATCTATCTTTGTAAAGTATTTAGCTCCACTCAAACAATCCATAATGTCATCCATATGGGGAAAAGGAAATCTATACTTCACTGTGATCTTGTTTATGGCTCTAGAGTCTATACACATTCTCCATTCTCCATCCTTCTTAGGTCCTAACATAGCAGGTATTGCACAAGGACTTAAACTTTCTCTAATCAAACCCTTCCTCAATAGTTTTTGCACTTGTCTATTCAAATCCTCACTCTTTGCAGGTGTCATCTAGTGTGTTGCTTTATTACACAAACAAGCTCTAGGAATCAGATCCATGCAATGACTAATACTCCTCACAGGTGGTAATCTATCAGGTACATTATATGAAATGATCTCTTCATATTCTATGAACAACTCCTTTATCTCCTTCGGTTGTTCTTCTACATGCTTCAAGTCTTTAGTCTTATTAGGAACCAAGGCATAGCACATGTTCTCATGTCTCATTGCATCTAGAAATATCCTTCCATCAACCAAATAGATTCTAGCATTCATAAAAACCTCAACCTTAGGAACATCCTCTAATGGCAGCAAAGTCTGCTTCATCCCATTAGCAACAATGGTATTTATGTTCTTCTTTCCATAATGAATAGCCTATCTATCATACTTCCAAGGTCTTCCCAACAAAATATGGCATACATCCATAGGCATAATATCACACAAAACTTCATCATGATAATTTCTTATCTTCAATTTCATCTAACATTGTTCACTTACCAGTACCTTATGCTCCTCTTGAATCCATGCTATCTGATAGGGTTTCAGGTGCTTCAACCTTTCCAACTTCATTCTAGTCACCATTTATTCAGAAACCAAGTTCTCAGAACTTCCACTATCAACAATCACATTGCAACATTTACCAGCTACCTTGCATCTTGTCTAGAATAAATTCTTTCTCTACAACGGCTCCTGCTCTAACTCACTTTGACATAACTCTTATGTTCACCTACACTTCTCCTTCTTTCGGTTTGTTAGATGATCTGGCATGATCTTCCTCAACAAATGTTGTCCTTCTACTATTCTTTGTCTTTTTGCTTGTCTCTCCTTGATTACATTCAACTTCTCTATGTCCTTCTCCACCACATTGAAAACAAGTTCCCTTGAATACTCTTTTCTCATGTTCTCTATCATCTTTTCTATAACCTTCATTTTGGTAGCCACCATATCCTCCTCTTCGGTAAGAGTTCCCATCATCTCTTCGGTATGAATTATCATTCTTACTAACTTCCTTATCTTTATTCTGGTCTGCAAAAGTTCCTCTTCCTCTAGTAAAAATTATTCCTCTCTAAAATCTTCCACCTCTTCCTCTCTGTCTCTATTCATGTCTTTTATTTAGCTTCTCTTCTAATTTTAGGGCACATTGATATGCCTCCTCCACATTTAGCAACTTTATCGAACTAATCTCATCCTATATAGATGGCTTCAAACCATTCACATACCTAGCTACTTGTTCAATCTCATCCTCTGAATGTCCAGATCTGATATTCAACTTGTAGAAATCTTTTGTATACTTTGTCACACTTAACTCCTACTTCAAATTCTACAACTTCTAGAACAAACTGATCTGATAGTCTGCAGGAATAAACTTTGTCTTCAACTTATTCACCATTTGATCCCATGATTTTATCTTCTCCTTTCCTCTCCTTTGTCTATCTATCTACAAATGTTCCCACCAAAGGGATGCATGTCCCTTCAACTTAGTACAAGTGAATTTCACCTTCTTATCTTAAGTGGTACCTTCAAAATCAAAGTACTCCATTTTTGTTATCTAATCAATAAATTCATCTGAATCTAACTTACCATTATAATCCAATGGATTGAAATGTGGTCTGGTATTTACTCTAGTTAGGGATCTTATGAACCTTTCTTCTCCCTGATCCAAGCCAAGTTGATCTTCTCTTTCCCTTTCTTCATGTACTTCTACCTCTTCATCACTCACATCATCAACTGGTTGACCTCTCCTCTGGGCCATTTCGATTGCATCTGATCTAGCAGCAATTCCCCTCAACATCTCCATCAAAGCTAGGTCTGCATTTCCACATGCTCCATTTCCTCTAACATTTCTTCTTCCCACCATCTTTACACAAGTCCTCTACAACTGTAGTTCAGATCCTTAGTTTTCCACCCCACAAAAAATATTCAACAAGACTCTACAAACTTTGACGATCTCTCACATAACGAATCTCGCTCTGATACCAATCTGGTGCAGCCACGGTAGGAGGGACCTCAAAGAGAACAATCTGGAATGTGCAGCAAGAGTCACACAATGAAAGCAACATACAATATGGAGGCAAATGCCACTTCAAAAATTCATATTATCTGGAAATTCAATTACAACTAGCTGACAATTGTCGGGCTTACAGATTCAGCTCACAGTTCTATTACAACATGCTCAAAACATCATCTTCCTATATGCTCCTTAATGCGAGCAAAAATATTACATGTCAAATCCTATCTTCTAACTTCACTTCATTCGCTACTTTCTAATGATCAATAACAATGTTTTATATCATGTCTTGAGATCTAGAATCATCTGCATTGACCAAAGATCATTACAATCTCCAATGAAAGAAAATGTAACGTGCACATGAATAAGTCGGCCTCGTATTTGAATTACTCCTTGGTGAATACATAAGATGAAGTGTGGACCTAAATTAAGGTCAAGGACACTCCATAGAACAATTCGAATATCACCGTCACGATCCGCAAGATATGGTAAAGATCTACAAGCGATCTAACTAGCCGTTAGGTTTGAAAATTATTCCAATGTCGGTTCAAGAAATTGCCACATAATCTGGAAGTGCTAATATTGCCAGAAAATGATCCAATCAATCTAAAATCTTGGGATAAGGAAAATGAACATGTCCACAATGCAGATATGGATCCACAAGCTTTGGTGAGAAACTATGATGAAACATTGAATCTACCAACTTGAACTGAAAGAAGAGCCGAAACAAAACAAACTAAAATGAAAATATTTTTTGGTTGATGCAAGATTGCCAAGAACCAGGGATACTCCTACATCAGACGCCAGCGCACGTAAGAGATGCTAGTGCATCATGCTATCGTCCTAGAACCATGATTTTTTCCTTGGGAAGAGAACTTCCTGAGGTATAGTGTTGGACCTAAAAACTGGCTTGCCTAGCCCCAAAACTAATTTCAGGTCTATAGAGTGATTGAAGGACCTTATAGTCCTCATCATTCTCTTCCCTCATTTCAAAACACCCTTTTTAAGCTAAGGTAAGTTAGGGAAGCCTTCTTCTCTTGGCTCTCCGTGACTTAGGGCCTTGAACGTGGTTGGTCCCCCTCTCTTACATTTTTGGTGAACCTGATGTGAACCATTTTGGTTCCATTTTGCGATACTAAAAACTCATTTCCTTGTATTCAAGGAGTGTTGTAGGTGTGATTGTTGTGAGTCTTTCGCATTACAACCCAACCTGTGATCCCTAGTATTCATAGTTGGAAGGTTCTGAAGGTGCTGCATAATGAAACCTTAATTGGGTCACTGTCCTTGCAACCTTTGGAGGGTCCTTAGAGAGTATCATTCATTGCATGCAATGGCCTCTTTTCTAAATCAATGTATCATGTCTGTGCAACCTGGGAGAAATGGTACTATTATAACCTTCACTTCAAAGGACCTGCCAATGAGTTTTAATAGGGAACCATCTCCTCTCTACATCGTAGCAGGTGTTCTCCTTGATCTGACGTCTCAAGTAAACATCATAACTGAGGAGATCATGTTAATCATCTTTTTGCAAAAAATATGGGTATGATGCACCTATGAGCACCATCCACATGCATGACAAAATTTATATGCCCCCTTTGGGTAGTATTGTCCTGTAAGTTTTGGTTGGACCTAAATCTATGAAGCTTCTATTCAACATTCTTCCTAGGTCTGAACTCTTTAGAGTGAAGCTAGGTATCCCTTGGTCAGTAGCTATGAATGTGGTGCCTTAGTTCATGCATAAATGTTTAAAATTTATCCACAAGGGTTTCGTGCATATGATTCATGACATTGGTTATAAACCACCAGTTGCTCGTGGTAGCTACTCCCTAGATTACTCTTGGCCTATGCCTGTTGGTCCTCTCCTGCCTAGGATGGACCTCCTACACTGAACATATCAGAATTATAAGAAAGGGCACCTAAGGCTAAAAGTGAGATACCCTTCGTCGCCTTATTATGTTTCACATAGGGCTTTCCTAAAAGCTTATAGTGATGTTGGCAAGGCATGTAGAAGAGAAGAAGAGAAGCATTCCTAAGATCCTCCTTCTTCCTCTTTCACTATCCATCCTGACGCTTCCTCTCGCCCCACTATGGCACCTTCAAATTCTATTCAGCATCTATGAGAGAATCCTATGGTGCCCACTTGGTGAAATCCCAAGCATCCTGCATTTGAGCTTTCTGTTTTTCCCACAGAGCCTAGGTCTATTTGGTATAGCAAGAAGAAAGGTCCCCATGGGGAATCCTCTATGTCTCGGGCTTTGTGGCCTCCTACCGCTTCTACTCCAAAGTAGTAAATGGGAAGATTCCCACTATCAAGGAACTTGAGTCGACTCACCACACTGCTTCTCAACCTATTCCTCTTGCTCCCATTCAGGAGCTTGTTCCTCCACTAACTCATTTGACTACAAAATCCGACATATTTTTTTGACGAAATATGTATAATTTGATGTATTGTCAGGTGCTTGTAAAATTTGATGTGTAATTTTCAATTTTTTAAAAGTTTATCTCCAACATTCATCAAAATTTTGGTGAACCTAGGTTTTTTCAAAATTTTGACTATCAGTTTCGTCAAAATTTTGACAAACATGAAAAATAAGAAAAAAATAAAATTGTGGCCAACATAAAGAAAAGAGAGTTCACTGATTTATTATGACAGTGCTATACTTGTGAATTTTCTCTACTTGAGACAGTTTGTGGAGAACTAAGGACGATTTTCTTGGCAAAAATCAGAAAAAATTTAAGAAGATATCACCAGGTTGAGGGTAGTCATTGTCTTTTTGTAGAATTTAGTTGTGAAGTTAGATTTGTAGTTCCAGGTTTGAAAATCATATTTTAAAGCAACATCTCATCATATTTCATTTTTAGAGGTTTACGGTTTTGAGAATCTCATGTCCATATTTTGTTGTGTGGAATCACCATAAGATCAAAACTAAGGAACATATTCTTGTGACTGTAATTATGTGATCCATAACTCTATTGGTCATGTGGCATAGTTGTGCTATAACAAATATAGGATGCATTCATGTGTGACCCAAGTTTAATGTGGCTATGTTGTGATAGAAATGGAGGCACTCATATAATGTAGTTAATTCAGGTTGTATAATGTAGGTGTCAATCATCATTGGGTGCATTCATGTTGTCTCAAGTTTAACAGGTTACGATGTAATTATAGCATGATCCAAGAGTGATTACCTCTTCCTGCAATAAAGAGCCTATAACTCTGGTTGATATGTAGAGTGGTTATGTTATATCAATTATGTAGTGCATTCAAGCACAACCCATGTTTAATGTGCTATTCTAGAGAGTGATCAATATTTTCTAAACCTTATGAATGTTACTTAAAAGTGTATAGCTTAAACTACAACCCAAGTTTGTTACATACTTGAATGCAATCTTGGGTTACCGCAAACTATAATAATGTGATCTACTAATAACCATTACGGAAAGTATTAAAGTAAGACCCATGCTATATAGGATGCATTTCCCTTATCAGGTTTACATACCTTAATGATCAAACACAAGCTTCCCACACACTCTAGGATACAATCCAAGATCATACCAGAACCCTTTCAAGACAACTAATTTTCTAACCCAAGATTTAAGGTTGTTTATTAATACCAATAGAAGCATTGGTAAGAGCATGATTAGGGTACAAACCCTAGGCCTCCGTAGAAACATAAACAATAACTCTAGCGGATTAGTGAGGTTGCAATACCATAAAGATTGAGACATTGTAGCTAATAACAAAATATTGCAATCTAAAGATTGTAGCCAATAACAAGAACACTATGTAGCTTAGTGACATTTCTAAATGCAATCTACGGTAAGAAGAATGACAGTCACTTGAGATGTGACAGTCAAAAAGAGGCTGAGTAGTGACAAGATAATAAAGCCCAAACCTTGCATAGTAAAGTGGAGATTTTAACAGTGAGTCTCCTTACCCCCTTGCTGACCTTAAGGGTTTTTCAAATGCTTTTGGTAGTGTTAGACAATGAAAATGCAATCAAGGAATGACTGTCCAAATGAAGTAATAGTGGTAATCATAGGTTCAATGTTTCTTCTTAGCCATTGTATAATGGAGGTAGTGGATTGCATGTATGAGCAATGTTTTGAGACTCATCAAAGATGGGAGAATAATGAATAATACCTTGTGGACTATGAAGTAGTGTCAATAAGGTTGAAGGATCTTAAGATCTACAATACCATGAAACAATGAGTCCCCTATAGTAAGTAGGTAGTCTATAGGGCATAGTTTGATTTTATAGAAGGATACTCATGAAAGAAATCTTCAAGTGATAGTGAGTGAGTTGTTTGAGATTGCAACAGAGGGTGCAATACATAGTCTTAAAGGAAGTTAGCAAAGCAGTAAATGTGCAAGAAAATAAAATCGTACACAACAAACAATTCACAATGTTATCTTGCATAATGCCTATAGTTTGAAGACAAAATCTCATTGTATCTTGATGCAAGTGGTGACCTTAATGGTCAATCACTCGCAGCCATGATTTTAAAACATGCTATTGTGCTTATGGAGGCAACATTTTAAGCAAGGCAGTGAGTGGTGGTTTGGAACAATGGCAGGTATGAAGGACTTGCTTTATATGCATACTATGTAGTCTAGCTTAAGACAGTGTTCTTAGAAGAGATTGAAGGTGGATTATGGAACTCAAGGGTTACCATGAAAAGGATTAAAGCAAATATTGAGATCTATTTAAAAGACAAGGTCATGAAGATATTAAAGATGTCACATGCAAAACCCTAGTAGCTAGAGTAATGAATACAGGGCCAAAGAGGATAGTGTGTTGGGGAAGATTTAGGAGATCTCCACATTATCTAATTACATGGAAATACATCATTTATTTATTTTTTTAATTAACTGAAATAATTATAAACCCTATATAGGATACATTGATACTTCAAAATCCTCTGAAGGAATTTGAGATTATGCAAATATATGTCAAGTAAATACCTAGATTACAAATAGTAGCAGGAACAATGTAATATTTGTTGAGCAGAGTAGGAATGAGATAAGCAGCAATGAATCCTATGCCTCCTTTCATGCACATCTCCTCACTATTCTCTATCATTCTTTACTGAAACACTTCTCCATTTTGCCAGTCTATGCTTGAAAATAATATTTTCACGAAGGTTTTAGAGTATGTTTATTAAAATGAAAACTCCATTCTGGTGGGCTACGTCTAAAAATAAGATTTTGACAAAAGTTTTGGCGTATGTTTATTAAAGCTTTAGAATATTTTGGTGGGATATATTCTTTATTCCTTAAATGATTTATTCAAATGGATTGTGACTAAATAAATGACTAACTATTTAGTCATTTTTATTTGTGTGACAAAATAATTTTTAATCAATGACCAAACTAGTAATTTATTTACTCATTTATAGTTGAGTTGCAAAAAATGAGCAGAAATTTGTCATTTTTAGTTGTTGTGACTAAAATTTTTAGTCACCTAGTTATTTATTTTCCAAATTCTACTAGTGTGTGCTTCCTTATACAATTAGGGCTCTCTCAATGTTGAGGGCCCTAGGGATAACCTCGTCATAAGAAGTGACACATTACATCTTTAACTAAAAGGATAAATCTGTATTGACATTAGCAATGATGATTCCGACTTGTTGCTCCTTAGGAATGGGTCACTTGCTCTTACTATCTCGCTACCTCCATCATTGTAGGAAGTTTGCAATCAAGTTCGATATTCTAATTTTAGGAGTCTAACAGTTGGAAATCATAGTAAAATAAAAATTTAATATGTTTTGGAATTATCATTTTAAAGTGTTTTTTGGGGTCATTAACTTTAGACTATCTTCTCTTTTTTAGGGGTGGTTGTATGCCAAATTTTTTTGGTGTAAAATATTGGAATTATTAGATTTTGTTACCTGTCTATGAATAAAAATTATTCGAGTGTGAGTTTGATATTTTTTGAAGATTTAAATAGTCAAGCTTGGTAAAGAAAAATCATGTCAGATAATATTAGTCCAGAACAAAATGAAGAGACACTTGATAGATTATGGGCTAGATTGAAAAGAAAGGGTGATGGGAAATGTTATTGTCCTTGCAATAATTGCAAGGCCTTAAAGATGAGATGACTTTTAATCACAATAGCTGAGAATGTGGGTTTGCAAGCAGACAAACATGGAGCTGTGAATATCAAAGATGAAATTAATGATCCTATGGAAAAAGATGATCACATGCCAGAAAACAAAATTGAAGATGATGGTACAGATATATTGATCCATGACACATTTAGTGGCAGAGCTGATCATGATGATCGAGATGACTTTGATGATGTTCATGATTTACCTGTACTTGAGAAGGCATACGGGATCCTTTATGAAGGCTCCCAAACAACTCTTCTCTTTGATGTATTGTTGCTATTGAACTTGAAGGTTATGAATGGTTTATCAAACATAGCAATATCATGAATGTTAAGGTATGTTATATATGTCATCTTTTTTCATCTATTTTAATTATTGTTAGTTCATCACTAGTAAATAAAGGATGAAATATGTACCATTAATATTCTTTATATTAACAAATTTATTTTTTTTACCACCATCAAATATTTTACCTCACTCATACAGAGATTTATCTAGCTTTATGAAAGATATCGGAATGGAGTATCAAGCAATAGATGCATGTCCCAATGATCATATTATATATCATAAACAACATGAATTTACAATAGAATGATCAGAATGTCATATCAGTAGATATCAAACAGATCAACTAATAAAAAAGGTGTCTCACAAGGTTCTTCATTATATTCCCATTATTCCATGTATGCAACAATTATTTAGGTGTGAAATATTAGCAAAATTTATGGATTACCATACACGGAATAGAAGTGGAGATGACATTCTTCGAATTCCTATGGATGGTTCTGCATTTAGGTACATCGAGGAAAAATGGCCACACTTTAAAGAAGAACCTCATAATCTCAGGCTTTCATTGGGAGAGAACAGTGTCAATCCATTTGGAGAGTTGAGATCTATTTACTCGGTGTGTCCTATTTTTGTTATCAACAATAACATTCCTCCATGGATGTCAATAAAGAGGGAGCACATAATGTTGTCAATGATTGTTCCAGGTATTTGTTTACATCATTTTTTTTAACATAGTAGCGTCTCATTTGTCTTATTTGTTGCATAATGACTTATATTTTTTTCATTCAATAGTCATACATTAATTTACATATATTGCAGTAAAATGGTTATAATAATTATGTAATGTTTATGTTCATTCAACTAGGTAAGTACCAAGTTAAATATATGAATGTCTATATCGAGCCTCTTATCGACGAGTTACTAAAGCTATGGAATGGACTCACTATGTATGATGTCTCTAGACCAATAAGACAAAAACAATTTCAATTCCATGCAATGCCTATATGGACAATTAATGATGCCCAAGGGCTAACACATTTTTTTGGTATGTTATAACGTTCGACTGCACTTTAACAATATTTAATTTTATGAAGTAGATATCATGCATGTTTTGAAAATAATCTATTCATTATATATAATTATAAAAATTGACATATTTAATCCAATTTGTGGTCCAAAGATGAAATCTCATCATTCAACAAGTTTAGGAAAGCATGTGTTTGATGAGTATAGGCACTTCCTCCATAGAAATCATAAGTATTGAACTACTAAAAAAAATAGTTTCAATGGGAAAGAAGAGACTACATCAAAACCACAAAGAATGACACCTCGCCTATGGAAGTTGGAATATAATAGAATTAATCGTCAAGGTTATACATCAAATCAAATTGTTTATCTATCATATATGATATGTTTTGAATTTATATTTTTATATTGTGTTGTGTTTACTCATGTTGTAATTGACAATGATTGTCGTTGTTAATTTGTTTAACTTATATGCTTCATGAAGGTCGTTAAGGCATTAATGGTCAGCTTCAAAAGGGACTGAAAAGTTATCCCAGATAATTTAGTAGGTTTCACTACTATGAGCAGCTACAAATTGTTTATTTGTTTGATACAATGCATATCAGAAAGAATATAATACAAGCGTTATGGAAAATATTGGATGGAAGGCATTACAAAGAAAAAATTATCAAAATTTGTAGTGACATTCAGGAAACCAATCATGCAATGAAAAATGTCATTCAATTAAATAGTGATGGAGACCAAATTAATATAAGTGTCCTTCCTTGGTTATTAACGGAGCAACAAAGCAATGCTATAAAAGAAGTCATACGAAAAATTTGATTTCCCACAAGATTTGTTGTGAATATAAACAATATAATAACAAAGAAAGGTGGATTTGGGTCAAGGATGAAAAACCATGATTGGCATACCTTCATTAAGGTAATTATTCTGGTATATTATATACACTTGTATAAATCATGTACTTTTTAGTGTATTATGTTTACTACTTTTAGAAAAATAATGAAAAGATCATTTTATAATTGTTGTAGTACATTCTACCTCTATCTCTCCTAGACAACTTCGACAATAATGTCAAGAAAGTTATATATGATCTTAGAAAATACATGAGTTAAGTAGCAATATTTGTTCAATTCGTTGTATACATCTTATATTTTCCATTTGTTTTACTTGTTATGTAATATACTGTATATTTTTGTTAAATCTCATTAATATATTTGCGCCTTGAATCACTTGTAGATGGTTGTCATCTAAAGAAGTCCATAAAGAAGATATAAATTATTGGAAGAGAAAAATTCATCGTCTAATGTGTGAAATGAAAAAGTGTCTACCTTCAACATTTTTCAATGCACAAGAACACTACCTCATACACCAAGTTGAGGAGATTGAATTGTGTGGACCTATACACACAAGGTCAATGTGGATGGTTGAGAGGCACTTGAAATTTTTGAAGGCTTGGGTTAGACAAAGAGCACATCCTGAGGGTTCTATGGTGGAGGGATATATGGTATACCAGACCATGATGTACATTAGTGAATATATTCCTAAGTTTGTAGCAAAGATCCATGTAGATTACATTTGGGATCCCAACTCCATTAACAAATTCGAAGGGGGGTACTTGATGGGGAAAGGTAGATTGAGGAAAGTGAGAGGTAATTATAAGATGGTCATGAAGATTAATTGGAATACATTTTACATATGGTTTTTATGTATATTGTATTTTTTTAATTTTTAATCTTCAATATACATCAATTATAAATTAAGGTCGTATACTATGGTATTTAACTAATTATACGTCGTTTGTGAATTTAATTTCTTTTTGATACAAGTGGTCGAGAGTGGGATGCACTACATTTTTACGTTGCAAACAATATTGATTGGATGACGGAATGGATTGAACGATGTCAACAATCTAGTCGTGCATTAACATGGGAAGGTGTGGCTTCATTGGTTAAAGAAGCTCATCGTTATGGAGATTCCAATGTTACACAAAGGGAAATTGATTTAGCATATGGTTTAAGAGATAAACTGGTACGTATAAATATATTAATCACCCATATTATTTAATTATTTTCAATATATTGATGTATATATATGTTGAGATTGTTTTCTTTGCATACATTCGGCCAAGAATAAATATATTTATCAAATGATGGTATTGCAATACTTTTTACATGTTTGACATATTTCAGGTGAAACACCACAAGGCTATGTGGTGCAATGGTGAAAACTTGTGATTCTAGTATAACTGCAGTCTTTTAGGTGACTAATGTTTCATCTAGAAATGGTATACATCCAGAAGTCTCAGAAAATCGATACTATGGGATTTTGGATGATATACTTGAGTGTAACTTTAAGTCCTTCAGATTAATTTTGTTCATCATCCTATGGTATAGGCTACGATTGAATGAAAATGATCCTGAGAGAATTGTTATTGAACATGATAATGGATTTACCATGGTTAATACAAGGTCGATCGAGGGAGCTCGAAATGAGCCCTATGTTCTTCCAAGCCAATGTGAGCAGGTATTTTACTCAGAGGTTCTAGGTAAACCGATTTGGTCATTTGTTGTTAGACATGATCCAATAGGAAGGCCGATAAAGTATAATGTGGTGGAAGAAGAAGATACTGAAGAATTAGAAGATGATGTAGATGATGATCAAGGTCAACAGTTTGTTGATGATGTCCGTGACGAAGATGTCGAAGAGGAGGAACTATATCATGATGATCTAGGAGTTAATTTTCATGAAGATGATATCCGTGTGGATGATGACATTATCAAAACCAACATCAATGACGATGATGATGATATGACCAATCCTTACAATGTCGAATCTGGATCTGATGATACGGAAAAAGAGTTGGATGAAGAAAAAGATCAATGATATTGAAATGTATGAGTTATGCGATTATATTATATATTTGATATTAATTTCTTGATAGAATTATATTTGACTTATGTGGTTACATAATTAATTCGTGATGTTTTTAATTTTTATGCCATTACATAATTAATTTAATGATGTACTTTTTAATGTTTGAAAGGTCAAAAAATTAAAACATTTCAATAGTGACGTTAACAACCTTGAAATTAGTGTGTTTTATGTTTCATGTGATCATAAAAGATTAAAAAGCCAGTTGTAGAGGTGGTTGTTCAATGGTTGACGTGTAAAGGCCTTTAAAAGGCATAAAGTGATCATTGTAATGGTTGTTGATGTTTGAGGATTTAAAATACAAGCTCTTGACATTCGAAAATCTGTGTTTTTTCTTTAAAATTTATGTATTTTTCCTATTATGTAGCACTGTATGGTCACATGCAGCCATAATTTGATGTGAAATCAATTCCAAGACGTGAATATATGTGTTAGCTTTTATTTGAATCTAATTTTAGGGCTTAAGGCATTGAGTTGAGTTAGAAAACTTCATTTCTTTGCATACAGCCCGATTACCCTATTTTCAGGGTTTTGTAGTCCAAACATGATATAAAGGGGCTCTTACAATTTTTGTGATTACTGTAGCTTGTGTAAGAGGCCCCATGGATACTGTTGTAATTGTACGATGTATGAATAGGGTGTAGGATGAGAAATAAATAAGGTATAATTGTTGTCCTCAAGAGTTTTGTGAAGAAAAGCATGTGAAATGAGAGGTTCAAACCTAGGTTTCAACAAAATATGTATGGGAGATCTGATTTTATGAATTTTTATCCATGTGCAGACATAATGGGTTGTTTCTGAACACTGAATGTAAATGATATACATACACACATATATATGTATGTATGTATGTATGTATGTATGTATGTATATATGTGTGTATGTATGTATGTATGTATATGTTTTTATAAATCTAAATGTAAATGCATTTACTAGATGCTCTCCTAGAACAATAAATGCAACATATCATTAAAGAAATCTATATTTATATATATAAATATGTATTTCTAAATGCAAGTGTAAATGCAAAGAGAATATGGTTTTGTAGTGTTATATATACAACATATCCATAAATTAATGTAATTGAAATTCTAAAGTCTTCAACACATATAATATGAGGGTATGTCCAGGATCATGATGGGCCAAAAAGTGGCAATATGATTGGTATGTTGTAGGGTATGTCGCTGACGACTTTTTTTAAATCCAAAATTGATGAAATGAAAAGAGTTTTTAAAGGAAATTCTCAGCTTTCCACCAATATAAATTATGCTTTACTTTGAATTTAATAAATAATTATTATTAATTTTCTATTTAAATTATGACTAAAGTCCTGATCGATAGGCTGATTGAAAATCATCTACAACTTTCAAACAATATCACATTTTTTGAATCCGAAACATGTGTCACATTCTATGTTTCGTATACTATAGGATTAAAAAAAAAATGCATTTCATGAAGTTTTGACCAAGTTAAGGTGGTTAGACATACGAGTTTTTATATTTTTTAAAATTTGTAATAAAAAATTCATAATTAATTATTTACTTGGAAAAAAATTACAAAAAAATATGTATCACATTGAAACATGAGTCCTCTACTTATATCTAAAATATTATAAAAAAATATTATCATTTTATTGTAGTTAGGGTGGTCAGACAGACACCTACTTATTTTTTCCCTAAAATTTAAGTACTACTACATTGAAATTTCAAATTTTTACCTAATATATTTTTTTATTTTTAAATAAGCCTAGTAGTTTAGAAACTACATTCAATTTTCTACAGATTCTATTCTTACATATTTTTGAAATAATATAGATAACTTATTCAAATTTTTATGTCAAGTTTCCTAACTCTAATTTTTCTAATTTTTTTGCCACTTAAGGGCTTGTTTTTTCCATGATGATCCTGCACATACCCATGAAATCGAACAAACTATAATACTACATGAGAAATAAATGAAAACAGTAAATGCATATGTATGTGTATTTGTAAATGTAAGTGTAAAATAAATAAGAATAATAAAAATTATAAAAGAATACAAGGGGAGACCCGTTCCTTATTGGGTATATGGAGTCTAATGAATATCTGCAAATGTGGATTTCAATAATGGCAATAATTCAAACTATCAGGCACATAAATTATTTACAACTTGTGTAAACATGCAAGTGAATAATTGACAAACTCTTCTTGAGATAGAATGACAATTCTAGTTATGTGATTCTTCTTATTAATCCAAGTAACACTTCCCAATTGTTGTGATTGATTAAAATATTTTAATCCCTACTTTAGAGAACCGAATAACCAAATCACACATATATAGCAAACGCACAATGATAAACTAAGTATAAACTTGTTATATCAATTTAAACAATAGAGAAGCATCAGAATGGAGACAATCAAATAACTGCATAAATTTAACAAATAATTGATACCAAAATCTTAATCCACAACTTAGATATCTTTATTTACTCCATCAAAATACATGCATCTGAGTCTTTGTATATCAAAATTCATTGTCTGCTACAAATGACCTATATTCCATCTGTCTAGTGTTTGTATCTTGGCTCTCTTCAACACTTAGTTCTCTAGGAGGGCAGCTATAATCTTGAGTTTTTAGTTCTCTAGGAGGGATAAATAGAATTATGAAATTACAAAATAGAGTCTTGTAATCGCATTTGATGCAGATTCAAAAACTAGTCGTCGATCCTTCACTTTGGTCAGATTATCGAACAGCTACCTTCAAAACAAACTGACACGATCTCCATCATGGCAATAAGGGCCCACCATACTATGCGTTGCCAAGGAAATCCACATGGCACTCACCAATGATATCATGATCGATAAAGACCTCGTAACTTTTGATCATGCTATGGCGGGCAACTGTGGATCTCAACCATCGGTAATCCTATTCGTTCAACACAGTCGTCAGCTTTTTCATTAATCATCAAGCACCTTTCCTACCGAGATTATAACATCTATGTTTTTTTGAAACACATGCATCTCATAAATTCTTTAGTAACCCGATACATAAAGTATTAAAACCAGATAAATGTATAAAAGTATTTCCATCATCTCTTTGGCTTCATTAAATGAGACATGTGGCGCTCGCCCATGATATTGTGATCAATGAAAATAGTGTGGTGGGGTCATCATGGGATGGTGGGGAACGATTGAGATCAAATGATAATTGATCTACATTTGTGCAAACTTTTCCTTCCGCAAAATATAAAACATTTATTAAAAGAACGAGAAGACATCACTAGGCCAATGATAAACAATAACATAAGTTGTTTTTCAAACGAGGGAGAATGGGACCATCCAAGACTTAGGAAATAATAAAGCCAGGCAAAGGAAATAAAATGATAAATCAAAAGAGGCCCAACCTAGATGAAGCGATGGGGCTTAAGTTATTTTAAAACCCTCCCCAAAAAGTAACGGCCCAAAAGATCCCACCCAAGGCGTAAGATAAACACTAGGGTTTTACATGAAGACAAAGGTAAAACCCCAACCTTAGGCTTTTCCCAAACACCATCGATGACTAGAGACATAAGGCAAGATAAAAATGGAACACAAAGAACAAAATTTTGAAGTTCCATCACAAGGAAAGGTCTCCTCCCTTCTTGGTAGTGATAGCCTCCTCCACACACAACCCTTAACAATTATGAATAGAGGAACATAATCTTTCAAGAACTCAAAGTTGATTCTCTCCTACCTGATGCTTTTAGTCATTTTATCCTTATAAACATTTATAGTGATTACTAGAAGCACATAGACCAATTCTTCATAATAGAAGAATTTGATCATACTTTTCCAATGACGACATTATGAGAAAACCTTAGGTTAAATGAATAATTCCTAGCTAAGTTCTTTAAATCATGTCCAACCATATAAGAGAAGACCGTTGCTATGTGTACCTAGATACCATGGAGAAAGGCTCTTTGGGCTCTTTCATCAATCATCCTACCTTAAAACATACCAAAAGTCTCATAGAAATTAGACATAGGAAGATTTAAGATGACTTACAAAAAAATTATTGCCAAAGCATAAACTTATGATGACTTAACCAGGCCTAGTACACACTCCTTCCCCATTAACCACTTAGACATATGGAAATTAAATGTAAATTTTCTGCTATTTTTAGTCATGTAGGTGTCCAATAAACCACTTGGTGGTGTTTCCCTTCAAGTTCATTTACTTGAATGAAGAGAAAAACTCCTTTGATTACAATTAGAGAATACATTTGAGGCCTTCATTGTGTAACCGGTGGACCATAGTCACATTTAACACTTGTTACAAAGTTTGGGAGTTAAAACGTTAAGTAGATTTGATTTGTGATGGACACATTTGGATGGTAGTAACAATAACTTGCAATCTATCAAGACTTGATTACCTTATAACTTATGAAATTCTAGCGATGAAATGATAGATTAATCATAATGTCACCTTTGGATCACATCACCATGAAAGAACTTCATCCAACATCCTTATGAGTACAGGTATGTCTTCCTCGAGCGAGGGAAATTCAGGAAGAGAAGAGGAAAGCGAGACATGTAGTATGTCTAAAAGAGGGAGATCAACTAGAGGTCAAAAGATTAGAAGAAAATTTTGTAAATGCATGGAATTTTTTCTTGTTGAAGGGGGGTGATGTTCTTATGATGATGAGAGCATAGGAAACGTCGAGGTTCCCTTGAGGTACAAATATCTAAGGAAATAATGGGTACCCAAGGAACTTCCTCTCCCTTTCCCTCTCTCCCTCTCCCTGTCCCTCTCTCTCTCTCTCTCTCGTTCTTCCCATCTCCCTTCCCCCTCCTAATTCTCTCTCCCTCTCTCTCCCCTTCTTCCCCTCTTC